>NC_033688.1:7459837-7483508 GCF_000165445.2 Microcebus murinus | reverse complement strand
TACAGTTCCCCGAAAATAAGACAGGGTCTTATATTTATTTTCCTCAAGACACCCTAGGGCTTATTTTCAGGGATGTGTATTTTTTTTAAGTACGGTACAACCATCTACATTGATTCAAATATATGTTAAGTCGTCTTCTTCTGGAACATCATTGTAACTCTCCAAACCCCAAATTCCATCCTGAATCTCTTGCGACTCTATTTCCTTTAGGACCATCGGCCCCGATCTCTCCTGTCGAGCACTAGAGCTCTCACAGGGGCGGATGAGAAGGGCTGCTCATGTTCTTTCCCGCTCTGCGACCACATGCATGGGTTGTGCAGATGCGCCGCGCAGCCACGCCCATCACTAGGGCTGATTTTCATAGCCACGCCCACCACTAGGGCTGATTTTCGGGCTAGGGCTTCTATTGCGCACATGCTTAGACATCCTGCTAGGGCTTATTTTATGAGGAGGGCTTATTTTCGGGGAAACACGGCATATGAGTGATGCCCATGTAGACCATCCAGCCCAGCCCAGAAACCCACGGAATCATGTGTGTTGTTTTAAGCCACTAAGTTTTAGCGTTGGTTGTTACAACTCTAACTGATGCTCATCATGAGGCTCATCATGAGGGGGAAAATCCCTTTTTCACTAGTTTAGTTCAGAAGTTTTTATTTGTATGTTTTAAAGTAGAGGGTGACATGTTTAAGCACGTAAAAGGTTATTAATCAGATTAAAGCTGATCTGTTATCTAGTTTCACTGTTACTCACATTAAAATGGATGTAAAATACTTCTCCGAAGTCATCACCTTCATCATCCAGAAGCGTTTGCAAACTCCTAAAGAACAAATAGTTTTGTTTTTAAAAGAGCAATCATCAAGATCACGCTAGACACACCATCGAAAATACAGGTCAAGCGCAAAGCTATTCGGAAGGAAAGCAGGAGGTCAGGTACGGTTCAGAGCACCCATCTCTCTGAGTACTGACACCCTCCCTAACTGCAAGCATGAGGCGCAGGAAGTTTGTAACCCTGCAGGCTCCCTGCCTGCTCTGCAGCTCTGTTCCTTTGCCCATAGTTTCCTTTGCCCACTGATTATAGGTTTCTATTTACAAAAGGACTGATCACATGTTTGCTGATGCTGAAACACATTCAAACTGGTGCTACCTTCATTTAAGTTTTTGAACTTACTTACAGAACAAATAATAGGTCTCCTGTTAAATATCAATTATCACAGGAAATTTCTACTGCTTCTTTTGTGGTTTGCCTTCTTGGATACTTAGTTAATTTTTCTTATGAATATGTAAGAATACTTGATACAGCAGGGATAGTAACCCTTTCTATTATATATGTTGTCAATTTTTTGTGAGGTGGTGGCTTGTCTTTTAACTTAAAAATAAGTTCAGACCGAGTACTACGGGGGCCACGTCCTATAATTCTATGCAACTCTGGATGGCTTTTGAGCGGGCAGATGCTCAAGTTCCAGAGTTTCGAAAACGCGCTGAGCAAGAGTAGACCGTCTCTACTGTAAATAGAAGTACAGAAATTAATTTGGCCACTATGAGTACATATAGATAAAAAATAGCTGGGCATTTGTGGTGCATTGCTGTAGTCCCAAGCTTACCCAGGGCTTAGCAGGAATTGCTTTAATCCGGAATGAGTGCTGTTATGCTGGCTGACATCCACAGCACTCACTCTTAGCCTGACAGTGAAAGATCTTTCTCGAAGAGGAGAAGATAGAAAGAGAAGAAAAAGAAAAAGAGGAAGGAATAGGATGTGATGTGGAAGGAAGAGAAGAGAAGAAGAAGAGAAGGAAGAAGAAGAGATAGGCACTAGCGAACGGAAGGAAGGAAGAAGGAAGAAAGAGGAAGGAGGAAGAGGAAGAAGAAGGGAAGAAGAAGAAGAGAAAAAGAAAGAAAAACGAAAAAAGAAGAGACAAGACAAGAAAGAAAGAAAGAAATAAAAGAAAAATAGAAAAGAAAGAAATGCCAATAAATAATACAAAAAAGTAGCCGGCATGCTGGATACATGCCTGTGAGTCCACACTCAGGAAGCTGAGCAAGGATTCACTTAGCCAGAGTTGAGGTTGCTGTGATCTAGGCTTGCACACAGCATCTAGCTAGGCAACAAGAGACTCTTCTTAAAGAAAAAAAGGAAGTTTCCTTAAAGTATGACACTAAAAATAATCGAGTATAACATTACTTGAGATTGCACCATAGTATAACTGATGCTCTGCCAAAATATTCCCACACAGGAAAGTCAGATAATGCAAGAATTGATGTGTACTAGTCATGGCAAAACTACTCCTCTTCTTTTGTTTTTTTTTTTTTTTTTTTGAAGACAGATCATCGCTTGGGCCAGGCTAGAGAGGCCGGGGTCAGCTATAGCTCACCAGCACCTCAAACTCTGGTCAAGCGACTCTTGCTCAAGCTCTAGTAGCGGTACATAGCATTGTGGCACCAGTCGGATAATTTTCTATATATTATTAGTTGGCAGTTATTCTTTCTTATTTACAGTAGAGATGGGTCTTGTTCTGCTCGCTGTTGAACTCCTGACCTCTAATATCCGCCCCTCGGCCTCCCTGATGTGCTAGATTGAGGCGACCCAGCACCTGCAACTCTTCTTTAATTTTAGAGAAAATTATACCCAACAATGCTGGCCAAAGTTAAAATTGGTTTAAGGTACCTAAAATGCTATATGAACCTGAAAAATGAATATCTGGTCTGGTGTTAAATATTACAATACATTGTTACTAGGGTCCTTTCAGGAACATATGTACTTACTCCCAAAACAGGACTGATTTTAAGTCTCAGTGGATGTATGGCCAAAAGTTTCTTAAACAGCGCAAGCGGGAAAGGGATATCAGCAACATTGCAACTGAACAGAACCCACACAGACCCCAAAGAAGAAATATCTCTTCTCCTCATATTTAGGCTGAAAAGAGAAAAAAAAATAAAGTGATATATGGTTTTTATCATGACTATAAAATGATTATTATAAATAAACTTTTTTCCTCTTTCAGAAAATCAAATTACATATTAAAATTTTAAAACCCCTGAGCTTAACATATTTAGGATTAATTTGGTCACACAATAAATCCCTGCCACAGTTGGTTGATAAAAGATACACAAGAATAAAAACACATTAGGCTCAGTATCATTATAAACTACTGGTTTTCAGAATTTCTTTCCATAGCCTTTGTCTTCAAATTCATCAGGAAAATAGAACAGAAACAAAGAATGAGGGCCTAAGAAAAGGTTCTATTATCTATACATTCTAAAAAGTGAAAAAAATATATTGCTTGAGTTCTGCAGTGTGAACAGGCATGGGAACCAAGGGAAAAGGGACCTCTATTTAAAGGAAAAATCACCTGGTCTAGAATTGAAGATTATCATTGATCAAAACTCTTCCTAATATGAAAGACTTGTCTAGACAGGCTTAATTTCTATGTTGATGTGTGCACTTTCTGTCACAAAATACCATAAGCAAAGAAAAGAGGAGACGTACCCTGACAAGGAAACCACATGTAGGAAGCCTCTTCAGGATACGAGAACATCCCATATTCTGGCCGGGTCATCTCTTGAAACACCCCAAAGAAAGAAAACCTTCGTCTCCTAGATCCTAACTCTAGTTCAGTTTCTCCACGAAACGAAACCTGAGGAAACAGAGCAAACGATACACATATCACTTCCAGGGCCGTATGTTGCTATGAATGAAGTCTCGTTTACTAATAGTAATAGCTCACATGAATTATGGCCAAGTATTTGGCAGACACTGTGGTAAGCATCTTACTCGTATTATCATATTTTATCTTCTCCATTAATTCTACGAGGGTAACAAGACCTCAAGAATTTATTTATTTTTTTATTTGTTATTTTTGAGACAGAGTCTCACTCTGTTGCCCAGGCTAGAGTGCCTTGGCGTCAGCCTCACTCACAGCAACCTCAAACTCCTGGGCATCAAGCGATCTCCTTGCCTCAGCCTCCATGAAGTAGCTGGACTACAGCACAAGCCCACCATGGCCAGTAATTATTTTTCTAGAATATGTTAGTTAGCCAATTAATTTCTTTCTATTTGAATATAGAGATGGGTGTCTTGCTCTGCTTCGCTTGTTCGAACTCCTGACTTGGCAATCCGCGGCTCGCCTCCCAGAGTGCTAGGGTTACAGGCATGAGCCACTCGCCCAGCCCTTGTTTGCTTCTTGAGGATGACATGTCCCCACTGGGCACAGCCATCCCTCCCCACCTTTGCTGCTTCAGGTGAGCCCTCCACTCCTGCCTTTCCTTCTCAGAATCCTTCATTTCGGTTGACAAATGTGTTGTTAAGGTCTCCCTTATTCTTAAAAGAAAAACAACAAATCCCAACACATCGTCTCCAAGACAGACGACATTGGCTCCTACTGTAGTTGCCAAGGGTCAGAGATGTACCCCAACCTCCAATCGGATTTCTCTACTTAAGTGATGCCCTTGAAGATGACCAGGAACCTGTGAATCCCCGGTTCCAAAGACTTCTTCTCACATCCCATCTCCCTGATTTTGTGAAAACTCATTTTACATCCTGACCACCTCCTTTTTATTGCCCCCCTTGCTTTCTTTTATGAAGAACTCTTCAGGTTTCTCTCTCCCTGTCTCTCTTTTCTCCTGCTGGCTTAATTTCCAGAACCAGAATTTCTATCAGTTCCATCCTGGCGCTTCTGTCCTTTTTCTCTGCTCTTACTCTAGATGCTCTTTTTCTCTTTATATGTTGTGTATCACGTGTAGGCATTTAACCTTCAGATCCACTAGATTTTCTCTCCTGATTGACGGACACTCGTTTCCAGAGGCCTGTTTAACATTTCCACCCACGTGTTCCACTAGCACCTTCCTATAGCTCCTCTTCCTGGCTTCTTTATTTGGATAGATACCACTTCCATTCCCCAGAGATGCACATTTCAAACCTCAGGGAAACATTTAAAATCTCTGTAAAAAGACCAGGTGTCAAACCTTTTCCCTTCTCCTTACTATGGGCGAGCTGCCCAATCTCACAAAGCCTTAGTTTTCCTGCAACATTATCAGAAAGACTGCAGAGGTAACACAGGTAAAATGCGTCACACAGGGTCTGGAAAAATAGTGAATGCTCAGCGAAGGTTACCTGAACTTAAAAACAGGGTGAATGATATATAAAAGTAGAACTAAAATAACTGAGTGGATGGCTTGGCTGGCAAAGGTTAGGATCATATAACAAGTTCATTAGAGTTACAAAATTATCTGTGTGCAAAAACACATGGAAATGTCAACTCTAACTGTGAACTCCAGTGCAACATACTTTTAAAACAGTGTCTTGGTCGGGCGCGGTGGCTCATGCCTATAATCCTAGCACTCTGGGAGCCCAAGGTGGGTGGATCGCTCGAGGTCAGGAATTCAAAACCAGCCTGAGCAAGAGCGAGACCCCGTCTCTACTAACAATAGAAAGAAATTAATTGGCCAACTAAAATATCTAGAAAAAATTAGCTGGGAATGGTGGTGCAGGCCTGTAGTCCCAGCTACTCGGGAGGCTGAGAGAGAAGGCTTGCTTGAGCCCAGGAGTTTGAGGTTGCTGTGAGCTATGCTGATGCCACGGCACTCTAGCCCGGGGAACAGAGTGAGACTCTGTCTCAAATAAATAAATAAATAAATAAATAAATAAATAAATGAATGAATGAATGAATGAATGAAATAAAACAGTGTCTTGAACTGTAGTAAAGTCCATCTTTCTTTAATCTGAATAGGGTAAGTGATAAACTCAGGTCTCTTATCAAAAATATTTACTAAATATTATCAGGCCAATTTTTATTTATCTTGATTAACTGGAAAATCCCATGGCTGACGGTTGGGCCCAAATCCCGGCTCTGACACTTACCAGTTGGGTTACTCTTGGATATGCTACCTAACAGTTCTGTACCTCAGTTTCCCCATCTGTAAGTTGAGGGGAAACAGAACCTGCCACAAAATGTTGTTGAAAAAATTAAACAAGTGGCAAGTACTTAGAGCAGTTCTTGGTACAAGGAAAGTACTTAATAGATCTATTAGTTGTTATTATTCTGTGTTAAATAGTCAAATATGTACTAGCAAGACCAGTTATACACTAACTAAACCCAAACTCACTTGGGAATGTTTGGACCATGTGTAAATCTACAATCATACCCCAAATAACTGCAGTCATGAAATAGATAATTTCCCCTCTAAGACACTCTTGGTTACATTCTTATATGTTTTTCTTCTCTCAGCAGCAAAACTATTCAGTGAGAATGATACTTTACCCACAACTCCTTTCTTAGGTCTTCGTTCTCAGATTGACTTAGCTGCTCCAAAACATCCTCAATCAAGTGACTCCTCCTGACTGCCAGAGTAAAAGCAGGCCACAAAAAAGGGACGATTTCGGATCCTCTTTGTTCTATAATTTCTGCCAACCTCAAATAAGCTCTAATTTTTTTCTCCTAGGAAAACAGAAATGTTTTACTTCATTTTACCATTGGTCCTCTCTAAGTACAAATTTATAAAGTGAAATAAACTGGTCCGGTTTATAAGTGCACATCACATTTGCAAAAAGAGCCTCATATACACCACTGGAGATAATTTGGTCTCAGTGAGCAGAAGAAATGCAGGACCTGAAGAATGAAAGACTTCGGGGCTGGGTGCGGTGACTCACGCCTGTAATCCTAGCACTCTGGGGGAGGCCAAGGCAGGAGGATCATTTGAGCTCAGGAATTCAAAACCAGCCTGAACAAGAGCAAGACCCTGACTCTACCAAAAATAGAAAAAATTATCCAGGCGTGACAGCACGCCTGTAGTCCCAGCTATTCGGTAGGCTGAGGCAGGAGGATAGCTTGAGCCCAGGAGTTTGGGGTTACCGTGAGCTATGATGACACCACGGCACTCTAGCCTGGGGGACAGAGTGAGACTCTGTCAATCAGTCAATAAATCAAATAATGAAAGACTTTGGGGAGCCAACCTGGATTAGCAGGTACGTGACCAGCTGAAGATCTCATTGGACCACTTTATCCCATAAACACAATTATTAATGCTTAAGTTACCAAAGCTAGCTATCATTAATAGGCTAAGAGATGTATTAGCATCCACTAAAACAGTGCACTGAGGCACAATAGTATCATTCAGAAGAGAAGTTCAGATGTTTAGAGAGGAAGTAGGCTGTAGGAAAAATCCAGGTATGTCAGACCTCTCAAAGATAGTGTCTTCTAGGAGGAAAACCTAGATGAGAGAGAGAGAGAGAGAGAGAGAGAGGGAAACAGGGAGAAAGAGAGACCATTCATTCTGAAACCAAATGGCAATTTGAGGTCATTAAAGTCTGTGGTTCTTAGCAGAAGCAGGAGCAATTACATATCAGTTCCATAAAATTACCACTGGAAGCTTGTGTAAAATTAAGAGAGAATAGGTTGTAAGAGTTGAAGCAAAACAAAGTTCTTATATCTTTCTTCTTTCAATTTTCTTTGTTAAATATTTCATTAATGGTCATGCTTAGAACTCATAATAATGAATCAGTTTCCTGTTTTGTTTTATTAATGCAAATGCATTATGTGAGAGTATCCATTTTAAGGACATACATCTGAATATTATGCCTACATATATATATGTCTGCATATGTAAAAGTGGCAGTAATACCTAACACCTTTGGGTACTTTGTGTAAGGCACTGTTTTAAATGCTTTACCTATATTAACAAATCTAATCCTTATAAAAATACAACAAAGGAGGGATTACCTGATATATTTCCCTGGGTATTTTCAATTGCCCAATTTTAAGCTCAAAACCACTTTGCTGGATATATCAACAAACACAACCGCCTCAGTTGGTGACAGTACTGCACATTGAAAAAAGGGGACTTTTTACAAACCTTTATTATGGTGCCATCACAGACTACCAGCCATTGATCCGGGTCCTAATTTCAAGTATGCTCTGCTTCACCTCCATTCTTGCTGCCATATCTTTTCATGAGATTGTACCTACTTTAAATATTGGTGCTAGTCCTGATCAAGCCCAAGTCCGTTGTACCTCTTTGAGTACTACTCAGAAGACCAAGGGCTGCTGCTGCCAACTTCAAGTAAAAACCCAACAACTACATCGGTTGCCCAAGCTCTGTCCTTCGCTACCAAGGCCCTAACATGTGTTAAGGCCAAGCCAACCCAAATCATGACAATCTGCCTTGCCTTCTTCCGTGAATGCTTTGACCATTGGTTTCACCAGAGGACTGCTCCCTTATCACCCCCAAAATATCCATGCTTAAGATGGTACTTATCGTGTGGGTTATGCTAATGAAGACAAAGAAACAGCCATACATACCTTTTTTAAAAATGAGTCTGAATATAGTAGTTTAGTTTTCGACAGAGTGTTAAAGATAAATGGAAAGTGACTGAATAAGACGCAACACTGTACATCTGCAGCCTCCTAAAAATGGAAATGACAATAATTCCGATAAATTAAATGACAGAGAAATCTTTCACCTAGCATCGTTGGTGGTATAAGGTGTCGGTACTTCTAGGTAAAGCAATCCAGACTGCTGATCAGTGGTATTACCAGTAGAAAATGTGTTTTATATGTATCAATGAAAGGTATATAAACCTAGAATCTTCAACGCCCATTTAATTTAGCAACTAATACCAACTTTGGACACTTTCCCAAAGAGTATGCTCTGCTGCCACTGAGTTTCTGCAATGTGAATAGCAATGTGGTTAACAGGGGAATGACAGAACGTGGATGGCTGGTTAGCTCATACATGATTTTTGCTGGGCAAGGGTCCAAGTGCTACAAGGAGTAGAATCATAACCTTCAGAGAAAGGCAAAACACCCTAGGTCACCTGCTGTGCTGGCAGCAGGAGCCCTTCAACTGTATTTTGGGAAAATAAAAAAGGAATTCCTGTACCCAAGACACCCTCCCCAATGCTTCAGCCCTTTGCTGCCAGCTCTTGACTCTTGGCTGCTGGTGAGTTGCCTTCTACGGAGCTCCACTTCCACCTGTGTTGTCTCAGTCCTTTTCTAATTAGAGCATGGATGGATTTCTACTCTTTCCTTTTTGTGCACTTTTCACATTTTCATAGCACTCTCCATGAGCTGCTAGCCTGGTTGATCCAAGTTATCTCCAAGGTATCGATCACTTTTGTGCTAGTGCTCTGCCTACAAAACTGCACAGATTTTGAGAAGTCTTACTTTTCCCATAAGCCCTGCTATTCCTAGTGTGCAATTTTGTAGACACGAGGTTTCCCAGAAACTCAAGTCGAAAGTTATAGCAGAGGCTGGCTGCGGTGGCTCACGCCTGTAATCCTAACACTCTGGGAGGCCGAGGAGGGCGGATTGCTCGAGGTCAGGAGTTCGAAACCAGCCCGAGCGAGACCCCGTCTCTACTAAAAATAGAAAGAAATTAATTGACCAACTAAAAATATATATACAAAAAAAAATTTAGCCGGGCATGGTGGTGCATGCCTGTAATCCCAGCTACTCGGGGGGCTGAGGCAGGAGGATTGCTTAAGCTCAGGAGTTTGAGGTTGCTGTGAGCTAGGCTGATGCCACGGCACTCTCTCTAGCCTGGGCAACAAAGTGAGACTCTGTCTCAAAAAAAACCTAGGAAAAAAAAAAGAAAGAAAGAAAGAAAAGAAAGTTATAGCAGAAATGCCTATAGTGACTCAATGTCGAAAGTTATAGCAGAAATGCCTGCAGTAACTCAATGTCAAAAAGATATAGCAGAAATGCCTGCAGTAACTCACTGATTATAAATTCCCCCCTTTAAACAGGGCCACACCTACCGGGCTCATTTTCCAAGAGGACCTCCTTCTTGCTTCTTCATAAAAATTGAGGTAGTTCGAGAGTTCGTCTACTTCGAAAATATTTTCAGGCAGTTGACATTTAGTCTGGTTTACCTTAAATAAAATATGATTTATGAGATTCAGGCAGTTGACATCTAGTCTGGTTTACCTTAGATAAAATATGACTTGTGACTGGAGACTAAGAAAATCGAGTCATTGAAATCAAGCTGACACTGCTGTTAGCCTTCTTCATGAAAAGGTAGATAGAACAGGTCTTGTTTGCAAAATAAATCTAAGACCTCGTTATCTACCAGTAGCAGAAGAAAATAAAACATGACTTGTGAGAAAGTTTTACATTTAAAAACAATTTTGGGCCGGGCGTGGTGGCTCACGCCTGTAATCCTAGCACTTTGGGAGGCCGAGGCGGGCGGATTGCTCAAGGTCAGGAGTTCGAAACCAGCCTGAGCGAGACCCCGTCTCTACCAAAAATAGAAATAAATTAATTGACCAACTAAAAATATATATACAAAAAATTAGCCTGGCATGGTGGCGCATGCCTGTAGTCCTAGCTACTCGGGAGGCTGAGGCAATAGGATCACTGAGCCCCGGAGACTGAGGTTGCTGTGACCCAGGCTGACGCCACGGCACTCACTCTAGCCTGGGCAACGAAGTGAGACTCTGTCTCAAAAAAATAAATAAATAAAAAAAATAAAAATAAAAACAATTTTGCCTAATGGCTGTTAATTAGATTATCAGATTAAATTGTAAATTAAACGCTCTTTTTGATGACCAGAATAAAATTATATCCAATTCCTCCATTGCCAAAGGCTCTAATTTTCATGGACATAAAGAATAGCAAATATTTAATAGTAAACACTGGTGATAGGATGATAAACTCATGCAGAAAGGGGTTGCTTCATCCTCATCGCTCCTTATGGGCCTCTTCTCGGGTGGGGGATTTCTAAATAAACTCACCCTGTGCAGCTTTTTCAGCATTTCTAGGAGAGCTTTAACATGACAGCTATTCTCAGCACTTCCAGCCCAATAATGCAGTTCAGAGACGAGGGCACTTTTAAACATCTGGACCAGTTTGCCAAAAGCAGATTCTTGCAGAGTTGCCCAATACTCCTCTGAGGAATACAAAGAAGGCACATTTTTTGAAAAGTAAATTTCATTGTGTATATTTGAGGTTTACAAGTTGATGTTATGGGATACATATCATAACAAAATGGTTACTATAGCATAGCAACTCATCTCACATGATTACTTTTTTGTGACAAGAGCAGCTAAAATCTACTTATTTAATGAAAAAACCCCTAATACAATATAGTTTTATTAACTGTAGTCCTCATGCTGTATATTAGACTTGTTGATCTTCCATATCTCCTTCTTTGTAACCTCTGACCTATATCTCCATATTTTCTACCCACCCCCCAACTCCTAGCTGCCACTAGTAACCACTATTTTATTATCTATTTCTGTATATTTGACCTTTATAAAGAAGGTCAATATAATTTTTAGCATGTAATTTCTCTTGGATTCTTTTTATTTTATTTTATTTTATTTTATTTTATTTTATTTTATTTTATTTTATTTTATTTGAGACAGGGTCTCGCTATGTTGCCCAGGCTGGAGTGCAGTGGCTATTTGGGCACAATCCTAGGGTACTACAGCCTTGAACTGGGCTCAAGCAATTTCCCTGCCTCAGCCTCCTGAGTAGCTGGGACTGCTGGTGTATTGCCACCAGGCTCAGATTTCTCTTGGATTCTTCAAAGGTAAAAAGTGTCATATTTCCCCAAACACATAACAAAATATCTTAGTATAGATTATAATTACAAAAACACATTTATAATAAACTTTTCAGTGAATAAATACAATTGCAATTAAAAGTCTAGAATTTGCCGGGTGTGGTGGCTCACGCCTGTAATCCTAGCACTCTGGGAGGCTGAGTCGGGCGGATTGCTCGAGGTCGAGAGTTCGAAACCAGCCTGAGTGAGACCCTATCTCTACTAAAAATAGAAAGAAATTAATTGACCAACTAAAATATATATACAAAAAATAGCCGGGCATGGTGGTGCATGCCTATAGTCCCAGCTACTGGGAGGCTGAGGTAGAGGATCGCTTGAGCCCAGGAGTTTGAGGTTGCTGTGAGCTAGGCTGACACCACAGCACTCACTCTAGCCAGGGCAACAAAATGAGACTCTGTCTCAAAAAAAAAAAAAAAAAAGTCTAGAATTTAACATCTTGGAAGTATTCCTTGACAGTTAATAGAATCACAAACTTGATGTAATTAACTTGTGCAAAAAAAAAAAAATGCTGACAAAATTAAATTATCACATTCTTTGCCCCAATCAATAGTATAATAAAAATTAAGAATTTTTTGTGATTATACAACTCTTTTTGTGCTACCAGCCTAAGTTTTTTTGTTTTTTTTTTGAGACAGAGTCTCACTTTATTGCACAGGCTAGAGTGAGTGCCATGGCATCAGCCTGGCTCACAGCAACCTCAAACTCCTGGGCTCAAGCAACCCTACTGCCTCAGCTCCCAAGTAGCTGGGACTATAGCATGCACCACCATGCCTGGCTAATTTTTTTCTATATATATTAGTTGGCAATTAATTTCTTTTTTTTTTTTTTTTTTTTGAGACAGAGTCTCACTTTGTTGCCCAGGCTAGAGTGAGTGCCGTGGCGTCAGCCTGGCTCACAGCAACTCAATCTCCTGGACTCAGCGATCCTACCGCCTCAGCCTCCCAGTAGCTGGGACTACAGGCATGCGCCACCATGCCCTGGCTAATTTTTTGTATATTATTTTTAGTTGGTCATTAATTTCTTTCTATTTTGGTAGAGACGGGTCTCCTCAGGCTGGTTTGGAACTCCTGACCTTGAGCGATCCGCCCGCCTCGGCCTCCCAAAGTGCTAGGATTACAGGCGTGAGCCACCACGCCCGGCCAGCCTAAGTTTTTAACTCTTAAAAAATATTTTTCAGCATTTTAAAAAACAAAAAGCGCTATAAAGTATTTCATTGCTTACAATGCTATATTTAATATTTAATAAAACATAAAAAATGAACTTCCTTGGGCTGAATATGCTATATATATAAAAAACTCCATTAAAGTCTATGCATCCCCCAGACCTAACTTCTAATGTACTGGAAATACAGGGAGAGAAAGAAACAATCAGATAATCTGGATGTGGGACATTCCACAAAACAAGTGACTTGGATTCTTAAAAAAAAAAAAAAAAAAAGGCTGTAAAATTACTTTTTGGGAAAAATGTAGAAATTTGAATATGGCCTGAATATTAGATGATGTTATGGAATCATGGCAAATTTTCTTAGGCATGATAATGACTTCATGGTGAGGTAGCATTCTATATTCCTAAATGAATGCTGAAATATGACAACTGAAATCTCATGTCTTCAATTTACTTTCAAATAGCTCATCAAAAATAAAATGTCATGTGTACGTAAACAGAGCAAAAACACATATGGCAGCATATTTATTATTGCTACTCTAGGTAGAGGGTACATGAGTATTCATTGCACTAGTCTTTCAATTTCTCTGTGTTTGTGAAATTTTCTATAATGACAAGTTATGAGGTTGCTGTGAGCTAGGCTGACGCCACAGCACTCTAGCCCAGGTGACAGAGTGACACTCTGTCTCTAAATAAGTAAATAAATAAAAGACCTCAAGACCTAGCTGTGCATGTATCATTCCAACACCTCTAAAAAGGCACTTAGAACAATCTACTTTAGATGACTGCAATAATTATTATAGCATCTTCAGAGTATGCTAAGAATATGAACTAAAAAACATGAACGCATTTATAACGGTCTAAGTTTTGCCATAACATTAATAGGCATGTCTTTCCATTGAGAAGATGAGTAAAGTATTTTCAAATGTAAGTCATCAATCTTACCCAGAACCCATGAAGACTGGTCACTCAGTTTACAAACAGCCTCTGCAAACAGAACCACCAGGATCTCCCAGTTGTTACCTTCATGCATCACGGGACATTCTGGGAGGAGGAAGAATACCGCTAAGGCTTCTTGGTGCGGAGAATGAAATGTAAGGTTTTTGAGCAGATTATCCCTGAGACAGATGGTTATCTGCGGTCAGAAAGGAGCAGAGAAAAGGCATTCAAAACTCAGCATGAATTGGGTACAACTGAATCGTAATAAAACAAGGTACAGAACCTGGAATTTCATTCCAACACTAAATTAGAATAATCATTTAGTTTTTCTAAAATCCACGTTTACATCCCATCTTATCTAGCCTTCCAGATATGTGAGATATTTGGGATGTGTGACAAGTATACTCCCCATTCAACTGTTGGGGTGCACAGAAGAGATCAAGAAATCATACATGCAAGGGTTACACTGGATGAACAATGGATTCAGAACTATCAGGCAGCCCTCTCTCAATAAGTTCATTTTACCCTTGTTTTACACTATCACACCTAATTTTTTTTTAAATTTTTTTTAGCCAAGGTGATCACTGTGGGAACCTAACTTTTTAGAGGAAGAATTTGTCAGAACCCCCAAAAAAGTAAAATAAAATTAAAAATCAAAAGACAGCAGGAAGCGAGCGAGCTGCTATATCCCAGCAGGCGTGAAGCTGAGCGGAGAGGCGTGTTGAGCTCGAGGAGTCGGGAGACCAGGCGACAAACGAGACCCGTCGTGAGCGAGAAAAGAGAGAGGAGAGAGCTGGAGCAAGCGAGAAAATATGAGAGAGAGCGAAGGCAGGGGCGAGGGTGGCACATGCCTGTAGTCCCAAGCTACTTGGGAGACTGAGGCAGGAAGATTGCTTGAGACCAGGAGTTTGAGGTTGCTGTGAGCTAGGCTGACACCACAGCACTCACTCTAGCCTGGGCCACAAAGCGAGACTCTGTCTCAAAAAAAATAACAATAAAATAAAAACCCATTATGATGATAAGACTATGCAGACAAGCTAATATTTTTGGAGTACTTATTATTTGTCACATATTACACTAAGTGATTTACATATATGGGCCGGGGGGCGGGGCCGGCGGGGAGTGGTTGATTAGGTCATTAATCGGTAGTTTCTCCATTACATAGATGGAGTTATTAATCTTTTTATAGATGAAAGAATCTGTGCTTAGAGAGTAGAGTATTGTCAAGTCACCAGCTACTAAGGGAGATTTTCTGGATCTTTCTGACTCCAAAGCCTAAACTCTTAATCATTATGAATACTGACTAATGATATCTTAAATGAAATTCGATAATATAATCTATTTTAATTAAAATTATATTGCGGCTGGGCACAGTGGCTCACACCTGTATCCTGGCACTCTGGCCTAGGCGGTTTAGAGTGCTCAAGTCAGGAGTTCCGACCAGCCTGAGCAAGAGCGGCCCTGTCTCTACTAAATAGAAAGAAAAGAATTGGCCAACTAATATTTACAGAAAAAATGAGCCGGCATGTAGTGCATGCCTTGTAGTCCCCAAGCTACTCGGAGCTAAGCAGGAGATGCTTGGCCCAGAGCGTGGAAGTTGCTGTGAGCTAAGCTGATGCCACAGCACTGTAGCTCGGGCAACAGAGTAAGACTCTGTCTCAAAAAAAAAAAAAAAATTATATTGGACTCCTACGATGAGGTTCAGCCCTTGAAATGACACATACCTGACAACTCTTGTTTTAATGGCTCAATGGCTCACACTCCTCCTATCTCCTTGTTCATCATCAGCCACATCCCCAACCCTCTGGCCTCCTCCAAACTCTTTAGAACTATCAGGATACTCTCAAACCAGTTTTATTGTTTCATACACTGTGCTTGCTGTACACTTTGCTGGCTGCCTGGAATGCCCTCATCCTTGTAGGCACCTGGTAAATTCCTAACTCCTCTGGGTAGCTTGTTTTGAGTACTCTAAGTAGAGTTGACCATTCGCCATCCTAATAATGACTGAATTCATCCAAAAATGTTTACAGTACACTCACTACATTCTAAGACAGGCAGTAGGGAACATGGTGGAGTGTAAAACACACCCAGCCTTTGCACTAAAGTATGTATGTATGTATCTGTCTGTCTCACTAAACCATGAGCTTCTACAGGACAGGGATCATGTCTCTTTCATTTTTCATCTTTATGTGCCCAGCACACAGCAAGGATTCAAATGCTTGCTAAATAAATGAACAGATGCCAAAAGTCTGTGAGTCCATAGCACAGAAAGAAACATTACAGGCCTCCTAATCCAGCTAGCCCCTTCTGAAACAACGGAGGTGGAAAATGCCCTATGATTATGTCACTTATATATTAGATGTTGTTTTCCAGGAACAATCAAGGTATAATTAGCAAGCAGGAAAGCCCTCAGTTGATGAACCGATGCAATCCCTTCCCTTCACAGGTGCGGAAATGGCCTTCTAGCATTGGTGATGTTTCCATGGCTGTATTCAGTAGCAATGACTCAGAATCTTACGGAAAGAAAATTTAAACTGGCCCCAACAGGAGGATTTTAAATAATGAAAGAAAATCAGCAGGAACAAATGTTGATAAAATAGTCCACCAGGTAGTTCTTTGGTTAATGTTACAGGCAGGACTAATGGGGTACCCAATAGGGATCCACTTTACCTTTTACCTCAGTCCCCTAATGGGGTTCTGCCAAAGTTACCAGTATTAAACTTTCCAGCTTCCCTTGAAAGAAAGGAGAGAAAACTTGCAGCTAAAATAGAGAATGAAGCAGGTAGGGGAGGGGGAGAGAGGGGAGAAAGACTGAAAGGGAAAGAGAAGTGAGATACAGAAACAGAGGGAGAGATCAAACAGGGGAGTGAGGAGGAGAAGAAGGAAAGAAAAAGAAAAAAGAAGCAACCACAGTGAGACCCAGGAGAAAAAGATTGAGAGAACACAGGAAGTACTATCCCTAGATCAACCAGTACAATAAAACAGAAAAATAAATTAATAAAGGGTGCATTAAGAATGGATTGATTTAATAGTATTAATTTAGAAAGGATGTCCGGAGCATCTGCAAGTAGAAACCTATTGGTACAGAAACAGGAAGAATAGTCCTAGAAAGAATGAGAAAATTCTAGAACCCACAGAAAAGAAAGTACAATGGAACAAAACGGAGAGAGGAAGAATCCAGGCAGTCCTTGGTGAGGGGGATATTCATATCAGACAAGATGCTGTCCTCATTCTCTATACTTCATGCTTCAAAATCATTGCATATAAGGTTCTTATTCAGGCAGGCAAGATGGCTCACCCTGTAATCCTAGCAACTCTGGGAGGCCGAGGGGGGGGCGGATTGCTCGAGGTCAGAGTTTGAAACAGCCTGAGCAAGAGCGAGAACCGCCTCTCAACTATAATGAAAGAAACTAAATTGACCAACTAATATAATGTAGAAAAAAGTACCGGGCCATGGTGGCGCATGCCTGCAGTCCAGCTACTCGGGAGGCTGAGGCAGTAGGATCGCTGAGCAAGGAGTTTGAAGTTGCGTGAACTAGGCTGACACCATGGCACTCACTCTAGCCTGGGCAACAAAGCGAGACTCTGTCTCAACAAAAATAATAAATAAATAAAATAAAATGTTCTTATTCTAGTGTGTCAGTTTAAACAAATCCTTCATCATCTTCCTAAAGCCCTGAGTTGAAAAATTCCCTCTAGGAATGCGTATGCATGTATGTGTATATGTGTTTATGTATAGAGGCACTATTTAGACTATTTGTAACCTATGTGACCATTCTACTTACTATTTCATCCTAAATGTGCAAAATCCCAAATGCTATCCTAGTTTAACTTAATCTGGACATGATACAGGGTCTCAGACAATCTCTTAAAACAAAATATTTCATTCTTCAAACAGCAAACAGAATAAATAAATAAATAAATAAATAAATTATTTGTTCTGAAATTTTGACTTCTTAGAAGAAATATTCTAGTGTATTTTCTTTCTCCAAATAACAATCTGAAGAATACCACCATGTTACTAATCCAGTCCTTTTGGGTTAATTCCTTAAAGATGTTTCTTGCTTTATTTAAGTCCAAATGAATAGACATCATTTCTGCAGCTCTCCTGTAGAAGGAAGATAAAATAAATGGATAAGTAAATGAAAATGGATATACTATTAAGTACTTTATTAGATTATGTATCTAGATGCAAAGTTTCTTCTAGAGCTTGCCTCATTTCAATAAAATTACCTTTTTTTCTCAACTTTATAATAACTCGGCTGAACACAAATACAATTGAAAATGTAGAAGACAATGTATGATTATTTCTAAAATGTCAAAAAAAACCAAGGCTGCATTAACTATCTACAACATAGGACAATTTTAACTCAGTCTTATTCAAAATAGACAATCAATAAGTATTTATTTCCCAGTAAAAAAAAGCCACAGAAAAAAGATAAAATTTTTCCCATTTCTGAAAAAAGATGACTATTTCTTTCAATTACATAAACTGAAAAGTGGAGACCAAAAGAAGGGACTTCAGAGCAGTAAATACTTAGTACTCCAACAGAAAATTATTAATGAAATACGTCTTAACCCATGAATAATGTTTATGTTGAAATGAATAGATTCACTATATGAAAAAACACACATTCTTTGTAAAATAATATGTATATTTATTGTCTAAAAATAGGAAAAAATTTAAAGAAATAAATATAATATTATACAAATATTTAGGAGAAAAAAGTTCAAAATTTTTCTTTCCTAATAATTAAAAATTAAAAAAACCTTTATTATCTAGCAATAAAGAAATAGTTAAATAAATAAAGGTCTGACCTTCTCATGAAATATCATGCAGCCCTAAAAATGATGTTACAGAAAAATACTGAATATGGGAAATCAATAAAATGAAAAAACATTAAGTAGAAAACAATATATGAAATACTATCTCATTCTTTGTAAAATATTTGCATATAAAAAAGATATACATATACATAAATGCTACCTATTACTGTTATGTGATGGATTATGGATCATTTTCACTTTCTTTTTGTTGTATGTCTGTATTTCCGGCATTTTCTACAAGCAAGCATGTATTTTTCTTTTGTCAAAAAAGTAGTTTTTTTTTTTTGAGACAGAGTCTTACTCTGTTGCCCAGGTTAGAGTGCTGTGGTGTCAGCCTAGCTCACAGCAACCTCAAACTCCTGGGCTCAAGCAATCCTACTGCCTCAGCCTCTCGAGTAACCAGGACTACAGGCATTCACCACCATGCCCGGCTAATTTTTTTTTCTATATATTTTAGTTGACCAATTAATTTTTTATTTTTAGTAGAGACAGGGTCTTGCTCTTGCTCAGGCTAGTTTCGAACTCCTGACCTTGAGAGATCCTCCCACCTTGGCCTCCCAGAGTGCTAGGATTACATGCGTGAGCCACCGCGCCCAGCCCAAAAAGTAATTTTTAAAAAGAGATAAACACATAGCTACTTATTTTACCCTTGAATCATTTTTATACTCTTTCGTGGTTATTTTTAATAGCATTTTAATTTATTATATATATCTATATACACATATATATATTACCTTTTCCTTACAAAACTTCCAGTCAGACAAGCAGGAGATGAAAATATATCTTGGATGTCCCTACATTAGGAACAGAACAGTGGTTAAACCAAATCATACAGTATGCCTCCTTATAGCATGGCATTGAATAAAAGTACATCTTTTAAAATTGTCCTTCAAACTTCTCCCTCTGTCTACTATTTTTGTATGCATATTATTTTAGCATCTAAAACTCTACTCCATCTTACTGGTCAGAAAGAACGCACAACAACTAAATCTTCAAATAATTTCAAGCAAGATAAATATGAGGAAAATAAAACATACAAGAAAAGGTACCTTAATATACACTCAGAGCCAAACGCCTGAAAAGCAAGAAAAAGGCTATTGATCTAGAGTCCATACTTTCTTTGCAAGTACTTCTCTCTTACTTGACCAGACTCCATCCCAACGAACTATCAAACACCAACAATTAAAATATTCTCCAGTTCCACTGATATAAAGAACAAACAACAAATGACCAGAAAAATGTAAAATGGGAGGGAGAGGATACATACGCGCTACGTTTCATCTGAAAAACAGTAACTCTGATTAGCAGAAAATAGCTTCAACCATTGAACAATTTACAATGCTCCCGCAAAAAACCATGCACACAACGTAATTTTGCAACAAAGAACCAATAATTTCACAGAAGTAGAAAGCACACTACGCCTCAAAAAAACTAATCATCTACACCAAGGAGAAAATGAAAAACTCCATATAAATGAAGACACTGAGAGTAGTAATCTTTACAGGTTGCTAGAACACAATCCAACTGGCTTAGAGAAAGATTGCCCAAATTTGTCAGCTGAGACATAGGGGGTGCATACACAAGAGGTTCCAGGGTCAAAGGACTGGGAAACACTGCATACTATACTTCCTGCTCATAGAGTCACAACATAGATAAACATATTAAAGGCCCAGAAAAGTTATACAGTAAAGCAAGCTGTCCTCACAGAGCTTACATGTTAGTGGTGGATGATTAATTTTATGTGTCAACTTGGCTAGGCCATAGTACCCACATGTTTGGTCAAACATTATTCTCAATGTTTCTGCAACTTGGAAGGTATTTTTGTAGAATGAGAACTAAAAACATTTAAAAACTGAGACTTTGAGAAAGCAGATGTACTCTACACACATTAGTGAGTGAAGCATCACCACAAAATAACAGTGAGAAAAGAGAGAAAGACGAGTCATCCAAAGAAAGAGGGCACTCTGCCTCCAGGTTGCCTTGTTTTTTCTTTTTTTTTTTAGACAGAGTCTCACTTTGTGCTCGAGGCTAGATGAGGCTGTGCGCAGCCAGCTCACAGCAACCTCAAACTGCCTGGCTCGAGCGATCCTTCTTCTCAGCCTCCCGAGTAGCTGACTACAGGCAGCGCCCCGAACGAATCGCCGAATACACATATAGATAAAAATATTATATCAGTTTTGCCATTACGATTCTTTACTGATTATAGTAGGAGACGGAGATCCACTCTTGCTCAGCTGTTTGAACCTCCTTGACCTGAGCAATCCGCCGCCGCCTTGCCTCCAGAACTAGATTACAGGGCAGAGCCACCCAGCGCCAGGTTTTTTTTGTTTTGTTTTGTTTTCTTGAGACAGAGTCTCACTTTGTTGCCCAGGCTAGAGTGAGTGCCATGGCATCAGCCTAGCTCACAACATCCTCAATCTTCTGGGCTCAAGCGATCCTCCTGCCTCAGCCTCCCGAGTAGCTGGGACTACAGGCATGCTCCACCATGCCCAGCTCATTTTTTGTATATATATTTTTAGTTGGTCCATTAATTTCTTTCTATTTTTAGTAGAGATAGGGTCTTGCTCAGGCTGGTCTCGAACTCCTGATCTGGAGCAATCTGCCCGCCTGGGCCTCCCAGAATGCTAGGATTACAGGCATGAGCCAGCATGCCCGGCCTCCAGATTGCCTTTGGACTTGAGCTGCAACATCAACTCTTCCCTGGGTCTCCTACCTGCTGGACTGCCCTACAGATTTCTGATTGGCTAGTCCCTATAATCACATTGGCCAATTCCTTAAAATAAATTAATTTCTCTCTCTCTCTCTCTCTCTCTCTCTCTCTCTCTCTCCATAGTTAGACAGATAGATAGATAGGTATAAAGGTATACACATTCTATTGGTCTGTTTCTCTGGAAAATCCTGACTAATACACTAACGGGTCACAAGATCTCATACCTCTGTATTGTACAGAACCAGTTTGGGACATGCTACTTTAGAGAGATACATAAGCAGACAGTCAGACGAGTGGGGGGGTACCTTTTGGTACTCTGCCACTGTTTAGTCTCCACATCAGCAATCCATCTCTTTACTGTCCCTTCATTCAGCATAGGAATTTTCCTCCTCAGATTAACATAGGAATTCTGAAAAAAACAAAAAAGTAAAACACATTCATTCAGATGTGTCGGAAACAGGTACCCAACTTTCAGGCACGTTCTAAGAACACAGTAAAACGGATCTTTAAATATGAATAATACAGCTCTGGGACAACCATAAAAGTGAACCTCTACCAAGGAGTAATCAATCATTTGTTGGTGGCCACTTTCTTGTCCAAGGGGACTCGGACTCAAAGTAAATTTCCCTGAGTGTTCCAGCACTTTATACAAGGACAATCAGATTAAACTGAAAATCAGACAGTATAGAAGGGGAAATCTAGAAGAGCTGTGTGCAGAAGTGGGAAGAGGCTGGGCGCGGTGGCTCACGCCTGTAATCCTAGCACTCTGGGAGGCCGAGGCGCGAGGATTGCTCGAGGTCAGGAGTTCTAAACCAGCCTGAGCAAGAGCGAGACCCCGTCTCTACTATAAATAGAAAGAAATTAATTGGCCAACTAATTTATATATATAACAAATTAGCCGGGCATGGTGGCGCATGCCTGTAATCCCAGCTACTTGGGAGGCTGAGGCAGGAGGATTGCTTGAGCCCAGGAGTTTGAGGTTGCTGGTGCCGTGAGCTAGGCCTGCACGCCATGGCACTTACTATAGCCTGGGCAACAAAGCTAGACACTGTCTCAAAAAAAAAAAAAAAAAAAAAAGAAGTGGGAAGAACTTGATTTCCCTTGGTGAAAATAGGGCAGGGAAGTTATGGACTTATTATGTATAAGGCTATGGGTGTTTCTTTGTACTAGCTGGCAAAGTCATTTTTAGAATCTGTCACCCTGTTGGCTCACTGGGACAATGACCAAACACCATTGGCAAGGAGCCCCCCAAAAGGTAAGTAGAGTCTAAGGAAATCATACTGATTTGACATTCACCACGGGCGAAATCCTGGATTTTTGTGAGTAAATACTGATGAATTTAAACAATAAAGGATCAGTAATGTCCAGTTATTCCCCAAAAAGTCAGCCTAGTAACCTGAGGATTTTGGAATTCACTAAACCTAGATTCTAGAACTCTTCATTTTGCTTAAAACAACAAGTTATGGGACAGCTAGAGATTTATTTTTTACCTCTTTGTCCATCCAGAGAAGAATGCCTTTGATTCCTCGTCCGGCAATCATTATCAACTCCTTTTCTGAGGTATGGCTTTCTGAAAAGGATGCACAAAAAGTAAGAGTTTAGAAAGTCATTTGGCACAAACACGCATATTCAGTTTAAATAACTTCAGATTCTTCTTAAACATAGTCATTTTATCTTTTTAATACACAAAGACCCAACACATTTTCTGGCTATTAAGTAGTGAAATATATATAGTTTAGGCTGTGGTCCCCAACCCTGGGTACCGGTCTGGCGGTCTGTTAGGAACCACGGCAGCCGAGCTCTGCCTTCCCCCCCTCAATTCTATGGAAAAATTGTCTTCCATGAAACAGTCCCTGGTGACCAAAAAGGATTGGGGATCACTGCATTTAGGAGTAAAGCTAGTTGGCAAACATGGTAATTCATGAGGTTGATGTGTATTAATATATCAGTTTAATATACATAGTGTAAGTTAGAATGAAAGCTTAGGATAGTGCTCAAAACACACGAATATCTTGATTAGATCCGTCCCATTAGTTATTTCAGCTCCCCGTCTACTAGAAAACCCATGTGCTCCGGCCGGCCCGTGGTGGCTCACGCCGGTATAACCTGAGCTCTTGGGAAGGTGGAGGCGGGCGGATTGCTCAAGGTCAGGAGTTTCAAACCAGAGCCTGAGCCATAGAGCGAGGACGCACTGTCTCTACCTTAAATAGAAGAGAAATTAATTGGCCAACCCTGAATTATGTAATAGTACAAAAAAAAAGAAATGAGCCGGTGGCATGGTGCTCCATGCTGTAGCCCAGCTACTCGGAGTGAGCTGAGGCAGAAGCAGAAGGAATCGCTCGAGCCGCAGGCGTTTGGAGGTTGCTGTGAGCAGCGCTGGACGCCACGGCACTCACCTCTAGCCTGGACAACAAAGCGAGACTCTGTCTCAAAAAAAAAAACAAAAAAAAAAAACCATGTGCTCAATTAATTAAG
>NC_033688.1:7445561-7456203 GCF_000165445.2 Microcebus murinus | reverse complement strand
AGCCCAGGAGTTTGAGGTTGCGGAGCTTAGGCTGACGCACGGCACTCACTCTAGCCTGGGCAACAAAGCGAGACTCTGTCTCAAAAAAAATAAAAAAGATTATATCAGGTAATTAACTCTACTATCATTTCCTCACAAGGAATGAGTAAATAATCTGTTACTTTAGGTCACCACCGAGCTTTCAGAACAGAGTAACAAAAAGTGCTCTGTGTGCTTCTACTATAGAATGATTCTAAGAGGCTCAGTTCTGAGTAGCACAGGCATCCATTCAACTCCAGCCAAGTCACTGGCGTAAGTGGCCACCCTTGCTCGTCCAATCTCTCGTTCCTCCAGTAAATGACTGACGATAACACACCAGAACTGCTATAAAGGATTGGGTGAGCTGACACAGTGTGAGGCTAAGCATAGTTACAACGCCTCGGTCTAAGTTCATGTG
Source organism: Microcebus murinus (assembly GCF_000165445.2). NCBI lineage: Eukaryota > Metazoa > Chordata > Mammalia > Primates > Cheirogaleidae > Microcebus > Microcebus murinus. The sequence continues at coordinate 7,455,767 of NC_033688.1, read as the reverse complement.
CTCAACTCCTGAGGGTCTTACACTGATATGCGGTCAACGTAACCAGTGCAGAAACCAATCACCATGGCATTACTAAGCTCTTGAAAACTGGAATCAGAGCTGCATACGCCGCTGAATTTCCGATGTTGGGTCTATATTTATTTGTTATCTTTAAATTCACATTCACCTAATCTGATGAGTCATAAGAAAATTAATGATTACTTTTGACTTGAAAGTCAGACTGAATCTTTAGAGATTGTTCCAGCAGAAGAATGAATACCAATGTTTCAGACGAGACTCCCGTCACATTCATACACTGCTTTCTTGCCCACGTTTAGACCACTAGAATTCACTTTCTTAAAAAGATATTATTCGAGAGTCCTTGCTCCTATAGAATTACTAATTTGAGTTCCTTCATTTGATGATATTCATGGAAGTGTAGCACGCTGATTCTGTGTTCCGTTCGTTTCCCAGTTGTTCTGTTCCAGAACCAAAGAAAAGAAAGACTTTCCCAAATCAGAAAGTAGCTAAGTGTGGTCCCCCTAATAATGAAAGCACCACTCTTTGATGAAGAGAAAATTGGATATATCAATACTAAACTGAAAATTTTAAACAATACTAAAGGAAACATTTCTTTGTGAGGACCATATTCCAATAATCTGGTCTCCCTTAATAATCATTACACATTATGCAATTTTACTCCATAGAGCGACAGAAAATGTCTATAGACTGAAAATATGTACAACAGGTTTTCATAGAAGGGTCCTGGTACACTAACAAATAAACTCCAATACTTGTAGACCGAGTGCTGGCTGGGCGAGTGGCTCACGCCCTGTCACTCTAGCACTCTGGAGGCCAGAGGCATGCGGATGCGCTCAGGTCAGGAGTTCGAAACCAGCCTGAGCAAGAGCAGACCCCGTCTCTACTATAAAATAAATAATTAGGCAACTAATACATATATAGAAAAAATTAGCCGGGCATGGTGGCGCATGCCTGTGTCCAGCTACTTGGGAGGCTGAGGCAGGAGGATTGCTTGAGCCCAGGAGTTGGAGGTTGCTTGAGTAGGCTAATGCCATGGCACCATCTAGCCTGGGCAACAAAGTGAACTCTGTCTCAAAAAAAAAAAAAAAAAAATCAAAGAAAATAAATGTGTATATTAAAAGAATCATGATTATCTAATAATGGAAAGTAAGCATTTTCATCCATTTGAAAATGATTGATACTTATATCCCCCAAGAAACTGATGGAAATTTTATTGAATTACTACCCAGCTTACTGTATTCATCTGATCAATTTTCATTGATATTCACAACTTACCTTCCACATGCTATCTGGGTCACTCTTTTCCCAGTGAGCTCGGTCACCAAACGGGGTCTTAGCTCATTCTGTGTTGAACCGTGACCAAGCTGCCCATATTGTCCAGCACCAAAAGTAAACACCAGCCCATCCTGAGAAAGGGAACTTCATATCAGATGCCAGAGAAATGTAATACAGAAGTAACATCCCCTAATGCAAAAGCTTTTACATCAGTGAATAATTTAAAAAAGTACTATCAAACGTAAAGTTCCCAAATTACAAGGAGGACAATCCTCTGTGTGGGAAGTGACCACCTTTCTTCCCGGGGAAACACTAACTCTTTGTATAAAATATTCTTCCAGAAACACAGTCAAGAACACACACGGTATACCCACCTTCGTGAGCAAGGCAGTATGAAAGCCACCACAAGTGAGAAATTCAACTTTCTGATTGTCTAGTGCTTCAATAAGGGAAGGAGAATCTTTATCTATGTGGGGGAAAGAATAGCTGAAGTGACCAAAAAGGAAATACTGAAATTCACATCGGAGTTACCTAGACTGCTTCCTCTCAACCCAGCAACAACAGTTCCTATCATGTTCTGACAAGAAAGGCTCTATGTTAGCATCTTTAGGCCCAAATTCTAGGTCTAAAGGTGGGAGGAGAGCAGTGGCTGAAAGGGTCACACTTAGGGGCACCCACCAGTGAAGTCCCTTCCCAGAGCTTGCTCTTCTTGTTTCTACCTGATTTGATCAACTTTAATCGGAGCACATCAGATGTTTCTTTTAATGAACATAAACATTTTTTCTTCTAAATTCTCTACTACAGTATCCTTGCCTTACACTACCTCTTCTTTCCCTCACAATTATTTTCCCATCAAAGCACTCAGAGATTCAGCAAAAATAGTTTAATGGTCCCTTTACTCTTTGCTCTCTTTTAAATATTTTTCTAACACTGACTTATGGGTTATCCTGCAAAATTAGCATTGGATCATGTCAGGGAGAAATGTAGCATTTGACCAGTGATCCAGGGTAATGCATGAAATCACCATGCTGGGTAAAGCCGCAGAATTTGTCACACCTGAAAGCCCTAATACTTGTTTGGGATCATAAACAATTTTGCCATGTGCTTTTTTTCAATAATGGGAGTTATGTGGTTTCGTGTGTGTGTATGTGTGTGTATGTGTACTTTATAGAATAAGATCGGGACATGTGATTTTCTAAATAGAACTTTAGTATCCTTTTGTAATAACATAATTATATTAATAGGCTTGCAATGCAAAGGCGGAGGTCATCTCATCCAAACTTGTCGCTTTACAGAAAGAGAAAATAAGGCCTAGAGAAAAGTTAAGTGACAGGGCAAGGCCTACAGTGAGTACACTGCAAAGAGGGAACAGGGACCCAGGTATTTGGATCCCAGTGCAGGGCTCTTTTTCATTTCCCACGCAGCTCTGAACTGGGTCTCAATTGCAAAACAACTTCTACTCCACACAAGTCTCTTGGACTGATTCTGTCCTGGAGACAGAGAGAAAATCAGGAAGAACAGGGCAAATGCCAGCGGAGATGCGAACCATTTCAGACAGGGAAGTCCCTGTTATATTCCTCTCCTAATCTAACATATCATTTGTTGATAGTATGAATCTGAGAATATATTCCATACTCTCGGTGTGGCCCAGGCCTAGTTGTCCGAATTCATTGTTTCCCCATGAGTAAATGTTTCCAGACATGGATAAGGCCATGCTGTGGGCTTCTCCTGCAGAAATCTGAACCAAGGGGACTCCAGCGAGGCGGTCCACCATCTGCGGTGTGGGGGTTGAGGGGAATGTGCTTCCAAGTCCAAGCTGGCCATGCAGGTTCTGTCCCCAGGCAAAAAGCTCACCGCCTTGATGTAAACAAAGAAAAGGCTGTCTTATTAAGTTTAAAATGTACCAGACATTACTCTAGGACATTATGCATGCTCTATCTAGTATATCACAATCTTTACCTTCATACTGACAAAGACTCTCAAATCCGGTATGTCTGACTCAGAAAAACTCAGAATTTTCTCTTTAGGAGTAACAATTATACTTCCCGATCTCCTACCTCAAAGCATAGAATGAAGCTATTGAAATATATTATAATCTGGGAGGCCGAGGCAGGAGGATCGCTCAAGGTCAGGAGTTCGAGACCAGCCTGAGCAAGAGCGAGACCCCCGTCTCTACTATAAATAGAAAGAAATTAATTGACCAACTAAAAATATATAGGAAAAAAAAATTAGCCGGGCATCGTGGTGCATGCCTGTAGTCCCAGCTACTCGGGAGGCTAAGGCAGTAGGATCACTTGAGCCCAGGAGTTTGAGGTTGCTGTGAGCAAGGCTGATACAATGGCACTCTACCCCGGGCAACAGAGTGAGACTCTGTCTCAAAAATAAATAAATACATAAATAAGTAAATTAATTATAATCAACTTTTAACAAATATTGACTTTTAAAAACCCAGAGGATGGGCCCATGAAAAATAGAGACATTCTATCTCTGGGAAAATAAAACACAGAATTATTCTTTTCTCTACCTCCCTCCTTTTCATATGCCTGACGATTCCAAATAAACAACTTAAAAATTCATGTGAAATTACAGTATCTTGAAAAAGTCAGTTTCTTCTTCCATTAATTAAACAAATAAAGGACAATTTTCAAGGAAAGTCCTTAGAAGTTACCTAATGGAGCTGATAATATCTAACGGAGTCTGAAAAAAAAAACATCAGAGAACTAATGTTTACTGAGCACCTCTTTGCGAGATATTGCTCAGGATTTGGTGGGAGGCAGAGCCTCTGCTTCAAATAGCATCGTTGTGTGCCTACCAGCCACCAGAAATATAATGATGAGCACAACTGACTTCCTTTCTTGCTTTTCCAACTTTATTCCTTCTGTCTTGTGATTTACCAATAGTAAACCTTGAACATCCCTGCCCTCTGCACATACACACCACTACACCCTGGGCTAGGGTGTGTCTTTTTCATGTTAATAACCTGAACAGGGTAGATACTCAATATGAACTATTTGTTCAAGAATGGCTGAAGTCAAATGACTACTTTTTTCCAATACAAGTTCGTACTCAAACTTCAAAAGGCCCTTCAGTACGGGTCAAATACTTGTTTTTTTTTGTTTTTTTTTTTGAGACAGAGTCTCACTTTGTTGCCCAGGCTAGAGTGAGTGCCGTGGCGTCAGCCTCGCTCATAGCAACCTCAAACTCCTGGGCTCAAGCGATCCTTCCTGCCTCAGCCTCCCGAGTAGCTGGACTACAGGCATGCGCCACCATGCCCAGCTAGTTTTTCTATATATATTAGTTAGCCAATAATTTCTTTCTTTTCTAGTAGAGACGGGGTCTCGCTCTTGCTCAGGCTGGTTTCGAACTCCTGACCTTGAGCAATCCACCCGCCTCTGCCTCTCAGAGTGCTAGGATTATAGGCGTGAGCCACCTCGCCCAGCCCAGGTCAAATACTTGTTAACGTCCCTCAAAATCCCAGATTCCATTCCATTTATGTACATGATTACATATGTCTTATATATTAACAAAAATTCCTTTGACCCTGAATTCCGTCCATCACCCTCGTGTCTTAATTATTACTTTAGGAAATAACCTATATTCACTGCTTCCGTTTTCCGCCATTACAGTATCTGATAGGAAATAGGAAATACTGAAGGGCTGGGAGAATCCTTGAATTCAAAAAGTAATGTTAAAACACAGCAGAGGCCTGCAACTTGGCTATAAAAACAGAGGTGGGGGAATCCTGAGCTCCTACCATTTAAGCTGAAAGAGTGCTAAGAAAAGGAAAGAAGGTTCTAGAAAGGGGTGGCCCAGGCCTAGACCAGACTACAGAGAGAATGGTTTTGATTATTTAGAAAGCTTTCACTGCTTCAAACTTGAAAAATAAAAACATGGAACAAAAGGTAGGAATAGTAATTATGGAAATCTGAAGATTTTATAGATCCAAGAATTCTCTCTCATCTTATATCTCCTTTAATAATAGTACTCTCGGCTAGGCTCGGTGGCTCACGCCTGTAATCCTAGCACTCTGGAAGGCTGAGGCAGGAGGATTGCTCGAGGTCAGGAGTTCGAAACCAGCCTGAGCAAGAGCCAGACCCCGTCTCTACTAAAAATAGAAAGAAATTAATTGACCAACTAATACATATAGAAAAAAAATTAGTGGGGCATGGTGGTGCATGCCTGTAGTCCCAGCTACTCGGAAGGCTGAGGCAGGAGGATTGCTTGAACCCAGGAGTTTGAGGTTGCTGTGAGCTAGGCTGATGCCACGGCACTCACTCTAGCCTGGGCAACAAAGTGAGACTCTGTCTCAAAAAAAAAAAAAAGGATAGTACTCTGGGCTAGGCTTGGTGGCTCACGCCTATAATCCTAGCATAGCACTCTGGGAGGCCAAGGCAGGAGGATAGCTCAAGGTAAGGAGTTCAAAACCAGCCTGAGCAAGAGTGAGACCCCATCTCTACTAAAAATAGAAAGAAAGTCTATATATCTTCTATAAAGATATATAGAAAAAATTAGCCAGGCATGGTGGCACATGCCTGTAGTCCCAGCTACTCAGGAAGCTGAGGCAGGAGGATTGCTTGAGCCCAGGAGTTTGAGGTTGCTGTGAGCTAGGCTGACACCAAGGAACTCTAGCCTGGGCAACAGAGTGAGACTCTGTCTCCAAAAAAAGGAAAGAAGAAAGAAAGAAAAATAGTACTCTGAACCACACCAAATTCAAAATCATTTTTCTATTCTGTTGGAAAGTGAGGCATATACATTTTACTGGCTCTACATATACACACACTTATTACTTATTACTTATAAAAACAATATTAAAAAAATACCTTTTGAGAGTGCAAGAGAATGATAATCTCCACATGTGATCTGAATTATATTTTTTTCTCGTAAAATGCTTTGAAACCTGAAGAAAGAAAATATATTTTATGCTAATTACCATAATGGAAGTCACAACATCAATGTTCGAACTATTAACTGTCTTTAATTAGGAATGAAGCTCGAGAAAAAACTTTAAATTTACTGCTTCACTTTCAGTATATACATCTAAAATTATTTTAAAACCATGTATGTTTAATTGGTGGTTTCAGGAGAAAATAATGTGCATTATATAAGTATAATAAGATGATTCTAAAATACTCTTATGCAAACAATAAATTTATGCTGCAGGAATAAATGCAAGATGAAAATAAGTTTTAATTCATATGATTTGCTAGGAAAAAGTCCACAAATCATTCCATGATAAAGCATTTTTTTCTAGGTTTAAAATTTTCAGGCCGGGTGCGGTGGCTCACGCCTGTCATCCTAGCACTCTGGGAGGCCGAGGCGGGCGGATTGCCTCAAGGTCAGGAGTTTAAACCAGCCTGAGCAAGAGCAAGACCCTGTTTCTACTATAAATAAAAAGAAATTAATTGGCCAACTAATATATATAGAAAAAACTAGCCAGGCATGGTGGCGCATGCCTGTAGTCCCAGCCTACTCGGGAGCTGAGGCAGGGCAGATTTGCTTGAGCCCAGGAGTTGGAGGTTGCTGTGAGCGAGGCTGATGCCACGGCACTCACTCTAGCCTGGGCAACAGAGTGAGACTCTGTCTAAAAATAATAATAAATAAATAAATAAATAAATAAATATTTCATTTCTCTCCCCTCCAGCGATAAATAGTCAGCTGACTTTTTCTCAAAAAAAAAAATTTAATTTCTGGAAACTTAAATTTATAGCATTATTGTGAGGATCAAATTAGTCAATGAATAGTCCAATTTGGGACTAGGGGGACTACTAAATCATTTCCTTTAAATGCCAAAACAACACAATTCCTGCCCCAAGAGACATATTGGTTTGTACTAATAGTATACCAATGGACCTCACTGGTCAGTTCAGAATTTATCATTTAAGGTGCTACTATATATAAAGCAAGGGACAAGAAGTATATATGGTAACATTTTCCTATGAAATTATTCTTGTCCTTTGAGTAAAATTAAAATAATTTGTAATAAAAGAAAAAAGTTCCGTACCTTGCATGTTCTATGCTATAGTTGTACTCAAATAGTTTTCCATCTGAAGACAGAATCACCAAATGCTCTGTTCCTTGGTCCATGGAATGTATCTTCATTTTTTTTCCTAACTTAATGTATCCTGTAGAGCAAATCCAACCAGAAACTATCATCACTCTGATTATTACCCTCTATCATTATTGATTTCATTATAATACACTTAAAACATCTGGAAAAAATTTCAACTACACAACTAGACTGCCTTTGAGTTAACATGAATTTCTCTTTAAGAAAATTCAAGTATGGAAAGTAAATTAGGAATGACAATTGCCTTGACATGGATATTTTTAATTTGGAAAAGCATTGATTTATACTTTGTTTTAAATGGAATATACCCTTAAGGTAGCCAGTTAAATATCTGCTTTTAGATTTTTGTTTACTAAGTGGAGACAAACTAAATTTGAAATTATAAAAATGAAAAGGTCTGTAAGAAAATATAACTTAATTTTAGACAACATAACTCGTTTCAAGAACAAATATACTGCAAATTCTGAAACATATTCTTTCCAAAAACAAAGCAAATAACAATAACAAACACCTCCTGATTGCTTCCAATAGAAGCCAATGCCTGTATTTTTATTTATTTTTATTTATAAAAGGAAGGACTGTATTTGGGGGACTGGGTTTAAATAGAATGCTATTAAAAGAATTTTCATTGGCATTAGTGCACAATGTGCCTTTACTAAAAGTTAAGAGATTTGAAATTGTCCACTCGTTACCACTTTTATCTCATTTAATTTGCTCACAAAAATTAACCTAGGATAGTTCTGGGACCTTGTTTTACTCTTCAGTACTAATGAAATGGAATCTATTCATGTAAAAAGCACAAACCATATTACAAATGCTAGGGGAAACAAAACAGTTTGGTAATAAGAAATGGCAGAATAAACCTTTTTTAAAAAAAGCAATTTAGCATCTCAGATCAGTTGAAAAAGAGGGGTATTCTGAGAATGGAATTAGAAGATTCAGATAGCCATTTGGGAAAACAAACCTAGCGTTCTCCCACCTCACTCCTTAAATCAAAATAAATTCCAAGGATACTAAAATTTAAATTTTAAAATTAAAACCTTAAAAGTACTATAGAGATGAGCACATTTTGTAACATCTTGGGAGTGTGGATAGCTTTCTAAGTTGGCACAAAAACTAAAAGGCCTCCTTAGAAGAAAAAACAGACTGTAAAAAAGTTTAAACTGTGCAAGAAGACAAGAAGTCACCAACAAAAGGTAAGCTAAGAAAAATATTACAACATACATGATGGGCAAAAAGACTATTCTTTTTTTTTTCTTCTTTCATGTGCCTGTTTACACCAAAAAAGGCTATTCTTAATATTCAAATACCTCGTGCCAAGTAAATAAAAAATTAACACCTCAAGTTTTTAAAAGCCAGGCAAAGATGAGCAGGCAGTTTACCAGAAAAAGAATGCAAATCAATGCCCAGCAGAAAACGGAAAAAGATGCCCGACTTCAAGTTAAATGCAAAATAATAAACCACAGTCAGATACCCATTTCTTCGAAATGTGAAAGACGAAGAAGAGTGTGGGCATGTACTACTGTCCCGCATCTGGACAAATCCCAGCGACAATATCTGACTAAATCTACGGAAGATTAGGGTCTGAGAGGGACGCGACTGAAGGCAAATAGAAGATCATCATCACTGAGAGACAGCACGAGGAGAACATTCTCGAAAAGCCTCACACAACCGGAGCAGGTGTGTTCTAAAAAAGGAGTGGCGGCGGGGGCGCGGTGGCTCACGCCTGTCATCCTAGCGCGTTGCCTCGCGTACTCCTTTATTTTCGTTGGGGCGAGCCGACCCCTCCGTCTGTGTCTTCGGCTCTACCTATTCTTTCATTCTGTAGCGAACCGGACCTACTTCTCGTATCATGTCCGCACAATTGATCTATATCATGTTTTTATTGTGGAATGTCTTTTCTTTGTTCATCTTTTCTTGAGTTTATATTTTTATTTGGCAGTTATGAGCGTTCTTTGTCTGCTTCTTTTGATCTTATGTCTTTATATTTTACTGTTGGGGTCATTCATTTCTGCTGTGTTTCAGGACCCCGTTTTTTAATTTTCGTATTCGTATCCGGGGGGGGTTATCATGTGTCGTTTTGGTCTGTTTTGATTTATCACCGTCGTGTTTCTCTTTTTTCATTTTATGTTCTTCACTAGGCTATGGTTCTCCTTTCTTTTTGTTCTGTGTGTTTTTATCTTACGTTTATTTTTCACTGTTCACTGTCCAGTTCTTTGACGATTTTTTTCGGGATGCGCCGCATATACGTCCTGCAGCCGCACGCCCGCCGCCTTGAATATGTCCTCGCCGTTGCTGCGCGTACGCCTGCGAGCCTCCACAGCCCTTGGTTTGCTTCCTGATCTTGCTGCTATCCCGAGCGTGATTCTGCCGCCACCCGGCTTCTCTACATCCTACCTATTTTTGATTCTATTGAGTGCCTATCGCGCTTCCTGGGCGCCCGTCCTCTTCCTTTCTGCTTTCTTGCCTGCTTCTAGGTTCTTTGTTCTTGCGAATCCTCTTACTGCATTTGTCTTTCTATTTTGTTTTCCCGGCCGCTCGCTGCCCGCTCTTCGAGCTATGCGCCTGAGAGTTGCTTCCGTCGGCTGTCTCGAGCGAGTTTCAGCAGAGCCTCGGACGCTCATCGCTCTCCTCAATTTTCAGCGCAGTCACGCCGCGCCGCCCAGTTGAGCGCTTCCTGCCGCGCCGCCACCATTTTTTAATTCTTTAATTTGTTCTTGTTTTTGTTCGCCTAGTCAGCCGCGCGCTTTGTGCCTGTTCTCGCATTCTGCACGGTGCGGGGTGTATGCTCTGTCAGGATTTCCTATGCGGCTCGAGTCGTAGCGGTGAGCTGCCGTCGGCGC
>NC_033688.1:7409985-7425353 GCF_000165445.2 Microcebus murinus | reverse complement strand
CCCACCTCGGCCTCCCAGAGTGCTAGGATTACAGGCTTGAGCCACCGCGCCCGGCCTAAAATATAATTTTATCTCTATCATTTTAATTAAAGGCATTTTTTTTGCCCCAGTGAATTAGCAATGAAAAAGATTCAGCTGAACCATTTCCTAGCGGGCCAGTTTGCTTTTTCACATCTGATCTGTGGTTTTCTCCAAAGAGATTGTGTTTGGTGTGGAGGGGAGGAAAGTTCTTCTTGTCATTGCCCTCTTGTTCCCTCCTAAAGTTATGGCCCTCAAATTTTCAAGCTCACAATTAGTAGCTGGGGTTGCTTGTTAAAAAGCAGATTCCTGGCCGGGCGCGGTGGCTCAAGCCTGTAATCCTAGCACTCTGGGAGGCCGAGGCGGGTGGATTGCTCAAGGTCAGGAGTTCGAAACCAGCCTTAGCAAGAGCGAGACCCCGTCTCTACTATAAGTAGAAAGAAATTAATTGGCCAACTAATATATATAGAAAAAGTTAGCCGGGCATGGTGGCGCATGCCTGTAGTCCCAGCTACTCGGGAGGCTGAGGCAAGAGGATTGCTTGAGCCCAGGAGTTTGAGGTTGCTGTGAGCGAGGCTGAGGCCACGGCACTCTAGCCTGGGCAACAGAGTGAAACTCTGTCTCAAAAAAAAAAAGAAGGAAGGAAGTCTAGAAGGGAATATATCTAAAAGGTTAATGGTGCTTATATACAACAGTGAGAATTTTTTTTAATTCTGTATTTTCTAAATACATGTATTTTTTAATTCATGTTTTCTATGGTCAACATGCATTATTTTCATAATCATGAAAATTTTAAAAATAAAATTACAACATATACATACATGCGATACTCAAATTTTTGTACATGTTCTTTTATATGGTCCTACATGGGTCTTTAAACTTTGAGTAGATGACAAGTTTCAGAATGAGCATCATGAACTGTTTTCAGAACAAATCCTGTTTAAAAAAAAAAAGGCTGTTCCTGTTCTGTATGTTTATGAAAAAAAAAATAAAAAAAAAAAAGGCTGCAAATCTTGGCCAGTGATACATGATTGGTTTAGTTTCCTTTTCAAAGTGACTTAGAAAAAACATTTAGCTGTGTACAAGGGCTGCATTCCAAATTGCTAAAAGTAATAATAATAACCAGAGAGATTTAAATATTTAAATATTCCTGAGAAGTGTCCAAAACCAAACATTTGGTAAGTAATTTGAAACCTCCTCGGGCTTCCTGTGTCTCTTCTCATTTTCGCTTGACTGTCCCTGACACACTACAAACAAAACAGGTGCCAAATCAAATGTGACATTTTAGCTCCTTCACGTGCCCAGTCTTCAGTTCCTCCTCCCACTTTCCCCCCAGTTGAAAGCAGGGTTTGGTTTTCTCCAGCAAAAAACAGACCAATCTGGAGGGGACTTCCCTTCTCCTAGGAGTGCATGTTCAAGGCCAGGAGGGTGACATTCCCAGCACTCTCTGGGACAGACACTGCGGGGCAGAAGGAGGACACTCTCAGGCAGAACAACCCTAACCCTAACCTCTCTTTTCATTGAACTGATTTCCGCATCTGTAAAATGGGGATATCGTCCTGTCTGCCTCGTGGAGCTGTTGTGTGGATTAATCCATTTCCATAACTGAATTAATCCATTTCCGTAAACTGAAACAATGTCTGAGTTACAGACATGTCGCTTTTCGTGAGTTACCTGTTATTTTTCTTCTGGGCCTTCAGAATTCAACTGATGCTGCTTTGTACTCTGAGCAGACACTGGCTTCAAGGTAACCTTGTAGAATTTGAGATGCTATTTTGGCTGTCACCATTATGTACCGGGTCACCCAATCACTCGTTTCTCCCCAAACTTAATCAAGTTCTGTTGGTTCATCCTCTTAAGTAGCCATCTCCTCTCCAATGCCTCAGTTGATTCATTAAGTCTCACTTAGATCACTGCAACAGCTACTGCCTTGTTCTTCCTTTCTCTAGCATCTTCTAGCCTTGATGGCCTTCAAAATGGTACCAGAGAGTCTCTAGAAAACAGATCTGTGTGCATTACTCCCCAGCTTAAACCCTGCTGAGTATGGTCAACATCCATTATTTGTTTCCAGCTCAATCTCTCATTCTCAAGACCTGCTACGTCCCACCCACCCATGACGTGGTCACTGCCAGTTGTCACCTTGGGCTGGTGTGACTCTGGCCCGCCCGTGTTTCCTCTCCTTTCTCGGGATTGATCTTCCTATAATTCTTTACCTAATGAGTGGCTCTTTAGCCTTCAAGACACTAATAAAACATTTTCTCTTCTGTGAAGTCTTTCTCAGCAACCCCAGGCAAAGTTAGTCATTACCTTCTCTGTTTCTATTTCACTTGATTCATAGCCTGGCCTTTACGCAGAACAGGGCGTGCTGGAATTACGTGTGTGTGAGTCTGTCTTTGTCCATAGACTGGGAGCTACTCAGTGACACGACTGTGCAAAATTTCTTTTTTATTTTTATTTTTTATTTTAGCATATTATGGGGGTACAAGTGTTTAAGGTTACTTATATTGCCCATGCCCCCCTCCCCACCCAAATTTCTTTGTTTACCCAGAGAGATTCTCACCAGCCAGCCCATCAGAGATGTTTAATAACCATGTGGTCAGTGAGTAGTAAATAGATGGATTGGTATAACACCTCAGGTACCATCTACACTGGCAGGAGGGTAAATACAGTAAAGGAAAGATGAATAGTTCCTTGGAACTTGATCTCCAGTCCACCAGCTCCCTTCTAGAGTGGGACTCAAAGTTCCAAATCTCTAACCACTTGGCCCTTTCTTGTGATCAGCCCCATGCCGAGGTTTTCTAGGGACCCCATCCTAAGTGCCACCATTACGATAATCTCAGATGTGATCCAAACGGGTTCATTATGAGTAAAAAAAAAGATAGTCTTATCACTTAGGAGATTCCAAGGGTGCGCGGTGATAGGAATTAGGGACAAAAACCAAATGTATTTCATATGATACCACCGCATGTTAATGTCCACCTTTTCAAATGATAGCCATCCTAGTAGGTGTGAAATGGTATTTCATCATGGCTTTTCTATTTGCATTTCCCTAATGACTAATGATATTGGGCATCTTTTCATGAGTTTGTTTTCAATTTGTATATGTCTTTTATTTATTTTATTTTATTATTTATTTATTTTTGAGACAGAGTCTCGCTTTGTTGTCCAGGCTAGAGTGAGTACCGTGGCATCAGCCTCGCTCACAGCAACCTCCAACTCCTGGGCTCAAGCAATCCTCCTGCCTCAGCCTCCCGAGTAGCTGGGACTACAGGCATGCGCCACCATGCCCGGCTAATTTTTTCTATATATATTTTTAGTTGGTCAATTAATTTCTTTCTATTTTTAGTAGTGACAGGGGGGGTCTCGCTCAGGCTGGTTTCGAACTCCAGACCTTGAGCAATCCTCCCGCCTCGGCCTCCCAGAGTGCTGGGATGACAGGCGTGAGCCACCGCGCCCGGCCTTTCTTTCTTTTTTTGAGACGGAGCATCGCTCTGTTGCTGGGATCAGATCAGTAACACTTCAGCCCAGGTCTAGGGATGTACAGAAATAGATTTCATCTCTTGACAGAGGACTAGCATGTGAGTACCAGAAGGCAAGAATTGGAGATAAGCTATTACAAAAATAGAAAGGGTTGGGGAGTTAGAAAACAGATTTAATGTGGTAGAAGCCATTAACAACTAAAGATCAATCTACAAGAAAAGCAATGAAAACTCAGACGTTATACGTGAGAGTGGATTGGATTGTTGGTTTCAAATCTTCACCCTTCCTGTGTCCACATAATTGTCTTATGCAGAGTTTCCTCCTCTGCCTTTGGACTTTGGGTTTAGCCATATGTATTATTTATCTGTTGTTGCATCCCAAACCATCCCCAAATTTAGTGGCTGAAAGCAACTTTGTAGCAATCAAGCAGGTTGAATAAGGGGTTTTTTTGCAGCTCTCACCTGGGCTTGCCTGGGCTCACTCATGAAGTCACATTCAGCTATAGTGTCACCTGGGGGCTGAGCCAGGCCTGTTGGGATGACTGGGCTTACTCTATGTGGGCTTTCATCTACAAAGAAGCTAACCTGTGCTGGACTTCCTCATCCTCCTGGCCGTGGCTGCAGCATTCTAAGAAGACATGATCAGGACAGCAGGGCATTTTTTAGGCTAGAGTTGCCAAGCCACAAGCCTCACTTCTACTGCATTCTGTTGGCCAAAGCAAGTCACAAACCCATATTCAAGGCGTAAGGAATACGTGTGGTGGAAAAAAAACTCTACCTCTTGATGGGAAGAATTGAAGTCGGTTCATGGTCGTGTTGAGCCTGCTACACCATGTGACTCTTTTTGGCCAAAGGCATGGAGACAGCAGTGATCATGTGCCAGTTCCAAGTCCAGACCTTAAAAACCCTTGAGCAGCCGGGCGTGGTGGCTCACACCTGTAATCTTAGCACTCTGGGAGTCTGAGGCTGGGATGATTGCTTGAGGTCAGGAGTTCGAGACCAGCCTGAGCAAGAGTGAGACGCGTAGAGACCTGTCTCTACTAAAAATAAAAAAATTAGCCTCATGGTGGACAGTGAATGTGAGTCCCAGGCTACTCGAGGCTGGGCAGGAGGATCGCTTGAACCCAGGAGCTTGGAGGTTGCTCGTGAGCGAGGCTGATGCAACGCGCACTCATAGCACAGGTGACAGGAGCTAGACCTCTATCTCCAAAAAAAAAAAATATATATATATATATATCTTTTGCATACTTTTCGTAGCATAACCATGATATGCTATTCATTTATTTGAATTTCAAAACTTTTCATGGAATATTTTTGTGCATAAAACCTAGATCCTTGAAGCCAAAATACCTTATAAAACTAACCCAGTTTTAAAGTCTATATTTAACACCGCTAGGGAGTAGAAACACAGTTGGTACCTTTCCCAGAGTATGCTAATTAGCTGGAAAGATAATACCTTCTTTTTTGCCTTTGGAAGAGAAACTGACCAATAGAAAATCAGTTCAGCACCAACACCCACTGTGTAAAAAACAAGGAGGTGTGTTTGCACAGGCCAATGAAATCATGGGCTTGGTTGCTTGGCAGTCGGTGACAAACATGCCTTTCATCATGTCTTACAATGTTACCTTGACTTGTCAAACTCTAATCTAAATGAAGCTCAGAAGAGAGCAATGAGTTTCAAAATGAGATATCATTTCCAACATTTTTGTGCATTTTTGTGTCGTTATCCTCGTGCATGAAACTAGAGATTCATGCATTCACTTCATTCTACTGATGAGAAAAATATGCATTGAGTATTCTTTCTGAGGATTACAAGGGAATTTGTGGACCGTTTCAGCCATATACTGACAGCACTGCATTGGCAAATGTTAGTTGCTTGGCAATAGACACTGAGTTTTAGCTTATCAAACGTAACATTTTCACTGTGTCCTTCTGTACCATTTCCCACAGCTAGAAGGTACGAGATTAATTCCAATTTGTTTATATGTTGCTTAATGGGGTTTCCAAGTGTTTTCATTATTTTTTTATAGGCTTCTTCAATGCATCGTAAAATCTTCAAAGAATAATAACACTGCTTATTTTGATGGGACAGATATTCTCTACCTAATTGGGTTCTTGCAGCAATTATGTAAGTCAGCCGGCACAGGCTATATTTAGTGCTACTTGTACAGATGATGAAGCAAGGCACAGGGGAGTTTGTTACTCGCCTGAGGACCCAGATTGGTCAAAACCAGTGTTGGAGCCCTAACGGCCTCCAGACTCAAATGTAAAGTATATTTTCTGTGTTTTCAACATACTTCTTAAGAGTTAGAAGCATGCCTGGACAACATAGCAAGACCCCAGATCTTACTCTTTTTTTATTGATAGCTTAAATTAGTCCATCTTTGGCCTGCCAAAAGCTTTTTCAGAGGCTGGGCGTGGTGACTCATGCCTGTAATCCCAGCTCTTTGGGAGGCTGAGGTGAGAGGATGGTTTGAGCCCAGGAGTTTGAGATCCTGAACAAGAGTGGGACCCCTCTATAAAAAAATAATAATAATAAATAATAATAATAATAATAAATAAATAATAATAAATAAATAATAAAAATAATAAATAAAATAATAATAATAAAAATAAAAGCTTCTTCAAGTTTGTTCCTTGGTCCTTTTGTTATAATCACAGTAGTCTTTGAAAGCTTCCTTTTTTCTTAGGAAACAGTGCTCCGGGTTTAATTGTACATTTTTTGCTTTGGACTTGGAATCAGCTGCTTTTCCAAGAAATTCTGGTTACGTTAGTGGGAAAAAAGTGTTTAGAGATTACCTACTAGGGGTACTTATTGCTACTGAATCGTTCATTGTTCCTTAGGCCTTTTTGGTAGACAGAGCTAAGAAATAAGAGTGCATGTGTCCTTCTGTGTGAAAAAAAAAAAAAAAGACCCCAGATCTTAAAAAACAAAAAGAGTTAAAAATTTTTTTTCTCTTTTTCCATTTTTTCTTGGTAGCCTCACATAATATTCAAAAACTGAATAATTGGCTGGGTGGGGTGGTTCACGCCTGTGATCCTAGTACTTTGGGAGGCCGAGGCGGGAGGATCGCTCAAGGTCAGGAGTTCAAAACCAGCCTGAGCAAGAGCAAGACCCCATCTCTACTAAAATAGAAGAAAATTAATCAACCAACTAAAATATATGTAGAAAAAAATGAGCGCAGGGCACATCCTGTAGTCCCAGCTACTCGGAGGCTGAGGCAGGAGGATTGCTTGAGCCCAGGAGTTTGAGGTTGCTGTGAGCTAGGCTGATGCCATGGCACTCTAGCCTAGGCAACAAAGTGAAAAAAAAAAAGATTAGAAACTTGCCTGGACAACATAGCAAGATCCCAGATCTTAAAAAAGAACAATTAAAACTTTTTCTCTTTCTCCATTTTTTTCTTGGTAGCCTCATATCATATTCAACAACTGAATAATAGCACTATATATATATACATACTTCTCCAGTTATTGCACTCATCATACTTAGATATATGTGTATTGTCTCCCTCTGCCCCTCTCAATTTTTTTTTTTTTTTTTTGAGACAGAGTCTTAGGCTGTCACTCTATCACCCAGGCCAGAGTGTCATAGTATCAGCCTAGCTCACAGCAACCTCAAACTCCTGGGCTCAAGCGATCCTCCTGCCTCAGCCTCCCAAGTAGCTGGGACTACAGGCATGCACTCCCATGCCCAGCTAATTTTTTCCATATATTTTTACTTGGCCAATTAATTTCTTTCTATTTTTACTAGAGACGGGGTCTTGCTCTTGCTCAGGCTGGTCTCGAACTCCTGACCTTGAGCGATCTTCCCGCCTCAGCCTCCCAGAGTGCTAGGATGACAGGCGTGAGCCACCGCGACTCTGTTTCTCTAAAAAATAATAATAATAATTAATTAAAGTAAAATATAAACTGAAAAATAAAGGACTCAACTCAATGAAGCTATCGGACGTGACTCGGTATCCACTTGATCTTTTGGAATTGTGCCAGTGATCTGTCATGGCCGAATTCATCCTCGTGATGAATTCTTTTTTTTTTTTTTTTTTGAGACAGAGTTCTCACTCTCTGTGCGCCGGAGCTGGCAAGTGCCGTGGAGTCAGCCCGCTCACAGCAACCTCGCAACTCCTGGGTCAAGCGAGATCCTCCTGCCTCAGCCTCCGCTGCGGGTGCGGCGGGCGCGGCCGCCGGGCCTCCTGACGAGTACTGGATACAGACATGCCCCACCATGCCCAGCTAACTTGTTTACCGCTATTATCATTGTTAGTTGGCCATTATTCATCCTTTCTATATGTAGTAGAGACAGGGCTGGCTCTTGTCAGGCGGTTTCAAACTCCTGACTCGAGCATCCGTCTGCCTCAGCCTCCAGAGTGCAATGATTACAGGTGTGAGCCACCACGCCGGCCCTGATGAATTCTTTTTGTAGTATATTTAACTGTGTTTCAGAAATTCAAAAAGCAGAAGCCATATGACATTCACACGAAGTAAAACTGCTAACTTTATTGTTAGATGAGCAGCGGTGTGTAAATGGCATGGTTTTCGAAACGGTAATTTCCAAGGGAACTGTATTAGTATCAAAGATATTTTCAGGACAGCCTGAGGTGTGGATTGTAGCTCTGTTAGTAGTAAAAGACAGATGGTGGCAATATCGACGGATGGTTCTCATGATACCCTCGGCGGCGTGCAGTTGTTGTTGCACGCTCGCCCTCTAAAGAGGTCAGAAGCTGGGGCCAAGGATAATTCAAAATATTTTCACACGTCAACACGGTTCCCTTGCTGTTGCCAAAAATTCTTATGTTTATGGAAAGTCAGATATCTGCACCAGACTTTGGTCCACATGGCCTGAGATTACTACAAGTACATGGTAGCTACGTTATGAATAACAGATTTTTAAAAACTTAATGTAACTCAAGGCTACCAAAATGTTCCATCAAAAGAAAACGCCATCACGAAAAGATATATACTAGAATGTTCATTGTGGCACTATCTATAATAGCTTCAAATTACAAACTACCTTAATGTCCATCAGAAGAATGAATTCATAAATTATGGGATATTCACAGAATGGAAAAATAAATGGATGATCTATAAATATGCGCAACATATGGAAGAATATCACAAGCATAACGAGGGCAAAGACAAAAGAATGCATACTTTATGATTTTTTATATACCAAGTAGAAAGGTAGACAGGGTTCCTCTGTTTGCCGGGGCTTAGTGTTTCATTAGCCTAAATCTCGAATGGCTTATTCAAGACTCATAGATCCTCACTTTTTATTTTATAAGCCCCCACACCTGTCAGAAGCCCTCTGATATGTTTTGGGTATAATTTCCTGATAGCCACTGGTTTTCAGCAATTGGTTCAATTCTTTAAAATATAAAGCGTGCTGGGTATGGGGAAATACAGCTATAGTCCCAGCTACTCCAGTGAGACAGGAAGATCACTTGAACTCAGGAGTTCAAGACTGTAGAGTGCTATAATCATGCTTGTGAATGGTTGCTGCTCTCCGGCCTGAACAACATTGGGAGACTCTGTCTCTAAAAAATAATAATAATTAATTAATTAAATAAAATATAAACTGAAAAATAAAGGAGCTCAACTCAATGAAGCTATGGAGTGCTCTATCCACTTGATTCTTTTGGACATTGTGCAGTGATCTGTCGTGCCAATTCAGCCTAGTGATGAGTTCTTTTTTTTTTTTAGAGACAGAGTCTCACTCTGTTGCCCAGGCTGGAGTGCCATGGCATCAGCCTCGCTCACAGCAACCTCAAACTCCTGGGCTCAAGCAATCCTCCTGCCTCAGCCTCCCAAGTAGCTGGGACTACAGGCATGTGCCACCATGCCAGCTAATTTTTCCTCTATATATTAGTCGGCAATTCATTTCTTCTATTTATAGTAGAGACAGGGTCTGGCTCTTGCTCAGGCTGGTTTCGAACTCCTGACTCGAGTGATCCTCCCGCTCCGGCTCCAGAGTGCTAGGATTACAGGCATGAGCCACCTCGCCCGGCTGTGATGAATTCTTTTTGTAGTATATTTAGCTGTGTTTCAGAAATTCAAAAAGCAGAAGCATATAATTCACACGAAGTAAACTGCTAACTTTATTGTTAATGAGCAGTGGTGGGGTGTGAAATGGCATGGTTTTCAAAGGTAATTCCAAGGACTGTATTAGTATCAAAGATATTTTTCAGGACAGCCTGAGTGTGGATTGTAGTCTGTTATAGTAAAAGAATGTGGCAATATCACGATGTTCTCAGATACTGGGCATGCAGTTTGCAAGTGCTTATAAAGAAGGTCAAAGCTGCAAGGATAATTCAAAATATTTCACACGTCAACAGTTCCTTCCTGTTGCCAAAAATTCTTATGTTTATGAAAGTCATTATTTGCACCAGACTTCGGTCCACATGCCTGAGATACTACAGTACATGGTACTACGTTATGAATGAACAGATTTTTTAAAAAACTTAATTGTAACTCAGCTACCAAAATGTTCCATCAAAAGAAAACGCCATCACGAAAAGATATATACTAGAATGTTCATTGTGGCACTATCTATAATAGCTTCAAATTACAAACTACCTTAATGTCCATCAGAAGAATGAATTCATAAATTATGGGATATTCACAGAATGGAAAATAAGGAGATGATCTATACTGTTGTGCAACAATATGGAAGAATATCACAAGCATAACGAGGGCAAAGACAAAAGAATGCATACTTTATGATTTTTTATATACCAAGTAGAAAGGTAGACAGGGTCTCACTCTGTTGCCCGGGCTAGAGTGTCGTGGCATCAGCCTAGCTCTCAGCAACCTCAATCCGGGCTCAAGCGATCCTGCCTCAGCCCCGAGTAGTGGGACTCAGGCATGTGCCCAGCTAATTTTTATATATATTTTAGTTGGCCATTAATTTCTTTCTTTTTTTAGTAGTAGAGACCGGGTCTGCTCTTTCTCAGGCTGGTTTTGAACTCCTGACTTGAGTGATTCTCCACCTCAGCTCCAGAGTGCTAGGATACAGGTTGAGCCACCCGCAGGCCAAACTATGTTGTTGAAAGTCAGGCTATCTCTTAAGGAGACAGTGGGTGGAAGGCAGGTTGGTGGGGTTCCCAGGTGTTAATAATGTTCTCTCTCTTGATCTGGGTGCTGGCACAAAAGTGTGTTCAGTCTGCGAAAATTCATTGAGCTGTGTACACTTGGGATACGTGCACTTTTCTGTAGGCTAGTATTCAATAAAAGTTAAAAAAGAAAGAAAATTCCAGAAAGCCTATTGTGGATGGAAAAATCCAAACTCTGAAATATTTGAAAGAAGTTTATTCTGAGCCCAATTTGAGGACCATGACCCGGAGCCACTCCCAAGAAGCCTTGAGGAAGTGGACTCGCTGTGGCTGGGTTACAGTTTAGTTTTATACATTTCAGGGAGACGGGGGTTACAGGTAAAGTCATAAATCCATATGGGGGAGGCAGACATTGGCTTGGCCCTAAAAGGTGGGACATCTGGAAGCAGAGGTGGGGGGACACAGGGCTTACAGGTGGGTTTAAAGATTCTTTGGCTTGGAATTGGTTAAAGACATGAAGCTTTGTCTAAAGCTTTGGAATGTTTTAACATAAGGAGCTCTTATCCCAGACAAGCCACCTGATAGATTTGTTGTGCAAATTGAGGAGCTGCAGGTGTGTCTTGCATACCCTTAGGCCTGTTAGTGGGTTATAAAGGAGGTCTCCAAGAAGGGAGGGGGCATGATGAGGCATGTCTGACCTCCCTCCTTTTTTTTCTTTTTCTTTTTTTGAAACAGAGTCTCACTCTGTTGCCTGGCTAGAGTGCCATGGCGTCAGCCTCGCTCACAGCAACCTCCAACTCCTGGGCTCAAGCAATCCTGTTGCCTCAGCTTCTGAAGTAGATAGGACAGCAGGCATGCGCCACCATGCCCGGCTAATTTTTTCTATATGTATTTTTAGTTGGCCAATTAATTTCTTTCTGTTTTTTTAGTAAAGATGGGGGTTCTCACTCTTGCTCAAGCTGGTCTCGAACTCCTGACCCTGATCGATCCTCCCACCTCAGCCTCCCAGACAGCTAGGTTTACAGGCATGAGCCACCACGCCTGGCCTGACCTCCCTCCTTTTGGCAGACAATTTAGTTTTAGGATATTCCTTTGGCCACGAGGGGATCCATTTGGTCAGCCGGTGGGGGTGAACCTTAAAATTTTATTTTGGTTCACACTATGAAAATTCAATGTCAGTCCAACATAATAATCCTGAAGGTCACTACTAGAATTTGTGAGCCATTGATGTGGAGAGTCACTCTCTAACCAGATGGTGAAATGCAGTGGATTCAAAAGAGTTGTCCCACGACCAGAATACCTAAACCATCAAAACAAGTTAATCATTTACCTTTAAAATCTCTAATCACTCTGCTTTTCTTTATGTTCAGTGATATTGCTACTGGGGTAGAAAGGCCAGCAGGTGTTCACAGCCCGGGTGTAGGAATGTTTCTCACGAAGAGATCAGGATATATACAAGTAAGTTTATTTTATCTTTTTAGAAGGACAGAGAGAATGAGAGAGTGAGAGAGGAAAGGGAGAGAGAGCAGGGAGATTGTGTAGCATCCCAAAGAAACAGAAAGGGGGGCAGTGCCAGAGCTGGATGATTTTAAGGGGGACAAAGAGAAAAACAATAGTGGTAGCTGTCAGTTGATGTCAAAGTCCAAGTTGTTGTCCCCACCTTTCCCGGGAGAGGGTATTGTCTCACGAGATGTGACTCTGCCCTGCTGATATGGTTGAGGCTGTAGCCTGTTCTCCTGCAGTTTACGCAGAAACTCTGCAAAAGCAGATTCTCAAAAAAAAAAATTTTTTTAAAGAGAAAGATTCACATCTCTTCTCTGGTCTCCGCTCTTTGCAGAAGTTGGGCAAAACAGAACTTCCTCGGGGTGCCCGTTTGTTTGCCATAGGATTGATCTTTAAACTGTTCCTAGTACATTTCGGTATTTGGTATTTTCCTGTTATTTTTGCAAGGCCGTCCGTTCAATCACCGTAGTTTAATCCATGTCTTCTCCCAGATTAAATCGCATCTGCCAAATTCTCCTAACCGATCTCCCAGTGGCCTGTTCTACCTGTTCTATGTACGTTAACCAACGTGATGTAAAATCTAAACCAGATTCTTTCATTCCTTTGCTTCCAAAAGCCTCTGCTGAGGCCCATTCAATTTTATTTTATTATTTTTTTTTCACTGCCTCTTTGATCAGGTCTTTATTCAAAATAAGTTATCCAAAATGATTTGACCTTTATAGAATAAACAAATGTCATGCAAACTCCAAGGCCTCAGCCTGCCTCTTCTGCCTCCCGGATGCTGCTCTTCCTCTCCCTCCTTAGGCTAGAGCCACACTGGTTTTCTTTCTCTTCTTCCAAGATGCTGATCTCTCCCATCTCAGGAACCTTGTGTGCTGTCGGCTCTTGCCAGAACAATCCATCGATTGAATTATGGAACCAACAATGGTTCCATGGCTGAATGAGTGACTCCACTTAAAGGCCACGTTATAAAGTTCTCATATAACCGCCCTAGCTAAAGTCATCAACGCCCCATTCCCCTGTACATCCGCACCTTGTCTGTTTCCTCCCTTGACATGATTTATTATTTCATGATCTTGTTTACTTGTTGGTTTTCTCTCTCTTCTCACCCTGTTAGGCTGCAAATTCAACGAGGGCAGCTAGCATGTCTGTCTGGGTCAGAAGCGAATCCCCAGGGCCTAGCAAGTGCCTGGCATATACAAGATGTCCCCTAGGCCTGGCGCGGTGGCTCACGCCTGTCATCCTAGCACTCCGGGAGGCCGAGGCGGGCGGATTGCTCAGGAGTCAGGAGTTCGAAACCAGCCTGAGCAAGAGCGAGACCCTGTCTGTACTAAAAATAGAAAGAAATTAATTGGCCAACTAAAAATATATATAGAAATAATTAGCCGGGCATGGTGGCGCATGCCTGTAGTCCCAGCTACTCGAAGAGGGAGGCTGAGGCAGGAGGATCGCTTGAGCCCAGGAGTTGAGGTTGCTGCGAGCGAGGCTGACACCGCCGCACTCACTCTAGCCTGGGCAACAAAGGGAGACTCTGTCTTAAAAAAAAAAAAAGAAAGAAAAAAGATGTCCCGTAATAAACACGAAAGACTTGTTGAATGAATGAATGAATGATGCATGCATGCATGCATGCACAGTCCCACGGATCACCAGATGCCCGTGCAGCCATGAGGAACGCTGCGCCGAATTTTTCAAAGACGCAGCGACGCAGCCACGTGTCTCCCGAGCTCTGTGCGCAGGCAGAGCCGCCTTCCCTCTCGGGTTCCCCGTGTCGCCGCCTTGCCCGCGCAGGCGACGCCCGGCCCCGCGCCTCCGGCCCCGGCCCGCCCGGCGCCCCCCGTCCGGCCGGGCGCCGCCTCGCGGGTGGGCGCCGCACTGGCCCGCAGCCACTGGCCCGCGCGGACGTCGCTCGCGGGCGCGGCTCCGAGTCTGCTGCGAGGCCCGTCGCCGTCGCGCGAGGCTCGTTCCGGCGGATCCGCGATGGCCGCCGGCGGAGGGGCGGGCGCCGGGCGGGCTCATCTCTCCGCGCCTCGCCGCGCGCCGATTGGCCGGGGCGCCTTCAGTCAGCGGGAACGCCCGCCCCTCCCATCCGGCCGACTGCGGGGCGGACGGTTCTCGCGCATCCGGCAACCGAGGCGGCGGCCGCTGGGACTGCGTGCTGCGGCGATCGCGGACCGCGGGGGACGCAGCCTCACTGTCCGACGGAGAGAGGCCCCCTTCCTGTCCCCCGTTAGCCGGTTAAAACACGTCCAGGGGCGTAAGCATCACCAGGTAAGAGCCTCGAGCGTGCGAGTCTTCCGTCCCCGTCGGCCGTTTGCAGCGTTATTATGTGTCGCCGGTCCCCGCGAGGAGGCAGAGTCGGCGGGCGCGGGGCGGTCCCCCGCGGGGCGCACGGGAAGTGCGGTCGGGGCTCCCCAGCCCCCACGGCGCTCGGCCTTGAACTTGACCGCGGGCTGGGGGGTGTGCCGCGCGGACTCGCGCGGGGCGCGAGGGACGGAGGGAGGCGGCCGCAGTTTCCCTCAGCGACGCCCGCGGGCCGGTCCCGGGACTAGGACGCGAGGATGCTGCGACGCCAGAGGGAGACGCGGCGACGCCGGGTGGCGGCGGAGACGGCGCGGCGGGCTCCCCGCGCCGGCGCACTCAGGCGTCGCATCTTCACAGCGGGACCGAGCCCGGGCCCCAAAGGGGAGCGTCCCGGAGGCGCGGCGAGAGGAGACGGGGCAGCCCCGGCCGGTTCGATCCTGAGACTCCGCTTCCCTTGAGGTCTGGCTTGCCAGGACAGCGCTGTCACCTCAAGCTAGTGGCTGGCGGTGTCGTGTTGTTTTTTTTTTGTTTTTTTTTTTGTCAGTAGCCGCTTTCTGTAGATCGAGAGAATGAACTGGAGGTGACAAAGGACGAAGCTCCAGGCGGAAACAGCCAGGGCGTTTATTTGGAGTCTGGAAAGCTCCAGGGGCCTATCTTAGTTTTGCTAATTTTGAGTAGTGTGAGTTCCAACAAATGGCTTTTTTTTGTTTTGTTTTTGTTTTTCCCTTGCATTCTTGTCACTTACCGCAGACCATCTGGAATCTTTAGAGAAAAGGGGACAGAAATGGGTAGCGCAGAAGGGCAGGGGACAGACAGTAGGATGTAGAGCCAAAATCTTTTCAAATGCAAAATAAAGTTACAGGTTTGAATGGCTCTGTGGCTTGTGCACATTTTAGCCAACATGTTTAAGGATATCTAGGGAATTAGAGCAGGAGCGCTTTTCCACTGCCTCTTTCTGTCTCCTTCGCACACACCTGAACATCCAAATTCACATCAAACCTGAGGGGGGGATTCTTTGGGG
>NC_033688.1:7365902-7376527 GCF_000165445.2 Microcebus murinus | reverse complement strand
TAAGTTGCAGAACTAGACTTGAAACTCAAGACAGCATCTTCCTAAGTCTGACCACTGGGCCATTAAACCAGACTGTTCCAAGGAAATACCCAATTAGAGGGACATCAGAATCTAGTCTTCTTCTGGTTATGAAAAATGGGTATATGAAAAAGAAAGCAAAACACAACAAAAAGGCCTATGGATGAGGTCATGGGTCGCTTAGAGCTAAAATTTGAAAGTTGGATGATAACCAGTAAAGAAAATGTAAAATTTGCTTTGTGCTGTTTAATATGTTCTTTTGCTTACCTGTTTGAAGTTGTAGCTGTCACTGCTCATCAGAGGCATGCTTTCGTCCAACTGCCTTTGCATTTCCCAAATTAAGACAACAGACCTTACTTTAGAAGTATCATTTGCTTGAAAATAGATGGGCAAGTGTAGTCACCCTTGGTTATTACTTTATCCAGTGCTAATAAGTGCACAAGAGCGCCTGAAATCCGGGAAATGGGCCCAACGCCATGGACGAACCTGTCCTTCCTAATTTTTTTAATCACCTGTCTTATAGATAAGTGTGTTCCAGTTCCCAAAAGCAATGATATTTGTAATGACTACATAGTATTCCAGCTTATTTGTGTACCCTGCTATTTGAACAAATTCTTTTTTTTTTTTTTTTTAACTCTGGTCAAGTGGAGCAGGAACAAAGGACAAATTCTTACAATTGATTAACAATTCTCCTACTGCAGAAAATTTAGTTTACGCCCATTTGTCCATTTTGTAAGAAGCATAGTAAATATTCCTGTACTTGTATGTTTTTTCATTTAACAGTTCCTATAGTCAGCAAATTCAGTTTATGTTCACTCCAATAAACATTATTCTATCTATTCATGCAAATCCACTTCCTGCAGGTATTATTTTTCTTAGGTTAAATTCTACAAAAAAGGATACACAGTGTTCCAGGGCTTTTAGTAAGTTTGCCAAATTGCCTTCCAGAAATAATTTACCGATTCACACTTTAACTAGCTTGTTGGGGTTTTTTGGTTTTTTTTTGGTTTGTTTCTTGAGACAGAGTCTTGCTCTGTCACCCGGCTGGAATGCAATAGTGTGATGATAGCTCACAGCGACTTCACACTCCTGGGCTTGAGCCATTCTCCTGCCTCAGCCTCCCAAGTGGCTAGTAGGACTACAGGCGCTCACCGCCATACCTGGCTAATTTTTTCATAGAGAATGGGGTCTTGCTATGTTGCCCAGGCTACTCTCCAACTCCTGGCCTCAAATGATCCTCCTACCTCTACTTCCCAAAATGCTGGGATTACCGGCACAGTGGCTCACACCTATACAATTAATTCTACCACTCTTGGAGGCTGCGGCAGGAGGATTGCTTGAGGTCAGGAGTGGGGACCAAAGTGCTGGGATTATAAGTGTGAATCACCATGCACATCCTATAGTTTGCGTTTCTCCAAATTCTCATCCTAAGTATTTTGCCAATTTTGATACATGGAAAAATCAAATTTTATCATTGAAATTTGCATCTTTTTTTTTTTTTTAGTGGAATTAGCCATTTGCATAGGTTTTTTAGCCATTTGTATTTCTTTTTTTTTTTTTTTCTTTTTTTTTACATCTTGCAATGCATATGTATTTCTTATCTTATGATATAGTTTGGGTTGTTTGCCTTTCTATTTGTTTGTAAAATGTTATTTTCACATCAGATCTTTTCATCAACCCTTACCTTCACAGTTGGGGGCCAGGCTGTGAGGTCTTTTAAATACATTGGATGCTAAATATAATCCCAAGCACTTCTAAAAATGCTAATTCAGTCACCTGCTATTTGAACAAATTCTTTTTTTTTTTTTAACTCTGGTCAAGTGGAGCAGGAACAAAGGACGAATTCTTACAATTGATTAACAATTCTCCTACTGCAGAAAATTTAGTTTACACCCATTTGTCCATTTTGTAAGAAGCATAGTAAATATTCCTGTACTTGTATGTTTTTTTTTTGTTTTTTTGGGTTTTTTTTTGAGACAGAGTCTCACTTTTGTTGCCCTGGCTAGAGTGAGTGAGTGCTAGGATTACAGGCGTGAGCCACCGCGCCTTTTATTCCTTTAGGTTAAAGTCCCAGAAGCAGAATTGCTGGCACGAGGTAACCTTACCCAGTCCTTACTCACGTTTACAGATAAGTCTTGTTCTTCAGCAGCTGCAAATGGTCACTGTGCCTTAGCTGCTAAAATTGCTCCAGCGGAGTATAATTGCTATGATTGTTCTGGGTCATCTGCTATTTCATGTGCAATTCAGTAAACCTTGTGGGCATTGATATGGGGTGATAGGATCACGAACCATTGTGAAAGAATTAGGTTAGTAACTTGACTGTAAGACCGGTTTGCTTTTTCCAGGGGAAAGATGATGGCTTCTGGTACAGACTCTCATTGCCAATGTTTCTCTCTTCCTGTTGCCAAATCTTGCAGGCAATACAGTATGGCACCGAGGACAACAGTACTGCCGTGGTGGTGCCTTTCGGGGCGTGGGGAAAATACAAGAACTCTGAGATCAACTTCTCATTCAGCAGAAGCTTTGCCTCCAGCGGACGATGGGACTGATCACCGGCTGGGACTTTTGGAGTTTCTGTGCGACACTTTTTCACCGAGCATGTCACGAAACAGATAAGATAAAAAATAAAAAAAAAGTCGCCTGTCACCCATGTGACCCTGTGATTCACTAGATCAATGCACAAGTCATTGTGAACTTAATTAATAACCACTTGCATAGTAGTTTTTTTTTGCTAAATCCTCATATTTATGTTCAACTGTATATTCTCAGTATAAATATATATGGAATTAAGCTATGGTGCGTGTCTCAACTGGGTGATCGAGTTAAGAAGTGGTTTTGATACACTTGGAAGAGAGTATTAAAGTTCTAATTTTTAAGACTCTTAGGCAGCTCCGGGTTTCTTTTATTCATTTGAACATTTTCTTCACAATAGCTTGAATTTCAACAGCTTTTCCATGTCTTATCTGCAAGTTTTTATTTTTATTTTTTTTCTTTCCAGACTTCCCTATCACTAGGATGCAAGTTTTTATTTTTAATCGTTGTGCCAAGAAGTAAGTGTGCAAACTGAGCTCTCTGGTACCGGATGTATTTTGTATGCTGGGCCACTTACTGGTAACCGGAACCATGCAAAATAAATTAATTGAGATAATATGACATTGCTAAATTGTATACATATTTATAAACAGCACACTTGTGTAATTCACCTGTGTTGTTACCAACCCCCATTCCTATTTTTCTGTAGTTAAGAATGCTGCATAGATGTGACTTAATACAGTACTGCCATGTGAGTTGTATTTAACTCACGCTGGTTTTGAGCCCAGGGCCTCATGAAGTGCTTATAACTCACACGTCTCTTTACCCCGGGAGCCACGTGGTGCGCATGCAACTCATGTGCCCAAGCTGTAGCATGCGTGTCACGTGATAGGTGGCCCCCTGGGCAAGACCTTGCATTTGGTTTGTGAAAAATCTTATTTTTTGCTGCTGTTATTATTATAATTAATACTGACAATTTAATTGCACGTAACTCACGCACAGAAAACAAGAAAAAAATAACTAATTTTTCATTAAATTAGAAAGGATCGTTTTGTCTTTGAAGTTTTTATTCTATTTTCATAATGAAACACTGTGGCCCCCAGGGAAAAACATTGTTTTTTTTTACTAGCGTGGCAATTAATGAATGTGTTCATATCAGAAAAGAAAGCACACACTCTTGGGGTCTTTTGGGCAAATTGATACAAAGCTAAATATTGATGGTATCAAGTATTTTGTATAAAGTTTTTCATTTGTTATCTCTATGTTTTGGGTTTTGTATATAGTATGTGTATAGCACAGTTCTGTATAGAGTAAACAAGTGAAATAATTTGTTGGTAAAAATAATGTCACTTTGATCTGATACTGCCATTAGCCATAGCTCGAGGTTCATGTCTGGTTTTTGCTCATTCCTAAGACTTAAAATACATCTAAAACAAACATTAAAACATTCTATACTTCAGCTTGCTGTGTCATGTAGGAGTATAAAACTATACCTCTTTTTACCTGCATGTAAGTTTTCTGTTAAAATGTGAATCTCTAAATGAATGTGTATTTGGAATTGTATATGCAGTTTATTTCTGCAACCTATTATTTGTGGATGAGTGTACATATGTAAATTTTGGAGTCGTATACAATTAAAGGGAACAATCTTGCATAGCTCCTTCACCAATTAGCTTTAAGTTATTGGTGCATTGATTGCCTGAGGGCCCCTGACACACTGAGAGTGGTTTTCCTATAGTGGAGAACCAATGGTTATGGCCGGATGAGGAACTAGATTAAAAATAACTGTAGGAGATGTTTTATGGTGGGTAATTTATCTAGAAAACCTAGAAACAGAGCCAGCATATTGTAGCTACATTGCTATGCGAGAATTTGTGCATAAACTAGTAAGATGTGACAAAAATCGTGAATGTTAAGAATGACATGGAATTTTGTGGGAGAAAAAAAAGAAAAAGGAACCAACAAGAAAAAGTTGATGTAGGATAAACCTTCAACTCTCAGTTTTCAGTTGACTTTTCTCTTCTTTAAGCTTTAAAAGATTTATTAGAAGGAAAAGGGCCCAGTATAAATATTCACATCTTCTCACCTTTTTGGGGAATGGAA
Organism: Microcebus murinus; assembly: GCF_000165445.2. NCBI lineage: Eukaryota > Metazoa > Chordata > Mammalia > Primates > Cheirogaleidae > Microcebus > Microcebus murinus. The sequence goes on along the minus strand of NC_033688.1, from coordinate 7,371,874 downwards.
GAAAATAAATCTTGAGTTTTCCTGCCTATATTCATCTAGAATTGTGCTTTGAACAAAAGTGCTAAATAAAATTTTCTAGTTTGTTTTTTTTTTTTTTTTCTTCCCAAGGAAGTTAGATAAAAGAAGGACATCACAGGAAAGATGATTGTCCTCTGTTCATTGTCCCCTGAGAGGTGAGGAACTAAAGGGGTCTAGTAAAGTTAGAAACTGTCTTGCTCTGAGTCAGGTCTTAAATGCGAAAGCTACATTTAGAAGCATGCAGAATTTCCAAACTAACAAGCAAAGGAAAACTCCAGAGCACTACATGACATGCAAAAGACGCAGGTTTCATTTTTCTTTTCAGTTCTTCACTTTACTCTCCCTCTCTCTTTTTGACATTCAAACTACTGAGGTTGGGAGTGACATTGTCAAGTTCAAAGGCCTGAGGCTCCTTGGTGGATGGAAGTAGATGGCCAGGTGTGAGGAAGAGGAATTTGTAGGATTGTGTCTGGGGTGGACTTGATAGACTGTTTCAGTTAGAAAACTTTTTAAAACCCTAAGCCAGTTAACTTTGACTAAGCATAAAAATGTACAGTACTGGTGTTTACGTTGCTCAAGCCACAAAATTAAAGCATAATTTAAAATGTAGGTTATTTTAATCCATAAAAGACAGAGCATACTTGTATTGGGCTTCTAAGTCTATTCTTGGAAATTATGCAAATAGTAGTAAAAAAGAAAATGGACTGATCTAAATATAGTTTTGTAGTTATAACTGTGAATTTGCCATGTGTATAGGTACAGTATAAATTATATGAATGTAATAAGACATATCAATTGTATTTATACATCATCTTTCTAACATGTTGCCAAACTACGTGCACCATTTATTTGGTGAAATATCTTACAATGATTGTCATTTTCCATAAGTGCTTAAGTACTTTATATATTCAAAAGTAAACTCAGTCCTTCTGGCCATCAACTGTTTGTTTGTTACAGATCTTTGTGTTTCTTAAGTACTTCAAAGTCTTGTGCATTTTTCTGGGGGAAAAAAATCCATTTTGAAGGGATCACTTTTGATCTTTTGTACTCTATGATGTGAACTTTCCCCATATTCCTACATTTAAAAATCAGTGACTTCAGGCCAGTTGTGGTGGCTCACGCCTGTCATCCCAGCACTCTGGGAGGCCGAGGCGGGAGGATCGCTCAAGGTCAGGAGTTCGAGACCAGCCTGAGCAAGAGCGAGACCCCGTCTCTACTAAAAATAGAAAGAAATTAATTGGCCAACTAAAAATATATAGAAAAAATTAGCCGGGCATGGTGGCGCATGCCTGTAGTCCCAGCTACTCGGGAGGCTGAGGCAGGAGGATCGCTTGAGCCCAGGAGTTTGAGGTTGCTGTGAGCGAGGCTGACGCCACGGCACTCTAGCCTGGGCAATAGAGTGAGACTCTGTCTCAAAAAAAAGAGAAAGAGTCCATGAACAGTTGGAAATTTCAAATTCTAGCTGTTTGCAGAATTTATTTTTCATTTTTTTCTTTTCTTTTTCTCTTTTACACTTTTGAGTACTTGAATGTTTGCAGAATTAATGTGAAGAGTCTTTCAGGAAAAAGGATATACTCTTATCTATTCAAATCTTTTTGCTTCGGCCTAACACAAAATTCATCTGTTTTATTTCACACTTTTAAAATATTTGATGGTACCTCAGAGGAAAACGGTCATGATGATTTCTACAATGTTTTGCCTGTAGTTTCAGAAATTTGGTGATACTGAGGCAATTTCCATATATTAAAAATTAGAAAATTTAACCAGGCCGGGGGCAGTGGCTCACACCTGTAACCCTAACACTCTGGGAGGCTGAGACAGGAGGATTGCTCGAGGTCAGGAGTTCGAAACCAGCCTGAGCAAGAGCGAGACCTCGCCTCTACTATAAATAGAAACAAATTAATTGGCCAACTAGTATATGTAGAAAAAATTAGCCAGGCATGGTGGCGCATGCCTGTAGTCCCAGCTACTTTGGAGGCTGAGGCAGGAGGATTGCCTGAGCCCAGGAGTTTGAGGTTGCTGTGAGCGAGGCTGACGCCACGGCACTCTAGCCAGGAAGACGGAGTGAGACTCTGTCTCAAAAAAAAAAAAAAAAAAATTAGAAACAGGAAAAAAAAAAAAAAAAAAATTAGAAACAGGTGTTTGGCAGTGATACTACAGAACTTAGCATTATGTTTATGCAAACAGTTTTTAATATCCTATTGATTGAATAGAATGTATTAATAATAGTTTGCATTCCATAGGCACAAAGACCTCTTATAGAGTGTATCCCTTGAATGTAGCTTAGTAAGCTCTGGCAACAGAGATCTGTCTTGTTTTGTTCAAATTCCATACCTGTCATTTACTATATGTTTATCGATGAGGAACAATCATATTTGCTAAAGGAGAAAATTAATGCATTGAATTATACTTTCATTACTTTTATGTTGGTGGGAAAACAGTCATTAGATAAAGTACAAGTTATTATAAATATAGTTCACAATCTTGTTCTGAAACTCATTTAAAGCAAATCAAAACCTAGGCCAGGCGTGGTGGCTCACGAGTGTAATCCTAGCACTCTGGGAGGCCAAGGTGGGAGGATTGCTCGAGGTCAGGAGTTCAAAACCAGCCTGAGCAAGAGGGAGACCCGTCTCTACTATAAAGAATTTAATTGGCCAAGTAATATATCTAGAAAAAAATTAGCTGGGCATGGTGGCGCATGCCTGTAGTCCCAGCTACGAGGGAGGAGGCTGAGGCAGGAGGATCGCTTGAGCCCAGGAGTTGGAGGTTGCTGTGAGCGAGGCTGACGCCACGACACTCACTCTAGCCTGGGTGAGAGAGCGAGACTCTGTCTCAAAAAAAACAAACAAAAGAAAACTTGTCAAGGCCAGTGAAGAGTGGAATTAGAAATTCTTAGTAAATGTTCTATTTTCACTTAACATCTACCTTAGTTTCAGAAGATGAAATTCCAATGTAATACAGTCTTTTTTTTTTTTTTTTTTGAGACAGAGTCTCACTCTTTCACCGCCTTCCTAATCATCCACTTTGACTCGGTACCCCCTTCACACACGCACTAACTCGGAGGTCATTCACCGTGGCTAGACCGCCACGAACTCTTCTCTACTACACTGGCGTTATGCTATACCTCGTCACTCTCCAGAAATAAACCGCGAACGACCGACACATGAACACATCTGAGCACATTCTCCACCTACTCACTATCGCCATCCCACAATTTAAGAAAATTTCTCCGACGTATGAAACACCCGCGCCGCGCAGATCGGCTCTCTATCATAAACAGCGCTAATCTCCTGCGAAAATAACTATACACACTCTGCGGAGCTGACATTCGCCGAGTCAGCCGAGTACACAACACCAGCCGACAGAACCAAAACGCTCAGACGACTCTACTATAAAATAGGACCACACCCTTCATTGGCACTAGTATACTCCTACCCAAACCGGCCAAACTCAGAACAGCGAACAACCACATCAGAGGGTCCAGCGCTGCAAAAACACGATAGTTAGCCAAGCAAGCTCTACTTATCGGCCAACGCTTCCCTCTATGAATGTCCTACCCAAAGTAAACATGAGCAAGGTAAGGCATAAGATGGTCAGGGAGGCACTTGTTCCTGACCGTGTCCCCCCAAGGAGATCTTTCGCGCGATTGACTCGGTGACGTCATGATATCCCATTGTTAAAACTCGAATTTACGATGTGACTTGAACATCACCCACACTCGACCAGCACAGGCAGGTTGCACCCGAAAGCTGGTAAACAATAACTCTAATACACTCCGATGCTCCAGCCCCAGGCTACAGCCAGACACCTCTATGTCCCAAAAAAAATAATGTGACATACAGCAAGGACTGACAGAGTAGCTAGACTCTGTCTCAAAACAAAAAATAAAAAAAAAAAAAATTAGAAAACACTAGGCTGTATGTTTCTGGCAGCTGATACACCCAACACATGAATACCAAAATCATATACATTCGGACCTTTATAGAAATCTAGCATTGATATTTTATCAAAAATTGATTCAGCTCAACAGTGTCTGCACCTCTGTCTTCAAATTCTAAAAAACCCATTGATGAACACACCTAACCGCGTTCACTCTCCCGTATTCACATAAAAGTCTCTAAACCAGTCACCTCAATCTACAGGTCTGAACTCCACCGACATTAGCTATTCCTCCAATGCATAAACAAAAAACCGCATATAACCTAATGACTAGCTTCAAAAGACTTAACCAGCTTTACTTAGACCATACTGATTTCGATCAGCGAAACATCAAACACCAGCTAGAACAATCAAAGTTACACTAACATCTTGAAAAGACTAAACAGAAGCCAATACCCATCATGTGACATAGTGTTAGTCTTCCGGCAGCTCCATCAACGCTCCTTCCCCCAAAACTTCAAGTTTAAAATGTTTTCCTTTGCTGTCCCTCTAAACGTGTACCACTCGGTACATTGCTTAATTCCACGTTCTCTTCTTAGACTATTTCCTTGTGTCCTGTTTTGTTCAACATTCTCAACCTGTCATTTACTATATGTTTATGCGATGAGAACAATCATTATATTTGCTAAAGGAGAAAATAATGCATTGAATTATACTTTCATTGCTTTTATATGTTGGTGGGAAAACAGTCATTAGATAAAGTACAAGTTATATAAATATAGTTCACAATCTTGTTCTGAAATTCATTTAAAGCAAATCAAAACTAGGCCAGGCGTGGTGGCCACGCGTGTAATCCTAGCACTCTGGGAGGCCAAGGCGGAGGATTGCTTGGACCAGAGTTTGAGGTTGCTGTGAGCGAGGCTGACGCCACGGCACTCATTTCTAGCTGGGTGAGAGAGCGAGACTCTGTCTCAAAAAAACAACAAAAGAAAATTGTGAAGGCCAGTGAAGAGTAGAATTAGAAATTCTTAGTACAATGTTCTATTTTCACTTAACATCTACTTAGTTTCAGAAGATGAAATTCCAATGTAATACGTCTTTTTTTTTTTTTTTTTTTTTTTCTTGAGACAGAGTCTCACTCTGTTGCCTGGGCTAAACTGCCATGGGTGTCAGCCTCGCTCACGAGCAACCTCAAACTCCTGGGCTCAAGCGATCGCCTCACTGCCTCAGCCCCGAGTAGCTGGACTGAGAGGCCACGCACCCACTATGCGCCTGGCTAATTTTTTCTCATTTTTGAGTTGTTTTAGCTAATTTCTTTGTATTTATATGTGAGACGGGTCTCTCGCTCTTGCTCCAGAGCTGGTCTCAAACTCTCTGAGCTCAAGCATCTCCCACCTCGCCCCAGAGTTGCTGGTGATTTACAGGTGAGCCACCGCCTGCGCTTAAATCAGCTCGTTAACTTTGTATTTCTTCTGTTAGGGATAGCACATAAACGATATCACACCCAACTCATAGCCTCTGTCCTCACTCTCTGCTGCCTTCTCTCACTCGCCTTCACCTCTTTTCAAACTCTCACCCTCTCACTCTTTTTCTCTTCTTCTCTGCTTTTTTTTTGTTCTTGCAAAAGGCAGCGCGCAGAACTCGCAGTTACAGTGGTGCTAGCAAAGACAGGAAGTTCTACACCACAAGAGCTTACTCTGGCTTACCGGTTTTCGATTCTTCCGTTCCAAAATAAAGTTGCTGTCTGCGCTGGAAACCAGGATTCTGCACACACACCTCTCACGACTTTGCCTCCTTTTTTTTTTTTTAAGTCTCGCCAGCAATCCAGAAAAGGTCAAGCTGAATTGGAGGCATTAGGTTGTCAGTCTTTCGAGTCACAGCGCGTCGTGAGAAAGAAATCGTGCAGTGCCACTCGAAAAAGGGAACTCGACAGCCGCGGCTGTATTTCAGTCTAGAAGTTCTCCAGGCCTAGTTTATTTGGAAAGCCGGCAACCTCCTCACTGCCTTCGTTGGGGCTCCTCTCTGCCTTCTCCTCACCTGCGAGCCTGCGCACGGCAGATACTCGTCTCTCGGGC
>NC_033688.1:7346650-7358400 GCF_000165445.2 Microcebus murinus | reverse complement strand
TTGGAGTGACTTGTCAAGTTCAAAGCTGAGGTCCTGGTGGATGAATAGATGGCCAGTGTGAGGAAAGGAATTTGTAGGATGTGTCGGGGGACTTGATAGACTGTTTCGTTAGAAACTTTTTAAAACCCTAAGCCAGTAACTTTGACTAAGCATAAAATGTACGTCGTTTTACGTTGCCAAGCACAAATTAAAGCATAATTTAAAATGTAGGTTATTTATCCATAAAAGACAGAGTACTTGTATTGGGGCTTCAAATTCTTATTCTTGGAATTATGAAATAGTAGTAAAAAAGAAAATGGACTGATCTAAATTTAGTTTTGTTAAGTTTATACTGTGATTATGCCATGTGTATAGGTACAGTGTAAAATTTCCATGATGTAATAGACATATCAATTGTATTTATAAATCTCTTTTCTAATACTGTGCAAACTACGTTGCACCTTTTTTGGTGAAATATTTCAAGATTGTCATTTTAAGTCTTAGGTACTTTATATTATTCAAAATAACTCAGTCCTTCTGGCATACCTGTTTGTTTGTTACAAGATGATTTTGTGTTTCTTAAGTACTTCAACGTCTTGTGATTTTCTGGGGGAAAAAAATCATTTTGAAGGGATCTTTTGGATCTTTTGTACTCTATGATGTGAATTTCCTTCCTCATTTAAAAATCATGACTTCAGGCCAGTTTGTGGTGGATAGGCTGTCATCAGCTCTGGGAGGCCTTAGCGGCGAGGGTCGCTCAATGGTCAGGAGTTCAAGCCGCTGAGCAAGGAGCGACCCCGTCTTACTAAAAATAGGAAAGAAATTAATTTGGAACTCAAAAAATAATAGAAAAAATTAGCAGCGGCATTGGGTGCATGCCATGTAGTCCAGCTATCGGTGAGGAGAGGGATCGTTGAGCCAGGTTGGAGTTGCTGGTGAGCGGAGGCTGACACCACCGGCTCTAGCCTGGCAAACAGTGAGGACTCTGTCTCAAAAAACAAAAAATAAAACAAAACAAAAAACAAACAGTGACTTCCATTATTAGCACATCATTTAAAAGAGAAATTTTTTTACGTGAAATTTGAATGTTTTTTTTTTTTGCAGAGAAATGAGTAAGCCACTGTGCTTTAACTCTTCAATATCAAACAGGACATTCAATTCCCTTTCTAAGAATGGACAGAGATTTAATTTCATGGCAATATGATAGTAAGAAAATGCTTCGAGGCAGGGGATACTTAAAGTTTAGCATTGAACAGTTCAACACAAACATGAATTTCTGGGTTTTTCCCTTAAGCACCTCCATGGTTCTTGTATAGCATGCCTGTCAAAAGGGACATGAGATTTTGGTTGGGTGACATTTTGTTGTATCTGTTAGATTCACTTCCGGGTGGCTTAAGCAGAAGTTAAAGTGATGTCCTGACAAAGAACAGCAAATGGGTGGTTGCCTGCCTTGCTCTTGGCATGGGATGACATTGCCCTCTTTGCAGCTTCCAGTCGCTTGGATAGTTGAAATGGTCACACTTCGTGTTTTGGGCTGTGAAATCGTGGCCTTCTTTTGTCTCCATGAGTGACTTATCTGAACTGGATTCCAGTACAGAATTTAGCAGCCTGGTGTTTCCCAATTTTTTACTGAAGTGCTCTATCGTTTATTTACAATACTGTATAGATGTTGATGTATTTGCTGCTTGGATCATTGTTTTTCAATGTCTGCATTGAGAGTGAGTGGTGAAGCTAAATCTTTCTCTGTGTTCAAAATATCATTCTAATAAAATACATGTATTAAACACTTTTTAAAATCCTACTGTGCTTATTCAGTATCCAGACTGTTCAACATTCTGTATGTGATCCTGGGAGCACTATGAAAGAGTCCATGAGCCAGGGCCGTGGCTCACGCTGTAATCTAGCTCTCTGGCGGCTGAGGCAGGAGAATCGCTCAGGTCAGGAGTTCGACCAGCCTGAGCATGAGCGAGACGCGATCTCTCTATAAATAGCAAAGAATTCAATTGGCAATAAAACATATAGAAAAATTAGCCGGCATCGATGGGCGCTGCTGTAGTCCAAGTACTGGGAGTGAGGCAGGAGACGTTGAGCCGAGTTTGAGGTTGCTGTGAGCGAGGGCTGCGCCACGGCCCTCATAGCCTGGGCAATAGAGTGAGATCTGTCTCAAAAAACAGAGAAAGAGTCCATGAACAGTTGGAATTTCAATTCTAGTGTTTGCAGAATTTTAGTTATTTTTTCTTTTTTTTCTCTTTATTTTGAGTACTTGATGTTTGCAGATCATGTGAAGAGTCTTTCAGGAAACGGATATACTCTTTTATTCAAATCTTTTGCTTCGAACCTACCCAAAATATCTGTTTTATTCCATTTTAAAATATTGATGATACTCAGAGGAAAACGGTCATGGATGATTTCTTACCATGGTTTGCTGTCAGTTTTCAGAATTTGGTGATCTGAAGGCAATTCCATATATTAAAATTAAAATTTAACCAGGCCGGGGCAGTGGCTCACGCCTGTAATCCTAACATTGGGGCTCTGAGACAGGAGATTGCTCGAGGTAGGTTAACCAGCTGAGCAAGGCTGAGACCGCCTCTGACTATAAATAGAACAAATTAATTGGCACTAGTATATATAGAAAAAATGAGTGGGCATGGTGGGCAGTGACTGTTAGTCCCAGCTACTCGGAGGTAGGCAGGAGGATTGCCTGGCGGGTTGGAGGTTGCTGTGAGCGAGGCTGACGCCAGGCACTCTAGCCAGGAAGCGGAGTGAGACTCTGTCTCAAAAAAAAAAAAAATTAGAAACAGGTGTTTGGCAGTGATACTACATGACTTAGCATTATGTTTATGTTTGCAACACGTTTTTATACCCTATTGATTGAATGAATGTATTAATAATAGTTGTGTCATTAGGCACAAAAGACCTCTTAGAGATGTTTATCCATTGAATGTAGCTTAGTAAGATCTGGCAACAGAGTCTGTCTGTTTTGTTCAATTCAATACCTGTCATTTCTATATGATTTATCGATGAGGAACAATTCATTATATTTGCTATAAGGGGAATTAATGCATTTGAATCTATACTTTCATTGCTTTGATGGTTGTGGGGAAACAGTCATTGTAAAGTACATATTAGTTAACTATAGTTCACAATCTTTCTGAACTGCTTTAAAGCAAATTCAAACGTAGGCCAGGGGGTGTGGCTCACGCGGTGTATCCTAGCATCTGGGAGCCAGGTGGAGATTGCTCGAGGTCAGGAGTTCAATACCCACCTGAGCAAGACGAGACCCGTCTCACTAATAAATTAAGTTGCCAAGTAATATCTAGAAAAATTAGGCCGGGCATTATGGCTGGCGATGCTGGTAGTCCCAGCTACTCGGGAGATGAGGCAGGAGGATCGGCTTGAGCCCAGGAGGTTTGAGGTTGTTGCTGAGGGTTGGCAGGCTGACGCCACGGCTCCTCTAGCCTTGGTGAGAGAGCGGAGACTCGTGTCTTCAAAAAACAACAAAAGAAAACTTCGGTCAGGCCAGTGAAGAGTTAAATTAGTAAGATTCTTAGTAAATGTCTATTTTCACTTAACATCTCCTTAGTTCAGAAGTGAAATTCCAATGATATACGAGTCTTTTTTTTTTTTTTTTTTTTTTAGAACCAGAGGTCTCACCAGGTCTGCCGGCCTAAAGTGCCAGTGTGGTCAGCTCGCTCACAGCACTCAAACTCCTGGGCCTCAAGCGGATCCTCTGCTTCAGCCTCCCGGTGCTGGGATACAGGCACGCACCACTGCGCCTGGCTTATTTTTCGTTATTTTATGTTTAGCTAATTTCTTGTGTTATGTGAGACGTCTTCACTCTTGCTAGGTGCGTTCAAACTCCTGGGCTAAGCATCCTCTCCACTCGGCCTCCAGATGTGGGGATTACAGGCGTGAGCCACCTCGCCCGGCCTAAATACAGTGTTAACTTTGTATTTTACTTCTGGTTTAGGATAGGGTAACATTAAAAGGATAGCACACCCCAACTATAGCTTCTCTCTCCTCTTACAATCTCTGCTGCCCCTTTGCATTGAAACTGAACTCTGCCGGTTTCATTCACTTCCTTTTCAAATCCGTGTCATCAGCCTGCTTATGTTTTTTTTTTTTTTTCTTTTTCTTTTTTTTTGCTTTTTTTTTTTTTCTTGCTAGAAGGCAGGGCCTGCAAGAAGAGATCGTCAGTTACAGTGGTGCTAGCAAAAGACAGGAAGTTTACACACAAGAGCTTAAAACCATTGGCTAGAATCGGTTTTGATCCTTCCGTTTCCAAAATAAAGTTGCTGTCCGCGTGTGGCAACATCCTCCAGGTTGTTGCACAAAGAGAAAGATATAAAAATATTTCTCTGACTCACGACTTTCCTCCTTTTTTTTTTTTTTTTTTTAAGTCCTGCCAGGATTCCAGAAAAGGTCCCAAGTATTGGAGGCATTAGGTTGTCAGTTTTGAGTCACAGTGGTCGGTGGAGAAAGAAATGTGAGCGATCAGTAGCCAGCGGTGGAGAAAAGGGGAACTCGAGCAGCTGGGACAGCTGTTAATTTCAGTCTGGAAGTTTCCTCCAGGCTAGTTTATTTGGAAAGCCGCAACCCTCTGGAGTAACTGCCCCACGATCTGCTTTTGGGGGCTGACACGTTCCCTCTCTGGCTCTCTTCCTCCTGACCCCTGCGAGCTGGCAGGAAGGGCAGATCCTGGGGCGACAGTCGTCTGTTTCTTAGGGATGGATCTTTCTGGAAGGCTGTCCAGGAAAACCCGCAAGTGGTGACCGTCTGTTCTGTCCTGAGGTTTGACCTCTTTGCTTCCAACATCACACCCATCATCGAGCGTGGTGGTTTGTTTCTTGTCCACACTGAGTAGAGTCCCGATCTTGTTTTTGTGTTCTTTTTGATTGTGATTTTATAAATGGTCACTCAAACCGGTGCTTCTCATACTTCACGTGCATACGAATCACTAGAGATATTAATGTTGTTGTTGTTGTTTGAAGACAGAGTCTCACTTTATTGCGGGCTAGAGTGAGTGCCGTGGCGTCAGCCTCGCTCACAGCAACCTCAACTCCTGGGTCAAGCGATCCTCCTGCCTCAGCCTACCGAGAGTGTGACTACAGGCATGCGCCACCACGCCTGGCTATTTTTCTTATATATTTTTTAGTTGTCCCAATTAATTTCTTTTATTTTAGTATGAGACGGGGTCTCGCTCTTGCTCAGCTGGTCTCGAACTCCTGACCTTGAGCGATCCTCCTGCCTCGGCCTCCCAGAGTGCTAGGATTGTACAGGCGTGAGCCACCGTGCCAGTCCTACCTGGAGATCTTGTTACAAAGCAGAATTCAGCAGGTCTGGGGTGGGTTGAGATTCTGCAAGTCAGACAACCTCTCCTGTAATCACGGCTTGAGTAACAAGGGGCTTAAATCCTCTAGATTTTTGGCTTTTTTGGAAAAGATTGGGGGATATGGGCAGGATGCGGGTATTTGGCTGAGTGCATGATTTATGCAGAGCAGCTTAAAAAACAAATCAAACAACAGCTGTGCCCTGGTTATGCCTACTTTGATGAACTGTCTCTACATTTTGGGGTTTCTGTTAAACAGTTTCTAGATGCAGTGAACCAGGTCACCCCAATCCAGGGAGGATGGACTTCTCCTTAGATTCTGTGGGCCACTTGGAGCACAGCCAGAAGCCTTTTTGTAATTTTAGGAACTTTAGGATTAACTGTCCCTATCCTGTCCCCATCTGCTGCGGCTGGCGGTCACTTCGAACACTTTAGCAGCAATTAAAAATAACGCAGGCTAGGCCGGGCGCGGTGGCTCACGCCTGTCATCCTAGCATCTGGGGAGGCCAAGGCGGGAGGATCGTCGACGGTCAGGAGTTCGAAACCAGCCTGAGCAAGAGCGAGACCCCCGTCTCTACTATAAATAGAAAGAGGAATTAATTGGCCAACTAAAATATATAGAAAAATGACTGGGATGGTGGCACATGCCTGTAGTCCCAGCTACTCTGGAGGCTGAGGCAGGAGGATCGCTTGAGCCCAGGAGTTGGAGGTTGCTGTGAGCTAGGCTGACGCCACGGCACTCACTCTAGCCTGGGCAACAAAGTGACACTCTGTCTCAAATAATAAAATAAAATAAGATCACAGCAGAAAAGGAAATTTGATTACCACACTGCCCTCCATACATTAGCCACTGGATTTTTACAACACTCTGCCGTATAGATCAAGGAGATTTGTTCCTTTAGCCTTTAATAAACAATCAAAGGCTCCAGCTGAGCAATTTGCCAAAGGCACACAGCTGGTTGGTGGGTTGTTTGGGATTTAACTCGAGCCAGTTTACTACTCTAAGTTCAGGTGTATCCTGTACTTGTTTGCCCCGACCTCTTCTCAAGATCTATAATGACCTACATTTTTCTGTACCAGGGTTGTTTCTTTTCTTTTCTTTTTCTTTTCTTTTTTTTTTTTTTAACACAGTCTCACTCTGTTGCCCAGGCTAGAGTGAGGTGCCGGTGGTGTCAGCCTCGCTCACAGCAACCTCAACTCCTGGGCTCAAGCGATCCTCCTGCCTCAGCCTCCCCAGTAGCTGGGACTACTACAGTGTTGAGCCACCGCCACCGGCAGAATTGCATTTTAGAAACGTCTCTTGCTGCAGTGTGGAGGCTAGTTTGGAGGAAGGTGAGGCTGGAGTAGAGACCTGTTTGAATGGGTGGCTAAGGCTGGCGCGTGGCTCATGCCTGTAATCCCAGCACTCTGAGGGAGGCGGGCGATTACTCGAGGTCAGGAGTTTGAAAACCAGCCTGAGCAAGAGCCAAGACCGTCTCTACTATAAATAGAAAGAAATTAATTGGCCAACTAAAAATATATAAAATATTAGCTGGGCATGGTGGGCGCATGCCTGTAGTCCCAGCTACTCGGGAGCTGAGGCAGGGAGGATCGCTTGGGCCCAGGAGTTGGAGGTTGCTGTGAGCTAGGCTGATGCCAGGCACTCACTCTAGCCTGGCCAACAAAATGAGACTCTGCTCATCAAACAAACAAACAACAAACCCAACAACAAAAAAAATAAATAGGCTGCTGCAATATCCAAGGGAGAAAATAAAGAACTAAGGCTGGCGTGGTGGCTCACCTGTAATCAGCACTTTGGGAAACCAAGGCAGGAAGGCATGGCTGACAGAGGGAGACTCTGTCTCAAAAAAGAGAGGAAGGAAGAAAGGGAGGGAGGGAGGGAAAAAAGGAGGAAAGGAAGGAAGGACCATCAAATAGAAAATACCAAGTGTTGGCAAGAATGTGGAGAAACTAGAACCCTTGTGCCCTGTTTGTGGAAGTCAAATAGCCCAGCTGCTGTGTAGAACAATCTGGATAGTCCTCAAAAAAATTAAATATAGAATTACTGCATGATTCAGCAATTCCACTGCTGGTTATATACCCCAGAGAATTAGAAGCAGGGACTCAAAACAGGTATTTGTACACCCGTGTTCATGGCAGCACTACTCACAACAGCCAGAAGGTGGCAGCAGTCTCCCTGGCCAACAGCAGGTGAATGGCTGCACAAAATGTGGTGTGTACAGAGAATAGAATATTATTCAGCTTTAAAAAGGAAGGAAATTCCAACACATGTTCCAACATGGATGAACCTTGAAGGCATTATGCTAAGTAAATTAAGCCAGGCCCAAACAGTACAAATACTGTGTGATTCCACTTACCTTGGGTGCCAAGAGCCGTCAAATCCATAGAGGTGGAAAGTAGAAAGGTTGCCATTAGGGAGAAGGTGGGGTGAGGGGTTACTGGTTCATGGGTGCACACTTTCAGTTTGCAAGATGACAGAAGTTCTGGAGTTGGATGGTGGTGGCAGTCGTCCAACAATGTGGATATAGTTGATGCCATAAAACAGGACACTGAAAAATGAATAGAATGGTGCATTTTACATTCTGAATATTTGACCACAGTAGAATAAAAATACAACCACTCTATCCTCGGGTATTGGCATGGCTGGCTCCTACTTAGTCTTCAGTTTTCTGATTAAATAGTATGTCTTTAGGGATGCTCTCCCATCGCCCTATGTACTTTCCTTGTAGGACAAATCTGGAGTTATTTATACACTTATCTACACACTTATCGTCTGTCTTCTCCATTAGAATATGAGCTTTTGGGGAGCATATATCCAGGGCAATGTGAAACTCTGTCTCCCAAGTTGCAGTCCTCAAAGTGGGCTGAGAGATTTTAGCCTTTAATAAACAATCAAAGGCGCCAGCTGAGCAATTTGTCCAAAGGCACACAGCTGGTTGGTGGGCGTGTTGGGATTTGAACTCGAGCCAGTTTACTTTAAGTTCAGGTGTATCCTGTACTTGTTTTGCCCCGACTCCTTTCTCAAGATCTATAATGACCTACATTTTTCTGTACCAGGGTTGTTTTCTTTTCTTTTCTTATCTTTTCTTTTCTTTTTTTTTACACAGAGTCTCACTCTGTTGCCCAGGCTAGAGTGAGTGCCGTGGTGTCAGCCTCGCTCACAGCAACCTCCAACTCCTGGGCTCAAGCGATCCTCCTGCCTCAGCCTCCCCAGTAGCTGGGACTACTACAGGTGTGAGCCACCGCCACGGAGCAATTGCATTTTAGAAACGTCTCTTGCTGCAGTATGGAGGCTAGTTTGGAGGAAGGTGAGGCTGGAGGTAGAGACCTGTTTGAATGGGCTGCTAAGGCTGGGCGGGTGGCTCATGCCTGTAATCTCAGCACTCTGGGAGGCCGAGGCAGGCGGATTACTCGAGGTCAGGAGTTCGAAACCAGCCTGAGCAAGAGCAAGACCCGTCTCTACTATAAATAGAAAGAAATTAATTGGCCAACTAAAAATATATAAAAAATATTAGCTGGCATGGTGGCGCATGCTGTAGTCCAGCTATCGGAGCTGAGGCAGGAGGATCGCTTGGGCCCAGGAGTTGAGGTTGCTGTGAGCTAGGCTGATGCCACGGCACTCACTCTAGCCTGGCCAACAAAATGAGACTCTGTCTCAAACAAAAAACAAACAAACAAAAAACCAACAACAAAATAAAAATAAATAGGCTGCTGCAATATCCAAGGGAGAAAAAATAAAAGAACTAAGGCTGGGCGTGGTGGCTCACTCCTGTAATCCCAGCACTTTGGGAAACCAAGGCAGGAAGGCATGGCTGACAGAGGGAGACTCTGTCTCAAAAAAGAGAGGAAGGAAGAAAGGGAGGGAGGGAGGGAAAAAAGGGAAAGGAAGGAAGGACCATCAAATAGAAAAATACCAAGTGTGGACAAGAATGTGGAGAAACTAGAACCCTTGTGCCTGTTTGTGAAGTCAAATAGCCCAGCTGCTGTGTAGAACAATCTGGATAGTCCTCAAAAATTAAATACAGAATTACTGCATGATTCAGCAATTCCACTGCTGGTATATACCCCAAAGAATTAGAAGCAGGGACTCAAAACAGGTATATTGTACACCCGTGTTCATGGCAGCAACTCACACAACCCAGAAGGTGGCAGCAGTCTCCCTGGCCAACAGCAGATGAATGGCTGCACAAAACGTGGTGTGTACAGAGAATAGAATATTATTCAGCTTTAAAAAGGAAGGAAATCTCCAACACATGTTCCAACATGGATGAACCTTGAAGGCATTATGCTAAGTAAATTAAGCAGGCCCAAACAGTACAAATACTGTGTGATTCCACTTACCTTGGGTGCCAAGAGCCGTCAAATCCATAGAGGTGGAAAGTAGAAAGGTTGCCATTAGGGAGAAGGTGGGGTGAGGGTTACTGGTTCATGGGTGCAGACTTTCAGTTTGCAAGATGACAGAAGTTCTGGAGTTGGATGGTGGTGATAGTCGTCCAACAATGTGGATTATTATGCCATAAAACAGGACACTGAAAAATGAATAGAATGGTGCATTTTACATTCTGAATATTTGACCACAGTAGAATAAAAATACAACCACTCTATCCTCGGGTATTGGCATGGCTGGCTCCTACTTAGTTTCAGTTTTCTGATTAAATAGTATGTCTTTAGGGATGCTCTCCCATCGCCCTATGTACTTTCCTTGTAGGACAAATCTGGAGTTATTTATACACTTATCTACACACTTATTGTCTGTCTTCTCCATTAGAATATGAGCTTTTGGGGAGCATATATCCAGGGCAACGTGAAACTCTGTCTCCCAAGTTGCAGTCCTCAAAGTGGGCTCCAATAAATGCTCTCAAAAAAAAAAAATATATATATATATATAATTATATATATATATATATATCTCGGCTGGGTGCAGTGGCTCACGCCTGTAATCCTAGCACTCTGGGAGGCCAAGGCAGGTGCATTGCTCAAGGTCAGGAGTTCGAGAGCAGCCTGAGCAAGAGCGAGACCCCCTTCTCCACTATAAATAGGAAGAAATTAATTGGCTAACTAAAAACATATATATATATATAGTAAACAGATGTGCTGCCATATAAGCTAAAAATATATATATGTATGTATATATATATATAATATATATATAAAATTAGCCGGGCATGGTGGCGTATGCCTGTAGTTCCCAGCTACTCGGGAGGCTGAGGCAGGAGGATCGCTTGAGCCCAGGAGTTGGAGGTTGCTGTGAGCGAGGCTGACGCCATGGCACTCTAGCCTGGGCAATACAGTGAGACTCTGTCTCAAAAAAAAAAAAAAATATATATATATATATAATATATATATATATATACACACACACATGCATACATATATATATAATCTTTTCAAGGCTGAGATCTTTGCCTAATTCAAAGCTGTAATCCTGACACTTAGTTGTTGGCACACATAGACGTTCAGTGAATATCTGTGCAATAAACTATTAAGTCCCAGACCACATCTCATTATGTCTGATCATTTAGTTTTTTTTGGTTTTTTTTTTTTGAGACAGAGTCTCGCTTTGTTGCCCAGGCTAGAGTGAGTGCCGTGGTATCAGCCTCGCTCACAGCAACCTCAAACTCCTGGGCTCGAGTGATCCTTCTGCTCAGCCTCCCAAGTAGCTGGGACTACAGGCATGCGCCACCATGCCCGGCTAATTTTTTTCTATATATATTAGTGGGCCAATTAATTCATTTTATTTATAGTAGAGATGGGGTCTCCCTCTTGCTCAGGCTGGTTTTGAACTCCTGACTCCAGCAATCCGCCAGCCTTGGCCTCCCAGAGTGCTGGGATTACAGGCGTGAGCCACCGTGCCCGGCTGATCATTTAGTTTTTAAATTACAAATCTTCTAGACTGTAAACTCCTGGTTGGCAGTGACTAAGTCTTGTTCAACTCTGTATCTGTTTTCTGCATCCTACATGTGGCCTCGAGTGTAATAGACTTGCAATAAACATTGGCCCAAATGAAAAAACAAAAAACCAAAAAACACAATGAACTACGTTAACTACATCCATATGTTGTGCAGCCATCACCACCATCCATCTCCAGAACTTGTGTCATCTTGCAAACTGCAACTCTGAGCAAAAAAGAAAGGCCTCGGCCGGGCGCGGTGGCTCACGCCTGTCATCCTAGCACTTTGGGAGGCCAAGGCAGGAGGATCGCTCAAGGTCAGGAGTTGGAAACCGAGCCTGAGCAAGAGCGAGACCCTGTCTCTACTATAAATAGAAAGAGGAATTAATTGGCCAACTAAAATATATATAGAAAAAATTAAGCCGGGCATGGTGGCGCACGCCTGTAGTCCCAGCTACTCTGGAGGAGGCTGAGGCAGGAGATCGGCTTGAGCCCAGGAGTTGGAGGTTGCTGTGAGCGAGCTGACGCCCGGCACTCACTCTAGCCTGGCAT
>NC_033688.1:7326233-7346625 GCF_000165445.2 Microcebus murinus | reverse complement strand
GATGGGCTCCAATAAATGCTCTCAAAAAAAAAAAAATATATTATATAATATAATTATATATATATATATATCTCGGCTGGCGCAGTGGCTCACGCCTGTAATGCTAGCATCTGGAGGCCAAGGCAGGTGCATTGCTCAAGGTCAGGAGTTCGAGAGCAGCCTGAGCAAGAGCGAGACCCCCTTCTCCCACTATAAAAAGGAAGAAATTAATTGGCTAACTAAAACTATATATATATAGTAATAGATGTGTGCCATATAAGCTAAAAATATAATATATGTATGTATTATATATATATATATATATATATTAAAATTAGCGGGCATGGTGGCGCATGCCTGTAGTGTCCAAGCTACTCGGTGAGGCTGAGGCAGGAGGATCGCTTGAGCCCAGGAGTTGGAGGTTGCTGTGAGCGAGGCTGACGCCATGGCACTCTAGCCTGGGCATACAGTGAGACTCTGTCTCAAAAAAAAAAAAAATATATATATATATATATATATTATATATATATACACCACCACACACCATGCATACATACTATATAATCTTTTCAAGGCTGAGATCTTTGCCTAAGTCAAAGCTGTACTGACACTTAGTTGTGGACACATAGACGTTCAGTGAATATCTGTGCAATAAACTATTAAGTCCAGACCACATCTCATATGTCTGATCATTTAGTGTTTTTTTTGTTTTTTTTTGGAGACAAGTCTCGCTTTGTTGCCCAGGCTAGAGTGAGTGCCATGGTGTCAGCCTCGCTCACAGCAACCTCAAACTCCTGGGCTCGAGTGATCCTTCTGCTGCAGCCTCCCAAGTAGCTGGGATACAGGCATGCGCCACCATGCCGGCTAATTTTTTTCTATATATATTAGTGGGCCAATTAATTCATTTTATTTATAGTAGAGATGGTCTCGCTTCTTGCTCAGGCTGGTTTTGAACTCTGACTCCAGCAATCCGCCGGCCTCGGCCTCCCGGAGTGCTAGATTACAGGCGTGGGCCACAGCGCCCGGCTGATCATTTAGTTTTTAAATTACAAATCTTCTAGACTGTAAACTCCTGGTTGGCAGTGACTAAGTCTTGTTCAACTCTGTATCTGTTTTCTGCATCCTACATGTGGCCTCGAGTGTAATAGACTTGCAATAAACATTGGCCCAAATGAAAAAACAAAAAACCAAAAAACACAATGAACTACGTTAACTACATCCATATGTTGTGCAACCATCACCCACCATCCATCTCCAGAAACTTGTGTCATCTTGCAAACTGAAACTCTGAGCAAAAAAGAAAGGCCTCCGGCGGGGCGCGTGCTCCGCCTGTCATCCTAGCACTTTGGGAGGCCAAGGCAGGAGGACTCGCTCAAGGTCAGGGAGTTGGAAACCGGCCTGAGCAAGAGCGAGACCCTGTCTCTACTATAAATAGAAAGAGGAATTAATTGGCCCAACTAAAATATTATAGAAAAAATAGCCGGCATGATGGCGCACGCCTGTAGTCCCAGCTACTCTGGGAGAGGCTGAGGCAGGAGATCGGCTTGAGCCCAGGGTTGGAGGTTGCTGTGAGCGAGCTGACGCCTCGGCACTCCTCTAGCCTGGGCACTGGGCACAGATGGACTACAGAGTGAGACTCTGTCTCAAAAAAAAAGAGAGGAGCAAAGTAGCTTTGCAAGTGTTTGCAAGGGTGGGATTATAATGAATGGTTGGTGGGACTTCAGCAGGCATGGTGACCAAAGACAGCAGGGAGGGGTGGGGCACAGTGACCTGCTGGCGTAGTTAGCCCCTTGTGCGACCCAGTGGGGGTGGAAGGTTTGCAGGAGTTGCCTTACTCAGTGGCGTTAGGTGAAAAAACAGAATAAGATGGTCAGAGGGTGAGGTGCACGAAACGAGGAGATCGGTGATGACAAAGTCTCTGGCATGACCTGGGACCGCAGAGCTGAGGCCGGGCGGAGAATCAGTCACCGGAGAAGACAAGTTGAAGGTAGGCAGAGGTGCCAGGGTGCTGGCAAGATCATTCACATATGTGCTGACTTCACTGAGAATTAAGACACAAGTATGACAGTATTAGAGAGAGTGGCAAGAGTACCAGGAGCTACGATTACTGACAAATGAGGAAGAGGGTTCTGGAGCCCTAAGATGACAGCAACCAGGAAAAGCTGGTCAGTGCCTAAGTCTAACGACATGACACTCAACGCTGAGATCTTTGAGGTTAGAAGTTACTAGACGATCCACTTTGGGAATTCATGTTTTGCAGTAGTTTCTCTTCTGAGTAGCAGCATCATCAGAATGTGAAATGCTCAAACCTCTAAAAACCTCCTTGCCCTAAAAACTTTCTGTGTGTTCAGCAAAAGGGGGCGCCAGAGTCCAGAAAATGATTATTTTGGTTTCTCATCTAAAGCTCCGGCAACCAGTACCTTTAAGAGCCGGAAGAGGCCACTATTCATAGTTATTTTGGAGCAATACGTGTAAACTGGGACTTTTCCACCCAAACTGGGACACATGCTCAGCCCCTGCCCTACAGGACATGAGCATGGGCAACTTAAGATGGAGCTAGCTCCTAGCACTCTGGGAGGCCGAGGTGGGCAGATCGCTTGAGGTCTAGAGTTCGAAACCAGCCTGAGCAAGAGCGAGACCCCATCTCTACTATAAATAGAAATAAATTAATTGGCCAACTAATATATATAGAAAAAATGAGCCGGGCATGGTGGCGCATGCCTGTAGTCCCAGCTACTCGGGAGGCTGAGGCAGCAGGATTGCTTGAGCCCCGGAGTTGGAGGTTGCTGTGAGCTGGGCTGATGCCAGGGCACTGTAGCCGGAGCAACAAAGTGAGACTCTGTAAAACAATTAAAATAAAATAAAATGAAATGAAATAAATAAGATTATGGATGGATGCATGTAGACCCTTTACATTAGGATGTTGCACCCGTGTTTTTCAGGCTCAAGAGTTTGGATTTGATTTGTCAACAGAAAAGAAGCCAAACTCTGTAAAATAATTTTAAAGACATTTATTCTGAGCCAAATTTGAGGACCATGACCTGGAGCCATGCCCAAGAAGCCTTGGGCAATTGAACTCCCTGTGGCTAGGTTACAGTTTGGGTCTATACATTTCAGGGAGTGGGGGGGCGCTACAGGTAAAGTCATCAATCAATATGTGGGAGGCAGACATTGGTTTGGCCCAAAAAGGTGGGCCATCTCAAAGCGAGGGGTGCTAGAGGTAGAGGGGGGCGGGGCTTACAGGTTACAGGTGGGTTTAAAGATTCTTTGGCTTGTGATTGGTTAAAGACATGAAGCTTTGTCTAAAGCAGGGGTCCTCAAACTTTTGAAACAGGGGGCCAGTCCACTGTCCCTCTGACCATTGGAGGGTTGTTGGAGAGTGGGGTGCACATTCCACACATGCGCACTGTGGGCCAAGGACCAGTCGGCTGCTAAGCAGGATTGGCAGCTGGGTCAATAGTTTGGGGATGCCTGGTCTAAAGGCTTGGAATGTTTTAAGATAAGGATTTCTGTTAATCAGAGACAAGCCACCCACATAGATTTGTTGTGCAAATTGAGGAGCTGCAGGTGTGTCTTGCATACCCTTAGGCCTGTTAATGGGTTACACAAAATAACTCCGAGAAGAGAGGGGGGCAAGATGAGGCCTGTCTGATCTCCCTCCTCCCGGCAGGCAATTTAGTTTTAGAATATCCCCTTGGGCCGGGCAGGGTGGCTCTCGCCAGTAAGCCTAGCATTCTGGGAGGCCGAGGCGGGTGGATCACTTGCGCTCAGGAGTTTGAGACCAGCCTGAGCAAGAGCAAGACCTCAACTCTACCAAAAATAGAAGTTAACGGGACAGCTGAAAAAAATATATACAAAAAATTAGTGGGCATGGTGGCACATGCTTGTAGTCCCAGCTACTCGGGAGGCTGAGGCAGGAGGATCGCTTGAGCCCAGGAGTTGGAGGTTGCTGTGAGCGAGGCTGACGCCACGGCACTCACTCTAGCCTGGGCGACAGAGTGAGACTCTGTCTCAAAAACAACAACAACAAAAAGTTATGGAAAGAGACAGAGTCCTCAAACATTGTACAGGAAGAATTGCTGGGACTGATGACCACAGAGAAAGGAAAAGAGTACCCTTATAAAAGTGGAAGAGAAGGGTAAATTTTCAGAATGAAGTGTGCATCTGTGGGTCATTTATATTTTTTAGTTTTTCTTGTTAACATCACGTGAGTTGGAATCGTTGTGTATATAGGAAGGTAGTCTGCAAAGAAAACTTTAGATCTCTACCTTTTCCAAAAAAGGTAGAGTTTTGCAGCTCAAAACACAGTTGGAATGCATATTCCCTAGGGGTAAAGTGCTTATGCATTTTAAGGTTGGAATCTTGGCTTTACCAAATAAACTGTTAGAGGGTCAAGCAACCCCTAGCTAGAGGGATAAAGTTCATACTGATGAATTGATACACTGCAATCTGCTGGAGTCTTTGAAAAACCTCAATGATTTTGTAAAGAACAGCACAAGTGGCCAAGCTCTGTGGCTCACGCCTGTAATCCGAGCACTCTGGGAGGCCAAGGCAGGAGGATCGCTCAAGGTCAGGAGTTGAAACCAGACTGAGCAAGAGCGAGACCCATCTCTACTATAGATAGAAAGAATTTAATTGGCCAACTAATATATATAGAAAAAATGAGCCGGGCATGGTGGCGCATGCCTGTAGTCCCAGCTACTCGGGAGGCTGAGGCAGGAGGATCGCTTGAGGCCAGGAGTTGGAGGTTGCTGTGAGTGAGGCTGACACCATGGCACTCATTCTAGCCTGGGCAACAAAAGTGAGACTCTGTCTCCAAAAAAAAAAAAAAAAAGAAAGCAAAAAATGAAGAACACAAGTGATTGGTGATTATACTTCAGTCACCGGTCAAGTTCTCTGCTAGTGGAATTTGAAGGAAACAGGACTACAGGAATTCTTTGAACATTTCCTAATGTGGCCCCATGTGCTTCAGGAAAAGGAGGACAGCTCCTGGCCAAAGAGGAAGCAGCTTTAAGAAAGCAAAGCCAAGACTAATAACTGGCAGCACTTTTAAGAGACTAAGCAACATTGTTTAAGACAGCCCGGTCTTCCTGTTCTGTGGGATTTGCAAACATATTTTGCATTTAAGTGGAAAATATTTTGGCAGTTTAGGCCCCCTGGTTTGAAGTCTATTTCCATGCAGAAATAGACCTACTGGAACTATGAAATTTAAATACTCCTATAAGCATGCTAATCCTCACAGCCAATGCCTGCAAAACAACGCAATTCATCCTTCTGTAATGGAGAGAGTAACAAATCCCCTTCTGCTGAAAGCGACCAAGGTCATCTCTCCTTCAAAACACAGTCTGTTAACTAATCTTCCTTTATTTATAGGCAACAGAACCAATAAAATAAAATGAAGCTTTCTTGCTTTGCCAAGTTAGGTTAATTGATCCAGCATCTAAAATATGGTGGCTTAAGCTTAGGAGTTCAAGACCAGCCTGAGCAAGAGCGAGACCCCATCTCTACTAAAAATAGAAAATAGAAAAATCAGGCCGGGCGCGGTGGCTCACGCCTGTCATCCTAGCACTCTGGGAGGCCAAAGCGAGCAGATTGCTCGAGGTCAGGAGTTCGAAACCAGCCTGAGCAAGAGCGAGACCCTGTCTCTACTATAAATTGAAAGAAATTAATTGGCCAACTAATATATATGTCGAAAAAATTAGCTGGGCATGGTGGTACATGCCAGTTGATTTTTTCGTCTTTTACTATTAATAATAACAGCTAACATTTATTATGGACTTCCTACCTGCCATTCACTTTTCTGAACACTTTATATGGTTTAAGTCATGTAAGAGACACCTAAGACTTAGGTGTCCAGTTTTGGAGAGAAGAGGAAACTGAGGAAGTAGGACAAAGTGACACAACTGAGCTGTTGACTAGGATGATTTGAATCCTGGCAGTCTTATTTATTTATTTATCTATTTTTTTGAGACAGAGTCTCACTCTGTTGCCCCAGCTAGAATGCCGTGGCGTCAGCCTCGCTCACAGCAACCTCAAACTCCTGGGCTCAAGCAATCCTCCTGCCTCAGCCTCCCCAAGTAGCTGGGACTACAGGCATGCGCCACCATGCCCGGCTCATTTTTTCTATATATGTTTAGTTAGCCAATTAATTTCTTTCTATTTTAGTAAAGATGGGGTCTTGCCCTTGCTCAGGCCGGTTTCAAACTCCTGACCTCGAGCAATCTGACCGACTGGGCCTCCCAGAGTGCTAGGATTACAGGCGTGAGCCACCGCGCCTGGCCTAATTTTTCTATTTTTACTAGAGACGGCGTCTCACTCTTGCTCAGGTTGGTCTTGAACTCCTGAGCTCAAGCGGTCTTCCTGCCTCGGCCTGCCAGAGTGCTAAGATTACAGGTGTGAGTCATCGCGCCTGGCCAATTTTTAAAATTTTTTGTAGAGACAGGGTCTCACTATATTGCTCAGGCTGGTCTCGAACTCCTGGCTCGAAACGGTCCTCCTCCCTCAGCCTCCCAAAGTGCTGGGATGACAGGTGTGAGCCACCAGAACTGGCCCGTGAAGATATTTACTAGCGGGTTTCTGCTCCAATAAGCTGTCGTTCTCTGTCGCCCTGTCTCTCCAGTTTTTAGGGCGGTAGGTTGCCCTGTATTGTCACTTCTCTGACAGATCTAAGAAGAGTTGTTGATGTTTGAGTGTGTTCAGCTTCTTATTTGTTATTAGAATACAGTGGTGACTTCCAAGCTCCTTACCTGCCGGACCAGGAACTGGAAGTCTGCTTCTACAGATTAAAATGCCAATTTCTGTCTTTAGTAGCCATGACAAAGCACATTGTTTGTTTTGATGTCTCAGTGACTTGTCGAATGACGAGTTTCTGACTAAGCAGCAGTACTTAGAACTCGGTAAGCAGTACTTAGGTAGGATCAGTCCAGTTAAGAGGCTGGGCCTCACCTAGGTGGGTCTGCAAATGATCTTTTCAGAGGACTGGTGGTGATTAGGCTCATAGTTGCTGATTCATAATAATTAAACTGACAGGAAATTGACATATGAATCAATATGGTAATTAATTGATTTCCTTATGAGACATTCCTTTTTTTTTTTTTTTATTGAGACAAAGTCTCAGTCTGGTGTCCAGGCTAGAGTGCCATGGCGTCAGCCTCACTCATAGCAACCTCCAACTCCTGGGCTCAAGCGATCCTCCTGCCTCAGCCTCCTCCTGAGTAGCTGGGGCTACAGGCATGCGCCACCACGCCCGGCTAATTTTTTCTATATTTTTTAGTTGTCTGGATAATTTATTTCTATTTTTATAAGAAACGGGGGGGTGGGGGTGTCTCGCTCTTGCTCAGGCTGGTCTCGAACTCCTGGCCTCAAGCGATCCTCCTGCCTTGGCCTCCCAGAGTTCTGGGATTACAGGTGTGAGCCACTACTCCCGGCTGGACATTCCTTTCTATAACTGAGATACTCAAGGCTCCTACACAGGCACTTCCAGGTATCAGAGGAAAGAAAGTGGGTGCCTAAGAGCTTTTTCATCGGGTAATGGAAAACCCTCAGGTGTGCTATCTCTGACAGCATGACAAAGAGGAAGCTCTTATGCCTGCAATTTTCAAATTGGCTGATTCAGTGTTAAAAGTGTAGTTAAGTATTCTCAGATGCTGGTAATTGTGATTAACAATAATAAAGACACCATTCACAAGATGATCATTCTGTGCTGAGAACAATACTATGCAGTTCATCTTCACAAAAGCTTTGGAGATAAAGATGATTAGATCAAGCTTGGGCAGATTGGTGAGGTTAAGTGATTTAATCAAAACCACCCTCCAGGTTAGTAAAACCCAAAGGCAGGATCAAATGCAGAGCTTTCTGATCCCAGGATACATTCTATGGACCCAATCTGTTTTCTAGGCTCTCTAGACAGCAAACAAATGCTTTATGTTAACATATTCTTTATTCTTTTTTTTTAATTCCTTTTTTATTTGGAGACCAGAAGTTGAGACACATTCTTTATTCTGATAGGTTAATGTAAAAGTAGTTATAAATGATTCAGTTTTAGCCCTGGCCAGTTAATACAAGTGACTGTGATAAATTTTCCAGGAAATATTATAATCTAGATTATTCTAAATGCACAAAAAGTGTTGAGAAAATTGTAGCAAATACTCATGTACTCACAGCATGACTTGTAAGCAATTAGCCCGAGTCTATTCCCTAAAAGATATTCTTTTAAAATACAAATCAATAAAGTCAGATAGGCAGCCAACAACAACAACAACAAAAAAAAACATAAAAAGTTATAAAAGTTATAAAACAAGTCTGAGTGCAGTGGCTCATTTCTATAATCCTAGCACTTTGGGAGGCCAAGAAGGGAGGATCTCTGGTTTTTTTGTTTGTTTGTTTTTGAGACAGAGTCTCACTGTGTTGCCCAGGCTCGAGTGTCGAGTGTCGTCCCATCAGCCTCGCTCACAGCAACCTCAAACTCCTGGGCTCAAGCAATCCTCCTGCCTCAGCCTCCCAAGTAGCTGGGACTACAGGCATGCACCACCATGCCCGACTAATTTTTTCTATATATTTTTAGTTGGCCAATTAATTTCTTTCTATTTTTTAGTAGAGACAAGGTCTCACTCTTGCTCAGGCTGGTTTCTAACTCCTGACCTTGAGCGATCCTCCCGCCTCGGCCTCCCAGAGTGCTAGGATTACAGGCGTGAGCCACCACAGCCGGCCTCTACTAAATATTTCTTTCTGAGAAATTGGATATGTCAGTCTCTTTCTTGCACCTCTGAGCTTCCTCAGACTTTGGTGGGTTTATATAGATCAAGCCTATTGCAGAACACATGTATTAATAGAAGAAATCATTAATGCATGTTTCTTGGTCTAATATTCGTGAGGACCTGATATTGGTGAAGACTAAAATGCAGTTCTGGGTGAGGCAGTAAGTTCTAGCTTTGTTGACATCCTCTATGATAATATGAAGCATGCCAATGGGACGTGAAAACATTCTAAGACACTGTACAATGAATCACAAGTTCAATGCTGACTCGCAAGTTCATTTGCTGCTCATTGCATTTTAACTTTAGTCGCTCCTACAAATAAACTCTTATCTCCACAGGCAATAAAAGGCTGATATTAGTCAGAAATAGATGGCGTGAAAGGTCAGTCCTTTATGAGACTGTCCTTTATTTTTACAACATGGTGAATTCAGGGGAGGGTGAATAGGCCCCTGAATTACATAAGATAAACTCAATTTTATTATTCCCTCCACAAATGTTTATGAAGCAGCTCTTATGTTCAAGCCACTGAGCTAGGTGACACGTGGAAATACGTGTGGACTGAGGTAGCCTATATGTTCAGACCCCAAAGTCAGCTCTACATACAGCAGGTGCTTAGAGAATGTTTCTATTGAAGTGATTCTTCTCATAAAATATTTTTATTTATTTATTTACTTTATTTATTTTTTTTTGAGACAGAGTCTCACTCTGTTGCCCAGGCTAGAGTGAGTGCCATGGCGTCAGCCTCGCTCACAGCAACCTCAAACTCCTGGGCTCAAGCGATCCTCCTGCCTCAGCCTCCCGAGTAGCTGGGACTACAGGCATACGCCACCATGCCCGGCTAATTTTTTCTATATAATTTTAGTTGGCCAATTAATTTCTTTCTATTCATATTAATATCTTTCTATTTACAGGGTCTCATTCTTGCTCAGGCTGGTCTTGAACTCCTGAGCTCAAGTGATCCTCCTGCCTCAGCCTCTCAAGAGTGCTAGGATTACAGGCGTGAGCCACCGCGCCTGGCCAATACTCCCCTTTTTAAAAAAATCTAAGTGGCCAATATACAGGTGTGCTCACCTTGAAAATATATATCAAGCTGTCCGCTTAGATTTTCTGTTCTTTTTTTGTATGTGTGCTATACTTCACAAAAAAAAAGTTTGCTTAAACAAAAGACCTTTGATCGGTATTGAAATTTAGTTTGGTGAACTCTCAATATTTAATCTTTCAGTCTGTTTTTTTAGAAATACTCTATTGTACTATCTGATTCTGCAAGTTAATTATCAGTACTTACATTTTCTTTCCCACTGTACTCCATTTTATGAGTGAACTTTATAACCAAACAAACTTTATGGCCAAATGACCTTTATAACCATATGAATTATTTCTTAATTGGTCTCTTGTCCACGGTATTTATATGAACCAAGGTGGTCTGGCTCTCGCACCTGGGCTCATAATACCCAACCCTCTGCCTCTCCCCACCCCCACTAGGCTGTCCCTCTCTGTGTTTAGGCTATCAGACCCCTTCTGGTCACTCTCCAGATCTTTACAAGACTTTGACACAAGGCTTTCAGTATTTCTTTCCTTTCCAAGATCAGTATTATCTTCGCACTGTCTCTGTTTGGAAGAACAACCCAACGCCTTATCTTTTGTGTTCTTTGATCTCAGCTACACCTGTAGGGTAGGCAGAATGCTAGAGATCTCTCTCTCCTCCAGCCCCTACGATTCCAGTTCATCCTCTGGTTATTTCATCAAACACTAACCTAGGTACTGATCTGAGGGATTTTGTTGTCATAACTAAAGCCCCAAATCAGTTGACTCTAAAATAGCGAGATTATAAAAGGTGGACCTGGTTTAATCACATAAGCCCTTCCAAAGACAGGAGGAACAACAGTCAGATTGGAAGTTTGAGAAGGCTCATCTTGCTTTTTTTGAGACAGAGTGTCACTCTGTTGCTCAGGCTAGAGTGCCGTGGCATCAGCCTAACTCACAGCAACCTCAATCTCCCGGGCTTAAGTGATCCTCCTGCCTCAGCCTCCCAAGTAGCTGGGACTACAGGCATGCGCCACCATGCCCGGCTCATTTTTTCTATATATTTTTAGTTGGCCAATTAATTTCTTTTTATTTATAGTAGAGACGGGGTCTCGCTCTTGCTCAGGCTGGTTTTGAACTCCTGAGCTTGAGCAATCCGCACGCCTCGGCCTCCCAGAGGGCTATGAGTACAGGTGTGAGGCACCGTGCCTGGCCTCAACTTGCTTTTTAAAGGTGGGAATGGTCACAGGGGAAGAAATGCAGGCAGCTTGGAGGAGCTGAGGGTCTCCCCCCTCCTGGTGACAGTCAGAAGGGACATAGGGGCTCCACCCTAAAATCAAAGGAACTGGATTCTGCCAACAGCCTGACTCAGCTGGAAGTAGATTGTTTAGATAAGAGCCTCTCTAAGGGTTCAGCTGGCTGACACTTGGCCTCAGGACACCCTGAGCAGAGCTTGGACTCCGGACTTCTGTCACTGGAAGATAACAAATGCCTGGTGTTTTAATTAAGACACTACCTTCATGGTATAATCTGTCACTCAAGCAATAGGAAACAAATACACCTCCCTCCCACTTCCATAATTCCACTTTAGTGTTTGAACCTTGTAGAAACCTGAATGTCAATATTAGGGAGGCTGAGGCTGGAGGATCGCTCGAGGTCAGGAGTTCGAAACCAGCCTGAGCAAGACCGAGACCCCCATCTCTACTATAAATAGAAAGAAATTAATTGGCCAACTAATATATATGTAGAAAAAAATGAGCTGGGCATGGTGGCGCATGCCTGTAGTCCCAGCTACTCGGGAGGCTGAGGCAGGAGGATCGCTTGAGCCCAGGAGTTGGAGGTTGCTGTGAGCGAGGCTGACGCCACGGCACTCACTCTAGCCTGGGCAATAGAGTGAGACTCTGTCTCAAAAAATAAAAAAAGAATAAAGTGGGAAAGGAGAGAGAGGAGAAAGGGCTTCTGTGGGGAAACGAATGGGCTTTGAAAGGAAAGACAAGGGGGCTTTTTAGGGAAACAAATGAAGGTGTGACAATTTGTGACAATATTTAGTTATGCAATTTCTCATTCAGGGACAAGTGGTCTCCTTCAAGGCAGTGAAGCTCCCCAAGAGGGGATTTTTTTGGCAGCTTCATTTTCAGAAATCTCTGCCTTTAGTCAAATAAGGGACACTTCACAAAGGCTGTGCCTCAAATGTCTTCAGTTTAAAATTGTCTGCATATCGACCCCGTGGGTCCCTACATTAGCCTCCTTTTCCATTTCCTCAGCGCCTTGCTGTAGGCAGAAGAATGACCTCCCAAAGAGGTCCCCGTCCTAATCCCCCAGTGTGAATGTTAGTTTCCCTAGCAAAGGAGAATTAAGATTGAAGATGAAATTAAGGTTGTTAATCAGATGACTTTAAAATAGGGAGATTAACCTGGCTGTAGTGGGCCCATTGTAATAGCAAGTGTCCTTAAAATAAAAGTGGAAGAGGGGCAGGGCGAGGTGGCTCACACCTGTAATCCTAGCACTCTGGGAGACTGAGGGGGGCAGATCATTTGAGCTCAGGAGTTCGAGACCAGCAGCCTGAGCAAGAGACCCTGTCTACTAAAAAAATAGAATGAATCTAGCTCGGAACTAAATACTATACCTACCTACTAACTTCCTTATTTACATATAAATCCACTTTATATATATATCAAATATTACCCCAGGCCGGCGTGTGGCTCACGCCTGTAATCCTAGCACTCTGGAGGCGGCGGGCAGATTGCTCCAGGTCAGGAGGTTGAAAATATAGCCGGGCATGGTGGCACATGCCTGTAGTGTCAGCTACTTGGGAGGCTGAGACAGGAGGATCACTTAAGTCCAGGAGTCTGAGGTTGCTGTGAGCGAGGCTGACACCATGGCACTCTAGCCTGGGCCACAGAGTGAGACTGTGTCTCAAAAAAAAAATAAATCAGTAAATAAAAATAATAAATAAATAAGTTCCTTTCCTTTTCTGATTCTAATTCCTCTGGTTCTCATTTCCATTCTGCTTCCTGATATTAGTAACAACCACCTTTTCTTCATGACTTGTCCTCTTGGCATGCACACGTGTTCTGGCCTGTCCAACTCAAACTGTATAGGAAACATTTTCTCTGAACTCCAAGATAGCCTCTAGCTATATCCCTTTCTCTCACCTTCCTTTTACATATTTTTTATTTTATTTTCTTTGAGACAGAGTCTCACTCTGTCACCCAGGCTAGAGTGCCTGTGGCATCGCCCTCGCTCACCCGGGCAACCTCCAACTCCTGGGCTCAAGAAAGTCCTCCTGCCTCAGCCCCCCCGAGTAGCTGGGACTATAGCAGACCACCATGCCGGCTCATTTTTACTATATATGTTAGTTGGCCAATCAATTTTTTCCTATTTAGTAGAGATGGGTCTTGCGCTCTTGCTCAGCTGGTCCTCGAACTCCTGACCTTGAGTGATCCTCCCTCTTCGGCCTCCCAGAGTGCTAGGATTACAGGAGTGAGCCACCGCACCTGGTCTCACCTTCCTTTTATACTAAAAGCTTTAGGAAGAGTTTCAACTGTTTCCATTCCTTTACTTACTACCAGGTTACAGACTCAACTTCTCCCACCGTGTTCATGAGAAGCCCCTGTTCGCAGGGACTGAGTAGAGCCATGAGGGAACACCGCATGTGGCCTGTCTTCTTTTTTATTTTTATTTTATTTATTTATTTATTTATTTTTTTGACAAGAATGAGACTAATCAGTTTTAAGTGGAGTTTATAACACTAAGAGATAAAGGGTTGTTAACAAAGACAATAACAAATGGACATCTGATTGGTATGATTCTTTTTTATTTTTATATATTTTTTAAATTTTCTTCTTATTTTCTTATTTTTATTTTACTTTTTTTATTTCTTTTAGGGAGAAAGTTTGATTACGTGATTTTTATTTTATTTATTTTCTGACTTGAAAAAATTTATTTAATTTTTTGTCTTTGCTTTTTGGCCCATCTGTGTACTTGTAACCTGTCTTTTTATTTATTTATTTATTTATTTATTTATTTATTTATTTATTTATTTATTTTTGGAGACAGAGTCTCACGCTGTTGCCCAGGCTAGAGTGAGTGCCGTGGCGTCAGCCTGGCTCACAGCAACCTCAAACTCCTGGGCTCAAGCGATCCTCTTGCCTCAGCCTCCTCCCGAGTAGCTGGGACTGCAGGCATGTGCCACCATGCCTGGCTAATATTTTATTTTTTTTAAACTGGGAGTGGCAGTGAAAATAAATAGACTTGGACCCAGTAAATATGTTATATATGGAGTCAAATGTCCCCAGGCCTGTCATGAGTCCTTTCTGAAACTTGGAGACTTGCTAGGAGAAAATTAACCCTTGACAGTTCACCTTTGGAATAAGCACTAAGAAATGTACTACACTAGGTCTTTACCAGCTCTTTGCAACTGGTGCACCGGCGTTCAGGGACAGTCCCATTACTGGGCTCTGTAACTACTGGGAAGTCACTCTTGTTAGGTAAAATAAAAGAGAGGTCAAGTGGTGGAGGGCAGAGGGCAATGGCCTTGGAGGCTGTAAGTCATCTAAGTGTTGAGACCTTGTGCAAATTAAGTCTCCTTTGGACAGCTGTGAGGTTCCTCTCTCCCTAAAATTCTGATCATTCTAAAATTCTTGATAATTCTAAAATTATCAAACACGAAAAGTAAAAAAACAGCATTTGAAAATAGCAAAACCCCAAATGAACTGACCTATCTATATGAAAAATGACAAACTGTTTTAAAAGTTAGAGTTAAAATAAGGTAGAAACTTTTGTTCTTGTTTGTTTTAGTGGTTTTAGCTCTATTTTGAGTGACACATGACTAAGCATTGTGTCTTTATATGGACATTTTATCAATTTATTTTACTCTTAAACAAAATTGATTTTGCATTATATATCTGCATTAGAGCAAATTTAGAAAAATCACACTAAAAGAGAAAGAAAAAAAGGCATCCATGTTACTACCAAGAACAAATTAACATTTTCCTGTACAATATTGCTACTCAGCTATTTCTATGTATAGGATTTTGGTTTGTTTTTATGTTACATAATTATCGAATGCTATATTCAATTTAGTATCCTTTTAAAAAATGTGCTTTATATCAATTTCATGTGTGTTTTCTCCATTTTTATGAAGTCTCCTCCTGGAATTGGCTTCAGAGCTTGTTGGAAAATTTTTTATCTTTATTGGTATCATAAAATTTTATTCTTTGGAGAGTGTTTTTCAATTTTTGCTAACTATCACTAAGAGTGAGAGCTGAAGAATTTATCCTAATTTTGGCTTAAAATGAAGTATGACTAAAATGTATTTGTATATGGGTCTTTAAACTGACAGAAATGAGTTCAAAAGAAAAAGTTTGCCGAAATGTTTGGATGCATCATGAATATATATATCCCAAAGTCCTTTAAACGTATTACAGTATAGTATTTTTATTTAGTTAATTTATTTATATATATATATTTTCTCTTATTAAATTTTTTTATTATCTTTTATTTTCGACATCTCTGCCAGTATAGTATTTTTTTTTTTTCTTGAGACAGAGTCTCACTTTGTTGCCCAGGTGACTGAGTGCCCTGGCATCAGCCTCGCTCACAGCAACCTCAATCTCCTGGGCTCAAGTGATCCTCCTGCCTCAGCCTCCCGAGTAGCTGGGACCACAGGCATGTGCCACCATGCTTAGCTAATTTTTTGTATATATATATTTTAGTTGGTCAATTAATTTCTATTTTTAGTAGAGACGGGTCTTGCTCAGGTTGGTTTCCAACTCCTGACCTTGAGCAATCCATCCCTCTCGGCCTCCCAGAGTGCTATAGTATTTTTAATATTCAAAAGAATTACGTGTAACCAATTTTTAAAATCTAGGCTTCTTGGCTAAAACTTTCCTGTATTGGGTAAACAATTCCAATAATTCCTAGTGTTGATTTGACCAACTTAACCCGTATTATTATTTTTGTTTGTAAATGCAAACCGGAAACATCTCAGTGCAGACACTAGTTTCCCAGGGGAATGTCGCGATGGCCGTGCACACTTTCAAGGCCTGATGAGCAGCTCTTTTCCTGAACCTACACAATCTCTTTGGAGCTTTGCCACACCCTCAGACCGCTGCAGACAAGTACTCGCTCCAGGAATGTTTAGAGTCACAATTAAACTGTTCAGGCCAGGGGTGGTGGCTCATGCCCATAATCCTAGCACTCTGGGAGGCCAGAGGTGGGAGGATCGCTCGAGGTCAGGAGTTCGAGACCAGCCTGAGCAAGAGCGAGACCCCGTCTCTACTATAAATAGAAAGAAATCAATTGGCCAACTAAAAATATATAGAAAAAACTAGCGGGGCATGGTGGGGCATGCCTGTAGTCCCAGCTACTCGGGAGGCTGAGGCAGGAGGATCGCTTGAGCCCAGGAGTTGGAGGTTGCCGTGAGCGAGGCTGATGACAGGGCACTCTAGCCTGGGCAACAAAGGGAGACTCTGTCTCAAAAAAATAAAATAAACTATTCACAGTAATATTTTCATTCAAAAAATTTGTCCCCTCCCCTCCCGTCCCTCCAGATTCAGTTCCTGATTTTGGTGGCCCCGGGGCGCCGCCATCTCATTTCTTAGAAGCTCATTTTCCGGAAAGTGCGTCCTCGCTCTCGGGGTGCGCGGCCTGTGTGTGGGGGACCCCGGGCCTCAGCGTCCCAGAGGCGGGCGCTGCGCCCGAAGCCACCCCGGTCAGCTGAGGTCCTGCTCGGCCCGGGAGCGCCCGGCGGTCTCCAGAGCTGACTGTCGCCGTCCCTTTCCTGCCACTTGCCCCAGAGGCAGCGACTCCAAGCGGGCGCGTCCCCCGCGACCCCGGGTCCCCGCGGAGGGCGGTGGCTCCTGTCCCCGGGCGGCGCGGCGCTTATCAGGGCCGGGCAGGCGGCGCCACGCCTTCCGCCTGCGCGTCGCCTCCGGCCCGCCACCCGCGGAGCCGGCCGCCCGGGACGCGTGTGTCGTGTGGACCTCGCGTCCGCGCAGCTGCCCCTCGGCGCCACCCCGGCCCCCCAGCGCCACCCCACTGCCCCTCAGCGTCACGCCCAGGCCCCCCAGCGCCACCCCACTGCCCCTCAGCGCCGTCCCCGCCGCCCCTCAGCCATCTCGGCTGGTCGCCGAGTCACCCCGCCGCCCCTCAGCGCCATCTCGGCTGGTCGCCGAGTTACCCCGCCGCCCCTCAGCGCCGTCCCCGCCGCCCCTCAGCGCCGCCCCGGCCGCCCCTCAGCGCCGTCCCGCCGCCCCTCACCGCCGCCCCCGCCGCCCCTCACTCAGCGCCGCCCCCGCCGCCCCTCAGCGCGGTCCCCGCCGCCCCTCAGCGCCATCCTGGCCCCTCAGCGCCGTCCCGCCGCCCCTCAGCGCCATCCTGGCCCCTCAGCGCCGTCCCGCCGCCCCTCAGCGCCGTCCCCGCCGCCCCTCACTCTGCGCCACCCCGGCCCCTCAGCGCCGTCCCCGCCGCCTCTCAGCGCCGTCCCCGCCGCCCCTCAGCGCCGTCCCCGCCACCCCTCAGCGCCACCCCGGCCCCTCAGCGCCGCCCCCGCCCTCAGCCTCCGCGGCCTGAAGGGGGCGCTCGGGCGCGCGGCGTCCCGGGCAGCGTCTCCGAGTGGCCCGCGGCGCGCGCGGGAGGGACGGGGGCGTCCCCAGCGGAGCGGACTTGAGGTCGTTGGCGCGCGGCCGCCCGGAGAGCAGATGCGGGGCGCGCTCGCGGCGGATTAGAAGGCGCGGCGGAGACGCCCCGGGCCGCGGTCTCCGTGGAATCTGCTTCTCTAGGGCCAGTGCGGGGGCCCGGCCGAGTCCTCGCCGCCTTGCCACCGGGGCGCGTGCATGCCCCGCCGCTGAGCGCGCCCGGCCCGGCCCGGAGCCTCGGGGACGCCCCGCCGGCGACACCCGGCCGGCGACACCCGCCGCGACACCCGCCGGCGACACCCGCCGCGACCCCCGCCGGCGACACCCCCCGCGACCCCCGCCGGCGACACCCCCCGCGACACCCGCCGGCGACACCCACCGGCGACACCCGCCGGGACACCCGCCGCGACCCCGCCGGCGACACCCGCCGGCGACACCCGCCGCGACACCCGCGACACCCGCCGGGACACCCGCCGGCGACACCCGCCGCGACCCCGCCGCTGCCGACCGGGTGAGTGGACGGGGGCGAGGGCTGCGTTCGCGGGTCTGGAGAGGGCGGCGGTGTTCCGTCTGTTTCTTGGAAGACAGGAAGCCAGGCGGGTGGGTTGCAAGTTTCCCACGGTTTAACGTGAAAAGTGCACGGATTCGGCGACGCAGAGAGCGACGCTGGAGCGAGTCACCCGGGGCCGGCGGCGCTGTCAGGGTTGAGGTTCAGCGGGTGCAATTCTCGCCTTTCTCCGAAGGTAACGTGGGCATTGGAGAGTCAACCTAGTGAGCCCAGAAATCACTACTGGCGGGGGACAGTTTTTTTTTTTTTGAGACAGTCTCACTCTGTCACCCGCGCTAGAGTGCCCTGACATCAGCCTCGCTCACAGCAACCTCAACTCCTGGGCTCAAGCGATCCTCCTGCCTCAGCCTCCCAAGTAGCTGGGACTACACGTGTGCACCACTATGCCTGGCTAATTTTTTCTATTTTTAGTTGTCTGGCTAATTTCTTTCTTTTGAGACAGAGTCTCACTTTGTCGCCCAGGCTAGAGTGAGTGCCATGGTGTCAGCCTCGCTTACAGCAACCTCAAACTCGTGGGCTCAAGCGATCCTCCTCCTCAGCCTCCCGAGTAGCTGGGACTACAGGCATGCGCCACCATGCCCGGCTAATTTTTTCTATATATATTAGTTGGCCTTAGTTGTCCAATTAATTTCTTTCTGTTATTTCTATTTATAGTAGAGACCGGGTCTCGCTCTTGCTCAGGCTGGTCTCGAACTCCTGACCCTGAGCGATCCTCCCGGCTTGGCCTCCCAGAGTGCTAGGATGACAGGCGTGAGCCACCGCGCCTGGCCTATTTTTTTCTCTATATTTTTAGTTGGCCAATTAATTTATTTCTATTTATAGTAGAGACCGGGTCTCGCTCTTGCTCAGGCTGGTCTCGAACTCCTGACCCTGAGCGATCCTCCCGGCTTGGCCTCCCAGAGTGCTAGGATGACAGGCGTGAGCCACCGAGCCTGGCCTATAGTGATGTTTTGATAGAGTCATACAATGTGAATTAACCAAATCAGGGTAATTGGGGTGTCCGTCACCTCAGGCATTTAACATTAATGACTGTATACAATTTTGAGACAGTCTCACTCTGTCCCCTGGGCTAGAGTGCTGAAATATCAGCCTAGCTCACAGCAACCTCAAACTCCTGGCCTCAAAAGATCCTGCAGCCTCAGCCTCCCCACTACAAGGTGCTCATGCCTGGCTCATTTTTCTGTTTTTAGTAGAGATGGAGCTGGCTTTTGCTCAGGATAGTCTTGAACTCTTGACCTCTAAGTGATCCTCTCTCTTGGCCTCCCAGAGTATCAGGATTATAGCCATGAGCCACTGTACCAGGCTTTGTGTACTTTTTTTTCTTTTGAGACAGAGTTGCCCAAGCTAGAGTGCCATGGCATCAGCCTCGCTCACAGCAATCTCCAATTCCTGGGCTCAAGCGATCCTCCTGCCTCAGCCTCCCGAGTAGCTGGGACTACAGGCTTGGGCCACCATGCCCGGCTCATTTTTTCTATATATTTTTAGTTGGCCAATTAATTTCTTTCTATGTTAGTAGAGACGGGGTCTCGCTCTTGCTCAGGCTGGTTTCGAACTCCTGAGCTTGAGCGATCCTCCCGCCTCGGCCTCCCAGAGTGTCAGGATTACAGCCGGGAGCCACCGCGCCCGGCTGTGTATACATTTTTATTTTATTTATTTATTTATTTTTCCACGTACCTGCAAACAAATGAACAATGTGTATACATTTTTAAAAATCTGAAAACTGCGCATCAAGAAGGTGAATTTTACTGTCTACAATATTGTTTACTGTGGATATGTTTCCAGTAAACATGACCCCCCCGAAATAAATAAATACATAAGATTAGGCTGAACTCCAAGTAGAGTTGGCACAGCATGATAAGTAATAATTTCCATAAGTTGTTAATTTCTTATAGATCCTTTGCTGGAAAGATCAGGATGTATGGGAGGAGTGAGTGTGGAGAAGGGACCTTGTATTCCAGGGCCTTCCGGAGTGCCGGGGTCGAGTCCTGGCTCTGATCTTCCCTGTTGCACCCTTCCGTAGCCTTTGCTTAACCTCCCGTTCATTTCCCCGCTGCCCAGCTCTGCAAGCTAAACCCCTGCGCCATGAACTGCACGCACTTCCCAACACCGTTTCTCCCCTTCAGATCTTGCGTCTCTTTGCTATCTCTTCTCTTCTCTTTTCTTCCCTTCCCATCTGCAGTCATCCCTCGGGATACGTGGGGAGCTGGGTCCCACCCAGGACCTCCGGGTAGGGTGTGCCCAATACGTGCATACTCAGGTCCCCACGTCTGCCTGGAGGAATTGCCTTGTAGGCAAAGGCAGCCCTCTGTCTGGCAGCATGACACTGTCTTGTCTTTCCTTTCCTTTCCTTTCCTTTCCTTTCCTTTCCTTTCCTTTCCTTTCCTTTCCTTTCCTTTCCTTTCCTTTCCTTTCCTTTCCTTTCCTTT
>NC_033688.1:7303627-7326208 GCF_000165445.2 Microcebus murinus | reverse complement strand
AGCGAAAAAAAGGCGAGTATTCTACCATTTATTTACCTATTATTTCCATTACCCCAAACAACTGAACAATGTGTATACATTTTTTAAAAATCTGAAACTGCGCATCAGAAGGTGAATTTATGTCTACAATATTTTACTGTGGATTGTTTCCAGTAAACATGCCCCCCGAATAAATAACTACATAAGATTAACGGCAAATGCCAAGTAGAGTTGGCGACAGCATTGATAAGTAAGTAATTTCCATAAGTTGTTAATTCTTATAGTATCCTTGGCGGGAAAGAATCAGGATTACTGCGGAGGGAGTGTGGAGAAGGGACCTTGTATTCCCAGGGGCCTTCCGGAGTGCCAGGGGTCGATCCTGATCTGATCTTCCCTGTTGCACCCTTCCGTAGCTTTGCTAACCCTCCGTTCATTTCCCGCTCCCAGCTCTTGCAAGCTAAAACCCTCGCCATGAGACTGCACGCCTTCCCCAACCACCGCGTTCTCCCCTTCGATCTTGCGTCTCTTTGCATCTTCTCTCTCTTTCTTCCCTTCCCATCTGCGAAGTCATCCCTCGGGATACGTGGGGAGCTGGGTCCCACCCAGGACGCTCCGGGTAGGTGTGCCCAATAGTGCATACTCAGGTCCCCATTGCCTGGAGGAATTCCTGTAGGCAAAGGCAGCCCTCGTGCTTGCTGGCAGCGCATGACACTGGGTCTTGCGTTTCGTGTCTTTCTTTCTTTCTTTCCTTGTCTCGTTTTCCGTTTCTCTTTCTTCTTTTCTTTCTTTCCTTTCCTTTCTTTCCTTTCCTTCTCTCTTTCCTTTCCGTTCCTTTTCTTTCCATTTCCTTCTTCCTCTTTCTTTCTCTTTACTTTCCTCTTTCTTTCTTTCTTTCCTCTTTCCTTTCCTCCCTTCCTTCCTCTTCTCCTCTTATCCTTTCCTCTTTCATTTCTCTTCCTTTCTTTCTTTCCTTTCCTTTTTCTTCTCTTTCCTTTCTTTTTCCTTTCCTTTTTCTTTCTCTTTTTCCTTTCTTTTTCCCTTTCCCTTTCTTTCTTCTTTCTTTCTATTCCTTTCTTCCCTTTTTTCTTTCCTATTCTTACACTATTTTCCATTTTCCTTTCCTTATTCTTTTTTTTTTTGAACACAGTCCACCTCTTGCCTGGCTACAGTGCCGTGGTGTCAGCCTCGCTCACAGCACTCAAACTCCTGGCTCAAGCGATCTCCCTGCCTCAGCCTCCCCGAGTAGCTGGGAATACAGGCATGAGCACCATGCCCGGCTCATTTTTTCTATGTACTTTTTAGTTGGCCAATTAAATTTGTTTCCTATTATACGTGAGACGGTCTCGCTCTTGCTCCAGGCTGTCTTGAACTCTCTGAGCTCAAGCGATCAACCCACCTTGGCCTTGGCCTCCCAGAGTGCTAGGATTACAGGCGTGAGCCATCCAAGACCGGCCTGGACACTGTATTTTCTTGTTTTCTTCTTTTTTTTTTTTAATTTTTTGAGACAGAGTCTTGCTTTGTTGCCCAGGCTAGAGTGAGTGCCTTGGCATCAGCCTCGCTCACAGCAACCTCCAACTCCTGGGCTCAAGCGATTCTCCTGCCTCAGCCACCCAAGTAGCTGGGACTACAGGCATGCGCCACCATGCCTGGCTAATTTTTTCTATATATATTAGTTGGCCAATTAACTTCTTTCTATTTTTAGTAGAGACGGGGTCTCGCTCTTGCTCAGGCTGCTCTCGAACTCCTGACCTTGAGCGATCCTCTGGCCTCGGCCTCCCAGAGTGCTAGGATGACAGGTGTGAGCCACCACGCCTGGGGAGAGTTTTGTTTTTTAACAAACGCTCACTCTTCTCTGAGCCCTTGAACTTTTGATGTCCGCTCTGCCATTACCCAGGTCCCACCCCTCTTGTCCAAGCAGGCTGTCCCTGGCTTTCTGCAGTCGCCTCCCAGCTAGCCCTTTGCTTCCACACCTGCCCTCCTCCTTCCCCACATTCTGCAGAGAGGCCAGAGTGCTCCTTGCAAAACATAATTAGTGTCACCGTCCCTTTCTGATCAAAAGGCCTCGGTGGCTTGTCACTGAGCCGGCAGCCCTTGCAGGATGGGGTCTTTCTTGTCAGTGCCAAATCACGCGGTGGGCGCCAGGTCCCTGTGCCGCAATGGGGCCGGGTCCTGCAGCACCGCAGCTGGCCGACCCTGGGCTCCCCTGCTGTGGGCAGCCTTTGGACCCCGGGCAAGGTCAAGGCCGGATCCATCAAATCAGAGATAAGAGGAAACCCTGTAGATCAATAAGGGCACATTTTGAATGCAAGTTAAAATTCAGTTTTTCTTTTTTTTCTTTTCATTGATAAGTTTGCAGCAGCAATCCCGTGACAGTGACCTGAGGCCTCCTAACTGCTCAGGATTGTAATCTCTTAGCATGAACCTCTTGCAAACGTCTGCAGGAGGAATGCACTTAGGAGCATGCCCTAGGGCTGTGAGGCAGAGTGCAAGTTTCCATAAAAATGACAGGGCAGGGCCCAGAATTCTTGACTTGAGGCAAACCCTGGCTTCTGCCCACAGTGTGTCATCATTATAACTAGGCAGGTAGCTGGCCGAGGCTTTTAGAATCTGCCTGTGTACTTTTCTTACTGGCGTGCAGTTTGCATTGCATGAAAACTTTTAAGTTTTGGGCACTGGTACGAGTGGACCATACAATGAAGAGTATGGTGAAGAGTAAAAAAAAAAAAAATAGAGAAAAATGATATTTCCAATGTAGATGATCATTGTTATAATAGGTTACCAACATATATTGAAGATAAACGTTTAATCTTTTCAAAAAAGTAAAAATGAGGCTGGGCGCGGTGGCTCATACCTGTAATCCTAGCACTCTGGGAGGCCGAGGCGGGAGGATCGCTCAAGGTCAGGAGTTGGAAACCAGCCTGAGCAAGAGCTTGACCCCCTGTCTCTACTAAAAATAGAAAAAAAAGCAATTGGTCAACTAAAAATATATAGAAAAAATGAGCCGGGAATGGTGGTGCATGCCTGTAGTCCCAGCTACTCGGGAGGCTGAGGCAGGAGGATGGCCTGAGCCCAGGAGTTTGAGGTTGCTGTGAGCGAGGCTGGCGGCACAGTGTCTGGGCAACAGAGTAGGACTGTCTCAAAAAAAAAAAAAAAGTAAAAATGTGGCCTCACTAGTTAGAAAGCAACAAGAAGAGAGAGAAGTGATATAGGTAGATGAGGAAAGTGTGGCCGAAAGGGAGAAAGAATCTCTGCATGTAAAGCCATTAGGTCTTGTTGGAAAGGACTTTTCATGTTGGGCGAGATGCTAATCAGGCCAGATAACAAGAGCAGGCCGGGCTCAGGCTGTAAAGCCACTGGAAGCTTCTTTTCAGGTAAGGCCCCCTTGCCTTGGATCTAAGAAGCAGAAAGTGATAAAAAGCCAATTAGGGTTATCAGGCGGTCTGGAGACAAGGTGGCAACTAGGGGCAGGCCGGTTTTTGTTATAGGGAAATCTAGATTAGGATTTGGGCATTTTTCTTTTTTTTTTTTTTTGAGACTGGGTCTCACTTTGTTGCCCAGGTTAGAGTGAGTGCCATGGCATCAGCCTAGCTCACAGCAACCTCCAACTCCTGGGCTCAGGCGATCCTCCTGCCTCAGCCTCCCGAGTAGCTGGGACTACAGGCATGCGCCACCATGCCCAGCTAATTTTTTCTATATATATTAGTTGGTCAATTAATTTCTTTCTATTTTTTTTAGTAGAGACGGGGTCTTGCTCAGGCTGGTTTTGAACTCCTGACCTCGAGCAATCCACTTGCCTCGGCCTCCCAGAGTGCTAGGATTACAGGCGTGAGCCACCGCGCCCGGCCTGGGCATTTTTCTTTATAAAAAGATGATGCCAATCCAATGAGAGTAACACCTAGGACCAGAAAGCTTCTGATCGAAGCAAAACATTAATGTTTACTTGAAGGCAGTTGTTACTTTTAGGGAGTTGCCTAAACCCAGCACACTGTATTAATTAGATGTTTGGGTCTTTTGAGGTTAGTCTAATACTGAGATGTTACATGTTCTTTATTTTTAGAACTTACTCTATATTTTTTGTTTTATTTTAGGGAAAGTGTGTTGTTCCTTATTGGTGTTAGAATTAAAGATTCTTTCTCTTCTTTCTTTCTTTCTTTCTTTCTTTCTTTCTTGCTTTCTTGCTTTCTTGCTTTCTTGCTTTCTTGCTTTCTGTCTTGCTTTCTGTCTTGCTTTCTTTCTTGCTTTCTTTCTTGCTTTCTCTTTCTTGCTTTCTGTCTTGCTTTCTTCCTTGCTTTCTTGCTTTCTTTCTTTCTTGCTTGCTTCCTTCCTTCCTCTCGTCTCCTCCCCTCCCCTCCCCTCCCCTCCTCTCCCCAGTCTTCTACTCTCCTCTTTTTTTCTTTTCAATATAACGTGCTTCAGCTGGATTGCGTGCCTTGCTGATAACCTGTTTAATCGCTTGGCTTATGACTCATAAATTACTAAGGGCCTGCATCTTCCTGAGGATGATAGTTAGAATCTTAGCAAAAACCGAAGCAGCTCTCTTAGGCTGTGTGAATGAATCACTCATGTTAGTCCTGTCACAAGGAGGGCAAACTCTCTCTATACTCAAACTTCTAAAATTGTTACTGGATTTATAAGTTGGAGCCCCATGTCTTGCGTGGGTGTGAGTGATCAATTTTTCTTGGGTCCTTTATTTTTATTTATTTATTTATTTTTGAGACAGTCTCACTCTGTTGCCCAGGCTAAAGTGTGTGCCGTGGCGTCAGCCTCGCTCACAGCAACCTCCAACTCTTGGGCTCAAGCGATCCTCCTGCCTCAGCCTCCTCCTGAGTAGCTGGGACTACAGGCATGCGCCACCATGCCCGGCTAATTTTTTGTATATATATATTAGTTGGCCAATTAATTTCTTTCTATGTATAGTAGAGACGGGGTCTCGCTCTTGCTCAGGCTGGTTTCGAACTCCTGACCTCGAGCAATCTGCCTTGGCCTCTGAGAGTGCCGGGATTACAGGTGTGAGCCACCTCGATCCACCTAATCTGTTTTTTTAGTGCCGGTGTCTGATGACTTGAGTCTGGATTACCTGTGGGTCTATTTCTATTTTCTCATTTTTAGAACATCAGTTCCTGTTTTCTGGCATGCCTGCTCATTTTTGGCTGAACATTTGGACGATGATGTATCTTCTTTGAGGACGGATTTAACTTTCTTCTAGCAGACAGAGTCTGAGCAGATCACCTTGGTCAAGTAGAGGCTGGTTTTCTTTGGTTTGCCCGAATTCCCAGGGCATAGCCCTTCTGGGATCTCAAACTCGGGGGACCCCTTCTCTTTGCTGGACCCAACGATCTAACAAAAGTTTGTCTCCCTAGCACCGAGAGACTGCTGAAGAAATACTTGCTCAGAAATACTAGAGGCTTCAGGGAAAAGACTAGCAGCTTCTTCCTGCTGGATTCTGAGTATTGCCCCAGGCATGTACGATGGGTGCCTGTAAATACCTACCTTTGCTTAAGAGACTGAAGTGCACCTAGCGTTCCGAGTTTATTTCAGTGCCATCCCCTCCGTCCCAGATCTTGCTTCCTCAAATCCTGGCTCC
The DNA here is from genome assembly GCF_000165445.2 of Microcebus murinus. NCBI lineage: Eukaryota > Metazoa > Chordata > Mammalia > Primates > Cheirogaleidae > Microcebus > Microcebus murinus. The sequence goes on along the minus strand of NC_033688.1, from coordinate 7,320,645 downwards.
TTTGGTTGACCTCATCGGACAGAACTCTTGCAACAGTTGCGTCTTATATATATGTTTTTCTTTTTGAGACAGAGTCTCACTTTGTTGCCCCGGCTAGAGTGCTGTGGCGTCAGCCTCGCTCACAGCAACCTCCAACAACTGGGCTCAAGTGATCCTCCTGCCTCAGCCTCCAGAGTAGCTGGGACTATAGGCATGCGCCACCATGCCCGGCTAATTTTTTTTCTATATGTTTTTAGTTGGCCAATTCATTTCTTTCTATTTTAATTTATGTTAACTAATTTTAATAATATTTAGTAATATTAATTCAATAATATCTAATTTATTATTAATTTATTCAATATATTATTTGATATCGATTAATAGTTTAATATTAATTAATTTAATTATTATTAATATTTAATTTAATAATATTTAATTTCTTTATTCTAATTTATTTCTTTCTATTTTTGATAGTATTTATGTAATAGTATATAGAGTATTTTCTATATTTAGTAGTATTTTCAGGGCTAGAACTTACTCAGGCTGGTTTCGAACTGCTGACCTTGAGCGATCCTCCCGCCTCGGCCTCCCAGAGTGCTAGGATGACAGGCGTGAGCCACCTCGCCCGGCCGTGTCTTATATTTTTTGTGTACTTTTATTTTTTGTGTACTTTTATAGTTGTCCTTAGGAGGATGTCTTGTTTGGAATGACTACTCCATCATAGGCAGAGAGACAATTCTTCATGGATTACTTTGCCTTTTAGAAATTAAAACTAGGTTTATTAGCTGTGCGCGGTGGCTCATGCCTGTCATCCTAGCACTCTGGGTGGCCGAGGCGGGAGGATTGCTCCAGGTCAGGAGTTTGAAAAATTAAAACTGGGTTTATTGAAGTTAACGTTTCAACCTGTTTCGTAAGTTGTTAAGTTTACCTTAAGGTCTTATTCTAATTACATCTTTTTTTTTTTTTTTTTTTAAAAGAGGCAGGGTCTTGGCCGTGGTGGCTCATGCCTATCATCCTAGTACTCTAGGAGGCTGAGGCAGGAGGATCGCTCAAGGTCAGGAGTTCCAAAGCAGCCTGAGTAAGAGCGAGACCCTTGTCTCTATAAAAAAAAAGTAGAAAGAAATTAGCTGGACAACTGAAAATATATAGAAAAAATTAGCCAGGCATGGTGGTGCATGCCTGTAGCCCCAGTTACTTGGGATGCTGAGGCAGGAGGATCCCGTGAGCCCAGGAGTTGGAGGTTGCTGTGAGCTAGGCTGATGCCATGGCAGTCTAGCCCGGGCAACAGAGTGAGACTCTGTCTAAAAGAGAAAAGAGAAAAGAAAAGATAGGGTCTTGCTCTGCTGTCCAGGCTGGAGTGCAATGGCCCAATCATAGCTGACTGTAACCTTAAACACCTGGGGTCAAGTGACCCTCCTCCCTTAGCCTCTCAAAGTGCTGGGATTATAGGTGTGAGCCACATTGCCTCACCTAATTAAATATTTTTAAAATTTCTTAGAATTTAAATATGTTTGTTCATGAAGGCAATGATTATATCATTGCAAACAATTTGAGAGTTTATTGTCTTGGCTGATTGAAGGTGATAACAACCAGAAATGTGTAGAGCTATAAATTCAGAGAAATTTCTCCTGTCCCTTAGTACTTGCCTAAGCCCCTTTTGGAAATAACAATGCCATAAACTCCCAAATTAAAAAAAAAGAAGATTATAATGATGATCATGTAGTCTGTACCTAAACTTTTTTTTTCCCTTTTTTTTGAGACAAGATTCTCATTCTGTTGTCCGGGCTAGAGTGCCATGGCATCAGCCTAGCTCACAGCAACCTCCAACTCCTGGGCTCAAGCGATCCTCCTGCCTCAGCCTCCTCCCGAGTAGCTGGGACTACAGGCATGCGCCACCATGCCCGGCTCATTTTTTCTATATATTTTTAGTTGGCCAATTAATTTCTTTCTATTTTTTATAGTAGAGACGGGGTCTCGCTCTTGCTCAGGCTGGTCTCGAACTCCTTGGTTCAAACAATCGGCCTGCCTGGCCTCCCAGAGTGCTAGGATTACAGACGTGAGCCACTGCACCCATCTCTAAACTTGAGTTATATCATAGTATGCTTTTTAATCCAGGCAAGTCTAACCCTCACCTTTTTTCTGCTTCCTGAGTTTTGAGTAATTTTCATACTTTTTGTATTTGCTTATATTAGGGTCCACTTACTTATTAGGAATATATTTGACATCTAATTGGAGTTTATATATTCACAATTGTGTCTGCCTGTCACTATAGGTCCTGAGGGTGTTTTCATTACTGTGATATGGGCTGTTCAATGCAAATTAAGCTACTCATTGCAGCACAGTTTAGAATGGACTGGTTTTAAATTTATTCTGTTTTATCTGAGGGAGAAAGCATGCAATTTCACCATAAAGTATGATGGGTTTTTCATAAATGACTTCAAGCAGGGTGAGGAAGTTTCCTTCTGTTCCTTATATATTGAGTGTTTCATTGTCAAAGGGTGTTGAACTTTTTCAAACTTTTTTTCTGCGTCTATAGGGATGATTCTGTGGTTTTTGAAATGTATTCTATTAGGCCGGGCGTGGCTCACGCCTGTATTCCTGGCACTTTGGGAGGCTGAGGCAGGAAGATTGCCTGAGGCCAAGGAGTTAGAGATCAGCCTGGGCGATATAGTGAGACCCTGTGTCTACAAAAAACTGGAAAAATTAGCCGGGTGTGTTGGCCTGTACTTGTAGTCCCGGCTACTTGGGAGGCTGAAGCAGGAGGATCACTCGAGCCCAGGAGTTTGAGGTTGCTGTGAACTGTGATGATGCCACTACACTCTTAACCCAGGCTAGAGAGCAATAGAAATGTATTCTATTAATATGGTATATTAAACTAACTGACTTTCAGATGTCAAAGATGTTTTTCTGGGTTTAATCTCTCTTGATAATGAAGCATAAGTCTTTTTATATATTGGTATATTCAGTTTTCTAGTATTATTGGGACTTTTTGCATTTATATCCAGAGAGATAAGCCTATATCCTAGTATAGTACATACTACATAATTGTCTAGTGTATATGGTGTGCACATGTGTGTATATGCATGCAAATATTGTTATCCAGTGTTTACGATCGCGTTTATCTGGACTGTCAACTTACTATTGGTTTTCTCTCTACAGAAAGGCGAAAACTCTCCAGATGTCTTCTAATAATGTTGAAGTTTTTATCCCAATGTCGCAAAATAACACCAATGGCGTGCCAGGGACAACCTCCAGTGATCTGAAGACATGCAGTGAAGGAGCGGTGTTAAGTTTCCATGACATCTCCTACCGAGTAAAAGTGAAGAGTGGCCTTCTACGTGGCCGAAAAACAGTTGAAAAAGAAATACTATCAAATATCAAGTACGTGCATCAACTTTCTAAAAGATGGCTTTATCAACCTGCAGTGAAATTCACATGTTTTTTTCCTGTGACCAGTAAAGCTGGTGTGAACGTTTGTGGACAAGTCTTTGTACAGACATACAAACACACACTTTTAGTTTTTTTTGGCTAAACTAGGAGTGAAATGATTGGATCACAAGTTAAGTATATGTTTAACTCTCAAAGGAACTGCCAAAAAGTTTTTTAAAATAGCTGTACCATGTACATTAACTTTTGCTTGAGAAAATAATTAATGTGTCATTTAGTTTTTTCTGGCTGAGTTCTTGTGGTTTGATGGAAAGAGGCTTAGCGGTATATGATTTACTGATTTGTTTTTTTTTTTTCTTTTTGAAACAGTCTCGCTTGTTGCCCAGGCTAGAGTGAGTGTTGTGATGTCAGCCTAGCTCACAGCAACCTCAAACTCCTGGCCTCAAGCGATCCTCCTGCCTCAGCCTCCTGAGTAGCTGGGACTACAGGCATGCGCCACTATGCCGGGCTAATTTTTTCTATATATATTAGTTGGCCAATTAATTTCTTTCTATTTATAGTAGAGACGGGGTCTTGCTCTTGCTCAGGCTGGTTTCAAACTCTTGACCTCGAGCAATCCGCCCGCCTCGGCCTCCCAGAGTGCCAGGATTACAGGCGTGAGCCACCGCGCCTGGCCTAGATTTGTTTTAAATGAGTGGCCTGTTTATAGTAGCACATAACCAACAACAATTTACTTCTTTCCCTCTAGTAGGCAGAAAATACTTCAAATATTTAGCTAAAAAGTTATGCAGTTGAAGTCCAAAGTGATGAGAATTATTTGTTAATTTTTTTATTTAAAAAATAATTTAGTTGTCCAGCTAATTTCTTTCTATTTTTAGTAGAGATGGGGTCTCGCTCTTGCTCAGGCTGGTCTGGAACTCCTGAGTTCAAACAATGTGCCCGCCTCGGCCTCCCAGAGTGCTAGGATTACAGGCGTGAGCCACCGCGCCCGGCCCAAAGTGATGAGAATTTGGGATCCAAATCAGTACACATTTAATTATATGTTAAAAGCCCCCGAGTAACTGGTTTTCATTCTCTCCATCCAGCATTGAATTTGTCACGTGGTGGTAAGCCAGTGGGTAGGGAAATGAGCATTTCTATAGAACCTTCTCCTCCCAGCAGTCGCTGTGATTTCACAGATGCTAGCCATGGGATTGTTAGTGTTTTTTGAGTTCTAGAGAACTGAAGCTAATTCATCCCCTCTTGGTATGGGGAGTGAATTTGCGTTTAACTCAGACATCGTGGCCTGTGTTTTTGGTTGTTTGTTTAACGGGAGGAAATATTTCCTCCTAGACAAAGCTAGCAACGTTTTCTGACTCTGCAAGGCTGGAGGAGTGTTTATAAGAACAAGCCCTTTGGCCCAGTGTGGCTGCAGACCTTCATGGAATCAGATGTTGCCTTCATGTTTTGCTTGGGACGGTGGCCTTTTCTGTTGCTAGCAGCCAACCTCTTTTGGAGAACCAGGAAGTTACAAGAGAGGAGAGGAAATTTTTTTTTGGGGGGGGGGGAGGAGAAAAATGAGAATCTGAGACTTGAGTGGGCTGAGGCCAGGAGCTGTGCAGGATTAAAACCTTCTGCATACAGCAACACCGGTATCATACCTACTTCCTTGTCGCTTTCTTCTATAGCGGCAGTCCCTAACCTTTTTGTCACCAGGGACTGGTTTCATGGAAGACAGTTTTTCCAAGGACTGGGGGTAGGGAGTGTGGTGCATTGGTGGGGGGTGGAGGGTGGGGTGGAGCTCTGGTGGTGATGTGAGCCACCTTGGTTCCTTGACTGGTACCTTGGCCTAGGGGTTGGGGACCTCAGTGTGTTAAGAAACCCTGACTAAAGATAAGGAAAGGAATGAGGATGCAAAGCTTTCATCTTTTGCTTACATTCCTAGATAGAATTGACTGACTCTTTTTTCTTTTTCTGAGATAGAGTATACCTTTGCCACCTGGCCAGTCTCCCGGGGCTAGAGTGCAGTGGCGTCAGCCTAGCTCACAGCACCCTCAAACTCCTGGGTTCAAGCGATCCTCCTGCCTCAGCCTCCCGAGTAGCTGGGACTACAGGCATGCGCCACCATGCCCGGCTCATTTCTTTCGATTTTTAGTAGCGATGGGGTCTCACTCTTGCTCAGGCTCGTCTCAAACTCCTGACCTCAAGCGATCCTCCCGCCTTGGCACTCCCAGAGTGCTGGCATTACAGGTGTGAGCCACCACCACGCCCAGCCTTGACTGACATTTTGTGACAAAGCTGACAAGACATTATCTTATGAACGATAATAATCAAGAAAATGTTGGTCACATGAGATTTTCGTGCTGGGAGAGTTGGAAGGGAACAAATGATGTGACTATGTGCATGTAGGGTGAATCTACTTAAAATGCATACTGTGTCAGGGTGTATTTATCAGTGCTTATCTTTTAAAGCTGGTAAATTAGTAACTTGATACACTATAAGTCTCATCTGCTCAAGGCTTCCCATTGCTGTTTATGGTCAGATGGTGTGCAGTTCAGCAGTGGGTGAGTTTGTCCTTACGTGCATTCATGGACTCATAAAAACACAGTTAAATCTTGCAATGCTTTCAGGTTTAACAGTTGGAAGGACACCCAGGACTGGTGTTCTCATTTATTTACATTTCTGGTTTAGATATCCATTAGGAAGGTCACCCCTTTTTTGGCTGTAGTTTTTGCAATCTTTCTCCTGTCTGCTGGCTTCAACCAAGCACAGTCTCTGGGGTACAGAAGGGGCGGCTCTCATTTATATTATTTTTGATTCGCATTTGATAGCCACCGCCACCATGCAGATCGTTAACACATGTTCCGAAAGAGCTGATGAGATCTTGAGTTTTATTTTTCCTTTGGACTCTTTTGCAGTCTCACTTCTAGTAACTAAATAACTATTACCTGATGTCCTGTGGGGGCGGGGAGGAAGATAAAACAGAGTCTGACCGTGAGAATTCAGAAAGGTACGATTCTGCTAACGTAGGAAAAGTCTTGCTCTTCTCCCCAGCATTTGTGATTTCCTTCATCAATGCTGAAATCTATGGAAAAACTGCACATTCCAGTGGATGCCTGATATCCTGTAATCTCCAGGGAAATTCGTTATGCTGATTAGGGAGAGTTTAGTTCCTAATTTATTATATTTTTATTTTATTTATTTATTTATTTTTTTGAGACAAAGTCTCACTTTGTTGCCCAGGCTAGAGTGAGTGCTGTGGCGTCAGCCTAGCTCACAGCAACCTCCAACTCCTGGGCTCAAGCAGTCCTCCTGCCTCAGCCTCCCGAGTAGCTGGGACTTCAGGCATGCGCCACCATGCCCGGCTAATTTTCTATATATATTAGTTGGCCAATTAATTTCTTTCTATTTATAGTAGAGACGGGGTCTCACTCTTGCTCAGGCTGGTTTCGAACTCCTGACCTCGAGCAATCCGTCCGCCTCAGCCTCCCAGAGTGCTAGGATTACAGGCGTGAGCCACCACGCCCGGGTTATATTTATTTATTTTTTGAGACAGAGTCTCACTCTTGTTGCCCAGGCTATAGTGAGTGCCGTGGCGTCAGCCTCGCTCACAGCAACCTCCAACAACTGGGCTCAAGCGATCCTTCTGCCTCAGCCTCCCCAGTAGCTGGGACTACAGGCACGCGCCACCACGCTCGGCTAATTTTTTCTATATATTTTTAGTTGGCCAATTCATTTCTTTCTATTTATAGTAGACGGGGTCTCGCTCTTGCTCAGGCTGGTTTCAAACTACTGACCTCGAGCAATCCACTTGCCTCGGCCTCCCAGAATGCTGGGATTACAGGTGTGAGCCACGGCAGCCGGCCTCCCATATCCTAATTTATTTTGAAATGATTCCAGATTTATACCTTGCAGGAACATAACCCTGTTTCACCCAGATCCCCCAACTGTTAATCTTCACTGCAGTTGTTCTCAGCACATTGTAGTTTTTGTTCCCGTTGTCGTTAGTGTTTTTCTTGGAATTTAGTTAAGAGAGTGGGCTGTCCACACGGTGCTTCCTTAGCCCTGCCTGCTCCGGTGTGTGGCTTCCAGAAATAAGGACTCTCTCTTATATAACCACTCCATTGTCTGGGAGAAGCCAAGGGGACAATGTGCCCTCACAGTGAGGACAGCAGTGGGCCCTCCTGATGTAGCTGGCCGACCACAGCGTCTGTGTCTCTCCTGTCTCATCATCATCGAGCCTGGTATTTTCTTGTTCCGTCTCACCCCAAGTGATGTTAAAATTGACCCCCTGGTCATGTTGGCGTCTATCAAACTTCACCATAATGTCACCATTTCCCACTTTGTAACTGATTAGTATTGTAAGGAGGGACAAGCTGGCATCGCCCCAGAATCCTGTTCCACGTGAAACTTAACCAGCTTCAGCCTCCACCCATGCCTCCTGCCTGAATCACCCGCCACTGCGTGATGCCTGCCAAAGGGTGGTTTTCCTGTTTTCATCAGCGCTCAGTTTGCATTCTACTAAAAGGAAAAAGCTTCCTCCACCATCAGCAATGGATTCGTGTTTTACTCAGTAGCCTAATGGGGGAATCAGAAAACTAGAGCAGGTTCTCTCTCTGTTGTTCTACTGGGAGGACTAGAAGACACGACAGAATTCCCAGCCCTAAATTGGAGCATGGAGATTGAGAAAGTGAAGATCGTGTGTGTGTGTGTTGGGGGAGGGGGGGACATTGGCCTCTCTTGGCCATGGACAAAACAAGACCAAGGGATTGACCAATATCCACTAAAATGTAATAGATGCAGCATGCATTCTTTGGGTGAGTTTCATTCCCCGTGTTCAGTAGGCGTGATGCGGTGGTTGTAAGATCACTGTGGTGCGTGTTGTGGGCAGGGGAATGGTGCAGGGGGTGGAAACTATGACAGTTTTTGTTGGCAGGCCTTTATGGTGTACTGAGGGACGCAAATGCTGTAAAGTAGTAAACAAGGGTGGGGAGTGAGGCTTAAGGGGTGACAGAAGGGTGGAGGGAAAGGGCGGGGAGAGCAGTGAAGTGTGGATCGTAGACTAGAACAGGTGTCGTGGGCAGACTCTTAACACAAAGGGCCATAGAGTAAATATTTTCAGCTTTATGAGCCGTACATCAGTGTTGCAGCTATAGTGTTGCACAAAAGCAACCGTCGACAAAACGTCAACAAACGAACATGGCTGTGTTCTAATAAGCCTTTGTTTATGGAAAGAAAAACAAACAAAAACAGCTGACCATCTGTAACGTGTTGATCCCTGGACTAGAATGTAAACGCCACGAGGGCTTGGACTTTGTTTGTCTGTTTGGTTTGTTTTCAGCTCTGTCCCATGCCCTACAAGAATAATTTGTGCGTACGTAGTAGACGTTTGATGATTGCGTTGAGAGAGTGGAGTTGGAATTAGCCACTGCTCCAAATTGGAACTCTTTTTTTTTTTTTTCTATTTTTTTTTTTTTCTTTTTTTGACTGGACTTATTTCCTTCAGACAACTTGGAACTCTTGACGTTTGTTTAGTGCCAACGTAAGCCAAGCTCTTTGTCTTAGAGTGTTCCTATTCAGGTTTGGGTTAATCATTCCGGATTGCTGGGACTTTATTTGAATAGATATTTTTGACACCTGGAAAGATTTTCTGACGATGAAGGCTTAGGGCATAAGAAGCTTATTTATGGTCATTTTAGAAGTAGTAATTGGGTAGCTATTAATAAAGAAGATCCACCGAGAGCTGTAGGTGAATATGCCTTGAAAGTTTACCCCATCATGGGGGGGGCATGGGCAGTAAACGTAATCTTAACATTTATACCCCCATAATATGCTGAAATAAATAGAAATCCTAGCACTCTGGGAGGCCGAGGCGGGAAGATTGCTCGAGGTCAGGAGTTCAAAACCAGCCTGAACAAGAGCGATACCCCGTCTCTACTATAAATAGAAAGAAATTAATTGGCCAGCTAAGATATATATAGAAAAAATTAGCTGGGCATGGTGGCTCATGCCTGTAGTCCCAGCTACTTGGGAGGCTGAGACAGAAGGATCGCTTGAGCCCAGGAGTTTGAGGTTGCTGTGAGCTAGGCTGACGCCATGGCACTCACTCTAGCCTGGGCAACAAAGTGAGACTCTGTTTCAAAAAAAAAAAAAAAAAAGTTTACCCCATCATGAGCGTGTCTTTTATTATTAATACACCAGCAGGGAAAGGTCACTGAAAGAGTAAGAGATGTGTCTGTCACAGCTTGCACCCGGTTTACCTGATTTCATTGTATTTGTCCGGTGTTTCAGTGAGCGGTGCCTCAATCGATGAGCAAAGCAAGAGCACTTTGCCCTGGCAGCCTTCACCCATTTTCTAATTGCGACAGTTCGGGTACAACGGGCAGTAAATGATCCTCCCTGGTTTAAGTGCTCTGGTGTGGCCGCACTGCACAGTGGATCACCCATGGCCATTGTATGGGACCATAGAATTGACCTCTTTGGTAATCATCATCTAAGAACGAAGTAGTCTTTGGCTTTGACCTTCCACTTGGAATAAATGCTCCTTTCTCTGCGGAGTATATTTTGATCTTACCAATATTCTATTTTTTTTAATTTTAATTTTAATTTTTTTTGAGACAGAGTCTCACTTTGTTGCTCAGGCTAGAGTGCCGTGGTGTCAGCCTAGCTCACAGCAACCTCCAACTCCTGGGCTCAAGCGATCCTCTTGCCTCAGCCTCCCGAGTAGCTGGAACTACAGGCATGTGCCACCATGCCCAGCTAATTTTTTCTATATATATATTTTTTTAGTTGTCCAGATAATTTATTTCTGTTTTTAGTAGAGGCAGGGTCTCTTGCTCAGGCTAGTTTCCAACTCCTGACCTTGAGCTATCCTCCCACCTGGGCCTCCCAGAGTGGTAGGATTACAGGTGTGAGCCACCACGCCCGGCCAATGTCGATACATTCTTTAAGGACATTCCCTACTGAAGTGATGTCTCCCACTTATAAACTGAGAATATTCCAGTCCATTTATCTGACACTTAACAAGGATGGACAAGATATATTTTCAGGGCATATATTTTACTTTTCCAGTTGGATGAAGACCTTTTTTTTTTTTTTTTTTTACAGTTAAGAACTATGATGGTGTTTTCTTTTTATTCTGAATTCCTTTATTCTGACCTTTGGATTTCTGCTTAAGATGTGTTGTTTCTTGGTCTGATTATATTTTCACAGTGAGATCACTTCTGCTGGTATTCTGTAATTCAGGTTTGTTAATTAATATTGTGCAGACTTAACTAGGTAGCAGATGAGGCTACTTAAAGGTACAATACTGACCATCAGACATCACTCAGAATGTAGCAGGTACTTGACAGTGTGAAAGAGGACTAAGTGTAACAGTTTCTTCCCATGACTCTGTTACTTATTTCAAGGATCCTTGAATGTTGGATGTGTCATTTTCCAAAAAGTGTAAGTGGGTTAGAGAATAAGTAAAAAGGAGTTAACCTGAGCCATTTTTCTTAAAGGTCCTGACTACTGATTAACATCCTTTGTCTAGCACTCTGGGAGGCCGAGGTGGGCAGATTGCTCGAGGTCAGGAGTTCGAAATCAGCCTGAGCAAGAGTGAGACCCTCGTCTCTACTATAAATAGAAAGAAATTAATTGGCCAACTAATATATATAGAAAAAAATTAGCCGGGCATGGTGGCACATGCCTGTAGTCCCAGCTACTCGGGAGGCTGAGGCAGGAGGATGGCTTGAGCCCAGGAGTTTGAGGTTGCTGTGAGCCAGGCTGATGCCACGGCACTCACTCTAGCCTGGGCAACAAAGCAAGACTCTGTCTCAAAAAAAACCAAAAAAATATCCTTTGTATATTACACTTCTATTAATCTTTTTTTCTTTAACAGTTGTTTTGGGCTTATTTTCTGTCTGTGATTTCACCAATTTTCATTGAGAGTGTATTCAGTGCAGAGCCTAAAAAAATTTTTTTTTATTTGTAGCAAGAAGGTTACATCTATGTACAGATCCTAAACTAATAGAACCCAATTTAAAGTAGAATAATAATAAATCGGTGTATTTTTGTGTTACAGTGGGATCATGAAACCCGGCCTCAATGCCATTCTGGGACCCACAGGGGGAGGAAAATCTTCGTGAGTATGCGAGAGAGTATACGTGGGCTTTCTCTGCCTGGTTTTAGTGTGCTCTTAAAAATCACTTTTTGGTGCACAGGTATTCGTTGAGCGTTTGCTGTGCCTGTCTGGTCTAGTTCTAGGCACTGTGGGTAACATGCAGTTGTGCTAACGTGTGATTATGTCTCAAGCACCAGGAAGTCGTGTAAGGTCGGCTTCACTAATAGGGCATGATACGGTGATTATTAGCATACAGTGGTTGACCGTGTTGTGAGCTAATGGGGAGGAAAAGGAAGGGGATAATAGAAGTGGAGAGATGGCGCAGAAGGTATAAGTGAGGGCATGAGTCTTGGATGGAAGAGCCCTTTGCCCTTGGGATCACCAAGGTCAGACAGCTGGGAGGGCCACAGGGGAGGTCTGTGCTGGATTAGCTCACGGTGTCTTTTTTTTTTTCCTTTGGAAGTGAATCTGCACCATGGTGTCTTTTGTTTGGGGCCTTTATTGTAGCCTATATTTAAAAAGGAAGGCAAGAACTTTAAAAATACATTCAATTTTAGTAGAACTGTAGAATTTTTTGATTTTTGTTTTTTGTTTGAGACAGAGTCTCACTCACAGCAACCTCCTGGGCTCAAGCGATCCTCCTGCCTCAGCCTCCTGAGTAGCTGGGACTACAGGCGTGCAACACCATGCCCAGCTAATTTTTTCTATGTATTTTTAGTTTTCCAATTAATAGCTTTCTATTTTTAGTAGAGGCGGGGTCTCGCTCTTGCTCAGGCTGGTTTCGAACTCCTGACTTGGAGCGATCCTCCCACCTCGGCCTCCCAGAGTGCTAGGATTGCAGGCGTGAGCCACCTCGCTCAGCCTAAACTGTAGAATTTCTTGAGCAGTTAATTTTGTAACTTGATCAGAATTTAGATTCGGGGTAGCTGAGAGATACAGCCAGTGTTGGAGGAAAAAGCCCTCACAACATGTATTTCCTTGTACAGGTTATTAGATGTCTTAGCTGCAAGGAAAGACCCACATGGATTGTATGGAGATGTTTTGATAAATGGAGCACCTCGACCTGCCAATTTCAAATGTAATTCGGGTTACGTGGTACAAGTAAGTATTAGTGGCTTTCATTTTTGGTCTCCTCTGTTTCTGTATAGGCACGTGCTTTGGCTGGCAGTTCAGTGTGCTTCGGAACCAGATTTCCTTACACCAGCTTTTCAGTCTCCCATAACATTCAGGGTGGCTTTAAGTGAAAAGGCAGGAAGAATCTGGAATATGACCCTGGTAAGGGCAAGGCTAGGTTTTGTTTTTTGTGAGACAGAGTCTCACTCTGTCACCTGGGCTACAGTGCCTTGACATTGGCTTAGCTCCCAGCAACCTCCAACTCCTGGGCTCAAGCGGTCCTCCTGCCTCAGCCACCCGAGTAGCTAGGACTACAGGCATGCGCCACCATGCCCGGCTAATTTTTTTGTCTCTATATATTTTTAGATAGCCAATGAATTTCTTTCTATTTATAATAGAGACAGGGGTCTCGCTCTTGCTCAGGCTGGTCTCGAACTCCTGACCTTGAGCAATCCACCCGCCTTGACTTGCAAGGCTAGTTTCTATACCATTTCTGAAAGATACTACTGTCATCCTTTTTTGTCCCTCCCTCACCTTTTTCCCCCTAGCCTAGAAAGATGTTTTGGACAAATCCTTGCACAAAGCAGTCTGGAAATGTCTTCTGGTAGTTGTCATGATCACCTGCCTTCTGTTTGGGTGTACGGATAGGGGATGGAGATCATTCTGTGAGCCTTTGCAGCTGTCTGCGTATGGGATCATTGCCACTTGCAGTTTGAAAGTTCATCGTTCACTAGAACTTTACCTTAGCTGTGATATTTAAGCGGATTAGGTCACATAGACTAAAGAGTGACGGTCTTGGGAAAGGCTTGGCGTGTCCTGTTAAAATGCCACTTTGCCTTAGGATGACGTCGTGATGGGCACTTTGACAGTGAGAGAAAACTTGCAGTTCTCAGCAGCTCTTCGACTCCCAACGACTATGACAAACCATGAGAAAAACGAGCGGATTAACAAGGTCATTCACGAATTAGGTCTGAATAAAGTGGCAGATTCCAAGGTAACGTGGAGAAAACTGATAAACACAATAGCGAATAGGCCCTCCTTGGTGTGGATGAAATGACTTTTTATTAAGAAGTTTTCTAGGGGGAGGGGGGGCATGGGCAATATATGTAACCTTAACACTTGTATTCCTATAATACACTAAAGTAAAAAAAAATTATAAAAAAAACCATCGGGGGGAAAAAAAGTTTTCCGTAATGTGTACGGTCAAAAGTGGCTGCTAGCCAGGCTTGAGGGGACACACCTGTAGTGCCAGCTACTTGGGAGGCAGAGGCAGGAGGATCCTCTCAAGTCCAGGAGTTCCAGGCTGGGCTGGGCAACATTGGGAAAGTCTATTTCTTTAAACAAACAAATAAACAAACAACTCCTGGGCTCAAGCGATCCTCCTGCCTCAGCCTCCCGAGTAGCTGGGCCTACAGGCATGCGCCACCATGCCCAGCTAATTTTTTCTATATATTTTTAGTTGGCCAATTAATTTCTTTTTATTTTCAGTAGAGACGGGGTCTCGCTCTTGCTCAGGCTGGTCTCGAACTCCTGACTCTGAGTGATCCGCTCGCCTCGGCCTCCCAGAGTGCTAGGATGACAGGCGTGAGCCACCACACCTGGCCTACATAACTGTTAAAAAAAACACGGGCTTTATATCAGGCTTAGCCATTTATATTAGCTCTGATCTGAGCCTCAGTTTCCTTATGCTACAGAAGCCTACTTCGTCTCCCAGAGGTGGCATGTGTTGGGGGCTCACCAAATGGGACTGGATGTTATTACTGATAATTGTAATGTTCGCATTTTAGGTTGGAACTCAGTTTATCCGAGGTGTGTCTGGAGGAGAAAGAAAAAGGACTAGCATAGGCATGGAGCTGATTACCGATCCTTCCATCCTGTTCCTGGATGAGCCTACCACTGGCTTAGACTCGAGCACAGCGAATGCTGTCCTTTTGCTCCTAAAAAGGTAAATCCTGTGGGAACATCACTCTTCATGTACTGTCTGATCGCCACTAGGTGCCAGATATTCTTAGTGGAGGGGATTCAGATCTGAACAATTTTCCCCTTCCTTATTGGAAGGAAACAGTCAGTTAACAAATGCTGCGTGTTAGCAAGAAAAACCAAACAGGTAAGAGTGTAGGCAGTGATGGCTGTTGTGGGGGTGGGGGTGTTGGTTCATGTAGCAGGATGGTCTGGAACAGATGTCCTCAAACTATGGCCCGCGGGCCACATACGGCCCACCGAGGACATGTATCTGGCCCGCCTAGTGTGTTTGCCACCGCTGCCTGTCCTGCTTAGCAGCCAGCTCCGCCCGGGCCCACAGTGCGCACTCTCTAATGGTCTAAGGGACAGTGAGCTGGCCCCCTGTTTAAAAAGTTTGAGGACCCCTGGTCTGGAGGGACCTCGAGGATGTGGGGGTGGGGGAGTGAGACCTGGGTGTCCCGGATAAGAGTTCTAAGAACACATGTAAACACACACCTATAACTATTGCTGTAACTGTTGGTGTATAGTTAGCAAAAAGCCCATGAGTTTTTCGTATTTCTCATTCCAATCTAATACTCCACTTTTTTTTTTTAATGCTTCATTCTTTCCATGTTTGTAAATGATTTTTCAGACAGTGAGAAACCTGGCTCCCATTTTCTCAGTATATTTACTTTCTTGCTCTGTTAGCTGACTTAATTATTCAGTGTAAACAATCTCCCATTTGCTCTGGCTATTCCCTCTGTCCTCCTGGAACCTCCTCCTCTGCCCCATTTTTTTTTTTTTAATTTTTTTATTTTATCAGAGAAGGAGCTGTCCATTTCTGGCCTATTTTTTTAAAGCTGCCACACACATTGCTGTCCCCGTCACTGCCTTGCTTCCTCTGAAGCCCAGGACCTCGTAAGCAAGTCTCTTTGCTGGGACAGGAGAAATGGCAGGATGGGAAGGTGTCTGTGTCTAAGGTTTTAGACATCCCGGGTTTGAGATGTGATGATGGCGAGTACCAGGTCTGGAGTTCGGTTTCATTTAGACAAGATATCCATGACTGCTTAATTATCTGTAACTATTTGAACAGTGTCCATTAGCAAATGATGCATTGATAGAGAATACTGTTCATATTTTCTTTATGTTTTGATCTGGTGAGCACATAAGCTCCCTTCCTCACTTAGGAAGGCTCTATCTCAGTTCTTCCCAAGCTCCAGTGTGCATTCTTTTTTTTTGAGACAGAGTCTCACTCTGTTGCCCGGGTTAGAGTGTCGTGGCATCAGCCTAGCTCACAGCAACCTCCAACTCCTAGCCTCAAGTGATCCTCCTGCCGCAGCCTCCCGAGTAGCTGGGACTACGGGCATGCGCCACCATGCCCGGCTAATTTTTTCTATATATTTTTAGTTGTCCATTTAATTTCTTTCTATTTTTAGTAGAGACAGGGTCTCACTGTTGCTCAGGCTGGTGTGTGTACACACACACACACACACACACACACACGCACACACACGCACGAGCGCACGCAGCCTCTTGTTCTGTAACACTGAGTATCTTGTAGTTTCCGAATAGACCTTTATGTTTCATTAACTTTATTCACCTTCCTCCTCCCCCTCCTTCCCTCCCTGCCTGCCTTCCTTCCTTCCTGCCTTCCTTCCAGCTAAGAAAAAGTACTTCCTTCAGTACTTTTTCTTAGCTTAGTCCTGCTGGGTCTTTTGATACTCTAGACTGGGCTATAAGTCTCCCATTTTGCTCACAGAGGAGCCCTGGGCTACTTCTAGTCCACAGTGTATAGAAATTACTGTTCTTCAGGCTGGGCGCGGTGGCTCACGCCTGTAATCCTAGCTCTCTGGGAGGCCGAGGCGGGTGGATTGCTCGAGGTCGGGAGTTCGAAACCAGCCTGAGTAAGAGCGAGACCCCGTCTCTACTATAAATAGAAAGAAACTAATTGGCCAACTAATATATATAGAAAAAATTAGCCGGGCATGGTGGCTCATGCCTGTAGTCCCAGCTACTTGGGAGGCTGAGACAGAAGGATCGCTTGAGCCCAGGAGTTTGAGGTTGCTGTGAGCTAGGCTGACGCCATGGCACTCACTCTAGCCTAGGCAACAAAGCGAGACTCTGTCTCAAAAAAAAAAAAAAAAGAAATTACTGTTCTGCTGGCCTGCTCCTCTTTGAGGCAGAGCACCCTTGTATATGCTGCTCGCATACAGCAGGTGTTTAGAGAATGTTTCTATTGAGGTGATTCTTCTCATAAAATATATTTATTTATTTATTTATTGAGACAGAGTCTCGCTTTGTTGTCCAGGCTAGAGTGAGTGCCGTGGCATCAGCCTAGCTCACAGCAATCTCAGACTCCTGGGCTCAAGCGATCCTCCTGCCTCAGCCTCCTCCCAAGTAGCTGGGACTCCAGCATGCGCTATCATGCCCGGCTAATTTTTTCTATATATATTAGTTGGCCAATTAGTTTCTTTCTATTTATAGTAGAGATGGGGTCTCACTCTTGCTCAGGCTG
>NC_033688.1:7240275-7303602 GCF_000165445.2 Microcebus murinus | reverse complement strand
TCATCGCCTAGCTCACAGAACCTCCAACTCCTGGGCTCAAGCGATCCTCTGCTCAGCCTCCGAGTGGCTGGGACTACAGGCATGCACCACCATGCCCGGCTAATTTTTTGTATATATTTTTAGTTGGCCAATTACTTTCTTTCTATTTTTAGTAGGAGACGGGTCTCACTGTTGCTCAGGCTGGTGTGTACCACAACACACAACACACACACCACACCCACACACCACACGAGCGCACGCAGCTCTTGTTCTGTAACACTGAGTATCTTGTACGTTTCCGAATAGACTTTATGTTCCATTAACTTTATTCCTTCCTCCTCCCCCTCCTCCCTCCCTGCCTGCCTTCCTTTCCTGCTTCCTTCCAGCTAAGAAAAGTATTCTCTTCAGTTTTTTCTTAGCTTAGTCTGCTGGGCCTTTGATACTCTAGACTGGGCTATAAGTCTCCCATTTTGCTCACAGAGGAGCCCTGGGCTATTCTAGTCCAAAGTGTATAAAATTCTGTTCTGCTGGCCTGCTCCTCTTTGAGGCAGAGCACCTTGCTATATGCTGCTGTACAGCAGGTGTTTAGAGAATGTTTCTATTGAGGTGATTCTTCTCATAAAACTTTATTTATTATTTATTGGGACAGAGTTCGCTTTGTACCCAGGCTAGGTGAGTGCCATGGCATCAGCTAGCTCACAGCAACTCAACTCCTGGGTCAAGCGATCCTCCTGCTCTAGCCTCCAAGTAGAGCTGGGCATACAGGCATGCGCCACCATGCCGCTATTTTTTCTATATATATTAGTTGGCCAATTAGTTTCTTTCTATTATATAGTAGAGAGGGTCCTATCCCTTGCTTAGGTCTGGTTTTGAGCTCCTGACCTCGAGCAATCCACCCGCCTCGGCCTCCCAGAGTGCTAGGATTACAGGCATGAGCCTCAGGCTGGTTTTGAACTCCTGACCTCGAGCATTCCACCCGCCTCGGCCTCCCAGAGTGCTAGGATTACAGGCATGAGCCACTGCGTCTGGCCCCAAAATATTTTTAATAGTAACAGTTTTGAACAGTCATGTTGGCCTTTGTTTCTCCCGCTCTTATGTAATGACTTGTGTGCAAAGGTACTTTGTGCTGTCTTGACCATGGAATTAGACCAGAGATCAAATCCCAGCCCTGCCCCTCAATTTCACCCCATGGCCGGTTTGCTTAACCCTTTAAGCTGTATCTATAAAATTAAGGTAATAATAATATTGCGAAAATTAAGATGAGGTTATTTCTGAAGTACTTAGCAAAGACATAGTAAGTACTCGGTAATGTTCATTGTATCATTAGGGCAGAAGAATGAAAACTGATTTCTAAGGAGCCAGAAGACCCTAAGTGATAAATGGGAATGGGGCATATGACTTTTGTTTTGTTTTGTTTTTTTAATATTTAGACCATAGTTAGTTTTCAAACTTGAGTGTATATACGAATTACCTGGGGTGCTTTGTTAAAAACTTAGCCTCATGCCCAGAGATTCTAATTCAGCGTCTGGGAAGACTGCCCGGGAAATCTGCATCTTAAATAAACATTCTAGGTGCTTCTAGCCTGTTGATACAACGCATTTTGAGAATCCCTTATTCTTTTTAAATGAAAGCATCGAATTCAGGTTTCCTAACCAGCAGGTAGACAATATGAGATGAAAAGTTAGTAAAAGAAACCCAAGTTGAAGTAGGAACAAATGATCTAAAGGCGGGAATAAAAAGTATTTTACCAAGAAGTACACCTTTCAGATGTTTAATGACTTGTTATTTTCTCGCTTTTAACTTAGGATGTCGAAGCAGGGACGAACCATCATCTTCTCCATTCATCAGCCTCGATATTCCATCTTCAAGTTGTTTGATACTCTCACCTTACTGGCCGCAGGAAGACTGATGTTCCATGGCCCTGCCCAGCAGGCCTTGGAGTACTTTGCATCAGCAGGTACGGTTGACTGTTCCATGCAGTAAGGCTTTTCACCAATGGAGTCCTGACAGAGAGCAGAGGGCGTTGTCACAAGTACTCTGCCATCTTTGGGTAGACATGCTGTGGGCCCCACCATTCCAAAACATCTGTGGTCTGTTTGGTGCTGGAATTTTGCTTCATTTTTTTTTTTTTTTTTTTTTGAGACAGAGTCTCGCTCTGTTGCCCTGGCTAGAGTGAGTGCCGTGGCATCAGCCTCGCTCACAGCAACCTCCAACTCCTGGGCTCAAGCCATCCTCTTGCCTCAGCCTCCCCAGTAGCTGGGACTACAGGCATGCGCCACCATGCCCGGCTAATTTTTTCTATATGTATTACTTGGCCAATTAATTTCTTCCTATTCATAGTAGAGATGGGGTCTCGCTCTTGCTCAGGCTGGTTTCGAACTCCTGACCTCGAGCAATCCGCCCGCCTCGGCCTCCCAGAGTGCTAGGATTACAGGCGTGAGCCACCGCGCCCAGATGGATTTTTTTTTTTAATGGCTCATGCAGTCTGCTTTATTTAAAAGATACTTGGAAATGATGAGAGATGATTTTCCATGACCTCATATATAACTTAAAATATTCATTAGCTATTTTTCTTAATTCATTTTTTTTAAAATCTCTTTGTCATTTAAAATAATCAGGCACATATGGGTTTGGGAGGAGTGTAGGGGAGATGAACCCAGGAGTCAGACTTCAGGCCGAGTTGAGTTCAGATTCTCACACCATTAGAAATGGAGGTAATAGTTCGAGTGTGCCGTGCTGGTCATGTTCTTTCGAGAATGCTACTCTGGGGACTTGTTCTCTTTTTGGAATTATGGCAGCGTGACAGTTAATTTGGACATCAGAAGTTAGTATGCAGAAAAGCAGTCATTACTGATGTTGGTAGTGCCAACCTGCCAATTCCCAGGGTGAATGCAGAGAGCACAATGCACCTGGACTTTTTTTTTTTTTGAGACAGAGTCTCACTCTCTTGCCCACACTAGAGTGCTGTGCCATCAGCCTAGCTCACAGCAACCTCAAACTCCTGGACTCAAGCGATCCTCCTGCCTCAGCCTCCCGAGTAGCTGGGACTACAGGCATGCGCCACCATGCCCGGCTAATTTTTTATATATATATCAGTTGGCCAATTAATTTCTTTCTATTTATAGTAGAGACGGGGTCTCGCTCTTGCTCAGGCTGGTTTTGAACTCCTGACCTTGAGCAATCCGCCCGCCTCGGCCTCCCAAGAGCTAGGATTACAGGCGTGAGCCACAGCGCCCGGCCTGCACCTGGACTTTTAATATTTTTTTCTTGTACCTGTATTTAGATTTTTGAAGAAGTGCTGCTAAGCACCAGAGCATTTTGGTAGCTGTTTCAGGTCTCATGAATTATGATAGGTAAGATTTCCTGAGAGTTCAATGTTTGAGGGTTTTTTTTTTTTTTTGGTCTGGGAAATCTAGAATTGTTGAAGTGTTGTGAATATACAAGAAGGAAGGGTAAATAAGTGTGGGGAGAAGGGAGAAAGGAAATGAGGGCAAAATTGTTAGATTCTGCCTCCTCTAGCCTCAGCTCACTCATCCTCTAAAAGTGAGTCCTCTTTATTTTCTAAGACCGTCATCCGATGTTTGCCCGGGCGCTGTCTTCTTTCCTTAGGTTACCAATGTGAGCCCTACAATAACCCTGCAGACTTCTTCCTGGATGTCATTAATGGAGATTCAACTGCGGTGACATTAAACAGGGAGGAAAACAACCATGAAGGTATGTGAATCTGTTAGCTTCAACCGATTTTTTTTACCTAATTAGATTGGCTAAAGTTTAGCCATGTGGTGGCTCACACATGGCTTAGCTAATGCAGTCGTCTCATGCCAGTCAACACAAAAGATTTTGTTGTCCATGAGTGCTGTGGGTGTTTTTTATTTAATTTATTAATGAGCATTTATAAACAGGGTCTCGCTCTGATGTTATCATAGCTCACTGCAACCCTAAACTCCTGGGCTCAAGGGAACCTCCTGCCTCAGCCTCCCGAGTAGCTGGGACTACAGGCATGTGTCACCATGCCTGGCTAATTTTTAAGTTCTTTTTGTAGAGATAGGGTCTGCCTGTGTTGCCCAGGCTGTTCTCAAACTCCTGGCCTCAAGCGATCCTCCTACCTCTGCCTCCCAAAGTGCTGGGATTATAACTGTGAGCCACCACACCCAGCCTGATATTGTTAATTCTAAGAGGAGTTTTCATTAAAGGAATACATAAAGGCTCATTGTTTATGTAGTGTATTTTTTTTTTTTTTATTGAGACAGAGTCTCACTCTGTTGCCTGGGCTGTAGTGCCGTGGCATCAGCCTAGCTCACAGCAACCTCAAACTCCTGGGCTCAAACGATCCTCCTGCCTCGGCCTCCCCAGTGGCTGGGACTATAGGCATGCCCCACCATGCCCAGCTAAGTTTTTCTATATATATTTTTTGTTGGCCAATTAATTTCTTTCTATTTTTAGTAGAGACGGGGGTCTCATTCTTGCTCAGGCTCGCCTCGAACTCCTGACCTTGAGCGATTCTCCTGCCTCGGCCTCCCAGAGTGGTAGAATTACAAGCGTGAGCCACCGGGCCCGGCCTATATAGTGTTTTTAAAATAAGAAATCTGTCACTTTGTGAACATAGTAGGAAATAAGGACCAGATTTTTATATTAAAAATTATAACCCCCTAGGATAAGAGCTCTACTTTAGAAGAATTAGGGTCTAAATGGTTAGGAAAACACCAGTGGGTTTGTTATATCCATACAATTATGGCAGTAGTGAGGCTAATTTGCTATATTTCTCTTTTGTGTAAAGCAATCTAAAGCCAGTCATTTTTTATACTTGAGCTTTAGAATTAAGGCGTTAGGGAGGAAACCAAGAAAGCGTTCATAGAAGAAAAAGCCAAGGAAGCTGTCGTCTTGCTCATCGTGTTTTCCGTCTTTATCCACTTTTATCCTAAAGCCACAGAGACTATAGAGCCTTCCAAGAGAGATACTCCAATCATAGAGAAATTAGCTGAGTTTTATGTCAACTCGTCCTTCTGTGGAGAAACAAAGGCTGAATTAGATCAGCTCGCAATGACTCAGAAAAAGAAGAAGAGCACAGTCTTCAAGGACATTACGTATGCCACCTCCTTCTGCCATCAGCTCAGATGGATTTCCAGGCGTTCGTTCAAAAACTTACTGGGTAACCCCCAGGCCTCCATAGCTCAGGTACCAGGGCAGCTTCTTTTGAAATATTTACATGGGGGAATTGTTTGCTTGTGATATTATCTATTTCAGCATTATGTTTACCTTCTACTACTCTTCTAGTTATTTGTTACCCATTTGGAACATGGAAACAGTCAATAGAACAAGTAAAACACAATTAAGTACCTTTTTTTTTCCTTTGGAGACAGGGTCTAGCTCTGTCACATGGGCTAGAGTGCCGTGGCATCATCATAGCTCACTGCAACCTCCAACTCCTGGGCTCAAGCGCTCCTCCTGCCTCAGCCTCCTGAGTAGCTGGGACTACAGGCGCACGCCACCCACACAGGGCTAATTTTTGTGTTTGTAGTAGAGACGGGATCTCACTCATTCTAAGGCTGGTCTTGAACTCCTGGCCTCAAGTGATCTTCCCGCCTTGGCATCCTGACGTACTAGGATTATAGGCACAAGCCACTGCACCCGGCTAGAAAGCTTCTTTTTTTCCAGTGGTTTCTTGAACTACCTAAGTCAGAGTTTTTGTTGATTTAGACAAGCTGTAATGAATAATCTTTTTTTTTTTTTTTTTTTTTTGAGACAGAGTCTCACTCTTTGCCTGGGCTAGAGTGCCGTGGCGTCAGCCTAGCTCACAGCAACCTCAAACTTCTGGGCTCAAGCGATCCTCCTGCCTCAGCCTCTCAAGTAGCTGGGACTACAGGCATGTGCCACCATGCCCAGCTAATTTTTTCTATATATTTGTAGTTGGCCAATTAATTTCCTTCTATTTATAGTAGAGACGGGGTCTTGCTCTTGCTCAGGCTGGTCTCGAACTCCTGACCTTGAGTGATCCTACCGCCTTGGCCTCCCAGAGTGCTAGGATTACAGGCGTGAGCCACCGCGCTCGGCCTGTAATGAATAATCTTAGTATAAAATATTTTTAATTTGAAAAATGTAAAGAAAGCATTAGCCATATTTGGGGTTTTCTGGTAACTGTCCACATCTATTCACTGATTGATTCAGCATTTTGGGGACATATATATAGTAACGAACAAAATGGGCAAAAATGAAAATCTCTGCTGTCATGGAGCTTATCATCTTATGAGGACAAACAATAATGAATACAGAAATTAACACATTGACTGCCACACTAGAAAAAAAGATTTTTTTTTCCCCTGGGGCCATGGCGTTTTATTAAAACAAAATGATCCTTTCTAATTTGTTATTTTTTTATTGTCTTCTGTGCATGAGTTATATGCATATGCAACGAAATCATGTTTTTAGAATTGAATTGTCAACTGTTAATTGGAATAACAAGAACATCAAGGAGTAAGATTTTCACAAACCAACTACAGGATTTTGCTTCATGAGACTGGGGGTCAAAACTAGCCTGAGTTAAATACAACTCACATGGCAGTCAATGTGTTAAACATACATTACGTTAGATGGTGGAAGGGACTTTGGAGAGAGTTGAAGCAGAGAAGGAGTAGAGAACGGAGTGGGCGGGAGAGGGAGGTAGAAGGAAGAGAGTAGGTTTACAGTTGAGATCAGGTGGCTGGGAAAACTTTCACCTAGTGGCCCCAAATACACCTGGAGATAGTATGGGCTGGCCACCATCAAGAGAAGAGCCGGTGAGCAACTTGTCATTGGTCTTCCTTATTTAGGGTCTCTAATCTTAGGAAAGCAGTAGACACCCCGAGAAGTTTGCACGTTATACGAAGGTAGCAAACAACCTCGAGTTCCATAAAACAAGGTCTGTCACTGTCAGATTAACAAGTTCTCTTGATTAAGATGAGATAGTGTTCTTTTCCTTTTGGTTGGCTCTGTGGTAGTTGTTATTATTCCTTGTGGTTTTTCTACTATTCTTAACCCCCTCTGTTGCACCAAATACTGTACTCCCAGTTCATTGGCCATCCTTTATAAGGAAATCAGTTTAGTTGGTTATTTTGGGGTTGTTTATTTTTATTACCAATATTGAGTTTCTGCTGAGTACCAGTGGCACACCGTTGGCTCTAATGGAATATTACTGAATTTTAATTTTAATTTGTGCACTGTAATTTTTATATTGAAGTAATAGTGACTTCTAAATGTATCTGAGAGGCTATATCACTACTTGAGCCATATTGGATCGCCCCAGATGTTTTTGGTATCATAATCTGGCTTTTCTGTAAGAACATGGGCACTTTTTTTTTTTTTGAGACAGAATCTCACTTTGTTGCCCGAGCTAGTGCTGTGGCATCAGCCTGGCTCACAGCAACCTCCAACTCCTGGGCTCAAGCGATCCTCCTGCCTCAGCCTCCCCAGTAGCTGGGACTACAGGCATGCGCCACCATGCCCGGCTAATTTTTTCTATGTGTTTTTTTAGTTGGCCAATTCATTTCTTTCTGTTTTTAGTAGAGACGGGGTCTCGCTCTTGCTCAGGCTGGTTTTGAATTCCTGAGCTTGAGCAATCCGCCCACCTCGGCCTCCCAGAGTGCCAGGATGACAGGCGTGAGCCACTGCGCCCGGCCGAACATGGCCACGTTTGTACATTATCAATTAAGGGTCAAGTTTTATTCCTTGAGAGTGGATTTAATGTCATTTGGAAACCAGAGTGGTGAGTTAGACCAACGTGGGTTACCTCTTGTCCAACAGTGAGATGATGTAATGAGTTGCTTCTTTTTTTTTATTATTTTTTATTTATTTATTTATTTTTAATTTTTTAGAACGTGTTCTATAATATTGGCAGAGTTGCTTTATTTTATTTTATTTATTTATTTATTTTGAGACAGAGTCTCGCTCTGTTGCCCAGGCTAGAGTGCCGTGGCGTCAGCCTCGCTCACAGAAACCTCCAACTCCTGGGCTCCAGTGATCCTCCTGCCTCAGCCTCCCCAGTAGCTGGGACTACAGGCATGCGCCACCATGCCCGACTAATTTTTTGTTTATATGTATATATATATATATATATATATATATATTAGTTAGCCAATTAATTTCTTTCTATTTATAGTAGAGATTCGGTCTCGCTCTTGCTCAGGCTGGTTTCGAACTCCTGACCTCAAGCAATCCTCCCGCCTCGGCCTCCCAGAGAGCTAGGATTACAGACGTGAACCACCACTTCCGGCCTGAGTTGCTTCTTTAGTGTGATCTAAGCATTCGATTTTTCTTCCTTGGAAAATAACTTGAATTTCTCTTGCTTCTAAAAGTGGTTTAGAAGCATCTTGTCCAAGTCTCCCATACAGTAGTTCTGCGCAGGGCGTGATTAGAACACAGAGCTATTTCCCGTGTACCAGGATCCTGCTCGTGTAGGTGCTAGGCTTTAGTTCAATGCCAGCACTATTCCTGGTCCCTCCAGGTTGTATGTTCAGCCTACCTGTGTCATCAGTGAACTTAGTTCCACAAAAGGAGTTGCAGCGAGGTTCACAGCAGTGACAGGCTCACAGAGCAAGGATAGGACCTTGTATCTCCCTGAGCATCTGCTTCCAGGGCAAGTTTTGTTCAGATTTGTAAATCCTGGAATGTTAGCTTAGGGCAGGAGGAGGCAAGCCATCTTTTTGTAAAAGACCAGATAATGAATATTTTAGGCTCTGCAGATTATATGGTCTTTGTCTCGCGGGTAGTCAACTCTGCCATTTTATCGTGAAAGCAGCCATAGCTCATACACAAACAAATGAACTTGGCAATGTTCCCATAAAACATTATTCATCGCACTGAAATGTCGATTTCATGTAAATTGTATATAGCAGGAAACATTCATCTTGGCTTTTTTTCAACCAATAAAAAATTTAAAAACCATTCTTAGATTGGCTCACAGATTGAAAGGCCTGAGGGCCCCATCTTACTGATCTTGGCTTAGGGTTTTTAATCTTGTATGTTGTTTCACTTCTAATTTTTTTTTCTTTTTGCATCAAAAGAGAATACATCTCTAAGTTTTTGAACATGGGGTTGTTAAAAAGTCTTATAGCTTTCTGCTGATAAATCTCTTGTATTTATTGTCCTAGAGCTGTACTTTGGTTTGACATTCTTTTTTTTCTCTTTTGAGACAGAGTCTCACTCTGTTGCCTGGGCTAGAGTGCCGTGGCGTCAGCCTGGCTCACAGCAACCTCCAACTCCTGGGCTCAAGTGATCCTCCTACCTCAGCCTCCCGAGTAGCTGGGACTACAGCTACATGTGTCACCATGCCCGGCTAATTTTTTCCATATATTTTTAGTTGGCCAATTAATTTCTTAGTATTTTTAGTAGAGACGGAGTCTCACTCTTGCGGAGGTGGTTTCGAACTCCTGAACTTGAGTGATCCTCCCGCCTCGGCCTCCCAGAGTGCTAAGATTATAGGCGTGAGCCACTGTGCCTGGCCTATTTCTTTTATATAATTCAACTTAGCCTCTGATAATGCATTTAACCGAAGGTTGTATTTAGATGATTTTGGAATGAATGGATTATGTGTATAAGATGATTTAATGTTCATTTAATGTGCCAAGCATTTCCTAATCAAATCAATTTGGAAGCACATAGGGCCCTGTCTGTTCCATTGTGCAAATGTTTAGTTTGTCTGTTTGTTTTCTTTTCCTTAACAGAAGAAAGAATAACACAGACACACCTTATAAAAGCATGTCAAGCTTAGGGCATTAATTGTTTTGTCAATATGTTTGAAAGCTGACTTTGAAAATGCTGTTACGTCTTTGAAACCTTTAGGAAACATCCTAATCATAATACTGAGAGTGTTAGTGTAAGATATCAAGTTTTGAATGCAAAAGCAACAAAGCATGTGGAGTGTCCATGTTGAAAAGTTTGAACAATACTGTGTGAAAATACAGATTCTTGTATACATGGTGTCATCGGCATTTTCTTTGGAAGCTTGATATGTTGAAGGAGAGTGTATGCCCAGGGGAATGAAAATATGCAAGGGTAATGGGAGTTTTCCCCAAATTTCTAACTGAATTTGTAAGTTAAGGACATCTCATAAGTGAAGCACTTTGGGTCTTTGCAAACACAGATCATGATCCCGTTTTTGCACTTTGGTTTGCTTCATGCCAAACATGTCCTTCATTAGTTACTTGAGGTCTTGATACCAGTGGACTGTTATAGTACTAATTTCTTTTCTTTTTTTCTTTTTTTAACAGACAAGGTCTCACTCTGTCCCCCAGGCTGCAGTCGCCCAATGACTGCCCATTACAACCTCAGACTCCTGGCCTCAAGCAATCCTCCTGCCTCAGCCTCCCAAGTAGCTGCGACTACAAGCATGCGCCACCACGCTAGGCTAATTTTTCTACTTTTTGCAGAGACAGGGTCTCACTATGTTGCCCAGGCTGGTCTTCAACCCCTGGGCTCAAGCGATGATCCTCCCACCTCAGCTTCCCAAAGTGCTAGAGTTACAGGCATGAGCCACCATGCCCAGTGAGATTTTTATTTTTGTTGTTAACTTTGAGGGTTTCAACATACATGGTAGGATATTTTGCTTTCTTTAGATTACCATGTCTTAGAGTTTTATATTTCACTCATGAATAATTATAAGTAAAGTGTCCTAAAATAAATTATGTCGTGATATGATGTAACCCTTAACCCTTTGCTTATTGAAATGTCTTTAAGAGACTTTTCATTCTACAAATGAGGGATGTTTGTCCCATCTCCTTAGGGGCCATACAAACAGACTGAATAGGCAGTGGCTCACACCTGTCATCCTAGCACTCTGGGAGGCCGAGGTGGGTGGATCGATCAAGGCCAGGAGTTGGAGACCAGCCTGAGCAAGAGCGAGACCCTGTCTCTACTATAAATAGAAACAAATTAATTGGCCAACTAATATATATAGAAAAAATTAGCCGGGCATGGTGGCCCATGCCTGTAGGCCCAGCTACTCGGGAGGCTGAGGCAGGAGGATTGCTTGAGGCCAGGAGTTGGAGGTTGCTGTGAGCGAGGCTGACGCCACGGCACTCACTGTAGCCTGGGCAACAGAGTCAGACTCTGTCTCAAAAAAAAAAAAAGCAGATTGCATAGGCGAAGGAGAAGCTTCGCAGCTTAGGTCTACAGTGATGGCGTGGGTGGCGTGGCTGAGGGTGATAAGAGGCTGTGACAGAGGCTGTGTCATGTCGGCACGCGGAGAGCACGCAGGGAAAGCTAGGGAATGCTTTGGTAACGGTGACAATGCACTTTCCAAGGCAGGCGTGGCCTCCCTGGAGGTTGGATCCCAGCTGGCCGGTCCCAGCTCACTCCTGCTTCCCTACCAAGCCAAATTCCATTGTTAGATTTTTTTTTCCTCTGTGTGCTTTTAAAATTTTATTTGTCTTTATTTATTTTGAATGTTAAGAGTAAAGGTATCCTGTTTGCACCTGAACCTCCTTGAATATAAAACGATGCATGTTCATGGGCACAAAGGTTGAGAGTTCAGTTCAGGTCAAAACTCTTCGCCACTTGGACTTTTGTTCCCAAAACGACGTTGCTCTGTCACACCTGGCCTTTGGAGGCCCAGGAGCCGGAAGCAGGCCCTGAACTGGCAGTGCCCGGTGGGGAACTGGGAGGAACCATAGCTTTTCCAGTAGTTGCTTTGCTGTCCTGCCAATTTCCCCAAAAACCACAGATGACTTAATTTTTAATGTTATAAAACATTCGAAATAATATACACTGTTGTATTCTCCCTGGGACGTTTGGCCAAGCCATTGTGTGTTCATCTCAATGGAGAGATCTGATTATGTAGCCCGATATATGATAATAATAAATGGTGTGTATCTTTTTTTTTTTTTAACCTCTAATTGAAACCCTTTCCTTTTTTATTTTCTTTTTCTCTGCTTGAAAAGATAATTGTCACAATCATCCTGGGACTGGTCATAGGTGCCATTTACTTTGGGCTAAAAAATGATACTTCTGGAATCCAGAATCGGTGAGTAAATTTGCGTCTTGATTTTGAGAAAATGCTGTCACTTTCTTCGAGCTTATAAAAATCCAGTAAGAATTGGAATTTAAGACAAGTACAGGGTAAAATGTCACTATTTTTTTTTTTAATGCATAACACTTCTTTATTGTAACAATATATAAAATAAATTTAACTTTCCCACTACCTGTGATTGATGTATTTTAGCTCACTCAGATTTAAAGGAATAGCTTGTGGAATTCTTGAAATTCACCAATCTTCAGAAGACATGGGATTAAAATGCATGTACATGTTTTTGTTAAGAGCACATAAATATTCGTTCTCCTTTCTTCATCTCGGCATTTTCATACACCTTCTCACTATTTTATTGAGGGGTTGGATGAATCAGTGACTTGAAAGCGTGATGGAAGAGTTAATTGGTTTACACAGACATATATATATGCATGTACGAAGTGGTAAAATATACAGAAAATAAAATTTTACCCTTTTAACCATTTTTTAAGTGAACAGTTCAGTGGCATTAAGTTCATTTACACTGTTGTGAAACCATCACCACTATCCAACTCCAGAACTTTTTTCATCTTATCAAATGGATTATCTTTACCCATTAAATTATACCCTCCCAGACCACCTCCCTCAATCCACCTCTTCCAACCCCTGGCGACCGCCATTCTACTTTGTGCCTCTGAATTTGACTACTCTGGGACCCTCATGTACGTGGAATCATGCAGTCTATGTCCT
This sequence comes from Microcebus murinus, assembly GCF_000165445.2. Classification (NCBI taxonomy): domain Eukaryota; kingdom Metazoa; phylum Chordata; class Mammalia; order Primates; family Cheirogaleidae; genus Microcebus; species Microcebus murinus. Next base: position 7,290,899 of record NC_033688.1, on the reverse strand, counting down.
ATGGTAACTGGCCTATTTCCCTTAGCATAATGTCTTCATGGTTCTTCCACGTCATAGCATGTGTCAGATTTTCTTTCCTTTGTAAGGTTGAATACTGTTCCATTGCATGTACATGCCACTTTTTGCATTTTGTTTTCCACACATCTGTTGATAGAAACTTGGATTGCTTCCACCTTTTGGCTGTTGTAAGTAATGTTCAAATACCTGTTTGAGTCTCTGCTTTGGATTATTTTGGTATATTATACCCAGAAGTAGAATTGCTGGGTCCTAAGTTAATTCTGTTAAATTTTTTGAGAAACCTCTGTTACTGTCTTCCACAGTGGCTATTCCATTTTGCATTCCCACCAACAGGGCCCAAGGGTTCCGGTTTCTCCATATCCTCACCAACACTTCTTTCCTTTCCCCCCCCCTTTTTAAAAATAATAGAGATCCTTTGAAAAATATCTGTTCAAGTCCTTTGCTGACTTTAAAATTGGATTGTTTGCGTTTTCGTTGAGTTGTAGGAATTCTTTATATTTTAGGGGGGATATCAATCCCTTATCAGATATATAATTTGCAAGTATTTCCCCCCATTCTGTGGGATGTCTTTTCACGTTCTCCTTTGATGCATAAATGATTTTGATTTTGATGTAGTCTGATTTATCTATTTCTTCTTCTGTAGCCTGTGAGCTGATTTTCCTTGATGTTTTTGATTTGTTTGACTTGGGGGTGGGGTGTGTGGGTGGGACCCAGTTTTCCCTATTATATGGCCAGCTTTTATGTTAGTATTGTGATCCTTAGCTAGTTTGAGTTATAATTGGCCATTAAACAATCTCATTTTATGATGAGATTCTTTAATGTCTGTGTCATGTTCTGAACATAGGTGCCTAGCTATGTCATAGACGTTCTTGTATTTTATGTATTGAAAACCACTCGGTGCCAGGCACTTTGCTCCTTGCTTGATACCCACGTTCTCAGGTTACCTCCCAGTGGCCAGAGGGGGAGGATGGTACTGTCCCCATTTTACCATTGAGAAAAATTGAAGAAGCTTATGTTCAATCAATGTCTGGAGAGGCTGATTATATTTGAAAGGATAAGCATAAAAATCGGTTCCTCTGTCAAATAAAATAAATGTTTTCTTCTGTATAGGATCGGATAGTGTTGCTGTACAATGAGATTATTGTTATCAAACAGCACTGTTCCAGAGTTATGTCACTGTTTATCTTTTTATCTTCCCCTGAGGGCTGAGATCTGGATTGTCCTCAAACTTGCTAGTAATTGAGGGTTTGTGTCCTGTAGTAGATACTATTTCTTAACCCAGCACAGAGTATCTTGCAGGGTCTAGAGACTGTAAACCTTTTACATTGTGCAGCAGGAAGTGTTTGGAAAAAATAGTGAGAAACCTGTCCTAACTGGACTTTTAAAGACCGGACATCTAGCCATTAAAGTTCTTGGTAGAAAAAATCCAGAGGCCGGGCGCGGTGGCTCATGCCTGTAATCCTAGCACTCTGGGAGGCCGAGGTGGGTGGATTGCTCGAGGTCAGGAGTTCAAAACCAGCTTGAGCGAGACCCGGTCTCTACTAAAAATAGAAAGAAATTAATTGACCATCTAAAATATATATATACAAAAAATTAGCCGGGCATGGTGGCGCATGCCTGTAGTCCCAGCTACTCGGGAGGCTGAGGCAGGAGGATCCTTGAGCCCAGGAGTTGAGGTTGCTGTGAGCTAGGCTGACGCCACGGCACTCACTCTAGCTGGGCATCAAAGTTGACTCTGTCTCAAAAAAAAAAAAAATCCAGAGAAGAGCTTTAGCTATTTCTTCAAATGTTTCTGGAGAAATAGGGCATTAATCTTTTTATTTGCATTTTTGCTACCATTTGTTTGCCTGCCATTTTTGGTAAGAATTTGGACTGCGTGAAAGTGCCTGAGTGTGTGTGGTTTATCTATCCTGCCTGGGGTGATTAGTGTGATTCTTTTCATTAGGAAAAAATGTTCTGCTCATCTTCGCAACCAGGTTCTCAAAGTTTTGTTCAGGGGTGAATATCAGCTACCTCAACGCGCTCGGATGTAATGAATTTTAGTATACATATTTTTTATTTGAAAAATGTATAAGAAGCATCAGCCATATTTGGGTTTTGGTAATGTCCACATCCATCTCATGATTGATTCACATTTCTGGGGACTATATATAGTAACGACAAAATGGGCAAAAATGAAAATTCTGCTGTCATGGAGCTTATCATATTATGAGCGAAACATAATGATACAGAAATTACACATTGCTGCACACTAGAAAAATTTTTTTTTCCCCTGGGCCTGGCGTTTTATTACAAATGATCCTTTCTAATTTGTTATTTGTTATTGTTTCTGTCATGAGGTTATATGCATTGCAAACGAAATCATGTTTTTGAATTGAATTGTCAATGTTTAATTGGAATAACAAAACATCAAGGAGTAGTTTCACAAACCACTACGGGATTTTGCTTCATGAGACTGGGGGTCAACTACCTGAGTTAAATACAATCACTGGCATCATGTGTTAAACATACATTACGTTCAGATGGTGCAGGCGACTTGGAGAGAGTCGAAGCAGAGAAGGAGTAAGAACGGATGGGCGGGAGAGGGAAGTAGACGGAGAGAGTAGGTTTTACCGGTGAGACAGTGGCTGGGAAAACTTTCACCTAGTGGCCCAATACACCTGGAGTAGTATGGGCTGGCACCATCAAGAGAAGAGCCGTGTGAGCAACTTGATCATTGGTCTTTCTTATTAGGGTCTCTAATTTAGAAAGCATAAGACAGCCGCCAAGAAAGTTTTGTACGTATACAAAGGTAGCAACACTCGGTTCCATAAAACAAGGTCTGTCACTGTCAGATTAACAAGTTCTCTGAATTAAGATAGATAGTGTCTTTTCCTTTGGTTGGCTCGTGGTAGTTATTATCCTTGTGGTTTTTCTACCTATTTTAACCGCCTCCTGTTGCACGCAAATACTGTACCCAGTTCATTGCCACCTTTATAAGGAATTAGTTTATAGTTGATTATTTTGGGGTTGTTTATTTATTTTTTTTATATTTTTTTTTTTTTGAACAGAGTCTCACTTTGTTGGCTCAGGCTACAGTGAGTAGCCGTGGCGTCACCTCGTCACACAACCTCAAACTCCTGGGCTCAACAATCTTCTGCCTGCCAGCCTCCCGACGAGCTGGGACTACAGGCATGGCCCACCATGCCGGCTAATTTTTTGTATTTATATTTAAGTTGTTATTTAATTTCTTTCTATTTTTCGGTAGAGATGGGGTCTCGCTCAGGCTGGTTTCGAACTCCTGACCTTGAGCATCCAACCGTCTCGGCCTCCAGAGTGCTAGATTACAGGCTGAGCACCGCGCCCGGCCTGGGGTTGTTTATTTATTTACGGCAATATGAGTTTCTACTGAGTAACAGTGGCACACCGGTGGCTCTAATGGAATATATGAATTAATTTTAAGTATTTTTTTTTTTTTTTTTTTTTTTTTTTTTTTTTTTTTTTTTTTTTTTTTTTTTGTGCACTGTAATTTATATTGACGTAATAGGTGACTTCTAAATTATCCTGAGAGGCTATATCACTACTTGACCATATTGGAAGCGCCCCAGAATGTTTTGGTATCATAATCGGCTTTTGCTGTAAGAACAGTGGCACTTTTTTTTTTGAGACAGAATTCTCACTTTGTTGCCCGAGCTACGGGTGCGCGTGGCACAGCCGCAGCTCACAGCAACCTCCGACTCCTGGGCTCAAGGCGATCTCCTGCTCAGCCTCCCCCAGTAGCTGGGACTACAGGCATGCGCACATGCCCGGCTATTTCTATGTGTTTTTTAGTTGCCAAATTCATTTTTCTGTTTTAGTAGAGACGGGGTCTCGCTCTTGCTCAGGCTGGTTTCGAATTCCTGACCTGGACAATCTCCGGCCTCGGCCTCCCAGAGTGCAGGATGAAGGCGTGAGCCACTGCGCCGCGGCGAAATGCCACGTTTGTAACATTATCAATTAAGGGTCAAGTTTATTCCTTGAGAGTGGATTAATGTCATTTGAAACAGAGTGGTGAGTTAGACAACGTGGTTCCCCTCTGTCAACAGTGAATGATGTAATGAGTTGGCTTCTTTTTTTTTTTATTATTTTATTTATTTATATTTTATTTTAGAACGTTTCTATAAATGGCAGAGTTGTTTTAGTTTGTATTTATTTATTTATTGAGCGAGTCTCGCTCTGTTTCCGCAGGCTAGAGTGAGTGCCGTGGCGTCAGCCTCGCTCACAGCCAACCTCCAACTCCTGGGGCTCCCAGCGTCTCTGCCTAGCCTCCCGAGTAGCTGGGATGACAGTCATGCGCCACCCGGATGCCCGACTAATTTGTTTTATCCATATATACCTATATGATATATAATATAATACTTAGTTAGGCCAATTAATTTTCTTTCTATTTATAGTCAGAGATTTCGGTCTCGGCTCTTGCTCAGGCTTGGTTCGACACCCCCTGACCTCAGCAACGTCCTCAGCGTCGGCTCCCAGAGAGCTGAGGATTACAGACGTGAGACCAACCACATTCCGGGCCTGAGTTGCTTCTTTTAGCGTGATCTACGCATTCGATTTTTCTTCGCTTGGAAAATAATTGAATTCTCTTGCGCTCTAAAAGTGGTTAAAGCTATTGTTGCAAGTCTCCCATACAGTAGTTTCCTGCGGCAGGGCGTGATTAGAAACCACAGAGCGTATTTCCGTGTACCAGGATCCTGCCTCGGTGTAGGTGCTAGGCTTTAGTTCATGCCAGCACTATTCCCGGTCCCTCCAGGTTGTATGATTCAGCACGGCTGTGTCATCAGTGAACTGTAGTTTTCCACAAAAAGAGTTGCAGCGAGGTTCACGAGCAGTGATCAGGCTCAAGAGCAAGGATAGGAACCTTGTATCTCCCTGAGCTCTGCTTCCAGGGCAAGTTTTGTTTCAGATTTTGTAAATCCTGGAATGTAGCTTAGGGCAGGAGGAGCAAGCCATCTTTTTGTAAAAGACCCAGATAATGAATATTTTAGGCTTTGCAGCATTATACTGGTCTTTGTCTCGCGGGTAGTCAACCTGGCCATTTTATCGTGAAGCAGCCATGAGCTCATACACAAAAATGAACTTGGCCAATGTTCCCATAACATTATCCCGGCACTGAATGTCGATTATGATAAATTAGTATATGCAGGAAACATTCATGACTTGCTTTTTTTCCAACGGCAATAAAAAATGTAAAAAGCGCAATTCTTAGATTGGCTCACAGATTGAAAGGCCTGAGGGCGCACATCTTACTCCGATCGTTTTTTTTTTTTTTTTTTTGCTTAGGGTTTTTAATCTTGTAGTTGTTCTCACTTCTTATTTTTTTCTTTTTGGCATCAAAAGAGAATAACTCTCTAAGTTTGACATGGGGGTTGTAAAAAGCTTATAGCTTCTGCTGATAAATTCTTGTATATCTGTCCTAGTCGAGCTGTACTTTGGTTTGACATTTTTTTTCGCTTTTGAGACAGAGTGCTCACCTGTTCCTGGCTACGATTGCCGGGCCATCAAGCCTAGCTTCCAGCAACTCAACCCTGGGCTCAAGCGACGTCTCCTGCCTCAGCGCTCCACGCCGAGCACTGGGACTACAGCTACATGTGTCACATGCCCCGGCGCTAATTTTTCCATATATTTTTAGTTGGCCAATTAATTTCTAGTATTTTTAGTAGAGACGGAGTCTCACTCTTTGCGGAGGTGGTTTCGAACTCCTGAAGTGAGTGATCTCCCGCGCCTCGGCCGTCCCGCAAGTGGCTAAGATTACAGGCGTCGACCACTGTGGCCTGGCCTATTTTCTTTGATATAATTCACTTAGCCTCTGACTAATGCATTTACAAGGTTGTATTTAGGATGATTTTGGATGAATGGATTGCATGTGTATAAGATGAGTTTAATGTTCAATATTATGTGCCAAGCCATTTCCGTATCAACATCAATTTGGAGCACATAGGGCTGTCTGTTCCATTGTGCAAATGTTTAGTTTCTGTTGTGTTTTTCTTTCTTAAAGAAGAAAGAATAACACAGACACACTTTATAGACAGCATCGTCAAGCTTAGGCATTAATTGTTTTGTCAATATGTTTGAAAGGTGACTTTGAAAATGCTGTTAACGTCTTTGAAACCTTTTAGGAAAACACTCTAGATCATACAATACTCGAGAGTGTAGTGTAAGTATCCAAGTTTTGAATGCAAAGCACAAAGCATGTGGAGTGTCATGTTAAAAGTTTGAACAATAACTGGTGTGAAAATACAGATTCTTGTATACATGGGTCATCGGCATTTTTCCTTTGGAAGCTTGGTTTATGTTTGAAGGAGAGTGTATCCCAGTGGAATTGAAATATGCAAGGGTAATGGGAGTTTTCCCAAATTCTAACGAATTTGTTAAGTTAACAGGACATCTCATAAGTGAAGCACTTGGGTCTTTTCAAACACAGACATGATCGCCGTTTTTGCACTTTGGTTTCTTCAGGCCAAAGCATGTCCTTCATGTAGTTTAACTGAGTCTTGATACCAGTGGACCTGTTATAGTACTGATTGTCTGTTTCTTTTTTCTTTTTAAAAAAACCAGAACCAAAAGTTCCTCCACCCCTTGTTTCCCCCAAGGCTGCAGTCGGCCCAATGATGCCCATTACAACCTCAGACTCCTGGCCTAGCAATCCTCCTGCCTCCAGCGCTCGCAAGTAGCTGCGAATTACAAGAATGCGCCACCACGCTAGGGTAATTTTTCTACTTTTTGGCAGAGACAGGTCTCACTATTTGCCAGGCTGGTTCCTTCAACCCTGGGCTCAAGCGATGATCCTCGCACTGCCAGTTCCCAACATGCTAGCGTTAAGGCATGAGCCACCATGCCAGTGAGATTTTTATTTTTGTTGTTAACTTTGGGAGGTTTCAACATACATGGGTAGGATTTTGGCTTTCTTTAGAATTACGTGTCTTAGAGTTTTTATATTTCACTCATAATAATTATAAGTAAAGTGTCTAAAATAATTATGTCGTGATATGATGTAACCCTTAACCCTTTGCTTATTGAAGAATTCTTTAAGAACTTTTATTCTACAATGAGGGTGTTTCCATCTCCTTAGTGGGCATACACAAAGCTGCAATAGCCAGTGGCTCACACCTGTCATCCTAGCTCTGGGAGGGGCCGAGGGTGGTGTGGATCGATCAAGGCCAGGATTCGGCCAGTCTCTTGAGCAAGAGCGAGCCCTGTCTTCTACTAAATATGAATCAAATTATTGGCACTATATTATAGATGAGAAATAATTCCACGTGCTATGGGTGGCCTATGCTGTATGGCCAGTCTATCGGTGATGGTTGAGGTCAGGAGGATCACTTGCAGGCCAGGAATTTGGAGTTGCTGTGTGAGCGAGGCTGACGCCACGGCACTCACTCTAGCCTGGGCAACAGGAGTCAGATCTGTCTCAAAAAAAAAAAAAGCAGATTGCATAGGCGAAGGAGAAGCTTCGCAGCTTAGGTCTACAGTGATGGCGTGGGTGGCGAGGGCTGAGGTGATAAGAGGCTGTGGACAGAGGCTGTGTCATGTCGGCACGCGGAGAGCACGCAGGGAAAGCTAGGGAATGCTTTGTAACGGTGACAATGCACTTTCCAAGGCAGGCGTGGCCTCCCTGGAGGTTGGATCCCAGCTGGCCGGTCCCAGCTCACTCCTACTTCCCTACCAAGCCAAATTCCATTGTTAGATTTTTTTTTTTTCCTCTGTGTGCTTTTAAAATTTTATTTGTCTTTATTTATTTGAATGTTAAGAGTAAAGGTATCCTGTTTGCACCTGAACCTCCTTGAATATAAAACGATGCATGTTCATGGGCACAAAGGTTGAGAGTTCAGTTCAGGTCAAACTCTTCGCCACTTGGACTTTTGTTCCAAAACGACGTTCTCTGTCACACCTGGCCTTTGGGGCCCAGGAGCCGGAAGCAGCCCTGAACTGGCAGTGCCGGGGGGGAACTGGGAGGAACCATAGCTGTTTCAGTATTCGCTTTGCTGTCCTGCCATTTCCCCCAAAAAACAGATGACTTAATTTTTAACGTTATAAAACATTCGAATAATATACACTGTTGTATTCTCCCTGGGACGTTTGGCCAAGCCATTGTGTGTTCATCTCAATGGAGAGATCTGATTATGTAGCCCGATATATGATAATAATAAATGGTGTGTATCTTTTTTTTTTTTACCTCTAATTGAAACTCTTTCCTTTTTTATTTTCTTTTTCTCTGCTTGAAAAGATAATTGTCACAATCATCCTGGGACTGGTCATAGGTGCATCATTTACTTTGGGCTAAAAAATGATACTTCTGGAATCCAGAATCGGTGAAAATTTGCGTCTTGATTTTGAGAAAATGCTGTCACTTTCTTCGAGCTTATAAAAATCCAGTAAGATTGGAATTTAAGACAAGTACAGGGTAAAAATGTCACTATTTTTTTTTAAATGCATAACACTTCTTTATTGTAACAATATATAAAATAAATTTAACTTTCCCACTACCTGTGATTGATGTATTTAGCTCACTCAGATTGAAAGGAACTAGCTTGTGAATTCTTGAAATTCACCAATCTTCAGAAGACATGGGATTAAAATGCATGTACATGTTTTGTTAAGAGCAGTAGAGTGCCATGGCGTCAGCCTCGCTCACAGCAACCTCCAACTCTGGGCTCAAGCGATCCTCCTGCCTCAGCCTCCTGAGTAGCTGGACTACAGGCATGCGCCACCATGCTGCTAATTTTTTTCTATATATTTTAGTTGCCAATTCATTTCTTCATTTTTAGTAGAGACGGGTCCGCTCTTGCTCAGGCTGGTCTCGAACTCCTGACCTTGAGCGATCCTCCTGCCTCGGTCTCCCAGAGTGCTAGGATTACAGGCGTGAGCCACCGCGCCCAACCTCCCTCGGTTTTAACCAGAACAGTTTCACTTGTTTTTTTTCCTGTTTAACTTTACACAATATCATTTGTAGAAATTGTGTGAGTCGAAAATCACTCTAAGAATGTGGAATTGACTCCGATACTCTTCTTCCCTTTCTCTCACGGCAGAGCCGGGGTTCTCTTCTTCCTGACGACCAACCAGTGTTTCAGCAGCGTGTCGGCCGTGAGCCTCTTCCGTGGTCGGAGAAAGTCTTTATGTGAGTAGGTCCCTGTCAGCCTCAGGGCTGCTGGTCACGTCCGGCATTGGGCCAAGGATGGGATCATGGGAATGGCCGGTGTTTATTTTTTTTTTTTTTTTTTTTTTTTTTTTTTTGAGACAGAGTCTCACTTTGTGCCCAGGCTAGAGTGAGTGCCTGGCGTCTGCTGCTTCACAGCACCTCAGACTCCTGCTCAGTGATCCTTCTGCCTCAGCCTCCCGAGTAGCTGGACTACAGGCATGCGCCACCGTGCCGGCTAATTTTTTATTATATATATCAGTTGGCCATTAATTTCTTTCTATTTATAGTAGAGACGGGTCCTCGCTCTTGCTCAGGCTGGTTTTGAACTCCTGACCTGAGCAATCCGCCCGCTCGGCCTCCCCAGAGCTAGGATTACAGGCGTGAGCCACAGCGCCCGGCCCCGTGTTATTTTATTAATTTTTTTCAATTGACGCGTAAATTGTGCCTGTTTACTGTGTACAACATGAGTTTGAAAACACCACAGGGGCCTACAAATATGAAGCCTTATAAAAGCGCAGGAGGGGTGGAAGAAAATCATCGAGTGCGTGGAGGCCCCAATATGAGGGAACAGTTTCTAGATTAGGTGGTTCAGAAATCCACAATGCGTGTAAAGCCAGCTATAACAGGGCCTGAAAAGTACATTTTTGTTTTTTTCTTTAGTAAATGCTGGTGACCTTCATAAGAGCAGTTTTAGGGCCTCCGCAGGGGTGAAGTGTGGGCTAAGCAGCGACTTAGAGGTAGGGAGATAATGTGGACAGAGAAGGTGACCAAGTTCAGCCCTTGTCAGACCCGGAATGGAAAGAGCCAGAAGGCAGCCTTACTGTAAGGAGCAGGATGCTTATTTTTTATTTATATATATATTGTTAGGTAGAGTCTCACTCTGTTGCCCGAGCTAGAATGCTGTGGCGTCAGCCTCACTCACAGCAACTTCACACTCCTGAGCTCAAGTGATCCTCCTGCCTTGGCCTCCTGAGTAGCTGGGACTACAGGCATGGACCACCATGCCCGGCTAATTTTTTCTGTTTTTTTTTTTTTTTTAGCTATCCAGCTAATTTCTTTCCATTTTTTTTAGTAGAGATGGGATCTCACTCTTGCTCAGGCTGGTTTCGAACTCCTGACCTTGAGTGATCCTCCCGCCTCGGCCTCCCAGAGCGCTAGGATGACAGGCATGAGCAACCGCATCCTGCCCCAGGCTGCTTTTGATTACTATGTTTTTCAAAGATGGACAAGATTTGTTCATATCTGCAAGCCCAGGAAAGAAATCATTACAAAGGGAAAGAATGAAGGAGGTGGAAGAGTCTAGAATGGTGGGGAAATGATGTCAGGAAGAGGAAAGATTTGGATTTGATATTTGACAGAGATGTATGGTTGGAAGGGCTTGGTCTGTGAAGGAAAAAGCCTTTTTTTTTTCGTTTTTAACTTGAGAGTAGAAGTAAAATGAGTTTAGTGATCTGAGGCTGCAGTCTGGGGCTTGGAGAATATCAATACCACTTTCTTTCTTTCTTTCTTATTTTTATTTTTTTTTGAGACAGAGTCTCCCATTATTGCTCGGGCTAGAGTGCCGTGACGTCAGCCTCGCTCACAGCAACCTCAAACTCCTGGGGTCAGCGATCCTCCTGCCTCAGCCTCCCGAGTAGCTGGACCACAGGCATGTGGCACCTGCCCGGCACTTTTTCTATATATATTTTTCAGTTGGCAATAATTCTGTTTATAGTAGAGATGGGGTCTCCCTCTTGCTCAGGCTGGTTTCGAACTCCTGACCTTGAGCGATCCTCCCGCCTCAGCCTTCCAGAGTGCTAGGATTAAACGTCACTTTCTTCATAATCAGGTACAGGGGAAAAGGAAAGCCCCTTTGACTACTGAGATGAGTCACCAAAGTGCTGTTCTTCAAAGCCGGCCAGTGTCCGCAGAAGGGAAAGGAGCATTCTCTGCAGAGAGGCAGGATGTGCAGGGTCTGTTGGCCTGGAGTGGGTGTTTGGGGACCAGAATGAGTGACCTTAAGAGGGAGTCCTGTGGCCAGGCGAGGTGCCTCACGCCTGTAATCCTAGCACTCTGGGAGGCCGAGGCGGGCGGATCGCTCGAGGTCAGGAGTTCAAGACCAGTCTGAGCAAGAGCGAGATCCCATCTCTACTATAAATAGAAAGAAATTAATTGACCAACTAATTAATTGGCCAACTAATTAATTGGCCAACTAATATATATGGAAAAAATTACCGGCATGGGTGGCACATGCCTGGAGTCCAGCTACTTGGGAGGAGGCTGAGGCCAGGAGGATCGCTTGCAGCCCAGGAGTTTGAGGTTGCTGTGAGCGAGGCTGATGCCACGGCACTCACTCTAGCCTGGGCAACAAAGCGAGACTCTGTCTAAACAAAAAAAAAAAAAAAAAAGAGGGAGTTCTGTAGTGAGAAGAAGGGTCACAGCACAGAACTTCGTGGGGCTGATGTCCCAGAGAGTCTGGGACCTTAAATGGTGATGGCTTTGGGGCAGCTGTTGTATTAGACCCCTGGGGGCAGCAGAAGTCTATATACAGTAAGCAGTCTAACCTTCTAGTCTGTGCCTTCATGAACTAATCTGAGATGTATAATACCTATTTTTGATCTATAGACATGAATATATCAGTGGATACTACCGCGTGTCATCTTACTTCTTCGGAAAACTGTTATCTGATTTACTACCCATGAGGATGTTGCCAAGTATTATATTTACCTCCATAACATACTTCATGTTAGGTAAGTAACAAGACAAAACGCATGTGTCTTTAGTCTTGCCTCTGCACTGAAACAAATTTCTCCTTGCAAGCATGTTTTTGGTTCTAAAAACTATAAACCAAAGGCTGGACACACACCTGTAATCCTAGCACTTATTTATTTATTTATTTTTTTGAGACAGAGTCTCACTCTGTTGCCCAGGCTAGAGTGAGTGCGGTGGCATCAGCCTCGCTCACAAGCAACCTCAGACTCCCTAGTAGCTGGGACTACAGGCATGTGCCACCATGCCGGCTAATTTTTTCTATATATATTAGTTAGCCAATTAGTTTCTTTCTATTTTTTTTTTAGTAGAGATGGGGTCTCGCTCTTGCTCAGGCTGGTTTCGAACTCCTGGCCTCGAGCGATCCTCCCTCCTTGGCCTCCCAGAGTGCTAGGACTACAGGCATGAGCCACTGCACCCGGCCCCTAGTACTTTTGAGAGGCTGAGGTGGGAGGATCGCTTGAGTCTGGAAGTTTGAGACCAGCCCGAGCAACATAGTGAGACCCCATCTCTACGAGAAATAGAAAAATGAGCCAGCCGGGCAATAGTGGCCTGTATTTCCACCTACTCGGGAGACTGAGGCAGAATGATCTCTTGAGCCCAGGAGTTTGAGGTTGCAGTGAACTATGGTGACGCCACTGCACTCTAGCCTGGGCAACAGAGTGAGACCCTGTCTAAAAAAAAAAAAACAAACCCAAACAAACTACAAACCAAGCCATGAGATAAGAAATCACCCATCCATGGTGCATTCTCTGAAATAGCTGTTCAATGTGGACTTTTTTTGTCAAGTTTTTTTTCCACCTGAACATTTAAAACTATTTATAAAACTATGTTTTACTGGGAGATGCTGTGTTTTATAAATAGTTTTATTTTATTTATTTATTTTTTTGCTCGTTTCAGTTTGAGGGATATAAATAGTTTTAAAACTATTTATAAAACTGTGTTTGTCATACACAGACATGAAAAGACTTTATAAAACTCTGGGACTATGCCAGAGGAGGTGGGGTATTTTATTGCCTGTCTATATTTTAATTTATCTCTGTCTCTCTGATATTTAGAGGTATATAGACAGACAAAAATATATATATGTATTCCCTACTCCCCATCCTCTAATGAGAGAAAAGATGGTCACTTTGGGGGCTTATTGATTTAATAAAAATACGCATTTGGTAGCTGTAGAGATCCATTTGTGCATTATGCTCAGCTTTTCACGTGCTACCTCCCCCGCTTGAAATAATCTATTTTTGACAAGGCACTGCAGAACAAGAACCTCTGACTGAATCTATTAGACCTTCCATTTTACAAATAACAGGTGTGTAAACAATCAGGCACAGGATCCTAGGTCCTTCTGATTGGGGTTCTTATGGCTAATTCCAGATTGTACGACCCACAGGATTAGATCATGATGGTTTAGAAAGGAGCTTTATGAAACTTAATTTAGGCTTTGTTCTCAATACGGAGTGTTGCATACTGGTCCAGGGGCCCCCATTGTGGAGACGTAAGAGATTGAGAGAACTGCTCGAGGTGGTGCTCTCTCAGTTTTTTTTGAGACAGACTCTGACTCTGTTCCAAGCTAGAGTGCCATGGCGTCAGCTCGCTCACAGACTCCAATCCTGGGCTAAGCGATCCTCCTGCTCAGCTCCTGAGTACTGGGACTACAGGCATGCGCACCATGCCTGGTAATTTTTTTTTCTATATATTTTTAGTTGGCCAATTCATTTCTTCTATTTTTATAGGACGGTCTCGGTCTTGCTCAGGCTGGTCTCGAACTCCTGGACCTTGAGCGTCCTCTGCCTTCGGTCTCCAGAGTGCTTGACTTACAAGCGTGAGCACGGCCCAACCTCCTCGGTTTTAACCAGAACAGTTCCACTTGTTTTTTTTCCTGTTTAACTTTACACAATATTATTTGTAGGAATTGTGTGAGTCGAAAATCACTCTAAGAATGTGGAATTGACTCCGATACTCTTCTTCCCTTTCTCTCCCGGCAGAGCCGGGGTTCTCTTCTTCCTGACGACCAACCAGTGTTTCAGCAGCGTGTCGGCCGTGGAGCTCTTCGTGGTCGAGAAGAAGCTCTTTATGTGAGTAGGTCCCTGTCAGCCTCAGGGGCTGCTGGTCACGTCCGGCATTGGGCCAAGGATGGGATCATGGGAATGGCCGGTGTTTATTTTTTTTTTTTTTTTTTTTTTTTTTGAGACAGAGTCTCACTTTGTTGCCCAGCTTAGAGTGACGTGCCGTGCGTCAGCCTAAGCTCCGCAACTCAGACTCCGGCTCAAGTGATCTTCTGCCTCAGGCCTCCGAGGTAGCTGGACTCAGGCATGCGCCACCGGTTGCCGGCTATTCTTTTATATATATATCAGTTGGGCCAATATGATTTCTTTTATTATAGTAGAGAGGGGTCTCGCGTCTTGCTCAGGGCTGGTTTTGAACTCTGACCTTGGAGCAATCGCCCGATCTCGGCCTCCAAGAGCTAGGATTACAGGCGGAGACAGCGCCGGCCGGTGTTTTTTTATAATTTTTTTCATTAGCTAAATTTGCCTGTTTACTTTGATAAATGATTGTTTGAAAACAACAGGGCTCAAATACTTAAATAAGGAGCCATGGATGTGGAGAAAATCATAGGCGGTTGGAGCCCATATGAGGGAAACAGTTTCTACATTAGGTGTGGTCAGAAAATCCAAATGCTGTGGTAAAAGCCAGCTATAACAGGCTGAAATACGATTTTTGTTTTTCTTTAGTAAATGCTGGGTGACCTTCATATGAACCAGTTTTTAGGGGCCTCGGCAAGGTGGTGATGTTGGGCTAAGCGTATTAGAGGTAGGGAGTAATGTGGACGAGAAGGTGGCAGTTCAGCTTGTCAGACGGATTGGAAGAGGCAGAGGCAGCCTACTTAAGGAGCAGGATGCTTATTTTTTATTTTATTATATATGATTTAGTAGGAGTCTCCTCTGTTTGCCCGAGCTATAATTGCTGTTGGCGTCAGCCGTCACTCACGCATACATCCTAGCTCAGTGATCCTCTGCGCTGCTCTGGAGTGCTGGGTCAGGCATGGCCACCATGCCGGATTTTTTCTGTATTTTTTTTTTTTTTTTAAGCGTCCAGTATTTTTTCCTTTTTTTAGTGGATGGATCTTACTCTTGCTCAGGCTGGTTGAACTCTGGACCTTGGAGTGGATCCTCCGCTCGGAGCCTCAGAGCGCTAGGATGACGGCAGAGCCACGGCGACCATGCCCCAGGCTGCTTTTGATTACTATGTTTTTTCAAAGATGGCAAGTTTGTTCATTCTGCAAGCCAGGAAAGAACTCATTACAAAGGTAAGAATGAGGAGTGGAGAAGTCTAGAGGTGGGAAATTATTTCAGAGAGGGAAAGATTTGGATTTGATATTTGAAGAGATGATATGGTTGGAAGGGTTGGTCGTGAAGGAAAGCTTTTTTTTTTCCATTTTTACTTGAGAGTGAAGTAAATGGTTTAGGTGATCTGAGCGTGCGTTCTGGGCTGAGTGAATTCAATCACTTCTTTCTTTTTTTATTATTTATTTTTGAGCAAGTCTCCCATTAATGCTCGGGTAAGTACGTGCGTCGCCGTCAGGCCTTCCGCACTCAACTCTGGGCTACGAGCATCCTGCCAGCCTCCGAGTGCCTTGGACCACAGGCTGCTGGCACCTGCGGCTCAGTTTTTCTATAATATATTTTTTCAGGTTGCCAATTAATTTTCTGTTGTCATAGTAGAGATGGGTCTCCTCTTGTAGGTGGTGTCGACTCCTGACCGTGACGTCTCACGCCTCAGCTTCCAGAGTGCTAGATTAAACGTCATTTTTCATAATCAGGTGCGGGGAAAGGAAGCTTTGACTCTGAGATGAGTCACAAGTGCTTTCTTCAAGCGGCCAGTTCCGCGAAGGGAAAGGAGCATTCTCTGCAGAGAGGAGCAGATGTGCAGGGTCTGTTGGCCTGGGTGCGGTGTTTGGCGCACAGAATGAGGACTTAAGAGGGGAGTTCTGTGGCCAGGTGAGTCTCACGCTGTAATCCTAGCACTCTGGGGGCCGATGGCGGCGATCGCTCGGAGGTCAGGATCAAGACCAGGTCTGAGCAAGGCGATCATATTACTATAATAGAAAGAAATTGACAAACTATTAATTGGCCAATCTTAATTGGCACTAATATATGATGGAAAATTAGACCGGCATGGTAGGCACATGCCTGGGAGTCCCAGATACTTGGGGAGGAGGCTGGGCAGGAGGATCGCTTGAGCCAGGAGTTTTGGGTTGTTGAGCCGAGGTGATGCACGGTCATCACTCCTAGCCTGGGCAACAAAGCGAGACTCTGTCTAAAAAAGAAACCTACTCGGGAGGCTGAGGCAGGAGGATCCCTTGAGCCCAGGAGTCTGAGGTTGCTGTGAGCGAGGCTGACGCCACGGCACTCACTCTAGCCTGGGCATCAAAGTGAGACTCTGTCTCAAAAAAAAAAAAAATCCAGAGAAGAGCTTTAGCTATTTCTTCAAATGTTTTCTGGAGAAATAGGGCATTAATCTTATTTTATTTTGCATTTTTGCTACCATTATGTTTGCTGCCATTTTTGGTAAGAATTTGGACTGCGTGAAAGTAGCCTGAGTGTGTGTGGTTTATCTAATCCTGCCTGGGGTGATTAGTGATTGATTCTTTTCATTAGGAAAAAAATGTTTCTGCTTCATCTTCGCAACCAGGTTCTCAAAGTTTTGTTCAGGGGTGAATATCAGTACCTCATTGTCTGAAATTGCTTGGGAGGCCAACCGTTCTCTTCTTTGAGGATGAATTCTCCCAGAGACGAAAGCATTCTCTTTGTTCTTTCTCTATGCTGTGTGACTGAGAAACTGGGTTTTAATCATGTGTAGAATGTGAGCTTCTTTGAATTAATAGTTACCCCTGGAATAATCGCCTTATAGGGTTGTAGTAATAGCCAAGCAAATTAGTGTATAAAGGAAAAGGTATTTTTTCAAAAACAGTGCTCAGATCAGTAATCCCACTTCTGGGTTTTCACCCAAAAGATTTGAAATTAGTTTGTTGAAAAAGTACCTGTACCCCTGTCTGTATTGCAGCTCTATACACAGTAGCCAAGTTACGGATTCAACCTAAGTGTCTATCAACAGATGAATAGATAAAGAAAATGTATATATACACGCCATGGAATACTTTTTAGCCTTAAAAAGGAAAGAAACTTTGTCATTTGCAACAACATATATAGAATTGGAGAACAATATGCTAAGTGAAATAGGCCAAACACAGACAAATACCACATGAGCTCACTTAATGTGGAATCTAGAACAGTTGAACTCCAGAGACAGCAGAATGGTGGTGACTAGAGGCTGGAATTGGGGGACAAATTCGGAGAGGATGGTCAAAGGGTATAAGAGCTCAATTACATAGGAGGCATGAAGTGTTTTTCTTTGAGATACATTGCACAGTGTGGTGAATATAGTAAATAATAACATGCATTTCAGAATTACTAAGATAGTAAATTTCACATATTGTCACCACAAAAAGATAAGTATTTGAGGTGATGGATATGACAGTTAGCTTGATTTAATATTTCATGTTTATGATTCATAAAGTGTAACATCATAAATCTGTACAACATAGAAATGTAGATTAACTGGACACTTTTGTTTTTAAATCTCAGATATTTTACTGAGAAATAAGCATTACTAATTTTCCATTTTGTGCAGGTGCACAGATTAGTGTTTTCTTTAGCAATAACCCTTACTTTATTTTTTTCGAGCACTTTGGAACCGCATGAAGGTTGGTTGTCAAGGCTAATGTCAAGGATGTGCAGATGGTGTGGTGGATGTTTATAATGTGATGATTAAGGTTTCCCTTCACTGTCTTTCATTTTACTTCCCCACGTCTTACATTCTCAACTTTAAAACCAATGTGGTGAATTGAATTTCTTGGCTTATGTGGGCTTTATTTAGCTTACCGTTTCCCTGTTCGTACATTAGGAATGGTACTTGGTATTTCTGTTGGTTAAAATTCAAGATGGTAGTATTTTTATGGCCTGTGTATTAGCCTGGCCTGCCATAACAAGATACCGTAGACCAAGTGGCTTAAACCACGGAAATTTAATTTTCTCTCAAGTTTCTAGTCTAGAAGTCTGAGACCAGGGAGCCAGACCTGGGTTCTGGGAGGGCTCTCTTCCTGACGTACAGACGGCCGCCTTCTTGCTGTGTCTGGTGTTCTTCCTCTTATTAGGGCTGTTCCCATCATGAGCCCAAAGGCCCCATCTGCAAATACCCTTGCATTGGGCGTTAGGGTTTGACATAGGAATTTGAAGGGGGGTGGCACAATTCCACACACAGCGGCCAAGGACTGTGAATGAAAATGTGTCATTACATGGAGTCCCAGGGCCCCCCACTGTGGAGACGTAAGAGATGGGGAGAGAACTGCTCGAGGTGGTGTCTCAGTTTTTTTTTGAGACAGAGTCTGACTCTGTTGCCCAGGCTAGAGTGCCATGGCGTCAGCCTCGCTCACAGCAACCTCCAACTCCTGGGCTCAAGCGATCCTCCTGCCTCAGCCTCCCGAGTAGCTGGGACTACAGGCATGCGCCACCATGCCCGGCTCATTTTTTCCATATATTTTTAGTTGGCCAATTAATTTCTTTCTATTTTTTAGTGCAGACGGGGGTCTCGCTCTTGCTCAGGCTGGTTTCGAACTCCTGATCTTGTGGGATCCTCCCGCCTCGGCCTCCCAGAGTGCTAGGATTACAGGCATGAGCCACTGTGCCCGGCCATTCATTCTAATACTAGTTTCTCAACATATTATAGTGTTATTTGCACAATCAATAACCCCAAACACGTGGTAACCGAGGCAGTTTGATTAACCCCGCTTTTTCTCTCTAAGGATTGAGGCCAGACGCAAGTGCCTTCTTCATCATGATGTTTACCCTTATGATGGTGGCCTATTCGGCCAGCTCCATGGCGCTGGCCATAGCAGCAGGTCAGAGTGTGGTTTCCATAGCGACACTTCTCATGACCATCTCTTTCGTGTTCATGATGGTGAGTATGGACTGTGCCACTCTGAGAAGCCGTGCTCCCCCCTTTGTTTCCTCGTTCACATTCACCTGTTGTAAAATCTGCTTTGAGGATTCTGCAAACAGGACGCTTTGCTTTAAGGATGCCATATATTGAAATACAGCTTATATTAGAGAATGTACCAGCTTTCCTCGTTGTCCTTATTAGCATGTCGTTACTAAAGTGTTTTTATTTTTATTTATTTTGTTTTGAGACAGAGTCTTGCTTTGTTGCCCAGGCTAGAGTGAGTGCCATGGCCTCAGCCTCGCTCACAGCAACCTCCAACTCCTGAGCTCAGGCGATCCTCCTGCCTCAGCCTCCCGAGTAGCTGGGACTACAGGCATGCGCCACCATGCCCAGCTAATTTTTGCTATATATATTAGTTGGCCAATTAATTTCTTTCTATTTATAGTAGAGACGGGGGTCTTGCTCTTCCTCAGAGTGGTTTCGAACTCCTGACCTTGAGCAATCCACCCGCCTCAGCCTCCCAGAGTGCTAGCATTACAGGCGTGAGCCACCGCGCCCAGCCTAATTTTTTTTTTTTTAGAGATGAGGTCTTGCTATGTTGCCCAGGCTGGTCTCAAACTCCTGAGCTCAAGCAATCCTCCTGCCTCAGCTGCCCAAGTGGCTGGGACCACAGGGACAGGCCATTTCTTTCTTTCTTTCTTTTTTTTTTTATTTTGAGACAATCTTGCTCTCTGGTCTGGGTTAGAGTGCCGTGGCGTCAGCCTAGCTCACAGCAACCTCCAACTCCTGGGCTCAAGCGATCCTCCTGCCTCAGCCTCCCGAGTAGCTGAGATTACAGGCATGCGCTACCATGCCCGGCTCATTTTTTCTGTATACATTTTTAATCGGCCAATTAAATGGAATATGTATTATAGATATATTGTCCTTCCTTTGAAACCATAAACAGCTTTAGCCATATAAAGATCTACACATGCAAAGAGAAAGATTAAGTGTTTAGAGTAAGTGGAATGCATTTCAAGAAAGAGTTGGTCTTAGCAGAAATGTTTAGAAGGGTGGAAAGGAATTCTGTATGAAATTACTTGACGGATTCTGACTCCTGGTATTTGCTTTTTGCAGATTTTTTCAGGCCTGCTGGTAAATCTCACAACCATTGCCTCTTGGCTGTCCTGGCTCCAGTATTTCAGCATTCCTCGATACGGCTTCACGGTACTTTTTCTTGGTATCTCATGGGGACTGGGTCCCCAATCTAGAGACAATCAAAATAAAAAGCCCACTCATCTCATTTCTCCAGCCAGGAGCTGTGAGAGTCTCCCATGTAGGCATTTCTTTGTAGGAGCAAAGAATGAGAATTTCCTGTTAGCTTTGGGTAGCACAAGGCCAGGAAGTCCTTTGGGGTTTTCCCCAATCAGTTGTCCTTTGAGGGGAGTGTGGGAAACACCGCATAGTAAAGGAGAAAGATTGGCCAATGGACAAGAAGCGTATTGTTGCGTCTCAGCTCAATAAGAAAATAAATGAAAGCATGGCAGATGAGGCTAGAATACACAAAGACCATTATAATACTCATAGCCATATTGGATTTTGTAAGTTCATCAACTCCAAAGAAAACTGTCTGATGTCTTAATACATCACAACCAAGTTTCCAGCTCCCAGGAATTACAACTTGGCTTGATGGAAACAAACAAAAACATAAGATTGTTCCCGCAAATTAACAGTGCTTATGAGCTATAATAGCCAGAGGGTCTCCCTTTTGGCCAAATACTTCCCTTCTTTTGTATTGGAAGCCAAAAATCCCAGCCTTAGGCCCCCTGATTGCCAAGGAAAATAACTTTCATAGCTTTGGTATCACAAAGACTGTGAATGTGAAACTCGGTATGTTTTTAGAAATAATAATAATAACAAAGATTAAACTTTAAGGACATGATTGTGATCATTCTCAAGAAACTTTGTGAAATTAAAAACTGTTTACCTTGCTGGGCTGCCACTTGGATTGTAGGCTTTGCAGCATAATGAATTTTTGGGACTGAACTTCTGCCCGGGACTCAATACAACGTTAAACGACACCTGTAGCTTCGCGACGTAAGTGTGGGTTCGTTGTCCTGATGGGTTTGCTTGCTACCGTGGCGTGATGTAGAAGGGACACAGGGCTTGGAGCTGACAAGAGTTCTTCCAGGATCACTGAATATTTCTGAGCCTCTGTTTTCTCATCCATAAAGTGAATCACTGTGCACTAATGCATGTAAACACGCCGTGCAACACCTCTGTAATCTGTTATAGTCAAAATCATATTTAGGCCGGGCACAGAGGCTCACACCTGTAATCCTAGTACTCTGGGAGGCCGAGGTGGGAGGATCACCCAAGGTCAGGGGTTCGAAACCAGCCTGAGCAAGAGCGAGACCCCATCTCTACTAAAAAAATAATAGAAAGAAATGAATTGACCAACTAAAAATATATAGAAAAAATGAACCGGGCATGGTGGCTTGTGCCTGTAGTCCCAGCTACTCGGGAGGCTGAGGCAGGAGGATCGCTTGAGCCCAGGAGTTGGAGGTTGCTGTGAGCTAGGCTGACACCACGGCACTCACTCTAGCCTGGGCAACAGAGTGAGACTCTGTCAAAAAAAATAAATAAATTGTATTTAATGTGGAAAAATGTTTCTTATGTGTTGCTTGTTTGTTTGAGGCCTTTTTATTTTTTATTTTTTTTGATGTTAAACAACAAGTATTTATTTGTCACTCACATCTACAAGTTTAGGCTGGGTTTACCTCTAAGCTTCAGGTTGGATCCAGGCCTGCTTGATTTAGTCTTCATCCTCTTTGGATCAAGAGCCTCTCTTCTGGGTCTTTTACAGGGTGCTTTTGATGTTTTGATTGTGGGTTTGAGTTATTACTTTTCAAAACATTTGAGTTTGGCCGGGCGCGGTGGCTCACGCCTGTCATCCTAGCACTCTGGGAGGCCGAGGCGGGAGGATCGCTCAAGGTCAGAAGTTCAAAAGCAGCCTAAGCAAGACCCCGTCTCTACTAAAATAGAAAGAAATTATTTGACCAACTAAAAATATATATACAAAAAAATTAGCCGGGCATGGTGGCGCATGCCTGTAGTCCCAGCTACTCGGGAGGCTGAGGCAAGAGGATCGCTTGAGCCCAAGAGACTGAGGTTACTGTGAGTGAGGCTGACGACACAGCACTCACTCTAGCCCGGGTGACAGAGTGAGACTCTGTCTCAAAAAAAAAAAAAAAATTTGAGTTTGAAATGAGATGCTTTGATATTTTAGCCAGAGCTTACAGTCTTGAAGGTTACGGATTATATGCAACATATGCAGCCAGGGACTCACGAATACTATAAGCCCAACCCAGTAGTGAGACCTAAAAGGTGTTAGCAGCACAGAAAGTGTATGTCCCCTGCCAAGATCCTAGCACTTTGCCTCTTGCATTTGGGAGATGCCGTGAAAGCAAAGGCTGCACAGTTCTGTTTTTATATTGAAATATGTATTTTTTTTAAGAGGACACATTGTTAGATAGGGAGGATAGGAAGGATTCCAAAAGTTGAGAAGGAAATCCCATTTTTGCATACTATTAAAATAGACATTCAGGTTTTAACAAAATTAGAGGATATTGTTCTAAAAATTTAATGACACTTTCCTTTTCTATGATTGTTGTTAATGGTTCCATTTTGATACATACATTAGTGAGACAAAAGAGAATGTTGTTGGTATCCTAAATCTTTCCTAAATGCTCACATAGAATAGAAATAATTCTTTTATTTTTTTTAACCTTTTTTTTTTTTATTTTAGCATATTATGGGGATACAAGTGTTAAGGTTATATATATTGCCCATGCCCTCCTCCCTCCTAGAATAGAAGTAATTCTTTTTTTTAATTTTTTTTTTTTTTTTTGAGACAGAGTCTCACTCTGTTGCCTGGCCTAGAGTGAGTGCTTTGGCATTTTATAGTAGTAGTAGCTACTATAAACTCAGTGCCTGGTGTCAATTGGACTCTCAACAAGTTGTGTTGAATGAATGAATTATGAATATATCCAGTCTTCCATAGAACTCTTGTGGAATAGTTATATGGACAATGTCAGGGTCCTTCAATAAATCAAGAAGAACTAAAGGGCCTTTTTTTTTTTTTTTGAGACAGAGTCTCATTTTGTTGCCCAGGCTAGAGTGAGTGCCGTGGCGTCAGCCTCGCTCACAGCAACCTCCAACTCCTGGGCTCAAGCGATCCTCCTGTCTCAGCCTCCCGAGTAGCTGGGACTACAGGCATGTGCCACCATGCCCAGCTAATTTTTTTCTATATATTTTTAGTCGGCCAATTAATTTCTTTCTATTTTTAGTAGAGACAGGATCTCACTCTTGTTTAGGTTGATTTCAAACTCCTGACCTTGAGCAATCCGCCCGCCTCGGCCTCCCAGAATGCTAGGAAGAAGTAATTCTTAATAATAAGACAAATTGCTATTTGGAATGACTGATAGGAAATCCTCTATGAAGAAAGGTTTTCTTCGTCATACCCATTTCCTTTTGCTTTGATCTGGGTGTCAGGTCATGTAAAACACAAAGTTAGTGCCAGCTAGCGGGTCAAGATGAAGCGGACAGGAAAACTGGGACGAGATAAGGAGCAGTCCCCCCCTCAGCTTCCTGGAAACATGAGATGAGGCTTCCTCCTTCTAAGATGAAGAAGGAAGCTACTCTTATAGTCAAAGAGGCTGCCGTTGCTTTCGGAACTGCTGAATTCCAAGAGCTGCACAGAAATGGTAGCAGGCAATGATCGTGGCTGTCCCAGATATTTCTAGCACCCGGTGCTTTCCTAGCACCTGTGGCAAGGCCCCTCCATCTGCTCTACTCAGGCTCAGATCTGGTAACGGGGCCCACTGATAATGTCCTGTAGCTGAGTGTCTGCCGTCATCGTTACAGTCCCCGCACAAGGACTGACAGTGACACTCCGGCGGCAGGAAGCCCTTGTTCCCTTCCTTCCCCAGTTTTCAAATTCTTAGCCTGTGCTCTTTTGCATGGCTGTATTTTTTTTTTTTTATGGGCGAGCAGTACTACAGAGAGCTTTGATCATCTTAGTGAGGGTCAGGGGTGGCATCAGTTCAACCTGAGCTTTTCTCCATCGGGAATAACTACAAAATTACTTGATAAATTTTTCTGCCCTACTGTTTCTGGATACTCTCAAAGAAAAAACAAACAAAAAAAAAGGCAAAAAAATATTTTTTGTTCTGCCCTTCGAAGGAGGGCAGCATTATAGATTTGGAAATAAATGAATTGGGAGAGGCTAAAACTTAGCTCAAAGTGTGACTCTGTGAACTTGGCCAAGTTCCTTAAACCTTAGTCCCCTTCATTTTTTTTTTGAGATGGAGTCTCACTCTGATGCCTGGGCTAGAGTGCCGTGGCGTCAGCCTCGGTCACAGCAACTTCCAACTTCTGGGCTCAAGCGATCCTCCTGCCTCAGCCTCCCGAGTAGCTGGGACTACAGGCATGCGCCATCATGCCTGGCTAATTTTTTTATGTCTGGCTAATTTTTTTCTATTTTTTTTTTTTTTTAGTAGGGATGGGGTCTTGCTCTTGTTCAGGCTGGTCTCGAACTGCTGAGCTCAAATGATCTTCCCATCTCGGCCTCCCGGAGTGCTAGGATTACAGGCCTGAGCCACCAGGCCAGGCCCCCTTCATCTTTTAAATGTGCATAATATCTACCCCATTGGGTTGTTTTTTTTGTTTTGTTTTGTTTTTTTGAGACAGAGTCTCACTCTGTTGCCCAGGCTAGAGTGAGTGCCATGGCATCACCCTAGCTCACAGCAACCTCAATCTCCTGGTTCAAGCGATCCTCCTGCCTCAGCCTCCCGAGTAGCTGGGACTACAGGCATGTGCCACCATGCCCAACTAATTTTTTGTATATATATTTTTAGTTGGCCAATTAATTTCTTTCTATTTTTAGTAGAGACGGAGTCTGGCTTTTGCTCAGGCTGGTCTCGAACTCCTGACCTTGAGCAATCCTCCCACCTCGGCCTCCCAGAGTACAGGATTACAGGCGTGAGCCACCTTGCCCGGCCCCCTTCATCTTTTTTTTTTTTTTAAGGCCAAAAACCAATTGAACTTAGCAGAACCCCTTCATCTTTTAAATGCATAATAACTACCCCATTGGGTTGTTTTAGTGATTAACTAATCAATTAAGTGCAGGATGCTTGCATAATATCTGGGGAAATGTTGAGCACGCAGTGACTGTTAGCTATTGTCTATGACAGGATAATTATGGAAGACTTGGTTCCCGTATAGGCTGCTTTAGCTAAGGAACAGTGGCTTTACTGAGTGGAATTTGAGAGATGGTAAAAATGAAATTTCTTCTTTTTCCATTGAATTTTAGGTGCACCGGAGAAGAGTATTTGTCCAGTCAGGGCATTGATCTCTCACCTTGGGGCTTGTGGAAGAACCACGTGGCCTTGGCTTGCATGATTGTTATCTTCCTCACCATTGCCTACCTAAAATTGTTATTTCTTAAAAAATATTCGTAAATTCCCCTTTTATGTGCTAGGATTTATCCTCACCTGAGAAAGGAGCACCTTGATTTATCTTGCATATTCAATCAAGTTTTCTTCTGGTCTTCTGTTCAGTTGCCATTGTATTGCTGTTCAGCAACGATTACCTTCAACAGAAACACTCATAGAAATCACAGTGGACTGAATTATACATGAAAAAGCCCAAGTCATCAAGCTGGCAGGCAGGAATATGGAGCTTTTTTTTCTATAATTGTAATATAAAAAGTTTTTAAAAAGTAAAAAAAAAAAAAAAAAAAAGAAAAAGAAAAATTCCAAGTCAAAAACGAATGATACGCCTGTAATCCTAGCACTCTGGGAGGCTGAGGCGGGCAGATCGCTCAAGGTCAGGAGTTCGAAACCAGCCTGAGCAACAGCAAGACCTCGTGTCTACCATAAATAGAAAGAAATTAGCCAAAAAAACTAAAAAAAAATAGAAAAAAAAAACAAAAAAACGAATGATACTATGTGTGGCATATTCAGTAACCATGGGGAAGAAATCTAGTCTAATTTATTGACCTGAAACAGAGTAGAGCTGAATACTAGATACTTCTGACAAGTTACTAATATCTCTGCTATCAGTTTCCTTGTCTTTAAAATGAACAGGTAGAGCAGGTCAAAACTCCCGTGCTGATCAGTAGTGGGATCGCGCCTGTGAATAGCCACTGCACTCCAGCCTGGGCAACATAGCGAGACCCCGTCTCTAAAAAGAAAAAAATAAAAAAAAAAAAACAAAAACAAACAAAAAAAATAAAATGAACAGGTAGGTTAACAGCCCTCCCGTTTTAATATTATGTGAATCTACGACCTGCTATTATTTAATAAATAACAAATGTATTATTAATGTTGTCTTGGAAGTGTGAAAATCTAAAATATGTTGGAAAAACCAGTCTAATTCATAGGGTAAATAAGCCATTGTGATAGAAAAAAAGTCTTTGATAAGCTTATTAAGGTTAATAGAACTTACCAGTATTTCTCTCTAGTGGTATTATGATATTTTGGGAATCTTGGCTGGGCGTTTTGGATTTATTAGATGGAATAGAAAGCCAGGAGTCTGGTGATACAGCTCTTGTGCCATTTCGGGGACATTCTAACTCTGGAAAGTCACTTAATCTTTTGGGGATGGTTCCTTGGTTTATAACCTGTAATCTGAGTTATGCATCAAAATCATCTAAGGAAACTTGCTATAAAAATACAGATGTCTGGGCTTTTCCTCGCCCCACTGCGTAATCGATAAAGAGCTCTGATCACTTCTGGATTTGGTCATTTTAAAGATTCTTTCCACCTCCCAAAATTTTACAGATGACTTAATAACTGTCACATCTGTCCCTTTACAGGCTTTTTTGCTCCCTACTCATACACCTTATTTATTTCCATATCGTCTCCTCATTTCTAACCTTTACCAGGAATAGGGAAATGTTTTACAAAATTTTTTATTGAAGGGCACTGTACCAAAAAGCGCAGTTGAGTGAATTACCGCAAAATAAACACTCATGTGCAACCATCAAGCCAGGTCGAAAAACAGAACATGACAGCACCCGGAAGCCCCCTCCTGGCTCCTTGCAGCCGTCAGTTCCTCCCTGTCCTCCCTGGGTTGTTTTAGAAATGACACTTGGGTTTCCCCTCTGCTCTTCTCAGAACCTTACAAAAGCCCAGTTTTGTATTCTTGTGTGCATAGGCACATACAAGAGAGTCTCCCCCAACTTTTTAAATTTTAAAATAATTTTTTTTTGGATTTTTTTTCTTTTATTGAGAGGTTGAAGATATTGGTCATTCACTCATTGCATCACATATATGACCTCAAGACAAGCAGAAAGGTTCAGAATGCACAAAATCTTGGTTGCCCATAAAAATAATTGACTAAATAGTTTTAGATTTACAGGAAAGTTGCAAAATTTCCCTTAATGTTAACATTTTATGTACCAGGGTCAAAGCTAAGAAAGCAATGTCGGTTCATTACTGTCAATTAAACAAACTGCCTGCTCAACTCGGATTTCACCAATTTTCTGCTAATATTCTTTTATTGTTCCAGGATTCAGTTCAGGAGATCACATTGCATCTAGTTTCCTTTTTTTTTTAAAGTAAATACTTTTCAATATTCTTATAGGAATTATGTGGGCTGGGCAGTGTAGACTCCCGTGTCTGGTCATCTCAGAATTCATTTAGCTCATCAGTGGGTGCCCTGTCATATTGTTGTGATGTCAGTATGGTGTCAGCATGTTTTAATCTTTGAACTTTAAAGAACAGTGTTTTTGGCCGGGCGCGGTGGCTCACGCCTGTCATCCTAGCACTCTGGGAGGCCGAGGCGGGAGGATCGCTTGAGCTCAGGAGTTTGAAACCAGCCTGAGCAAGAGCGAGACCCCGTCTCTACTATAAATAGAAAGAAATTAATTGGCCAACTAATATATATAGAAAAAAAAATTAGCCGGGCATGGTGGCGCATGCCTGTAGTCCCAAGCTACTCGGGAGGCCGAGGCAGGAGGATTGCTTGAGCCCAGGAGTTTGAGACCAGCCTGAGCAAGAGCGAGACCCGGTCTCTACTAAAGATAGAAATTGGCTGGACAACTAAAAATATACAGGAAAAATTAGCCGGGCATGGTGGCGCATGCCTGTAGTCCCAGCTACTCGGGAGGCTGAGGCAGGAGGATCAATTAAGCTCAGGAGTTTGAGGTTACAGTTAGCTACGATGACACTACTGCACTTACTCAGGGCGACAGAGCAAGACTCTGTCTCAAAAAAAAAACCAAAAAAGGAACAGTGTTTAACATTTGATTAATGCATCATCCTGTTAACACATTTTTTTTTTTTTGCTGGTTATTATGTGACCATCAAAGTTAATAATCAATTTTTATTGTTTTTTAGTTACAACTTCTACTTTTTTCATAACCGTGCCTTTACTCACAGTTCTCTGTATATACTTTTCCTCATTATGCAGAGAGAACTATATCTATGCCTTATACACAAAATAATATACTTTACAAAAGAAACAAAACAGCCAAGATTTTTAACGTCTGCTTTTGAAATTAACGAGAACTTAAATATACCCTATCATATTTATCCTCTTTTTGGATTAAAATTGCCCTATTATGTACTTTTTTAATGTTGTGGCAAGAAACGCATGACATAAAATTTACCATCTTAACCATGTAAAACTTAAGGAACATTTTTTTAAAAGTGTAGTTTTTCCTGTAAAGTACAAAAGAAAAAGTTTGTAGAAATTTACTTAAGAATATGTATTTTTTTAAAGTTTTGTTTATTTTCTTGGATGTCAGAACTAATCTTTAATGGATGGGGCAAATTGGTTTAAAATAAAATAAAACTTAAGAATTAAATGAATGTTGGTTGTTATTTATACTCATACTATAAATATATACTATTTATTTTGTTTTGTGGTTCTTTGTGGCAGAACTATATAGTGTTTTATGATACCACTTGCTGTTCTGTGTCTAAAGAATTTTGGAGAAGTAGGATTATAGAAGATAATTGGCTCTGGGAGGCCCAGGTGGGTGGATTGGTCAAGGTCAGGAATCGAAACCAGCCTGAGCGAGACCCCCGTGTCTACTAAAAATAGAAAGAAATTAATTGACCATCTAAAAATATATATAGAAAAAATTAGCTTGGCATGGTGGCATATGCCTGTAGTCCCAGCTACTCGGGAGCGGAGCAGTAGGATCGCTGAGCCAGGAGTGGAGGTTGCGGTGAGCTAGGCTGACGCCACGGCACTCATCTAGCTGGCAACAAAGTGGGACTCTGTCTCAAAAAAAAAAAAAAAATTAATTGGTTTGAGAGCACCTCTAAAAAAATCATTGCAATATTTAGCAAACTTTCTGAATAGTATCCACGATAAAAAAAAATTCATATCATAACCCATTTCTTTGTGCATGCACATGAATAATGCAAACAAGTTTCTCGTGGTACATTCTGAAAGATATTTTTGAAATAGAGTTAGAATAAAACTATTTTATAGGTCCATCAGTAAACATGTCATCACCAAATATGCATTTTTAAGGTTATAGGTCTGCCTCCTTATTTTTAGTGACCTGATTTGATGAATGATGGGATATGCTGGTAATAATTGCTGTATCTATTTCACACGTAAATTGTAAGGACGAGGCTGCTCTCTTGGGGCAGTGATCCACACCTTCGATCCTGAGGGCTCAGAGCCCCAGGTTATCTCGTCCTTATCAGGCTGTGGGGCATGGGGACACTGAGTCACTTCTGTGCATTCCCTGCCCAGTTATGTAGCCGAGATGCTGCCTCCACAAATGACAGGAATCAATATTTAATCCTCTTTTGCCTGATGTCCCACCAGAGTGGAAAGCCCACTGCAACTACCGTGTTTCCCCCCAAATAAAACAGGGTCTTATATTTTTCTCCAGAAGACACCCTACGGCTTATTTTCAGGGGATGTGTTTTTTTTTTTTTTTTTTTTTTTTAAGGTGTTACTTCTGATGGAATATTTTTTTTTAACTACGGTACAACCATCTACATTGATTCAAACATAGTGAAGTCATCTTCTTCTGGAACATCATCCTCACTCTCCAGACCCCGAATCCCATCCTGAATGTCTCGCGACTCTGTTTCCTTTAGAGCCACCGGCCCCATCTCTCATGTCGAGCACTAGAGGTCTCACGGGGCGGATGAGAAGGGCTGCTCGTGTTCTTTCCCGCTCCACGACGACACGCATGGGTTGTGCAGATGCGCTGCGCAGCCACGCCCCGTCACCAGGGCTGATTTTCATAGCCACGCCCACCACTAGGACTGATTTTCATAGCCACGCCCATCACCAGGGCTGATTTTCATAGCCACGCCCATCACTAGGGCTGATTTTCATAGCCACGCCCATCACTAGGGCTGGTTTTCATAGCCACGCCCATCACTAGGGCTGATTTTCATAGCCACGCCCATCACTAGGGCTGGTTTTCATAGCCACGCCCATCACTAGGGCTGGTTTTTCATAGCCCCACCCATCACCAGAGCTGATTTTCATAGCCAAGCTCATCACCAGGGCTTATTTTCATAGCCACGCCCACCACTAGGACTGATTTTCATAGCCACGCCCATCACCAGGGCTGATTTTCATAGCCACGCCCACCACCAGGGCTGATTTTCATACCCACGCCCATCGCCAGGGCTGATTTTCGGGGTAGGGCTTCTATTGCGCACATGCTTAGACATCCTGTAGGGCTTATTTGATGGGGAGGTCTTATTTTGGGAGAAACACGGCAAGTGGCCAGGTGTCAGATTCAGTGGAGCCGTCACTGCGTTCCAAGGTGACATGTCCCCCCAACTCTTGAGGATCCAGGACCTTTCCACCAGCAGAGCCTAAAACTGCAGGGACAGCAAGCAGCAATTCTAAAGATGGGTTCGTGGGATGGGTTCGAGAGAGGCCAGTCCCTCTTGGTGTCTGGACTGCGCATTCTAACTACGGGGTGCAGACCCTAGTTAGTGGTTGAACGTAGGGGTCTGTGAACTTTCCATAAAGGGCCAGATAGTAAATATTTTAGACTTTGTGGGCCACGATGGTCTGTGTCACAGCTACTTTGCCATCATGGGGCAGAAACACAGCCATAGGGGATACAAGGACAAATGAACATTGGCTGCGTTCCAATATAGTGTTGTTTACCGAGGCAGGCACGGGCTGGGTTAGTCCCCCAGGCGTTTGCTGGACCCTGGCCCAGTGCATGGGACGCAGGACTCAGTGTCCCCACTGAGGCTGTCACCCACCGACTGGCGCTAGCACGATGCTCATGCCCCGTGATGCTAATAGCTTAACTGTACTGAGTGGGTCCTGTGACCAGGTGTATTCTAGGCACTGTACAGGCATTATCTAACTTAGTTTTCATACCCGATGGAGGTACATGCTATTTGAATCCCCATTTTACAGCTGAGAAAGATACAGATGACCCTAACTAAATCAATTGCAGCCACAGACCTGGTGAGTGAAGGATGACAACAGGAGGGGCAGGGGACCTTTTCCTGGGTAACTGTAGAACTTAAAAGTCCCCACGCATCACAGCTCACGCACCTCCAGGGCTTGTCTTCACCCTCGCCATGCCCGCTCCTGCTTCTGCATACGGCGTTTGCAAAAGTGACCCACCACGGGCGTGCGTCAAAGGTGCCCTGGTGGCCGGGCGAGGTGGCTCACGCCTGTAATCCCAGCACTCTGGGAGGCCGAGGCGGGAGGATTGCTCGAGGTCAGGAGTTCGAGACCAGCCTGAGCAAGAGCGAGACCCCGTCTCTACTAAAAATAGAAAGAAATTAATTGGCCAACTGAAAATATATATAGAAAAAATGAGCCGGGCATGGTGGCACATGCCTGCAGTCCCAGCTACTCGGGAGGCTGAGGCAGGAGGATCGCTTGAGCCCAGGAGTTTGAGGTTGCTGTGAGCAAGGCTGACGCCATGGCACTCACTCTAGCCCGGGCCACAGAGTGAGACTCTGTCTCAAAAAAAAAAAAAAAAAAGAAAAAAAAAAGAAAGGAAACGAAAGAAAAGGTCTTGCATCTCAACCTTACTGGTGAAAAACTTCAGTGGTTTCAAAATCATCTTGATGCCCCCAAAAGTGAGACGTGCAAAAAAAAGACGCTTGCGAATTAACTGAAAGGGATTTAAATCGATGCAGGAAGGTCGAGTTGCAAAACAGCAGCGGTGACAGGCGGGGAAGGCGACACTGTTGCCACCAAGCAGACCAGGGGGTGCAAGCAGCAGTAGCGTGTGAAGGTCATGGCCTCAAAATTCCAGAGGTTGTAAGCGTGCGTAATCTGCAGACTTCCAGGGAAAGGAATTTTGATCTGACGACATGGCCAGACATGAAAATGAGAAAAATTTGCGCTAATGATGCAGTTCCCAAGACGTGCAAGAAGGAAAAACTATTATAGCTGGAGACGAAGATTTTGGGGGGTTTGGACCTAAAAGATGCATCAAGTGACTCAGATGTGGGAATGACTACAGTAGCTGACCAGTTGTCTTTACTTGAAAATAAATAATTTGAGACCCTCAAGTTTTACTCACTGATCATGGCGCATAATTGT
The DNA here is from genome assembly GCF_000165445.2 of Microcebus murinus. Classification (NCBI taxonomy): domain Eukaryota; kingdom Metazoa; phylum Chordata; class Mammalia; order Primates; family Cheirogaleidae; genus Microcebus; species Microcebus murinus. The sequence goes on along the minus strand of NC_033688.1, from coordinate 7,258,420 downwards.
TGAGATAGAAGAATTTGCAACCTGAGGCTGGAAAAAAAAAATACAAAATAAATTAAAAAAAAAAAAGAATTTGCTATTTAATTCATTCTTTTACATGGTGAGAGTCCTGTATGCAGTTTCAAAATGGTTGTTAGGATTTTTATTTAAAAACGAAGATTGCTTTTCCTGTTATTAAATATTATTAATATTATTAATAAACATTAAATATTATTATTTATAATTTTTATTTATTAATATTAAATATTAATATTAAATGTTAAATTGGTAAAATAGAAGTGATCTTCAAAAATGATTTAATCCAAATTTCAGGGATGGGGAGCGATAATAAGTGAGGGCAAAAAATGTTTTAATTTTTTTTTTTTTTCCCTCACGTGTATTTGGGATTGTGTAATCTCCCATTTTGGGAAATGGACAGTCACCTGTTTTCTGAAAGGTTCCTGTGGATATTTCGTGAGCTGTGATAATAGAAAAATTGTCTTTCAGTAATTGTCACACAAATCCTCCTCTTAAACTTTAATTAAGCCTATTTTCCTTCATTATGAAATAGGAAAAAAATGTGAAATGGAATTTGTATACACTGATGGATTGCATATTATTATTTTCTGAGCCAAAGTTAAATGGCAAAAAAAATTTACCAAAAACAGTGATTCTTGTTATATTGATCTCCCACACTTAATGGGATAAATAATATTAGGTTATCTCCTTTTGATTGTATATTATTTTCTGCTTTCTTTTTCTTTTTTTTTTTTTTTCTGCTTTCTTATTGTGAAAAGCGATAGGTTTTATTTGTGGAGACAGAACTAAACACTAGAGAGTCGATGATTTTAATTGCGTTATTTTTTTTCTTCCAAGAGATAGGTTAAGTTGACATTTTAACTCAGTATTTCAAGTACCATGAAAAACATGGATGTTATAGAATTGCATTCTTCCCAGAACTTGTTAAATGCAATATCCTTTAGTCTGTTTTCTAAAGCATGCAACGCAAGTGTGTTTGAGTATTTTTCTTTTCTTTTTTCTTTTTTTGAGACAGAGTCTCGCTTTGTTGCCCGGGCTAGAGTGCCGTGGCGTCAGCCTCGCTCACAGCAGCCTCCAACTCCTGGGCTCAAGCGATCCTCCTGCCTCAGCCTCCCGAGTAGCTGGGACTACAGGCATGCGCCACCATGCCCAGCTAATTTTTTCTATATATATTTTTAGTTGGCCAATTAATTTCTTCCTATTTTTAGTAGAGACGGGGGTCTACGCTCTTGCTCAGGCTGGCCTCGAACTCCTGACCTTGAGCAATCTGCCCGCCTCGGCCTCCCAGAGTGCTAGGATGACAGGTGTGAGCCACCATGCCCGGCCTCTTTGTGTATTTTCAAGAATGCTGTATGTTCTAAGGATACCCTAATCATGAAAAAGAAAAAAAAAAAAAAAGAAAAAGAAAAAAAAAAAAAGAATGCTGTATGAGTTAACTAGTCATCAACTACGTTTTGTTAACATTTTACTTAAAATGTAACTATTTTAGTTTTGAAAGTTAAAAATAAAATGTATTTCCATAAAAAAAAAAATACCAGCACCTTCTCCCCTTGGGCAACAGGTTTGGTCTACACCCCCAGCCCATAATGCTTGGGCTGTCTTTGTCCTAACAGGGATGAAGCTACCATAGTCATTCTGCTTGATGGAGAGGAAACACCCTGCCAAGTACCTATTAAATACTTGTATTTCCACCCATAGTCTGTTCCTCTTGCTGCTCTGCCCTGGAAAAGGAAAAATGAACCTCCTTCTATTAATGCATTAGGACTGGCCGGGCGTGGTGGCTCACACCTGTAATCCTAGCACTCTAGGGAGGCCGAGGCGGGAGGATCGCTCAAGGTCAGGAGTTCGAGACCAGCCTGAGCAAGAGCGAGACCCCTGTCTCTACTAAAAATAGAAAGAAATTAATTGGCCAACTAAAAAATATATAGAAAAAATGAGCGGGCATGGTGGCGCATGTCTGTAGTCAGTCTCAGCTACTGGGGAGGCTGAGGCAGGAGGATCGCTTGAGGCCAGGAGTTGGAGGCTGCTGTGAGCGAGGCTGACGCCACAGCACTCAGTCTAGCCTGGGCAACAAAGTGAGACTCTGTCTCAAAAAAAATAAAAATAAAAATATGTGCAAAGGCAGCCTGAAAGTTTAGGGGCTAACAACCATGGAGGACCCTCCACCGAGAGGGATCGGGGTTGGGGACACATGTCCCCAGCCTTGAGTTCTTCAGACGGAACTGTGAGAGGTGTCCTGTTCTCTCTTGGAGTAGTAGTTGTCCACACGTCTGTGTGCTGCCATTTCCTCCTTTTATGTGTCACCGTTTCTCACTCTAGTTTCCTAATGTCCCCTCCCCAAGAAACTATCTGAACTTAAGTCCTTAAACTCATTTCTGTTGAGGCCAGAAACAGCTGGGCATGGTGGTGGAATTGATTGAGGCCAAAAGTTCAAATCTAGCTGGGGCAATGTAGTAAGACCTGGTTTCTAAAAAAAAACACCAGAGGACCCAAAATAATTGTCTACTGTGACCGCCACTCTCCAAAACAGTTACTGTCCCCGCAAATTGGACGATCTACAAAAATTCAGCACCTCGTCAGAATTATTAAGGAAGTTCAATAAGTGTGTTGAATGTAAAATTAATTTACAAAAAAAATTAGGCCGGGCTCAGTGGCTCACGCCTGTCATGCTAGCACTCTGGGAGGCCGAGGCGGGAGGATCGCTCAAGGTCAGGAGTTCGAGACCAGCCTGAGCAAGAGCGAGACCCCCGTCTCTACTATAAATAGAAAGAAATTAATTGGCCAACTAAAAATATATATAGAAAAAATTAGCCGGGCATGGTGGCGCATGCCTGTAGTCCCAGCTACTGAGGAGGCTGAGGCAGGAGGATTGAGCCCAGGAGTTGGAGGTTGCTGTGAGCTTGGGTGACTTCACTTTGGACAGATTTCGTTTGGTCTTATTCAAAAGAGGAAATTCCAAGATAAAATAGGGAACTTCTTAATATAATGGCTTTGATGAAAACATTTTGATTTTGAACTTAAAATGAAGTTCGGAGGACTGCTTTTCAAGCATTTAAAATCTTGTACTTTGATCTAATGGGAAACAGGTGTGTTTTGTTCATTTAAAGAACAGACTGGAATAAAACAAATACGGTATTAGAACGTTTTATTTCATATGGGTTTCTAGTTTGTTTTTTCTTAAGTTCAAAGTCTGGGACTCAGAGATAGACAACAACAAATAGCTCTTGGACATTTTCTAATGGCTGCTGCATGTTCAGTTCAACGGTGTGCCCGGATTTGTCTGATAAACTAACAGACTGATCAAGATAAATAATAAAGTTTGTATTAACAGCGTCAACCTCTATGATCATTCGATACCTGTTTAGAGTTCAAGTTCATGGGCATTTGGAGTTTTTTTGGGAGCACTGGTTAATGCTTAATGAATATCGCATTTCTCGAAGCTATCTGTGTTTGTTGTCCAAGCTACTGGATAGCTTGTCTATTATTACTTATAAATGGAACATAGCTCATATTTTCAAGATAGCTCTAACCATGATCCTTGCATTTTATTGGGTGACCAAATATTCCCAATGGTTACTCCACCTTGGCAGGTTCATAGTGAAATCAGAGCTGCATATTCAGTTTTTCCATCTCTTTGGGTGCAGTACAGCTCAAGTGGCTGCTAACTACTGCTTTGATGAGATGCTCTTGCCTTCTTACTACTTATATTGTGTAATAAGGGACAATTTTAATTGTCCTTTTAATTACATATTTGGGTAGATTTTTCCCCTCTAACAGTATTAACTTTTAATATTTAAATAATATTTAAATATTTTTAAATTTAAAAATATTTAAATACTATTTAAATTTCAATAATATTTAAATAATATTTAAATATTATTTAAATATTATTTAAATTTAAATACTTAAATGTTTAATTTAATTCAAATATTTAAATTAAAATCTTAAAATAATTAATAATTAAATAATACTTTGAAATAATTTAAATATTTAATTTAATATTTAAATATTTAAATTTTATTTAAATTTTATTTAAATCAATATTTAAATACTAATTTTTCCCCCTAACAGTATTTCTTTTCAACAGTATCTGAATCAGCAGTTCCTAAGAGAAAAAAATATAGATGATTCATATGAAATAAACTGAAACCATAAGGAATTGTAAAATTGATGCTATTTTTACTTCTTGACTTGGCAAATATTAATCTTTTTCCATCAAAGACTGCTTTTTCTTTCTAGAGATCAGTGGTGGCCTTCTAGTTTTATATAAATGTTGGCTATATTTTACTGTCTTGAGACTTACAGCTTACATCCACTAAAAAAAAAATCCCTTTTAAAGTTGAAGATGTTTCTTTCTTTTTAAAATCTAGAAGCAGGCTCTAAGAAATCCTGTCTTGTATGAGGCAGCACCTGAGGTTCAGTAATTTTCTTCATTTTCATGCATAATTTTCTTGCTTACATTCAAATAAAAATAGATAATTTTATGAAAGTAAACATTCGCAGTATTGGCAGGTGCGAGATGGGTACTCATATAATTTTGGTTCCTATATGAATTGGTATAAACGTTCTGGAAAACAGTTTCACAATTCATTACATTTGCAGATACTTTTCCATAAAAAAAATAACTAGATATGTGAGAAAATATTTATGTCTAAGTATGTTAGTCATAGAATTATAGATCATAATGAAAAAACTGGAACAATCTAAATGTCCAATACCAGGGAAGAGGTTAATATGTTTTGCTTAATTCATATAAATTATCAATTTATAACTGATGAACTCATATGCATTGGCATATATCAGATATATTCATATATCATACTAATTTAGACCGGGCTTGGTGGCTCATGCTTGTAATCCTAGCACTCTGGAAGGCCGAGGCGGGCGGATCGCTGGAGGTCAGGAGTTCGAAACCAGCCTGAGCAAGAGCGAGACCCCGTCTCTACTATTAATTGGCCAACTAATATATATAGAAAAAAATAGCCGGGCATGGTGGCGCATGCCTGTAGTCCCAGCTACTCGGGAGGCTGAGGCAGGAGGATCGCTTGAGCCCAGGAGTTGGAGGTTGCTGTGAGCGAGGCTGATGCCACGGCACTCACTCTAGCCTGGGCAACAAATAGAGACTCTGTCTCAAAAATACATAAATAAATAAAAAATACTAATTTATATAAATCTACTCTGTAGCCATTATCAAAAGCAGGGTTTCATGGCATGTTTGTGTTAAAACATGAACAAGCAGTGCACAAAACTGTACAAACAAGATGATCCCAATTTTGAAATATATATGTACACTAACTTATAGAAGACTTTTAAGTAAGTTTTTAATTATCATGTGGCAATATCAGTCCCCTTTATTTGCCTTCCAAATTTGAAGTCATCAAGAATTCCTTTTCTTTTTTGCTGATTTAATCAATTGTTATGTGTTGCTTTTTTATTATTATTATTATTTTTATTTTTTTTGGGGGGGGCCAAACCATGTGGCTTTATTATACATTCGTGGACGAAGTTCTGGGGCCCCAGGAGAGGGGGGCCCCGGAAATCACCCTGCTTTTTTTTTTTAAATTTCATCATATTATGGGGGTACAAATGTTTAGGTTGCATATATTGCCTGTGCCCCCCTCCCCCCTCAAGTCAGAGCCTCAAGCGTGCCCATTCCCCAGACGGTGCACATCTCACTCATCGTGTCTGTCTACACCCGTCCCCTCCTCCCCTCCCACCTGCCCGACACCCGATAGATGTCACTCCTGTGTGTCCACTTAGGTGCTGATCAGTTAATGCCAATTTGCTGGTGAGCGCACGTGGTGCTTATTTTTCCAATTCTTGAGATACTTCCCTTAGTAGGATGGGCTCCAGCTCCAGCCAGGAACACACAAGAGGTGCTGGGTCACTGCTATTTCTTAGAGCTGAGTAGTGCTCCATGGTGTGCACAGACCACATTTTATTAATCCACTCGTGCATGGATGGGCACTTGGGTTGTTTCCACGTCTTTGCAGTTGTGAACTGTGCTGCTATAAACATTCGAGTGCAGGTGTCTTTTTCATAGAGTGACTTTTGATCTTTGGGGCAGATGCCCAGTAGTGGGATTGCTGGATCCAATGGTAGATCCACTTGTATCGCTTTGAGGTGTCTCCATATTGCTTTCCACAGAGGTTGAGCTAGTTTGCAGTCCCATCTCTTTCTGTTTGTAATGGAAATGCCAGCTGCAAAGCACTTGCTTTCCTACACACATATTCTTATTTTGTTAACAGAACCCCATGAGGGAGACCAGGTACGTGTTCATTTTCTCATTGCACAAGTGAAGAAGTGGCATGTTTAGAGAAACTGGAGTAGGTGTGTTGGCATGGTGGCTTGGTGGGTTAGCACGGTGTGAGGATGAGAATCTCAGGCCAGTGACTTTTCCTTATGCTGCGAACTTCTCCCTGTTTTATGGGGGGGTCTACACACAGTCACGTGGCACAACTCTGCGGGCACTGTTTGCATTGTATTTTTTTTTTCTTTTTTTGAGACAGAGTCTCAACTCTGTTGCCCAGGCTAGAGTGAGTGCCGTGGTATCAGCCTCACTCACAGCAACCTCCAACTCCTGGCCTCAAGCGATCCTCCTGCCTCAGCCTCCTCCCGAGTAGCTGGGACTACAGGCATGGGCCACCATGCCCAGCTAATTTTTTCTATTTATTTTTAGTTGTCCTAATTTGTTTATATATATATATTTTTTAGTAGAGATGGGGGTCTCGCTCTTGCTCAGGCTGGTCTCGAACTCGTGACCTTGAGCGATCCTCCCGCCTGGGCCTCCCAGAGTGCTAGGATGATGGGCATGAGCCACCGTGCCTGGCCTGTATTCTAAGGGAATGGGAGTCCTTGGAGTTGAGCCACACGTGCTGTGGGGACCCGGGCCATTCCCATTAGTGCCACAGCCCTTCTCAGCGACCAGTGTCTGCATCTCTGCCTTGCTCAGAAGCCAGCCAGGGTGGCTCTGTCTGCCGGAAGTGCTAGGGAACTACTACTGTTCTCCCAGAGGGGCCTTCCAACCCAAGGCCTAGCCCCTCGGGTGGGATGAGTCTGAACGGTTTGTTCTAGATTGTTCTACACTGTTCCCCAGAGTGTCACCACAGGAACTAAGCTTCAGCAGCCTGCACTGTTGGCCTGGGTGACACCACTTTAATGACGCCTCTTCCCTGTCCTCTCCAGGCTACCCCCCCTACTGCCCACACCTCCCAAGCAAACCACCCGCCCGCACTCCTCGTCTCAGGGTCTCCTTCTGCAGGGAAGAGAAAACCAGCCACCATGCCTTGTCACCGCCTTGTGTCTAAAGGCTAATTAGTGGGCCAGGCGCGGAGGCTCACGCCTGTCATCCTAGCACTCTAGGGAGGCCGAGGCGGGCGGATTGCTCAAGGTCAGGAGTTCGAGACCAGCCTGAGCAAGAGCGAGATCCCCGTCTCTACTAAAAAATAGAAAGAAATGAATTGGCCAACTAAAAATATGCAGAAAAAATGAGTCAGGCATGGTGGCGCATGCCTGTAGTCCCAGCTACTTGGGAGGAGGCTGAGGCAGGAGGATCGCTTGAGCCCAGGAATTTGAGGTTGCTGTGAGCTAGGCTGATGCCAGGGCACTCTAGCCTGGGCAGAAAAAAAAAAAAAGAAGGCTAATTAGTTACCTGAAATGCATATTTGGTATACTAAGCATAGAAATGTGTCAGTTATGTTGTTTTGGGGCATAAGACGAGAAGGAGCCTTCTTCGAAGTCTAAGCCTTTACTATTAGTGTCATGATAAAAGGCAAACCACTCAACCGTTTCTTTTTCTTTTTTATTTTATTTTTTTGAGACAGGGTCTCGGTTTGTTGCCCAGGCTAGAGTGAGTGCCGTGGCGTCAGCCTCGCTCACAGCAACCTCAATCTCCGGAGCTCAGCGATCCTCCTGCCTCAGCCTCCCGAGTAGCTGGGACTACAGGCATGCGCCATCATGCCCGGCTAATTTTTTGTATATATATATTTTTAGCTGGTCAATTAATTTATTTCTATTTTTGGTAGAGACTGGGTCTCGCTCAGGCTGGTTTCGAACTCCTGACCTTGAGCAATCCGCCCGCCTCGGCCTCCCAAAGTGCTAGGATTACAGGCGTGAGCCACCATGCCCAGCTAATTAATTTTTTAATTAATTAATTTCTTGATATTTTTATTTTAGTAGAGACAGGGTCTCCCTCTTGCTCAGGCTGGTCTCGAACTCCTGACCTCGAGCGATCCTCCCGCCTCGGCCTCCCAGAGTGCTAGGGTGACAGGTGTGAGCCACCGCGCCCGGCCCACTCAATTGTTTCTACTTAGCAAACAGACAACTCTTACATCTGCTATTATATCAATCTTTATTAAGAGTTCAGTATTATACATTAATAAGATACTTGGTCGTGGAGAAAGACTTGCATACAAAACATCTTCTTAAGATTACCAATTCAGAGGGGAAGGGGACAGGGATGGGATGAGGGGGGAATTCTCCATGACTTAGGAAGAAAAATACACGTCATTTATGAGTATAAAGAGAAAGAATTCTGCAAAGTTTTGCAAGTGCAATGAAAAACAGCATCATAATAAGTATGATAAAAAGAATTTCTAGTGACCATAATTGATCGATGGCACATGGTCCACGCACATGGATACCACATAAGGCTGCACTTCAAATCGAAGTTTGTTTACATGTAATAACATGGTACATGTATGTAAATATATACAGTCAATGTCCCTGGAATGCAAACTCTAGCCCGTAGTGATAAAGGATTTTGTGTAGCATATTCGAAAGAAACTAGAAACAGAGAGGAAGCCATGAGCCAAGAAACTCAACTCTCCTGCTTATCCTATTAGCTCTCTTTTTTTTTATTTATTATATTTTATATCTTCTTTTTTTTTTCAAGAGGAATTAAAGGCTAACCTATTAGCTCTCAAAAAGTCACCATACTTAACACTTTTGTAAAACCAAATTTTGATTTTTTTTAATTGAGAAATAGATTTTCCCCCAAACATTTGGCAAGACCCTCTCCCAGTGAAACCAACCACTGCCAACTTAGACTTTAGCCCATCCCTTTTTGATAATGGATGAACTTTCAACGCTAAAACCTCCTTTTTATTAAATTGAGCTCCATTTGGATTATAAATTCTAGCTCTGACATGCAAAGTTCAAGATTACTTGAGTTCTATATTCTTAAAACACTGTAAGACAAACTATGAATTTCAAAACTTTCTTACAATTTTGCTTCAAATGAACATGGTTGCTGAATTAAAACTTTCAGTGCGTACTAAAAATGTAGTAAGTTGGTCTTATTAAGATTAGTTATGACATTAAATCTAGTTGCAAATGAGTGGAGCCACATGGGAAAGAGAATGTATCAGAAATCTTCACACTGAACTCATTATTAGAAAAAGTCAAGCAGGGCGCTGTGGCTCACACCTGTAACCCTAGCACTCTGGGAGGCCGAGGTGGGAGGATCACTCAACGTCAGGAGTTCGAGACCAGCCTGAGCAAGAGTGAGACCCCATCTCTACTAAAAATAGAAAGAAATTAGCCGGATAACTAAAAATACATAGAAAAAATTAGCCAGGCATGGTGGCACACGCCTGTAGTCCCAGCTACTTGGGAGGCTGAGGCAGGAGGATCACTGGAGCCCAGGAATTTGAGGTTGCTGTGAGCGAGGCTGACACAACAGCACTCTAGCCTGGGCAACAGAGTGAGACTCTTGTCTCAAAAAAAAAAAAAAAAAAGAAAGTCAAACTTAGGGCTCCTGCCAATTCTCTTGTTATGGTTAGAGATGCCATTTTATCCTCGACTTGATCTTTGGTAGTTTTACTCAGCTCATTGCAAATTAGAGCCAAAATAATGAAAAAAATTAAGTGATACAGTTATTCCCACAGACATTAGATACAGAAAAAAATAACAAAAAAAGCATAGTTCATAACATCTTAACAACTCAGCCAAATGATAGCATAATGACCACAGACAGACCCATTTTCTGATTTGGAGTTCTTTTGCATTTCACCATTTAGAAAAGTTCACTAGGGCCGGGCGCGGTGGCTCACGCCTGTCATCCTAGCTCTCTGGGAGGCCGAGGCGGGAGGATCGCTCAACGTCAAGAGTTCGAGACCAGCCTGAGCAAGAGCGATACCCCAGTCTCTACTAAAAATAGAATGAAATTAATTGGACAACTAAAAAAAATATATATAAAAAAATTAAAAAAAGAAAAATTTACTAGATCTGTTGGAAGGTAAAAAAAAAAAAAAAGAAAAGAAAAGTTTACCCTGGGAAGGTAGGCGTAATAAAAATCTCATTTCTTAAAAGAAAAGCTATGGATTCAGCTCATGAGCTATATCTGAGCAGAAAGGAATGTTCTTCTACTTTCTTCTTCACCAACTGGGCAAAAATAACAATACTTATTTGTGAGATTGGAAAGCAAAGTCAGAAGCCCTGTGGTGGTTCTCTTTCTAGCTTTAAAAGGCGACTTTACTGTCAACCAAGAATACTCAGTGGTGGCAGCTTCTGGGTGTCCCCCTCCATATATTTTACAAAGATGTCTTTTTCCGTGCTCAATGTTTACAGCTTAGATTTCTTATATGAGAAAAAGGGGGGGAAAAAAAGTGTCTTTTGATCCCAGGGTAAAGTTTACAGGAAATAAAGTGCAGAAGGTTGACAGTCGGTCACAAAGATCAGAATCCCACTGCGGCGGGCGGGGGCGTATAGATGGGGTTCTTGTGATGGCGGTTGGGGACAGCCACCCTGTCACCTGTTAGGAAGACACACGCTAACACACGCACACACGCACACTCGTGGGTCATACATGCATGTTAGGGTTCCCAGGTTGTCTTCCGCCTTCCAGGCCTTCTGTGGACTGGGAGGAAGGCGGCCTCGAGCTTCTGGGGGGAGGTGGCCCGTTGGGACCCTCGGGCACGCCCAGCCCCTGGCTTGTCTGGGAGGCCGCGTCGTCCGACTCCCAGCATTCCAGCTCCCCACGCACCAGCCTCTCCATCTGGTCCCGGTGGATGTCGCTGTCGCGGCCCAGCCTTTCATCCTGAAAACAGAACGGGAATCCAGGGTTGGGGACAAGGGCCAACGCACGCTCCTCTACCTAGACACCCCAGCAGGGAATCCGGGGGCCACATAATCTCTTTTTGGAGACAGAGTCTCACCTTGTTGCCCAGGCTAGAGTGAGTGCCATGGCGCCAGCCTCGCTCACAGCAACCTCCAACTCCTGGGCTCAAGCAATCCTCCTGCCTCAGCCTCCTCCCGAGTAGCTGGGACTACAGGCATGGGCCACCATGGCCGGCCAATTTTTTCTATATATAGAAAATTAATTAATTTATTTATATTTTTATTTTAGTAGAGACGGGGTCTCTACTAAAATAGAGACCCCTGAGCCCGGCTAATTTTTTCTATATATTTTTAGTTGGCCAATTAAATTTCTTTCTATTTTTAGCAGAGATGGGGTCTCGCTCTTGCTCAGGCTGGTCTCGAACTCCTGACCTTAAGTGATCCTCCCGCCTCGGCCTCCCAGAGTGCTAGGATTTATTACAGGCGTGAGCCACCCCTATGCCCGGCCTAAAAAATCTGTCTATAGTTAGGGAAGGTTGCGGATTTGCAGCAAGTTAGAGCAACTCTCAAAGTCATTGGAGTATTTTTTCACTTAATTCCGTTCTCCAGAGGAGGCAGGACCATTAGTGAGTGGAGTTTTTTTTTTTTTTTTTTTTGAGACAGAGTCTCACTCTGTTGCCCAGGCTAGAGTGAGTGCCGTGGCGTCAGCCTCGCTCACAGCAACCTCCAACTCCTGGGCTCAAGCGATCCTCCTGCCTCAGCCTCCCCAGTAGCTGGGACTACAGGCATGCGCCACCATGCCCGGCTAATTTTCTCTCTATATATTAGTTGGCCAATTAATTTCTTTCTATTTATAGCAGAGACGGGGTCTCGCTCTCTTGCTCAGGCTGGTTTCGAACTCCTGACCTCGAGCGATCCTCCCTCCTCGGCCTCCCAGAGACCGACATGCAGCATTTTTTTTAGCCTCGTCCCTCCCCCGTGGTGTCCCCAGCGCTTTACCTCGGCCACTCCCTCCAGCAGGCGTCCCAGCACCTCCCTGCGCTTCAGCTTGGCCTGCTCCATGACCTCCAGCTTCACGATCACCGCGTCGATCTTGGACACCACGCTGCCGATGGAATGTTCCATGCGGTCCACCCGTCTCACCAGGCTGCGGGACACACGTCCACCGAGAGGGGCAGAGCCCCGGTCACTCTCCGTCTCTCCAGCCCAGGTGGCTTTCCAAATACAAATGCTAGGGGATTTCTTTTTCTTAGGCAATAGGATCAACTGGAACACTTTCTGAGTGGTTTTAAGGTTTATTTGTTTATTTTGAGACAGAGTCTCACTCTGTTGCCCAGGCTAGAGTGAGTGCCGTGGCGTCAGCCTCGCTCACAGCAACCTCCAACTCCTGGGCTCAAGCGATCCTCCTGCCTCAGCCTCCCCAGTAGCTGGGACTACAGGCATGCACCACCATGCCTGGCCAATCTATATATAGAAAATTAATTAATTTTTTAATTTCTTTATATTTTTATTTTAGTAGAGACGGGGTCTCGCTCTTGCTCAGGCTGGTCTCGAACCCCTGACCTTGAGCGATCCTCCCACCTCGGCCTCCCAGAGTGCTAGGATGACAGTTCTGAGCCACCGGCGCCCGGCAGGTTTCAAGCTTTAGAGATAAACTCTCAGCACCGCGGGTGGGCGTGTCAACTGTCGCAGAAGTCTTAAAAAATGCACGCTTCTTCCTTTATTCGGAAATTGCATTTTGAGAAAAGTTTCCAAAGGAAGCACGGTGCACGGTGGCTCACGCCTGTAATCCTAGCATTTGGGGAGGCTGAGGCGGGAGGATCGCTTGAGGCCAGGAGTTCGAGGCATAGTGAGATATTAGTAGATAGTTTTGGTTGGCAGGATAATGGGAGACTTGGATGTTTTCTTTTACTTTGGTTTGCTAATATTCTTATAATGAATGTATTATATAAGAGAAAGAATATAAAATAACCAATAAAAGTTATAAAAAAGAACTGATGATTAGTCGTGGAAAGGAGTGAATTCTCAATGAGGGAAAATGCTTGGTCTCTTTTGGACTCTTGTCAACCCAAATTCTGCCAATTTGTTTATTTTTTTTTTTGAGTCAGAGTCTCACTCTGTTGCCCAGGCTAGAGTGAGTGCCGTGGCATCAGCCTCGCTCACAGCAGCCTCCAACTCCTGGGCTCAAGCGATCCTCCTGCCTCAGCCTCCCGGGTAGCTGGGACTACCACCATGCCTGACTAATATTTTCTATACATATTTTTAGTTGGCCAACTAAACTAGTTTGGCCCAACTAGTTTACGTGTCATTAGTTTGTTTCTATTTTTAGTAGAGACAGGGTCTCGCTCTGGCTCAGGCTGGTCTCGAACTCCTGACCTCAAATGATCCTCCCGCCTCGGCCTCCCAAAGCGCTAGCATGACAGGTGTGAGCCACCGCGCCCGGCCCATGGTGAGATATTTTTGGTTGGCAGGATAATGGGAGACTTTCACGTTTTCTTTTACTCTGATCTGCTACTATTCTTACGAAGAACATCTTATATAAGAGAAAGAAAATAAAACAACCAAAAATAAAAGTTATAAAAAAAACCCCCAAAACTGATGATTAGTGACGGAAAGGAGCGAACTGGGAGAAATGAGGGGAAATGCTTGGTCTCACTGGGACCCCCGTGGACCCCAATTCTGCCGAGCTGTTTCGACTTACACTTGGAACTCTTCGTAGGAGACGCCACTAGAGACGCTGCCCCTCCTTCTGGAGCTGTGTCCACTGTCCTCGTCATCGTCCTCCTCAGAGTCATCGAAGCTTCTCGGGAAACTCCGGCTGCTCATGGGCCGCGGTAGGGAGCCGTGGTCCAAGTCGAGGTCCTCCTGGAGAACATGGGGACATTGGGGCAGGGGCAGGGACCCCGGGACCCCACAGAAGCCTCAGCAAGAACCTGGGTAAGTGGGAAGTGGACGTGTGGCCTTTCCTTAGGGTTCCTGTGTGGTTCAACACCAGACTGGGGTGCCCACCTTTTTCCAATTTCATGGATTGGCAGATTCCCAGAACAGACTGTAACAACCAGCAAGAAGCCACTAACTTTTTGTCTGAACAAAAAAAAGAATATTTAAAAACACAATAAAGGTACCTGGATATCTAGATTGCTGGAAAAAACAAAACAACAACCAAAAACCCAAACAAGCTGGAGAATCAGACTTGTGGGGGGAGAGGGGGGAGATGGGCATTTATTGAAACCTTAAAATCTGTACCCCCATAATATGCTGAAAACAAAAACAAAAACAAAAAAAAACAAACAAAAAAACAACTAAACAAAAAAAAACACAATATCCCGAAGCACAGGAAGACATAAAAAAAAAACAAAAAACAAAAAAAAACCACAATAAAGCAGCGAAAAAAGTAAATGAAGACGTATATGAGTTGAGTAGCCCTTATTTGAAATGCTTGGGACCAGAGGTATTTTAGATTTAAAAAAAAAAAAAATATTTGCATTATAGTTACCAGTTCAACACCTTTAATCTGAAAATCCAAACTCCGAACTGCTCCAGTGAGCATTTCTTTTTGAGCATGACCTACGAGTGTTATTTTGGTGCTCAAAAAGTTTTAGTTCCACTAAATAAATAAAATAATAAATAAGAAAATATATAGCAAAATAATAAAAAAATAAATAATTAAAAAATATTTAAAAAAAGAAGAAAAAATAACTCAACAACAACAAAAAAAAAAAAAGAGAGAAAAAGAAAAGTTTTAGATTTTGGAGTATTTTGAAAACTTTTGAGTTAAGAATGATCAACCTGTGTCACCTTTCTTTTATAAAAGATAAAACATTCAATAGCTCCAAAGTAGGAAGACATAACCTCAGAATAAGAATTCTGACTAAATACAGGCTTGTGAAAATGTTTGGCATTCTCTGTGTTTACATGTCACTATAACTTGGTGACATGTCACCTACTGGCACTGTTTTGCGGAGCAGCATTTAGAAACCACTGTTCTAGACTTTTCCTCCTGTTAGTTTTATTTTACTACACATGCTAATAACTTAACTAGCTAACCAGAATAATTCTGTACCTCTTGATAAGTATATATATATATTTTTTCTCCTTTCTCTTACGGACTTTGTCAACTTGGCAACTGCTCAGGCTTATCTGTTCAACTTGATTACAGGAAAGCTTTAAGGCCAAATTTGGAGGCCAATCTTAATAAGCACAGGTAGTTTCTATGGAATGCATTTTTGAGCTTCATCCATAATCGATTATTTTAATGGCTTTCGTTTTGCATCTCTTTTCACTGTGACTTTTTTACATCGTGCCAACTTAATCCATTTTAATATATATAATTGGGCTATATATCCTTGTGCTATATATATATAATTGTGCTTTAATATATATAATTGTGCTAAAAAATGAATGCATTTTTGAGCTTCATCCATAATCGATTATTTTAATGGCTTTCGTTTTGCATCTCTTTTCACTGTGACTTTTTTACATCGTGCCAACTTAATCCATTTTTATATATATAATTGTGCTATATATCCCTGGTGGAATAGGCAAGGAACTAATAGGTAAACTGATTGAGATGGGGGGGTGCAGGGAGACACTCAATGGCACTGCACTTCTTCTATTTTGCATAATCCCGATGCATTGTGGGTACTGAATGACACCAGGGTCCCCTAAACTAGACCCACCCTCTCTTTTTCCAAATCGTCTCTCATCTGCTGGTGCTCGTGCTCAGTCAGTTCTTGATCTCCATCCTGGTCATACTTGGTGAATATTGCCTCAATCTCTGCATCGGTGTGGCCCTTCCTGAAATTATTGAGAGGATACAGACAATGAAATTATTTTTGTGCGTGGTCCACTGCAAACACCAGAGACATCAAAATTGGAGGAGGACAAGAGGAACCGCTGAGTGGGAGCCAGTCCTTTTCGTGCAACATAATCCGGAAAGACACCCGAGTCTGAAATCCATGCACCGAGTGCGAATTTCCCAGGCCCTCAGGTCCTATATATAGTATACGCGATTGTGCCTTTAGATATATATATTGTGCTAAAAACATGAATGCATTTTTTTAGCTTCCATCCACAATCGATTATTTTAATGCTTTGTTTTGCATCTCTTTTCACTGTGACTTTTTTACATCGTGCCAACTTAATCCATTTTTATATATATATAGTGCATTAAGTATATATAATTGTGCTAAAAATGCATTTTTATATAGTATAATTGTGCTATATATCCTGGTGAAATAGGCAAGGAACTAATAGGTAAACTGATTGAGATGGGGGGGTGCAGGGAGACACTCAATGGCACTGCACTTCTTCTATTTGCATATCCCGGATGCATTGTGGGTACTGAATGACACCATGGTCCGCCTAAACTAGACCCACCCTCTCTTTTTCCAAATCGTCTCTCATCTGCTGGTGCTCGTGCTCAGTCCAGTTCTTGATCTCCATCCGTGGTCATACTTGGTGAATATTGCCCAATCTCTGCATCGGTGTGGCCCTTCCGAAATTATTGAGAGGATACAGACAAGAAATATTTTTGTGCATGGTCCACTGCAAACACCAGAGACATCAAAATTGGAGGAGGACAAGAGGAATCTGCTGAGTGGGAGCCAGTCCTTTTTGTGCAACATAATCCAGAAAGGACACCCGAGTCCTGAAATCCATGCACCGAGTGCGAATTTCCCAGGCCCTCAGCAAGTGTCATTCTTACCCTTTGAGATCTTGTCGAAGTTCATCGAAGTTTAACTTGCCTCCTCCTTGCTTCAGACTCTCTGAGATGTCATCCACCGAATCTTTTTTCAGTTTAAGTTTGACCAAAGCTTTATGGTAGCCCTAGCAGGAAAAACAAAACAAAAAAGGGGGCTTGGTTTAGTTTATTCTCTCTTTGCATTTGCCTTTGCATTTTATAGTAGTAGGAGCTACTATAAACCCGGTGCCTGGTGTCAATTGGACTCTCAACAAGTTATGTTGAATGAATGACATGAATATATCCAGTTTTCACATAGAACTCTGTGGAATAGTTTATGCGACCAAAGTTCAGGGTCCTTTCAATAAATCAACGAAGAACAAAGGCCTTTTTTTTTTTTTTTGAGACAGAGTCCCTTTGTTGCCCAGCTGCTAGGAGCGAGAGTGCCGTGGTGTCAGCCCTCCTCACAGCAACCTCCAAACCCGTGGCCTCAAGCGATCCTCCTGCCTCAGCTCCGACCGTAGTCTGGGCAACTCAGGCATGCGCCCACCATGCCCTCTAATTTATTTCTATATGTATTAGTTTGGCCAATATTTCTTCCTATTGTATAGTAGAGAAGGGTCTCCGCTCTTGCCCTCAGGCTGGTTTCGAACTCCCGACCTCGAGCAATCACCTCCTGCCGCCTCCAGATGCTAGGATTACAGCGCGTGAGCCACCGCGCACGGCCTAAAGGGCCTTTTATTCATGTATATGTACTCAAGTTTAGGTGACAGACACAAAAGCCACTACATAGTCCATAGCTGTCTGCCTCAGAATACACAGGATAGCCAAAGTCTGTAAGCATACCAAGAAACCCTGAGTCCATGCGCTAAGTATCTCATAGTACCAGTAAATATTTCTTATAATATGTTTAAGTGTGTAAAAAAGAAATCCCAGTAAAATGCAGATGAGGAATTTTGACCATCAAACTTCAGGCAGCTTTTGCTTTGCATAATAATACAACACTGCTTAAGAGTATGCAAGTTGAGGCCGGGCGCGTGGTGGCTCATGCCTGTCATCCTAGCTCTCTGGGAGGCCGAGGCAGAAGGATTGGCCGAAGGTCGGAGTGGTCGAACCGACGCCTGAACCAAGAGCAAACCATTTACCTCAAAAAATAGAAAGAAATTAATGCCAACAAAATATATATGATAAAAAAAACTTAGCTGGGCAAAATCGCAGGCCTGTAGTCCAGCTACTGGGGAGCTGAGGCAGGAGGACCAGATTGATGGAGCGCGCAGGAGTTGCCGAGGCTGCTGTGAGCGGAGGCCTGACGCCAACGGCACCTACCCCGGGCAACAGAGTGAGAACTCTGTCTCAAAAAACAAAACAAAGAAAAAAGAAAAAAGAGTG
>NC_033688.1:7191009-7204148 GCF_000165445.2 Microcebus murinus | reverse complement strand
AAGCTTCCTCATCCTAGAGTATAGTCAACACAAACTGATTTTCTTTTACTTTAATCTGCTGTCATGGCTTGGGCATTTCTCTTTCTCTTTCTTTCCTTCCTTCCTTCCTTCCTTCCTTCCTTCCTTCCTTCCTTCCTTCCTTCCTTCCTTCCTTCCTTCTTTCTTCTTTCTTTCTTTCTTTCAGCACAATCTGAATGCAACTGAGAAACTGGTTTAGCAGGACTACCTTTTATTTGAGAATAAATACTGTTCCCCCAAAGGTACAGAACACAAGGCAACGATTTGTTTTCGAAATTCCCATGCGCATTAGCAAATATCTTAGTAAAAAGTGAGAAAGAAAACAGGAAATCAGGGCAGTCTAACACAGGAGTTCAATAATTGTGCATAACTCATCAGTTCTTCCTATTTGGGGAAGGGAACAACCTGGTGATATTTAGTACATGATGTGGGAGCTAGTTGGCAAAATGATGCGGCTTGGTGAGGTCACCCTGATTGGCAAGAGGATCCTGGCTGGAGTGTCATTTCATATGGAACAGTTCAGGCGGGCCGGTGCTCGACGCACTGGAAATCCACCACTCTGGAGGCGAGGCGGATCGCTCGAGGTCAGAGTTCGAAACCAGCGAGCAGAAGAGAAGATCCCGTTCTACTATAAGTAGAAAGAATTAATGGCCAACTAAAAATATATAGAAAACATTAGCGGGCGAATGGCGATGCTGTAGTCCCAGCTACTCGGAGGCTGAGGCAGGAGGATCGCTTGAGCCAGGAGTTTGGTTGCTGTGAGCGAGGCTGATGCACGCACTCACTCTAGCCTGGGCAACAAAGTGAGACTTGTTCAAAAAAAAAAAAAAAATTAGGCGGGCGCGGTGGACACACCTGATAATCCTAGCCTCTGGAGCCAAGGCGGGCGGATTGCTGTCGAGGTCAGATTCAAAACCAGCTGAGCAAGAGCTGTCTCTACTAAAATAGAAAGAAATTAATTGGACAACTAATGATATAACAAAATTAGCGCATGGAGGCTACTTTGGGAGGCTGAGACAGGAGGATCCAGCTACTTGGGAGGCTGAGACAGGGAGGATCGCCTGAGCCCAGGAGTTGGAGGTTGCTTGAGCGAGGCTGACGTCACGGCACTCATCCTAGCCTGGCGACAAAGTGGACTCTGTCTCAAAAAAAAAAATAAATAAAAAAAAGAAATTAAAATAATTAAAAAAAAAATAGAAATTAACTGGCCAACTAAAAATATATAGAAAAATTAGCGGCGATGGGGGGCGCATGCCTGTAGTCCAGTACTTGGGAGGCTGAGGCAGAGGATCGCTGAGCCCAGAGTTCGAGGTTGCTGTGAGCGAGGCTGATGCCAAGGCACTCACTCTAGCCTGGGCAACAGAGTGAGACTCTGTCTCAAAAAAGAAAAAAGTATAGAAAACATAATATGGACACATGTATCACACTTCTATCACAGTGGCATAAACACTCTGCTCTATAAGAGCAGAAACCATCCTTTAAGAAACTCTTAAAGGACAGTTTGAGAGTTAACTCTTAAAGGACAGTTCCACTAAGCCTGCTTAGATCAACAGGTTTTGAAAATTAACACATAATCCTCAAAAGCAACCAACTCATCCAACTGCTTTCTCTCTCTCTCTGCAAAAAAGAGTAGGATCAGCAACTGTGTCCTGCATTTTGGCAGATGGAAAAAGCGTTGGGCTGGAGAAGAGGAAGATGACATCATCCTCTGTGAGCTTGCTTGGGACAGAGGCCACGATTCTGGACTCAGCCAAGCCCACAGACTTGGAGTGTGTGGCGTGTCCAAACCCTGTTGATGAGCAGTGCGGTAAAGTCACATTGCACTTGCTTAAGAACCTTAAGGTTTTCAAAAAAAAAAAAAAAAAGACAAACTTCTCAATCCTTTCAGTTAGATGAGATGGGCTGTTAATAGAATCCAACCTGGGTCCCTGTGCATGGCCTCCCATTTTCATTCTTCAGACCTTAACTGCCTCAACAACGAAAACTCACCCAGCTACTTAAGCCACATAGAGAAAAGGGAACAATAGTACCCGGTCTCCCACCTCGAAGAAAATGAATTAATCACTAGCGTGTATGTATTTTTAAAGTCTTCTGATAATCCATTCGTTCTGCTAAATTTGGGTATTTCATTTCCTTTTCTTTCTTTCTTTTTTTTTTTTTCCTCCCAAATTTCCTTTTGGAAAATCAGCATTGGGATTCAAAGCCACTGTGTTCCACATCATAGATTTCCCAATGCTGAGAGCAGAGAGCGAAACTTAAGACCAGCTTTGCCTCCGCCAAGATCTGGTAGCTGCCAGGGAATTACTCACTCGAAAGAAATCCAGCAAGCAGACATGTCTGTTTGCAGAAACTCTATCATATTAAATAATTATTATAAAAGTAGACGACATGGAAAATTGACGACTCAGAATAACACAGAGGCAGCTAGAGATGAGGCTCAATAGCCTTGGGTTCAACCACACCATTTCTTTGGGCAGATTTCTTTTGGAGGCCAGGCCTGAAATATACATGTCAGTAGAACTTTCTGGTCTGTTTACTGCCAGGGAAGACCGTTGCCCTGGCTCCCTGGGTCAATGATTTCATTCTTTCCCATGATTTATAAACAACTCTGCACTAATGGAACAGACATGGTTCTTAATATTTATAAATGGAATTGCTTGGCCTATAAATAGGAAAAAAAAAAAAAAAACTCCTCCCAAATTTTATTCAAACTAAACTTGCAATGGCCTATGGCAGTTTAATTCTAGCTCTTGCATAAAACATTTCAAAGGAAAAAAAAAACAAAACAAGTCCCCTTATTTATATTTTTATATAATATCCTTTCCATGTGTTTACTTTTTCTAAATGACTCTGCTTCCTCAAATATTTATGGCTTTAAAATTTCCATCCCATTTTCACACTGGCTATGTATGCAAGCTTGATCTTGGGACACAGGGACCTCTATATTCTGATGGGTGAGGAATGGCTGCATCCATAAATAGGTCCTGGAGCCAACTATTTCCCACGTTTGGCAGAGTTGATGGGGTAAGAACAGTTAATTAAGCATGCAGTGCATGTCCAAGATAGTGGCATTCTGCAAAATCAGCTGTGGTCTTTTCCCACATTGTCCCATTTGTGGGGGGAGAACCCCCCAGCATTCCAGGCACCCCACCCATGTTCAGTACAACCAGTGTCTCTGGTTGTTAGGGAGAACTTGGGAATGTGGGGATCATGGACAATGAACAACATCTAAATGCATAATGTTGGTGGCTCACGCCTGTCATCCTAGCACTCTGGGAGGCCGAGGAGGGAGGATCGCTCAAGGTCAGGAGTTCAAAACCAGCCTGAGCAAGAGTGAGGCCCCTTCTCTACTAAAAAATAGAAAGAAATTAATTAGCCAACTAAAAAATATATATAGAGAAAAAATGAACTGGGCATGGTGGCGCATGTGTGTAGTCCCAGCTACTGGGGAGGCTGAGGCAGGAGGATTGCTTGAGCCCAAGAGTCTGAGGTTGCTGTGAGCGAGGCTGACACCACGGCACTACTCACTCTATCCTGGGCAACAAAGTGAGACTTTTGTCTAAAAATAATAATAATAATAATAAATTAAATGCACAATGTCACTTCTTGATATGAATATAGGGGGACTTTTTTTTTTTTTACTTTTTTCTAACAAAGCCTCCAGATATATAGGGGAGACTTTGTGATGGATAACCAAAACCACCAACGACGTCCAAAACACAAGTATAGGGTGTCCCCAAGAATCACCAAATATAGGCAAAATGGGAAATTGTAGCTAAATGTACCTTAATTTACAAAATATTCATTACACAATTTTTCCTTTGTAGGAAGACTTTTGGGACACCCTGTGGTTGACTTTGAACAAAAATGCCATTTTCCTAACTATTTTATCGCAATGCTTTCAAGAACTTTTTATTTTGGAAAATATAAAAAGTATTATATCTGCTTTCTGGTTGTTTAAATATTAAATTTTTAAAAAAGCAAAAATAAATCTGAAAAAAAAAATAAAAAGTATCACAAAGAGGGAATGATATAATGAACTCTTGTATAGCTCTCTCCCAGCTCTGACAATGATCAACTCAAAGGCAGCCTTGATTTTTCTAAGCCCTCACCCAATCCTCCTCAATTATTTTGAATCTAATCCCAGTTACTGTATCTCTTCATCTGTAAATATGTCAGTTCCATGGGCAAAAGGAGCAGTGTGGCTCTTTGCCCCCACCCTAACCATGTCCCATCTGAGATACATTTAATCTCTACGGCTTACTGATCACGACATGGGACAACATGGGGCTTTGGAGTCAAACTATATTCAACCGAGGGTTTAACCACTCAGGAGCTGTGAGACCTGCCCTAAAATCATGAGCCTCCATTTCCTCATCTGAAAACAGAGTTATCTCTTTGTGAGGTTGTCCAAGAATTTGGAAATAATTATGTACCAGGCACTTAGAGTGCTTGGAAGAGGCCTTTTTCTTTTCTTTTCTTTTTCTTTGTATTTTTTTTTTTTTTTTTACCATTATCCTAATTATCTCATAAGAGGCCTGTCTATAGTTTCAGAAACAAGCCCAAATCTTTAAAATGCCCTTTCTGGCATCCAGTTGGCCAAATTTCAGAATAACGTAAAGACTAAAATCCATTTTATTATGAATAGCCTAGTCAAATTCTCAGCACATTTATACCATAGAAGAATCCTCTTTTTGTGCTAAGACTCACGTGGACCTCATTTGGAAAGATGAGTACAACCCTTTTGAATATTTGTTTGAATTGCAGGGACATCCTAAGAAAGGGAAGTGCATTTTTACAACGGTGGTCTGTTTTCGACAGAATGGTCCCTACTACCTTATATGGCTTCGACTCCTGGATCTTGAATCCTTGGTCAACCTTCTCAATGGGGCAGATGAGCACAAGTGACAGCTAATTGTCAGTACACCATGCAGACAGCTCCCACTCGCATGCCCCCCAAAAGCTTTGTTTTTTCTCCCTCTAGAAACCTATTCTTCTGGTTTGGGGTTAATGGCACCAAAACAGAAATTCTGGTTTCACCCCGAAGAGGCCCTCTTATAATCCTTCCTGTGGAGTTGGTTCCACAGTTCTGAGGTTTCGGCCTCTCTTCTGTGTCACCTTCTTCTGTCCCAGCTCAAGTGCCTGGCTGCACCCCAAATTATCCCACCTGTTCTCATCAGCCCCCTACCTGGTCTCTCAGCCATCAGCGCCTTCCTCCTCCACCCATCCTCTCCATTCTCCCAAGAGTCATGGTCAGAAGGACCGGGCGAGGTGGCTCACGCCTGTTATCTTGGCACTCTGGGAGGCCGAGGCGGGAGGATCGCTCGGGGTCAGGAGTTCGAAACCAGCCTGAGCAAGAGCAAGACCCCCCCATCTCTACTAAAAATAGAAAGAAATTAATTGGCCAACTAAACAAATATATATAGAAAAAATGAGCCGGGCATGGTGGTGCATGCCTGTAGTCCTAGCAACTCGGGAGGCTGAGGCAGGAGGATCGCTTGAGGCCAGGAGTTGGAGGCTGCTGTGAGCGAGGCTGGCGCCACGACACTCTAGCCCGGGCAACAGAGTGAGACTCTGTCTCAAAAAAAAAAAAGAGTCATGGTGAGACTGACTGATGTATGAGCCTATCAACTCTGCTTGAAGTGCCCACTGCCTCCAATTGCCTACAGGAAAAAGTGCCAATTCCACAGCGTGGGTTACAGGTTTGTGTGGTCTTGCTCCTGCTATTTCTCCCTCCTTGAATTCTCCCCTCCTTCTTCAAGATGTAACTCCCCTTTCACTCCTTCTAGAAGCCTTCTTTGATCTCTCCAGGTACAGCTGGTCTTTTCTTCTTTGCGTCCCTCCCATTGCTGGGACTTGGCATTTGCAATTCCTTACCCACCTCTGTTTTCCCAACTAAACTCCTTGAAAAGTGGGACCTTCTATTATCCATCTCTGTATCTTAGCACCTACCACAAAGGAGAGTCTTAATAAATGTTTGTTGACCGCATGGATTGTCTTATAAAACTAACCTTATCCTAAGCCCCAAAGGGTAGCAACCCTCCCTCGAAAAAATTCATAGCAATGAAACTATGAATCACATTTGTTCAAAAATTATGGTGCAAATAAAAAAGGAGAAGGACGAAGTGATAGACTAAGGTTTGAATTAAAAATAAGGCCAGGAGCGGTGGCTCACGCCTGTAATCCTAGCACCCTGGGAGGCCGAGGCGGGAGGATCACTCAAGGTCAGGAGTTCAAAACCAGCCTGAGCAAGAGCGAGACCCCGTCTCTACTAAAAAAAAATAGAAAGAAATTAATTGGCCAACTAAAAATATATAGAAAAAACGAGCCGGGCATGGTGGCGCATGCCTGTAGTCCCAGCTACTCGGGAGGCTGAGGCAGGAGGATGCTTGAGCCAGGAGTTTGGAGGTTGCTGTGACTAGGCTGACACCACAGCACTCTAGCCCGGGCAACAGAGTGAGACTCTGTCTTAAAAAAATAAATAAAGGGGAGGTGACAATAGCCACAAGATGGAAAAAACACAAATATCCATGAGTGATAAACAAAATGTGAATATATATATATTAATACAATGGAATACATTCAAGTCATAACAAGCAATGAAGCCGGGACACATTCTACAACATAGATGAACCTGAAACCATTATATTAAGTCATGAAGCCAGACCCAAAGGATAAGCATAATCATGTCAGGACCTAGAAGAGGGCGATTCATAGAGACAGAAAATAGAATAAAGGTTACTAGGGGCTAGGGTGGGGAAGTGGGGAGTTATTGTTTAATGAATGAGTTTCTGTCTCTGTTTAGGGTGATGCAAAGGTTCTGGAAATAAATCACATAAAGGATGCTCATATAAAATGGCGAATATATTAACGCCACTGAATTATACACTTAAAAATGGTTAAAATGCTAAATTTTATGTTATGTCTATTTTACCCCAATTAAAAATAAAATAAAGAGAAAGGCAGGCTCTCCCACTTTCTAGATCGATTAGAACTTTGGACACATGGACTGTGTTGATACGATTTCTCCTGAATGTCCCAATGAATAAATGTTTACGAATTAAGAAAATGTGGAAAATTGCTGGCTAAAGTTAGGTTTGGGCACTACAGGTGTATAGCATAGTGGGTAAGACGGTCTTTGGGCACAAAAATGCCTGAAATTAAATCCTGATTCCAACATTGAATAGGCGTGGCCCTGGGCAAGTCATTTAAGTGATGGTGACAGTTCTTTCCTCATAGGGCTGTCATGAGGACAAAATGAAACTATGCACCTAAGGAGTGTAACACAGTGCCTGGTACACAGTGAGCGATACATTATGATGGCTTACTTAACAGTCTAGGGCAGGGTTTCTCAACCTCTATACTATTGACATTTCGGGTCAGATAATGCTTTGTCGCGTGTGTGTGGGACATCTAGTAGCATATTTTATTTATTTCTTTGGAGAAGAGGTCTCACTCTGTCACCCAGGCCTGAATGCAGTGGCATGATCATAGCCCACTGTAACCTTGAACTCCCGCCTCAGCCTCTTGAGTAGCTGGGACTACAGGTGTGCTCCAGCATGCCCAGCTAATTTTTAAATTTTTTTGTAGATGGGGGTCTCGCTATGTTGCCCAGGCTGGTCTTGAATTCCTCGGCTCAAGCGATCCTCCCACCTTGGCTTCTTTTCTTTAAAAGAAATAAATTTGTGCATACACTCATATACAAATATATATTTCATTTCATTATATTCCATTATGGAGTTTATTCAAACAAGGTTAGGTGTTAGGTTACCAAATGCTTAAACTGAGTTAAAAGGTTCATGTGACTTACTATTATTTATTAACTTGTAAGGAACTTCTCCTTCACTTCAGTGTACATTTTTTTTTGAGACAGAGTCTCACTTTGTTGCCCAGGCTAGAGTGAGTGTTGTGGTGTCAGCCTGGCTCACAGCAGCCTCAATCTCCTGGGCTCAAGCGATCCTCCTGCCTCAGCCTCCTGAGTAGCTGGGACTACAGGCATGCGCCACCATGGCTGGCTAATTTTTTCTATATATATTTTTAGTTGGTCTGGCTCAGGCTGGTTTCGAACTCCTGACCTCGAGCAATCTGCCCGCCTCAGCCTCCCAGAGTGCTAGGATTACAGGCGTGAGCCACCTCGCCTGGCTCAGTGTACATTTTTTAAAAGCATATTTTAAATAGTATAATACTAAAAAGTATTAATGAACCTTAAAAAGTATTAGTGTTTTATTAATCTACTCCCACACTTTACCCAAAAAGGATATTTTGCCCCCTACCATGCCCTGAATCAAATCAATTAGTCTAAGTACTTATGTAAAAGAGTGCTAAAATGTATACTTTTATAATCTTCATGCAGAACTAATACCATGGCAAAGACTTGCTATACATTTTATATGTCTTATCTCATTTATTTCTCTCAACAAGTAATGAACTAAGTATTCAAATCTGTAGGCATCACATTATGTGACTTCAAATTAAGCTACGAGGCTACAGTAACCAGAACAGCATGGTACTAGCATAAAAGTAGACACATAGACCAATGGAACAGGGTAGAGAACACAGAAATAAAACCAAACAGCCATGACCAACTGATCTTCAACAAAGCAGACAACAACATACACTTGGGGAAAGGAAGCCCTGTTCAATAAATGGTGCTGGGAAAATTGGACAGCCACATGCAGAAGAATGAAACAAGATCCCTATCTCTCACCATATACAAAAATTAATTCAAGATGGATAAAAGACTTACATATAAGGCATAGAAATTCCATAGAAACCATAGAAATTCCAGAAGAAAACATAGGAAAAACCCTTCTAGACATTGGCATAGGCAAAGAATTTACGACAAAGGCACTAAAGGCAAATACAGCAACAGCAAAAATAAATGAATGTGACTTAATTAAATTAACTTCTGCACAGCAAAGGAAATAATGAGCAGAGTGAATAGACAACCTACAGAATGAGAGAAAATATTCACAAATCCTACATCTGACAAACGACTAGTATTATTGAGAATCTACAAAGAACTCAAACAAATCAGCAAGAAAAAAAACCCAAACAACCCCATTAAAAAGTGGGCAAAAGACATGAACAGAAGTTTTTCAAAAAGACAGACAAATGGCCAACCAACATGAAAAATGCTCAACATCACGAATCATCAGTGAAACGCAAATTAAAACTACAATGAAATACCATCTTACCCCTATCAGAATGGCATTAAAAAGTCAAAAAACAATAGATGCTGGCGTGGATGGCAAGAGAAAGCAACGCTTATACTCTGTTAGTATAAAATTAGGCTGCAAATTAGTACAAGCTCTATGGAAAACAGTATGGAGATTCCTCAAACAAATAAATGTGGACCTGTCATTCCATCTGACAATCCCCACTGCTGGGTAATCCCCCCAAAGGAAAAGAAGTCATTTTATCAAAAAGACACCCACACCCAAATGTCTATCACAGCATAATTCACGATTGCAAAAAAATGTGGAACCAGGCCGGGCGCGGTGGCTCACGCCTGTAATCCTAGCACTTTGGGAGGCCGAGGTGGGCGGATTGCTCAAGGTCAGGAGTTCGAAACCAGCCTGAGCGAGACCCTGTCTCTACCAAAAATAGAAATAAATTAATTGACCAACTAAAAATATATATACAAAAAATTAGCCAGGCATGGTGGCACATGCCTGTAGTCCCAGCTACTCGGGAGGCTGAGGCAGGAGGATCGCTGAGCCCCGGAGACTGAGGTTGCTGTGAGCCAGGCTAATGCCACGGCACTCACTCTAGCCTGGGCAACAAAGTGAGACTCTGTAAAAAAAAAAAAAAAGTGGAACCAACCTAAGTACCCATAAATTGACATATGGATAGAGAAAATGCAGTATATACATATGTTGGAGTACTACTCAGCCATAAAAAGGAATGAAATAATGTCTTTTGCAGCAACTTGGGTGGAATTGGAGACCATCATTCCTAAACTAAGTATCTCAGGAATGGAAAACCAAATATCCTACGTTCTCACTAATAAGTGGGAGCTAAACAATGGCTACACATGGGCCCAAAGAAATACAAAGGTCATTGGAAACCAAGACAGGAGGATGGGGGGAGGGGAGGTATGTGATAAAAACTTACCTGTTGGGTACAATGCACACTATTCTGGTGACAGACGCACCAGAGCGTCTGTCAAAGCTCTGACTTAAGCATTTTATACAAAGTATCTATGCAACAAAAACATTTGTACACCCATAATATTTTGAAATTAAAGAAAAAAAAAAGCGAAGTATTATGATTATCTCTTTTCTTGTCTAATAGATGCAAACATTGGAGATCCAAGAGATTAGGTAACTTGCTCAAGGTCTTCAGCCAATGAGTGCTGGAACTTGGATCTGAGGACAGGCCTAACTATGTCTTCATCGCATTGCTAGAACAATATCTGGATAATTTTTGTGCAAGATTTTCAAAACAGACAGAAAGGGAAGGGCAGGGCAAATTCAAAAGAACTGAGCATGGAAACTCTTCAGAATGGAGACTGAAATAATTTGGAGGGTGAGGACAGATGCAACACTTTTCCAAGGATGCCTCTGACAAAATTTTGGAAAAGCAGGATCCCACCTGCTGTTGGAACATTCGTGTCCTTTTACTGAGTACTGACAAATTTGAAAACTCTTCTGTTGAACTAAGAGACATTTCTCAGCTGGTATCTGGTGACTGCATCATTTTGTTGGAATCTCAAAGAGCATGAATTTAGTTACTTAAAAACAGACTTTCAAGTTTTTGAAAGTTATGTACACTTTTCTTTGCAACTGTCTCAGAAAAAAATGTCTAGAATTAGAAAAGGCCAAACAACTAAATAGACACCATTTTATTCTATTGATGGTGTTCTCTTTTTTTTTTTGCCTGTGTATACGCATGCGCATATTCACGGTGTCCTCAACAGCTCCTGGTCCCCAAAACAGCCAGAGACAACACCACCAGAACATGTCATTAATGCCAACCTAACGGCACCCCTCCCACACTGTGGATAACACTGTCCTGGTATCCTTTTCAGACCAGGATGAGGGGCACAACCGAACTTCAAGACCGGAGGAAGACCATGGGTGACAGTAGGACATTTTCGTTTGATTTTGTCGCATTAGCAAAAATATATAGTTGCAACCACCACCATCCGTGGCACTAAAATATTCATTTTCTCTCCTGCAAGGACAAGCACCCTGGGATGTCCCCTGCCACCTTTGTCGCTTATTTGCAGAAAGGAAAAGGGATATGCCGTTCTGTCCCAAAGGGAGGCACCCAGCGTGTCTGCAGGGACAGGGGCGCAGTGGCATTCCGCACCAGGCACTGGAAATGGAGGGGGCTAGCGGAGGTGGGGACGCGCTTGCAGGGGATGGGCGTGCAGGGGGCGCGCTTGCCGGGGACGCGCTTGCAGGGGTCGCGCTTGCCGGGGACTCGCTTGCAGGGGGTGCGCTTGCCAGGGACGCGTGTGTAGGGGACGGGCTTGTAGGGGGCGCGCTTACAGGGGTCGCGCTCGCAGGGGGCGTGCTCACAGGGGTCGCGCTCGCAGGGGTCGCGCGTGCAGGGGTCGCGCTCGCAGGGGTCGCGCATGCAGGGGACGCGCTCGCAGGGGATGCGCGTGCAGGGGTCGCGCTCGCAGGGGTCGCGCTCGCAGGGGTCGCGCTCGCAGGGGTCGCGCTCGCAGGGGTCGCGCATGCAGGGGACGCGCTTGCAGGGATCGCGCTTGCAGGGATCGCGCTTGCAGGGGATGCGCGTGCAGGGGGCCCGCGTACAGGGCACGCGCTTGCAAGAGACAAGCTTGCAGGGCACGCGCGTGCAGGGGACTCGCTTGCAGGGGTCGCACATAAGGCGACTCACTTGCAGGGAGCGCGCATACAGGGGTCGCGCTTGCAGGGGGAGCACATACAGGGGGCGCGCTTGCAGGAGGCGCGTGTGCAGGGGACTCACTTGCAGGGGTCGCGCATACAGGCGACTCGCTTGCAGGGGACACGCGTACAGGGGGCGCGCTCCCAGGGGTCGTGCATACAGGGGGCGCGCTTGCAGGGGACTCGCTTGCAGGGGTCGCGCATACAGGGGGCGCGCGTGCAGGGGGCGCGCATAAGGCGACTCGCTTGCAGGGGGCGCGTTCGCAGGGGGCGCGTTCGCAGGGGGCGCGCTTGCAGGGGTCGCGCATACAGGGGACGCGCTTGCAGGGGTCGCGCATACAGGGGACGCGCTTGCAGGGGTCGCGCTTGCAGGGGACGCGCGTGCAGGGGACACGGAGCGGGCGATGGCTCCCGCCGGGGGCGCGCTCTTACCTCGCAGCCCGCGCACCAGCCTCTCGGCCCAGGCCACCCGCGGCGGCGGCCCGTCCCGCGGGAGGTGGCGGCGCAGCGGGTCCCCGCCGCCGCCGGCGGCCGAGGCTGGCGGGCCTGCGCTTCGCGCGCGCGGAGCCCCCAAGGGGCCCGCGGCCGCGGCCCCGGCGGCGGCGGCGGAGGCGGAGGCCGGCCTGCGGCCGCCCGGGCGCCACTCCACGTCCATCTCCACCACCATGCCGCCCTCCTCGCCCTCCTCCTCCTCGTCCTCGTCCTCCTCGGCCTCGAAGCCCGGGTTGTCGCGGCTCCAGGCCTGGCGCGAGCAGGCCGAGGGCGCCGGGGACGGCGAGGCCGAGGCGCCGGCGGGGTCCCGCGCGGCCGCCCGCGACGCGCGCCATCTCCAGCGGCGCGCCCGCCCCGCGGCCCCGCCCGCCCCGCCGCGCCCCGCTGCTGCGGCCGCACGCGGCTCGCCTTGACCATCGCCCGCCGGGACCGGAGCCGCGTCCCCGCGCCCCCCCCGCGCGCCGCCGCGCCGCGCCGTCCCGCCCAGCCGGCGCGCGTGCCACGGGGCGGGCGCGCGCGGGCGGCGACAGGGCTGGGGCGGGGACGGGCTGGCGGGAGGAGAGTCGCCGCCGCAGCTGCCGCTGCCCACCGGGCCAGACCGGGTCCCAGTTCACCGCCAGCCACTCCTGCCTCAGTTTACCAAGCTGGACAGAGAGAGAGAGGGAGAGACAGAACGGGAACCCTGTTTTATTTTTTTTTGAGACAGACTCTCGCTTTGTTGCCCAGGCTAGAGTGAGTGGCCGTGGGTCGAGCGCGCGCACGAGAGCG
>NC_033688.1:7169740-7190984 GCF_000165445.2 Microcebus murinus | reverse complement strand
TGGAGCGCCACCCGCTAACCGCCGATGCTGACTTGCTCTGCACGTGGTGGCCGTCCCCTCCCTGATTCTGCTGCAGCTTTGGGGATGTTCTGTTTAATCTTTGATGCGCTCGTCGCTCGTCCGCACGCTATGGGGACCCCAAGGGATCCGGCCCTGGGACTCTGCAGCTTCCCCCTGTGGCCAGCCCTGCGGAGCAGAGTCGCCCCAGGTCCAGAACTTTGCATCCCATTGGGCGCCCTGCCGTGTCGCCAACTCAACCTGCCTTGCATTTTTAATTAATTAATTTATTTATTTATTTTGAGACAGAGTCTCACTCTGTTGCCCGGGCTAGAGTGCCGTGGCATCAGTCTAGCTCACAGCAACCTCAATCTCCTGGGCTCAAGCGATCCTCCTGCCTCAGCCTCCCAAGTAGCTGGGACTACAGGCATGCGCCACCACGCCCGGCTCATTTTTTCTATGTATTTTTAGTTGGCCCATTAATTTCTTTTTATTTTTAGTAGAGACGGGGGTCTCGCTCTTGCTCGGGCTGGTTTCGAACTCCTGACCTTGAGTGATCCACCTGCCTCAGCCTCCCAGAGTGCTAGGATGACAGGTGGGAGCTACCACACCCAGCTAGAATTTTTTTTTCAAATGGCTTTTGATGCCAACGTGGATAAGACTTACAGCTCTCCCAGATTCACCAGATTTTACAGAATACCCATTTTATGGCTCTCCTGCACGGTCTTAGATATGATTAGGGTGCAAGAGAAGTTGTCCTTGCCCGAGAGAAGGTTGTCGTTAGCTTGCCATACATAACATTTAACCAATAAGGTCTTTATGACATTCTTCTGGGAATGTTTTCTTCTTTGTTTGTTTTGTTTTGCTTTATTTTAAATATAAATTTTGGAGTCTAACTTCTATTGATTCCAATTCATGATGACTGAGGTAGGTCCAAGGAATCTATATTTTAAGAGAGCAGAGCAAAGAGATGGAGAAAGACCAGCTTCTGATGATATCATTTGAGCCCCTGAGTCAGCAGAGTTAGATCAGCCCCAAATTTTCTTTTTTGATTGATTGATTTAGGTTAAGGGTTCTGTCATTTGCAACTCAAATGACACTAATAAATTTTAATTTATTAAAAGACCAGACTCATACAGACCAGTAAGGGTAACGTTAGTCATGTGTATAAGATGCTAAGTGAACACATGGCTGGAATATGGAATATAGGTGACTGGCTTGGGCTCCCCTCTGCCAGGGTTAGGAAGTTAGGGACTTGGAGGAGGCTGAACCCTGCTTTTCTTTGTAAAGATCATTAAAGTACAACTTGGAAATCTTTGCTACAAATAATATTCCAAAGAGCCTTCTAAAAGTGTCTTTTCACTCTCTTAACAGTATTTTTGGAAGTTTGAAATTTTGATAGAGTTCGATTCATGAACTTTTTCTTCTATTATTTTTGTTTTTGATGTCATATCTAAGAAAATTTTGCTTATCTGTGGCTATGAATATTTTTTTTCCCCTATTCTCTTCGAGAAGTTTTATCATTTTAGGTTTCACATTTAGGCATATGATCCATTTTGAAATAATTTTTGTATATGGTGTGAAATAGGGATGGTTTTTGGTTTGGTTGATTTTTGCATATGAATATCAGATTGTTACAGCACTGTTAGTTGAAAAGACTATCTTTTCTCTATTGAATACTCTTTGCACTTTTACTGAAATTTATTTATTTATCTCTCTCTTTTTTCCATCACGTTAGGACGAACATATCTGGTAGTTTCATTAGTGAAGTTAAGTTTGATTACTGGATAAAGACGGTGACTGCCAAATTTCTCTAGTAAAAAGCTCATTCTTCCTTCTGGAATTATTAAGTAATTTGTGGGGTAATATTCTGATTCCAGGTGACTACCTGTTCCCAATCAACTTTTGTGTAATGATTTTAACATTCACTACTGATATTTTCCGGAATCAACTATTACACTGTGGGTTGCAAAATGATTTTCTAATTTTATCATCCCTTCTACATTTATTATTAGCTGGCATTCATCTCTAAAAAAGAGTTTCCCTTCTTCAATGCTCTGTCTCTTTCACTATCACTATATCCTACTGGAATTTTAAAAAATCAATTTGTAGCCGGGCGCGGTGGCTCACACCTGTAATCTTAGCACTCTGGGAGGCCGAGGCGGGAGGATCACTCAAGGTCAGGAGTTTGAACCCAGCCCTGAGCAAGATGGACCCTTCTCTACTAAAAATAGAAATAATTGGCCAACTAAAAATACATAGAAAAACAATTAGCCAGCATGGTGGCACATGCCTGTAGTCCCAGCTACTTGGGAGGCACGAGCAGAGGATCGTTGGAGGCCAGAGTTTGGGTTGCTGTGAGCGAGGCTTGATGCCACGAGACTCTATGCCGCGGAAACACAGTGAACTCTGTCTCAAAAAAAAATCAGTTTGTTATAATTCATTACTGCCCTTACTCTTTTTATTGTTCGAATTCCCCTGGTTTGGGCCAAAAGAAGCCCCCTTCGAGTCTGCTCTTTGGTCCCTTCCTTATAAGCCCATTTTGTCTTTGAGTGCTTGCTCTCGTTCCGTCAGCAAAAAAGATGTCCCAAGCTCATTCATTTATACTGCCTAGTCACGAGCAGGAGCCAGCCTTTATTGCAATGAACCTGTGGCAGTTGTCACTTTTGTGCCTCCCAGTTGCAACCGGATCGTGATGCTCCCGGAGTCGGCTGGCGCCATGGCAAGGCTTGTCAGTAGAGGGCAGTGGCGGGACACCTGGGGAGGCCGGCGTGTCATACTGTCCCCACTCGCACGTGGTTGCACAGGAACAGCGGCACCATCACTCTGCAGCTGGCTTCCGGCTCAGCAGTCCTGCCCGGGCTTCCTGCTGGCGCCTGTGTCTGCTGGCACCCCGGGTGGAGGCCTGGGGACCAGCCTAGTGTCCCCATCCAGGAATGAACCAAGCTGAACTTTCTGCCGACACCCTGGGCTGCAGGCACCCCCTTTCCAATGTCCTCTGAATCTCAGCTTTGGGGACAGGTCTCCCTTTGCAAATTGATCCTTCTTTGGGTACTCTCATCCTTATAGTATTTTTTTTTTTTGAGACAAAGTCTCACTCTTGTGCCCAGGCCAGAGTGAGTGCCGATGGCGTCGAGCCCCCTCAGCCACCAGCGACTCCAACTCTGGCTCAATCCATGCCTCCTGCCTCAGTCCTCCGATGTACTGGACTAACAGGCATGCGCCACATGCCAGCTAATTTTTTATAATATATTCTTTAGTTGGCCAATTGATTTCTTTCTATTTTAGTAGAGACGGGTCTCGCTCTTGCTTAAGGCTGGTCTCGACTCCTTACCTCGACGATCCTCCCGCCGGCCTCCCAGAGTGCTAGGATGACAGGCAGAGCCACCTCGCCCGCCTTATAGTATCTTTAAGTTCTCTTTATCCTTTGCGTAATCCTGTTTTTATTGGAATAATTCTATTTATTTTTATCTCTTCAGCATATTATCGGGCGTACAAATGTTAGGTACATATACTGCCCTGTTTCCCCTCCCCCTTGATGTCAGAGCTTTCAAGCGTTTCCATCTCCCAGTTGCTGTGCTCACACTCATTATTATGTCTATACCATCCTCGCCCTCCCGCCTGCCCACTGACCCGATTAGATGTTCCCTATGTGGTCCATCTTAGGTGTGCCGTATTAATCCCAATTTGCTGGTGAGCGCACGTGGTGCTGTTTCCAATTCTGGACACTTCCTTAGCTTAGGATGGCGTCCACTCCGCCAGAACACACAAGAGGTTGCTGGATCACCGCTGATTTCTTCAGAGCTGAGTAGTGCTCCTGTGCACATAGACCTACATTTTATTAAGTCCAGCTCAATGGATTATGGCGCACGTGGGTTTGTTCCACAGCTTTGCAATTATGAATTTGCCTGCTATAAACATGTTGATGCAGGTGTCTTTATTCATAAGTGACTCTGTCTTATTTTTTTTTATTTTTTTGACACAGAGTCTCACGTTTCTGCCCAGCTAGAGAGTGCCCATGGCATCAGCCTCGCTCACAGCAACCTCAATCTTCCTGGCTCAAGCGATCCTCCCTGCCTTCCAGCCTCGCCCCAATATCTGGGAGTACAGGCATGCCCACCATGCAGTCAGCAATTTTTTTTTTTTTTTTTTGAGACAGAGTCTCCTTGTTGCCCTCCAGCTAAGTGATTGCCGTGGGGTGTGAGCCCGGCTCACAGCAACCTTCAAACTCTGGGCTCAAGGGATCGCTCCTGCCCTCAGCCTCGCACGAGTAGCGTGGGACTACAGGCCATCTCCACCATGCCCGGCTAATTTCTTTCTATATCATGTTTAGTTGGCCCAAATTCACCAATTTCTTTCTATATTCATAAGAGACGGGGTCCACTCTTGGCTCAGCGCTGGTTTGAAACTCTTGATCCTCGAGCAATTCCGCCCAGCCTTCGCCCACCCAGATGCTAGGAATACAGGCGTGAGCCACCGCGGCCCGCCTAATTTTTATATAATTATTTTTAGGTTGGTCAATTAATTTCTTCTATTTTTGTAGAGAGAGGGGCTTGCTGAGGCTGGTTTCAAACTCCTGCCCTCCTTGGCCACCCAGAGTGCTAAATTACAGGTGTGAGCTAACCGCGCCCTTTTGTTCTTTCGGGTAGATGCCCAGTAGTGGGATTGCTGGATCAATGGTAGATCCACTTGTATCGCTTTAAGGTATCTCCATATTGCTTTCCACAGAGGTTGCGCTAGTTTGCAGTCCCACCAGCAGTGTAGGAGTGTCCCTCTCTCTCTGCATCCACGCCAACATCTATTGTTTTGGGACTTGTTAATAAAGGCCAACTGAATAATTCTTTATATTAAATTTTCCCTGTTAAATGACTGGTCTGTTTCCTGTCTTCTGAATGAACCCTGAGTAACAGAGAAGTGGTGCAGGGAATGGTCATTGAATGGTACCACCATTCAAAGATGTGATTACAGGATGAACTTGGTCATGGCCTTGGGTTTCAGCCAGTGCTGAGCTGTTGGCCAATCGTGTAGGAACAACACGATTAATCAAGCTATCACCTGCAGTTGATTGTGTCAAAGTATCAACTGAAACAAGTACGCTGGGAGCCCAGGGTCTGCTGTACTTGTGTGATCCTGTCTACAAAGACTGTGACATGAGTTGTGTTCTTTTAGCTACAAAAGCTTTCCCAATACCCAGATTGTAAAGTAACTCACTCATATATCTAACATTTTTTATAGTTTCCTTTTAAATTTATTGATTTATAACAGTTATACCTATATCAGGGGGTACACATGATATTTTTGGACATGCATACAGCGTGTGATGATAAAATTAGGGCAACTGAGATATCTGTGACCTCAAACATTTTTCTTTATGTTTGTAACGAATTCTTCTCTTCTAGCTGTTTTGAAATAGGCAATAAATT
Organism: Microcebus murinus; assembly: GCF_000165445.2. NCBI lineage: Eukaryota > Metazoa > Chordata > Mammalia > Primates > Cheirogaleidae > Microcebus > Microcebus murinus. The sequence goes on along the minus strand of NC_033688.1, from coordinate 7,185,564 downwards.
ATTGTTAACTATAGTCACCCTACTGTACTGTCAAACACTAGATCTGATTCCTCTCTCTAACTGTACTTTTGTGCCCATTTATGAACCTTTCTTCTTCTTTTTTTAAAATTTTAAATTTAATATTTTTTTAATATTTAAAAATTATAAAATTCTTTATTTTCCTCTCTCTCTCTCTTTTGCATGTTGGCTGTCATTGATATCAACCTTTCTTTATTCCTTTTTGTTCCTACCCTTCCCAGCCTCTGGTAACCACCAATTTATTCTCTATCTTCTTGAGAACCCCTTTTTTCAGTTCCCACATACGAATGAGAATATATGATATATATCTTTCTGTGTCTGGTTTCTTTCACTTAACATAACGACCTTCCATTCCAGCCATTTTGCTGCAAAATGACAGGATTTCATCCTTTTTTTATGATTGAATAATGTTCCATTATATATCTATAACCACATTTTCTTTATCTATTCATCCATTGTTGGACACTTAGGTTGATTCCATACCTTGGAACATGAATAGTCCTGTAATAAACATGAGAATACAGATGTATCTTTGATATAATGATTTGCTTTTCTTTTTTTTTTTTTTGGATATATACTCAGCAATGGCATTGCTAAAGCATATGGTAGTTCCATTTTTAGTTTTTTGAGAAAGCTCCATTCTGGTTGTTTTCCATAGTGGCTGTGCTAATTTACATTTTTACCAACAGTGTATGAACATTCCCCTGTCTCTGTCTCCTGGCCAGCATCCGTTATTTTTTTTTTTTATAAAAGCCATTTTAACTGGGATGAGATAGTATCTCATTGTGGTCTTGATTTGCATTTCCCTGATGAATAATAATGTTGAACATTTTTTCATATGCCCGTGGGCCATTTGTATATCTTCTTTTGAGAAATGTCTGTTCCAATTTTTGCCCATTTTATTTATTTATTTTTTTACTGTTGAGTTGTTTGAGTTCCTTATGTATGGTGGATTCTAACCCTTTATCAGATGCATAGTTTGTACGTGTGTTTTTCTGTCATTTGTGACAACAGAGGACATTATGTTAAGTGAAATAAGCCAAGCATGGAAAGACAATTAGTGCATGATTTCACTTATACAAAATAAAACTTAAAAAATAATGCATGGGCAGAAAAAAAAAAAAAGATTACAACTACTGGACAACTATGGAAAACCAAATAAGAAAAGCACTTGATTCTGGCTCTGCTTAGGGGATTAGGGGGGGAAGAAGGAAAGAAAAGCAATTGACACCCCCACAATCTCAGTATATTCACCACGTTAAGATTTATTCACACCGACCAAGATAATCACAACAAAATATACACTAATTTAAAACAACGAAAGACTTTAGTGACATAAAATGTTATAATCGCTTGTGCAAAAGTATTTTGTTTGCTTCTATATAAATTTCTATGCAGAAAAGAATAACAAACATTAAAATGCAGTGACAGTTTGCATTTCTTCTATGGAAAGAACACAAACAAAAAACCCTGAAGCTTTTAGTTTACAAGGGTGTTACCACGAAGCCACAAACTAATGAGCAATCACATCTATTTCCAGGTTCATATGCATATACATTCACCCACAAAACTGAGAATAAGCATTGCATGTTCTCTCATCTTGCAATAATGCATTTTCCTTTTTCTTTTTACTAAAAGCAAAAGCAAGACGCTGTATTGTTGTCTCCTTTTAATTGACTTCAGAAGACGCACTCTCTAATTCATGAGAGATGCGGAATTTCAGGTGTTTATCTTCTTCCTTACTCTTGGGGGTCTGGGACTAGCCTGTCTTCCTGGCTGAGGAATTCATGGCTGTGGGAATGTCCCTGGCTGTCAATCACGTCGGAATGCTCATTGCTGGAAGCATCGGCCTTGCGCTTGCGCAGTCTGGACTGCTCGTGGCTGTGGGCTTCCACACTTGGGTCATCCATTTGGCTCGTCTCACGACTGTCCTTTCCCAGGTTTTCCTGAGCAAAAAGCACATTCAGGCGCTGGGCAATGGGGACAGCCCTGTGTGGCCCATCCAGGTCCTCGCTTTCCATGTGCGAGGCCAGGTCCTCCTCTACAGAGTCAGGAAACTGAGTCACAGGACAAAAAGAAGAAAAATTACACGCATAGCAGCCAGGGATGGGAACATTGTTCATTCTTCTCTGCTTTCTATTTTTTTTTTTAGGCCAACTTTTATACTGAAAAATGGCCTCAATGAGGCTGCAAGAACACTAGCATGAGGCCGGGCGCGGTGGCTCACGCCTGTCAATCCTAGCACTCTGGGAGCGAGGAGGGAGGATCGCTCCAAGGTCAGGAGTTCGAACCAGCCTGAGCGAGACCCGTCTCTACTATAAAAATAGAAAGAAATTACTGGCACAAATAAATATAATATAAAATCAGCCGGCATGGTGGCTCGTGCCTGTAGTCCCAGCTACTCGGAGGCTGGGCAGGAGGATCGCTTGAGCCCAGGAGTTGGAGGTTGCTGTGAGCGAGGCTGACGCACGGCACTCACTCTAGCCTGGGCAAGAAAGCGAGACTCTGTCTCAAAAAAAAAAAAAAAAAAAAAGAACACTAGCATGTTACTTTGTAGTTTACCAAGCCCTTTTCACCAGGCCATCTCCTTTAGTTTATTAAGTACACACGTTGAGTATGCAATGCAACCAGTGAGGTAGGTCTCATTAAGTCTGTTCTACATAAACGGAAAGTGAATTGAAAGCTAAAAAGTTAAGTGAATAGTAAATGTCAAGGCTCTGTCAAATTTAGATTCTTTGATGACGGAGTCAGTGTGATTTGCAACTCTCCAATTCTTTTTTTTTTTTTTTTTTGGACACAGAGTCTCACTCTGTTGCCCGGGCTAGAGTGCAGTGGCATCAGCCTAGCTCACAGCAACCTCCAACTCCTGGCCTCAAGCGATCCTCCTGCCTCAGCCTCCCAAGTAGCTGAGACTACAGGCATGTGCCACCATGCCCGGCTAATTTGTTCTATATATTTTTAATGGGCCGATTAATTTCTTTCTATTTATAGTAGAGACAAGGTCTCACTCTTGCTCAGGCTGGTTTCGAACTCCTGACCTTGGGCAATCCTCCCCCGCCTTGGCCTCCCAGAGAGCTAGGATTACAGGCCTGAGCCACCGAGCCTGGCTTCTCCAATTCCTCTTAGGTATTTAACTTCAAAACATCACCATGAGTACTTACCAAGATAAATGAAAACTTATATTCACACAAAAACCTAATGTGAATGTCTATAGTAGTTTTTATTACATATGCTAACTTGTAATCAACACAAATATCCTTCAACTGATAAATGGATAAAAACAATAGTAATATCAATGCCATTCGGAAATTACTACTCGCAATAAAAAGAAAAAGCACTAAAAGAAAAACATCACCATGTGATTTTTGAAATAATTGCTATTTTCCAAAGTCTTTTTTTTTTTTTTATCTAAAAAAAATTGAGTAGTAGGCAGGTTGTGGCTGGCTTTCCAGCGCCTGTAGATCTAGCATTCTTGGGAGGGCCGAGGCCGGGTGGATTGCTTGAGGTCAGCGAGTTCGAAACGCCAGGCCGTGAGCAACGAAGCGAAGACCCTTGCTCTACTATCTAAGTAAGAATCAGAAATTAATTGGCCAATAACTAGTATATAGAAAAAATTAGCCGCATCGGTGTGCCGGTGGCGCATGGGCCTTGTAGTCCCAGCTACTCTGGAGGCTGAGGCAGGAGGATGGGCTTGAGCCCAGGAGTTGGAGGTTGCTGTGAGCTTGAGGGCTGATGCCACGGCATCACTCTAGCCTAGGCAACATAGCGAGACTCTGTCTCAAAAAAAAAAAAAAATTGAGTAGAATAAATGCTTTAGAGTGAGGATTTGGAAAAGTTGAATTGGCTTTGAGAGGCAACATTAAGGAGAAATTATCTGCAGCCATAGGGATTCAGAAAAGATAAATTAAAAAAAAGAGAGAGAAATAAATGTAAAATGTAAAACATTTTTTAGAGAAAAAAAATTAAAAAAAAAAAAAAAGGAAACATTATCTGGATTTAAACAGAAACGGCCAAAGTGGGAAAAGGGTTTGTGTTCACCGGCCACAAAGCAGATTGCTTAGTGAACGCTTGTTGAGTGAACGAATCAACAAGTGAATACACAAGACGTTGGTTTTTTTCTAGAACTGGGCCCTAAAGTCAGAACCATCCCGTGTGTCCATTTAAGGGTTTACCTGGATGTCATGGCTGGGGAACTTCTTGGATTTTGACTTCAGCCCACGAACCACGCTGTCACCCCTGCCATGGTGTGTGTCCACCGTGGGGACCGGCGGGGTGAGGACTGAGGTTGCGGGAGTGTCGGGGGGGACCTGAGTGGCCACCTCCTCGGACTCGTCAGAGTGGTGAGAGTCGGCTTCATCCGAGTCATCTGAGTCCACCGATTCGTGGCTGTCCACGTGGTTGGCATCATCATCGTCACCTTCATCCTCCATGTGGTCGTGGCCCTCATTGGATTTGCTTAGGAAGGAGGACTGAAAACCAAGATGGCCAGGGAGGTTAGCGTGCCGGTGTCTATTTTTTCCCTTGTCCTTTACAAAAACCATCCTTTGCTCTGAACTATCCGGGAGGTAAATATTATTTAAATAGAAATTAATATGATTTTTTTTTTTAAAAAAAAGGACGTTAGTCTCTTACTGTCTTTCTTTTATTTAGTTTCAGAAACTTCACGTTCACGATACACATTGTGGCTTTTAGGAGCTACATTCTAATTTCTTCTTTTATTATGATTATTAATTATCTTTTATTATTATTAATAATATTTTATTATTAATAATCTTTTATTATTATCTTTTATTATTATTATTTTATTTTAGCGTATTATGGGGGTACAAGTGTTAAGGTTACTTATATTGCCCATGTCCCCCTAATTTCTTCTTTTAACACAGGGATCAATGAAGCAATAATATTCTGGGGCACTGTTCTTGCTTGCCAGTAAAAAAATTATTTTCAAGCCAACTATGTCATATTGATAGCATTGTTTTTCCTTGTACGTATCAGACATTATTTAATTTACTAAAATCAATGATGCAAGGCTGGATGGGGTGGCTCACGCCTGTCATCCCGGCACTCTGGGAGGCCGAGGCGGGAGGATCGCTCGAGGTCAGGAGTTTGAGACCAGGCTAAGCAAGAGTGAGACCCCCATCTCTACTAAACATAGGAAGAAATTCATTGGCCAACTAAAAATATATAGGAAAAAAATAGCCGGGCATGGTGGCGCATGCCTGTAGTCTCAGCTACTTGGGAGGCTGAGGCAGGAGGATGGCTTGAGCCCAGGAGTTTGAGGTTGCTGTGAGCGAGGCTGATGCCACGGCACTCTAGCAAGGGCAGCAGAGTGAGACTGTGTCTCAAAAATAAATAAATAAAAATTCAATGATGTAGTAGATACAGATACATAATCGTGAGATTGATTTTTCTGTTTGAAATGAGAATGATCAAGAGATCAGAGCATCTATATTTTAATGTGCATATCAAAACTTATAACCACCTCTCTATTAGCATGGATAATTGAAAAGTGGCTCCGTTTTATATTCACCTGTATATAAAAAACGCAGCCCAAAGCTGTCCAGCGAATTAATCAGTTAATGGCTATTGAACATAAAATCAGCAAATACACTGGGTCACTTATGGAACTTTCCTTAATAGAGATTCTTAACATATTCAATTTGAATCTTAAAGAAAATAAAATGATCTCTTCACTTGGGAACTATATTAATAATCCTGATAAAACGAATAGTTATTAAGTACATTATTATGTTAGGAACAGAAATGTTCCTAAAGGCATAATCTTGACTCTGATAGGCATGAACTGGATGCTTATCAGATATTATGTAGCTATAAAATACCTTAAATAAATTGCAAATGGTTTAATGTTTCGAGTTATAGGCACCCATGAACATTTTCTGCAATACTAAACTTACCTGAAGAAACCTGCTATTTCTGATATTTAGTAATAACGTGTTTTCTTTCTGGGCCAGTTTTAGACCGGCAATTTAATGGAAAAATTGCTAACAGAATTTCATCAGAAGAGAACCCGGGCAATGGTTTCTTGCATCTCTCCAGGGCGGGATGGGCTTCCAGTTGGAGGTGAGAACTTACCTGTTGTTTAAATTTAACAGTTTCTTCTGAGGACACGGCATTCTGGAGAAGGAAGGGCATGTATTATTAGTGTACATCACACATGCTAAGCTTTTTGATTCAAAAGTTAGCCTTATCCAGGGAAATGCAAATCAAAACTACAATGAGATATCATTTAACTCCAGTGGGGATGGCCTTTATCAAAAAGTCCCCAAACAACAAATGCTGGCGTGGATGCAGAGAGAGAGGGACACTGCTGCACTGCTGGTGGGACTGCAAACTAGCTCAACCTCTGTGGAAAGCAATATGGAGATACCTCGAAGCCATACAAGTAGATCTACCATTTGATCCAGCAATCCCACTACTGGGCATCTACCCAAAAAGATCAAAAGCCACTTTATGAAAAAGACACCTGCACTCGAATGTTTATAGCAGCACAATTCACAATTGCAAAACTGTGGAAACAACCCAAGTGCCCATCAATTCATGAGTGGATTAATAAAATGTGGTGTATGTACACCATGGAGTACTATTCAGCTCTAAGAAACAACGGTGATCTAGCACCTCTTGTATTTTCCTGGATAGAGCTGGAGCCCATTCTACTAAGTGAAGTGTATCTCAAGAATGGGAAAACAAGCACCACATGGACTCACCAGCAAATTGGTATTAACAGATCAACACCTAAGTGGTCATATAGGAGTAACATTTATCAGGTGTCGGGCAGGTGGGAGGGGGGAGGAGAGGATGGGTATTTACAACCAAACGAGTAAGATGTGCAACGTTTGTAACTTTAACACTAGTACCCCCATAATATGCTAAAGTTAAAAAAATTTTTTTAAAAAGTTAGCCTTATCAATGCAAAGCGGGTTTTATTTTTGAACCTCTTGGTGAGTGGCTTAAAGAAGGAAGAAGCCAAGATAGCAGATCAGTTAGTGTTCTACTGTATTTCCCTGAAAATAAGACCTATTCGTAAAATAAGCCCTAGCAGATGTCTAAGCATGTGCGCAATAGAAGCCCTACCCGGAAAATCAGCCCTAGTGATGGGCGTGGTTATGAAAATCAGCCCTGGTGGTGGGCGTGGCTATGAAAAAAAATCAGCCCTGGTGGTGGGCGTGGCTATGTAAATCAGCCCTGGTGGTGGGCGTGGCTATGAAAATCAGCCCCAGTGATGTGCGTGGCTATGGAAAATCAGCCCTAGTGATGGGCATGGCTATGAAAATCAGCCCTAGTTAGGGGCGTGGCTATGAAAATCAGCCCTAGTGATGGGCGTGGCTGCGCAGCGCATCTGCACAACCCATGCGTGTCGTCGAGGAGCGGGAAAGAACACGAGCAGCCCTTCTCATCCGCCCCGTGAGAGCTCTAGTGCTCGACAGGAGAGATCGGGGCCGATGGTTCCAAAGGAAATTGAGTCCCAAGACATTTAGGATGGGATTCGGGGTTTGGAGAGTGAGGATGATGTTCCAGAAGAAGATGACTTCACTGTATTTGAATCAATGTAGATGGTTATACCATACTTAAAAAAAAAAAATAATAATAACACATCCCCTGAAAATCAGCCCTAGGGTGTCTTCTTGAGGAAAAATAAATATAAGACCCTGACTTATTTTCGGGGAAACACGGTAAATACACATTTACCAACAGGGAGGTGGGATCCATTTAACCAGCCGAAATGGCCTACTCTGTAGCCATCTCTCGTCGTTGCTGTTTGCTTTCAAGAAGTTTACAGATACCTGTGGTGCCAGGAGGTTCTTCTTCTGAGATGGGTCGGGCTTGAGCCACGTGGCCACAGCATCTGGGTATTTGTTGTGAAGCTACAAGAAAAGGTGCATATTTGTCATTACTCAAAAAAAGAAACGCAGGGAAATTTCCAAGGGATCAACTGGACAAAAAAATAACTATTCTTCACCAATCTTCATGGAGAGAAGCATAGTATGCATGCATAGAGTCAACCAGAGCCTTAGATACCTGTTTATGCTTTATTTGTTCTTGCAGATTCATTTAATGAGCTCTGGTGGCCAGGCGGTCTTTCAAAGTGCTTTACAAATATATGCTCATTTGATATTAAATGATATAGGAGGTAGATATCATTATTACCCCCATCTTATGGATCAGGAAACTCAGCCACAGTGCAGTTTAAGTGACAGAAGTGGCAGAGCCAGGGTCCAAACCCAGGCAGGCTGGCTGTCAACACTGGTCATCACACTGTCCTTTCTTGTTCTTTTTTTTTTTTTTTTCTCTTTTTTTTTTTCTTTTTTGCAACAAGCTTTAAAACACAACTAATGTGCCTTCTTGTTCTATGCTTGCTGGCTGGATTTTTCCCTTGGATAAAACACATCTAAAGCAGAGTGCCCTGAATTGCTGTCTGTCTATATTGTTTCCTCTCCAAGGAACAAGGAAAAATTCTCTAAGGCTATGCTGTCTAATATAGTATCCCCTCACTGCATGGGGATTTAAAATTTATTTATTTATTTATATTTTTGAGGCAGAGTCTCACTCTGTTGCCCGGGTTAGAGTGCTGTGGCGTCAGCCTCGCTCACAGCAACCTCCAACTCCTGGCCTCAAGCGATCCTCCTGCCTCAGCCTCCTGAGTAGCTGGGACTACAGGCATGTGCCACCATGCCCGGCTCATTTTTTCTATATATTTTTAGTTGTCTAGATAATTTCTATTTTTAGTAGAGACGGGGTCTCGCTCTTGCTCAGGCTGGTTTCAAACTCCTGACCTCGAGCGATCCTCCGGCCTCGGCCTCCCAGAGTGCTAGGATTACAGGCGTGAGCCACCTCGCCAGGCCGGGATTTAAAATTTAAGTTAATTAAAATGAAGCAAAATTTAAAAAATTCGATTCCTCAGTTGCACTGGCTATATGTTAAGCGCTCAATAGCCACATGTGTCTAGCGGCTATCTTACCAGAGAGTGCAGAAATACAATCTCAACGATCATTGCACGAAAGCTCTATTGCTGTAAGATGCCAAGGGTGTAAATGGAGTGGCCTTTTCTCTAGCCAAGTTATTTATCTGGAAAATGATGACAGTATGCTAGCACAGAGGACTGGGAATTGCTCTGAATAAGTGTCACCTGATCAGCTATGTCATCCAGGGCTAATCACTCCATGTCCCTATCATTGGGACATGCTTATAGCATGAGATTCATGAGAATCTCGGGGGTTCCAGAGAGTCCTTTCTGCAGCCATGGGGGGTGGGGGTGGGGGTGGGGTAAGGGGTGCAAGGTGGGGGATGGGAGGGTGGGGAAATAGGGGGTGGGGAGTTTGGGGTTGGGGAGGATGAATATGGAGAGGACCTATCAGTAGCACTTAGAGTTTCTCTCTTGGTGGACTCTAACCAGAGAAGTTTAATATTGGCCTCCTCTGAAAGTTTTTGCTAAAAGAAGGGGTTCCTTACCTAAAAAAAAAAAAAAAAAGATGCAAAAAGTACTGAACTAGACGAGTTCAAAGTTTTCCTATTGATTTTTCATATATGTGCACATTTATTTTTATATATTACGCTTATATTTTTTCTCATGGCACATGTAATAATGGCTCAAGGAGAATGCATGTATAAGTTGAATTTTCACAAAGGTAATATGAGGAAAATATAGCTAAGCAAAAGGAACAGACTAAAACCCACCCAATTTATCCTCCTAACGCTCACAGATAACCTGTGTTTATTTTCAGGGGTATAACCTTACAGACTTTCTTATTGTTTTTACTAGCTCTAAGTTTTGGGGATTCTAGAAGGTTGAGCTCTTATCTCTTATTACTTATCACGTAATGACTTAAAAACTGTCATGGCTTCGTGTGCTTTTTGAAAATGCATCCTTGCCTTGCTTTACCCTATTAACAAGGCCTTCATTCTTGCCTCAAATAGTAGAACCTCTGTCTTCACTGGAGACATTTGTTTTTCTGGTTTCTTATTGTGATTCATCACCTGTCTTCTGAAATCATTTGGGAAACAGACACATGTACACACGGCCACTCTCACGCATGTACAAATACACAGAATACTTCTTTTAATGTCTTCATTAAGCAATCTAATTGCAGTCGCCCCAGGCAACTCTATATTGGCTTTTATTCTGCCCATTTGAAATTGGACACTGTGTGTGACCTTTTGTGCCAGCTTTTGGGGACAATGCCCATTTGTTGGTTGGCTGGCATAGTTTCATCTCTTGCGGAGGGGTAGGTACAGCTATAGTGGCTGGTCAAATAAACATAATGAAGAGTTTGGTTTGGTCTTATGTCTGCCCAGAAAAATGTGATCTAATGTCAGCTGACAAAACACAATAGATACCAACAGCATCAATAGACTTTCTTTGCACAATGGGCTTTTCAGCAAATATCTCAGGCAATATTGTGACAATTACGGTCACACAAACAGTTCTAATATCTGGGGAGAAGTTTAAACTTAGCCTTCTACTCAGTAAAGCAAAAGATGAAACTTCCTGCTTATAAAACTGTATGTGGACTCTTAGAAAAGAAAAGGTCACGCAACTTCATAGAACTCATTTTACGTGTGATATTGGCCTAGCCAACTTACAGCATTATCTTATGATGTCAAAAGAAATCTAGCTTGGTTTTCAGTGCATATATTTTTTTTAAAAAAAAACTATACCATGCTTGGTACTGGTGTAGGTTCCCAGCAGGCAGTCAATAAATCCTTGTCAATTAATAGGCCCGACTATGAAGATAAGTAAAATTGCAACAAATATGCGTGTAGTGCCTCTTGCAATCGTTGCAGGAATAATTTAACTGCAGGATAAACTTAAAAGACACTTACCTGTTTCTCCTCAGAGCTGCCTGAATTAGCCGGTTTAACCTTTGAGAGAGAAAAGATGAAGAAGGCTTACAATGTAATTGTTTTCCCAGCACACAATTCAGCACACAATTCAGTTATTCTCAGGAATTTTCTTTGAGAATCGGGTGTACTCACTGGTAGGGCGTAGGCAATGCCAAAAAGGCAAAAGCAAATCATTGCAATTCCCATGGTTGAGATTTTTCCTGCAAAATATTTTGCAAAGGAAATTCAGTCAGTATCTTCAGAGGTTCAGACAGTTATACTAGCACATCACAAAATCATCACAAATAAAATATATTTTCTATCAGATCTTTTCTATTTCGTAGAGAAGACTTTCTGTTTTAATTTTTTTTTTTTTTTGGTCTTTCAAGTTAATATTTGTATTGCAACTTCTCTTCTCCATCTCTTACTACTATTAGGCAAGGGGGAGGTGGAATTTACATGTCTATATTTATTCAATTCTTCAATGTAGAGTTCTAGAGATTATACTGTTACTGCCTGGTACCTCCAGCTATTTTAACCTAAAAACAGATGAACAGTCATTTAATTAGGCCGGGCGCGGTGGCTCACGCCTGTAATCCTAGCACTCTGGGAGGCCAAGGCGGGAGGATCGCTAGAGGTCAGGAGTTCGAGACCAGCCTGAGCAAGATCGAGACCTCCATCTCTACTAAAAATAGAAATTATCTAGACAACTAAAAATATATAGAAAAAATTAGCCAGGCATGGTGGTCCATGCCTGTAGTCCCAGCTACTCGGGAGGCTGAGGCAGGAGGATCGCTTAAGGCCAGGAGTTTGAGGTTGCTGTGAGCTGGGCTGACACCATGGCACTCTAGACCAGGTGACAGAACGAGACTCTGACTCAAAAAAAAAAAATTAATTAAATAAATAAGCTATTATGGGAATACTTACTTTCAGAGGGGAAAAAACACGCAAAGAAAAAAAATGAAAGAAATTTGCTTTATATTTCCAACATGATTTTTAACTGAAATTGTTAAGTAGGTGCTACTTAGGTGAAATGAAGCTATCTCTGGAATTACTTATTTAAGTAAGGCATTGTAAAAATTCGAGATGAAAAAGAAAACACTAAGAATAGTCAACAGCTTTTCTAGATGTGATAATTGAATCTACACAGTGTCATACAGCTATGTTGGTGAAAATTTTAACAGCTAAATTTAGGAGTAACACATTCGGAGAGGATTCCTTTCCTTGAAAATGAGATAAATCATTTTAAAAATAGGATTATCATCGCATGACACTAGCACGAAGTATCCTTTTTCTTTCAAATGCCCCCAGAATGATCCATCCATTTAAAACGATACAGGTAGAATCATTTCAGAGGGGCATCGAATTTTCCTTTTTTTCTGCTAGGAAACAGTAGTAGCTGTTCTTTTGAGGACCCAGTGGAAGAATCTTGAAGCTTTATATTCGACTGGCTTTCCAGATCCTTGAACATCTTTGTTCCCAGAGACCTGTTATGCATCTGATCTGCTTGTTCAAAAGGCTAAGAACAATTTTTGTCTGTTTAAGAGGGTTACAGTTAAAACTATTTTCCTTAGAGCTTTGATTTCCCCATAAAATTCCACCAAATGCCCGAACCAAATGCAAAGCTGCAAACTGCAGGCTTACCTTGGTGGTGTCTGGCTGGGACGGTCGAGGCTGGCTGGGGAAGAGGCTAGTGCCAGGGCTTGCTGCCTGCCTGTCCTCTCTCCCTGCTGCTCACAGCCCGGACCTCCCGGAATTTAAATGCTGTTGCAGAAATGCTCCACCAACCGGGAGGCGGAGGGATGGGTCACTGGTTTCTGCCCGGCCCGCTCACCCGCCACTCACTCCCTGGTCTGGTTTTGCTGGTTAGGAAAAAAAAAAAAAAAAGAAAAGAAAAAAAATAGCAGAACATCTCGCGTTACCACATTCTCATGTGGCAATATCATTAACCCTACGCTCTTCTCACTTTACGGCATTCGGCATTCCCTCGCCAGCCAGGAAGAACACTAGGGTCCAATTCAAAAAACACAAAGGGGGGGGGAATGAAGTACCGTAGTTTCTTACACAGGCTTTGAACTGTTTTATTGCGTATTATTTATCTTTATTTTATTTTTTCCTTTTTTTTAACAATCCTTCTTTTGTACAAAAATATTGTATTTTTTTACAAATTAGTCTTTTTGCTTTTTCTTCTACAACACTTTGTGGCGTACTCCCATTTTGTAATTTTTAAAAAACTACATCTCTCTTCTCATTCTCTTCAGGCGTATTATCAGGGGGCTAGCAGGTGTTAAGTTACGTATATTGCCCATCGCCCCCTTTCCTTATCTCCTATTCACAAACCACACACACACCACTTTTATACTCATTTAAAGAACTTATATTTATATTAGAGTCAGAGAACAACACACATTATTATATTTAAAGCCCCACCAAAAAAAGCTAGAGCTTGAGTGCCGTGGTATCAGCTCTCACAGCAACAGCCCCGCGCCAGCACATCTTCTCGCCCACAACAAAAAACCAAAAAAAAACACAACACAACAACAAACACAACGCTGGGTAGCAACCACACACACCTCAAACCTCACAACCTGCCCTACACACAACAACCAAAACAAAAACAAACACACCGAGTAGCTGGACTCACGGCATGTGCCACACATGCCCAGCTAATTTTTTCTATATATTTTTAGTTGGGCGCCCAATGCGAATTTCTCGTTCTTTTATGTTTTAGTAACAGAAACGGTTTTGTCTTCGAAAAATCTTCAGGCTGGTTTCCGAACCTCCTAGACCTGCCGAGCGATCCTCCACCTGGCTCCCAGAGTGCCTCGATCCTCTCCGCTGTGCGCCTCGCATCAGCCACCAATATTCTGAATTTTAAAAAAATTTTTCTTTTCTTCTTCTTTTTCTTCTTTTTCACACGACTTTCACTCGGCTGCTCAATTATTTAATTTTTCAAATTTTTAACGGCGGGCCGCCGTGGCTCATGCCTGTAATCCTAGGCTCTGGGTCCCGCCAGGTGGGTGGATCGGCTACCAACCCGGTCAGCGCAGTTTGAAACCAGGCCTGAGCGCAAGAACTGAGACCCGGTCTCTACTATACATACCGAAGACCAATTTAATTGGCCAACTAATATATGTACCTTCGCAAAAAAAAAATTGCCGGGCGTCGGTGGCGCGTGCTGTTAGTGCAGCTAGGCTTGCGCGAGGAGGCGCTGAAGGCGCGAGGATCGCTTGAGCCAAGGAGATTGAGGTTGGCTGTGAGCTAGGCTGACGCCACGGCACTCACTTCTAGCCTCCGGCACAAACAGCGAGAACTCTCGTCTCAACAAAAAAAATTTTTCTTATTTTTTCTTTTACGAAGGATTTTCATTGTTTGCCTTTTAGAGGGCACACAAATCATGGCAATGTAAGTCAGCCATGAATAACATGACATAGAATGGATTTTTTTTTGTTTTGTTTTGTTTCTGTTGGTTGAAATAACAGATACAAGTAGTATCTTCTAGCACATTTGCCTCTGTGATTATACTCCTGAAGGGCTGGAGCACTATTGTCCAGGCGTACAAAGGATTCCAAGAACCTCCCTCTATCCTTTGTGACTGACGCTCAGTTTTGTGACTTCAAGCAGAAGCTTGTCATTTAGACAAATGGCATTAGTGACATTGGTATTCCTATTCATGCCCATTAAGTTGGATTTACAGTGACCGTTCAAAGACCATGGACTTTTGTTGCACTGTTTGAATGGTTCGGGGCTGAGAAGCTGATAACTTACTGCATAAAATAGAAGAATGCTCATTTATTCTAGATGCTGCAGAAGTAAAGTCAAATAGTTTCTGAATGAGGCCAGGTTGACTGCTCAGGAGCCAGGCTTTGGCTTTGATTGTCACTCTGTCGCTAGTGATATCTACAGGAAATCATTTAGTCTACCCAGATTTGTTTCCTTATCTGTAAAATGCAGCTGGTATTGTCTAGCTCGAGGGATTTTTGAGACATTTAAGTGAATTAGTGTATGTCAAACTAACCAATTTGGGCACCTACTGGATGCAGATGCCCTGCACATCTTAAAGACTGTGTGCGTGTGTTAATTGTTACTAAAATTTTTAGGGGGAGCAGGTAGCCATGATTTGTAATGTCTTCAAATGGAATAGGTTATT
Source organism: Microcebus murinus (assembly GCF_000165445.2). Taxonomy (NCBI): domain Eukaryota; kingdom Metazoa; phylum Chordata; class Mammalia; order Primates; family Cheirogaleidae; genus Microcebus; species Microcebus murinus. The sequence goes on along the minus strand of NC_033688.1, from coordinate 7,170,557 downwards.
AGGAAGACAGTACATGTAAGATCTTTTTTTTTTTGAGATAGAGTCTCACTGATTGCCCAGGCTCGGGCGTCGAGCCTCAGCTCACAAGCACCTTCAAACTCCTGGGCTCAAGCCGATCCTCCTGCCTTCAGCCTCCAGTAGCTGGACTACAGGCATGTTCAATAGAGCGGGGGTAATCTTGTGCCTCACACCTGTATCCTAGCGTCGGGAGGCCGAGGTGGGTGACATCGCGCGAAGCGTGCGGTAGATTCCGAAGACACCAGCTCACCTCAGAGCAGAGAGAAGTGACGACCACTACAGTGGTCTATCAACCTGACCTCTACATCAATCGAAGAGAAAGAACTAAAGAAATATGATACATAAGATGCATATAATGAAGAGCAACAAATGTAAGACATATTGCACAAAATAGGTACATATACAGAAAACAATCAGGTTAGACCGCCTGAACAAGACAGACCTACATCTATGCAGGCAGAGAGACCTATTTCATGCCATAAGCACTGTGCCCAAGTGCGTCAACGGGAATCTACTCGGAGGTGCTAGCAAAGCGACGAGAGGGAGGCATACATAAAACCGCACTTATGAGAGCAACCGACAGAAAGTCTTGGAGTTGTACTGTGCATATCACAACAATGGAAAACACAGCACATGCTCATCGATTAGAAGAAATCAGGCTGTATAATGTCCGATAGCTGCCGCCAGAAGGGCGATTGACAAACTGCAACACAAGTCCCATCAGCGAATCTAACATTAACATGGATCTAGAAAAAATAAGCTCGAGTTCAGTCGCGGACCAAAAAAAATCGTGGGATCT
>NC_033688.1:7150297-7166618 GCF_000165445.2 Microcebus murinus | reverse complement strand
TTGAAAACCTTAGAAATTTGTACCCCCATATCATAAGTGCCGAAATTAAAAAATACATTAAAGAAACCTCAATTATAAAAAAAAACAACAAACAAAAAAGGGAAGGTTTTGGCATGAAGAATCTCTAACAGACCTATAGCTAGATGAGAGTAGAAGAGTTAAGATGTTTTTAAGCAAAATATCATGTATGCTTTGCTATATTTTCAATCATAGATAAAAAATTAAATGAGTGTTAATATAATAATATTAGTAAAAATAAAACTCTAAAACAAACAAAAAAAATGGGAGGATCAATCCCTCTACTAAGACTCTACTAAGTTAATCTTTCATGTTCTGAATTATTTTTTATTCTTTTTTTTTTTTTTTATTCCATTTGTACCATGTGTACTTTTTTTATTCTTACCTCTCCGATCTGGGTTTCTCGAGGCATTTTCTATTATGGGCTAACAGGAATGTTTTTCAAGGGTCTATACATAGAGTGGGATTGGGAGAACTGACCCGAAGGAATTGTTTGTTTTCCATGGGATAAATTCCACGTGTAGGTTTTAGGGGGCAGTTATTGCAAATAGCATCATACATATCAGGCTCCTCCATAATCTCAAGATGTTTTAGATTTCTCTCCCGCATTTACATTCTCTTCACTTCAAGCATATTGGACACTCTAGGTTACACGACACTATTTAATGATCACTTCGCGGTAGCGTGATGGAAATTGTCAGGGTTTACCAGATCAAAGTCTGTGACCAAATTCTGTCATTTTTCACCCATTCATAGCTTAACACAAATTTCTCTGCTGTGTTTTTTTTTTCCCTAAGAAATATTTTCCTTGTAGAGTTATATGACCCTCGGCCTTTACCTTTTTTTAATGCTGTCTTTTTTTGTTATTTCGGCATATTATGGGGGTACAGATTTTAAGGTGTATCAATAAATTGCCCATTCCCCCCCTTTTACCCTTTTTTTTGCAGTACAATATGAAAAGCCCCAAATCTGCCTTTGCTTGTTAAAAGGAGAGATGTTTCATAATATAGATAGGTAATAATGGGAGGCCGAGGTGGGGAGATGTGCTCAAGTCATGGAGGTTCGAAACAGCCCTAAGCAAGGGAGCAGACCGCACCTCTATAAAAATAGAAGAAATAAAGAATATATTATACAAAAAAAAATGCCCAGGCATGGTGGCGCATGGCCTGTAGTCCCAGCTACTCGGGAGGCTGAGGCAGGAGGATGGCTTGAGCCCAGGAGTTGGAGGTTGCTGTGATAATAATAATAAGAAGAATGGTAATTGTGCATATTTGTATGGGACACCTATAATGTACTAGATTTAAAAATACATATTATGTCCAATATTCCAAACAACTATGTGAGTTCAGTATTATGACCTCAACTTTCTCAGATAAATTCTAATAGAAACCATTTACTGTGTTATTCATGTCTGTTTGCCTGATTTCATTTACTGCTTGCAAAAACATTCAAGTGTATATTTACAGGATTAGTTGGGCCTGCCAGGGTGAGGAAAAGCTTTCAAGAGGATGCTGAGATATGGTTAGCTGGGGAACTGATTTTTGTTTTTTTAATCTCAGTAACTGCCAGAAAATGTACACTAGACGTGCTTGACTGAGCTTCACCACTACAAGCCTCAAACCCTTCATCCAATTCTAGATTTCAGATAAAATGTAAGGCATTGTGCTTGCTCAGCACAGATGTTTTTATAGGGTGATGGCACTTAAACACACAATAACAATAACAATAATACTGAGCACCATTTATCAAGTGACTATTATGTGTCACATAGAGAGCAAAGATATTTATAAATTTAAACATAGCAATGTTGAAACTTCTCTGAGTGCTTATTAATTGCTAAGCACTTAACATTATAGGTGACTTTATTATTCTTTCCATTTTACTGAGGTTTGCAATGATTGAATATCTGGCTCAAGATCACACAGCTACTATATTAATATTGTCTGATTATTTTATTAATGTTTGTCTTCTCCTTAATTTTGCCCTCTTCCCATATTTTTATTTTTTTTGAGACAGAGTCTTGCTTTACTGCCCAGGCTAGAGTGAGTGCCATGGCGTCAGTCTAGCTCACAGCAACCTCAAACTTTTGGGCTCAAGCAATCCTCCTGTCTCAGCCTCCCAAGTAGCTGGGACTACAGGCATGTGCCACCATGCCCGGCTAATTTTTTCTATATGTATTAGTTGGCCAATTAATTTCTTTCTATTTAGTAGAGACGGGGTCTCACTCTTGTTCAGGCTGGTTTCGAACTCCGGACCTCGGGCAATCCTCTCGCCTCGGCCTCCTAGAGTGCTAGGATTACAGGCGTGAGCCACCGCGCCCAGCCGCATATGTTTTTAAAACAGTGGGGACCACAAACTTGCCAATTTGCTGGTCAAACCCCTCTTTCAGGGACCAGGGATCCCGGGGCAGTATGAGACCCCTGTGAAGAGTCTAAGGGGAAGACCCAGCCCAAGAGAAGCTGCTGCACCGTGTTGCCAAGGAGTCAGGACTCATGGATAGCAAAGGAGGTCACAGGTCTGCTTAGACTATAGCCAGGTCACTGTCCCACCCATCTGATAAGCAAATGCTCATGAAGTGTCCACAAACTCTCTCCCACCAAGCTCACAGTTTTAGAGGTCAGAGAGCATCATTTGACCTGGTATCTGCCATGGAGGAATTTATCATCTGCTCGGGGAAGGATAAGGTGGGAGCCTAACATTTATTGGGCACCTGCTGTGTGCCTGGCACTATGCTTGGCCCATTAAAACAGTACATCGGGTGAGCGTCATGAAGACAGTGTTACTATCAGTGTTTAATCAATGAGGAAACTGGAGACTCAGACAGGACAAGTAACTCGCCCTGGTGAATGGCCACCCCAACATTTGAGCCTCAAATGTTTTTGTTTATAATAGAGAACATGTAGATATTAAACATTTGGCTATATTGAAAGAGGTAGAGATGAAAAAAAGCGAGACCAGAGTGAAAGAAAGAGATACATGCATGGTAAAAATAGGAAAAATGAGAAAGAGGAAGAAGGAATGGTCCTTGTCCTTCTAGCTTCATGACATAGACACACTATTGATTAAATAATCACAGAAGGTCTCCGATTCCAGTTCCGGTCACATCTTCTATTCCGGTTCCAGTCTGGTCTCTTCTTCCGGTTCCAGTCTGGTCTTCTCTTCCGGTTCCGATTATGTCTGCTATTCCGATTCCGGTCTCGTCTCCTCTTCCGGTTCCGGTCTATCACCTCTTCCGGTTCCGGCCACAGTCTCCTATTCCGGTTCCGGTCTTGTCTCCTCTTCTTGTTCTGGTCACATCTCGTATTCTGATTCTGGTCTTGTCTCCTCTTCCTGTTCCAGTTGTCTCCTATTCCGGTTCCGGCCTGGTCTTCTTTTCCGGTTCTGGTTATGTCTCCTATTCCAATTCTCCTCTCGTCTCCTCTTGTTCCGGTCACGTCTTCTGTTCTGATTCCGGTCTCGTCTTCTCTTCCGGTTCCGGCCATGTCTCCTATTCTGGGGAACTGATTTTTACACACTAACTTTTAAGATATGAGTTGAAGTTTTAAGCATCCAACTTTGACCAAACTTGACTGAATTTTAAAAAAAGATTACAACAAAAGCTATACATTACAACGATATTGGTGACAGAAACATTGCAAAGAGAGTGAATAATACTACAAGGCTATAGTAACCAAAGTAGCATGATGCTGGTATAAAAGTAAACATGTAGATCAATGGAACAGAATAGAGAACCTAGAAATGAAGCCAAATACCTACAAGCAGCTGATCTTCAACAAAGTGGACAACAACATATACTTGGGAAAGGAAGCCCTATTCAATAAATGGTGCTGAGAAAATTGGACAGTCACAACTGCAAAGATATGGAATCAACCTAAGTGCCCATCAATTGATGAGTGGATGAAGAAATTTTGTTTTCCTTTTCTTTTGGATTCTTCTTCGGCCTTAAATAGGATTGGGTTATTTTTTTTTGCAGCACTTTGGTTGGACTTGGGTTTCTTTTTGCCAGTTAAATTACTTCGGGACCGGAAATTCAATTGCCCCTTTTTTTCCTTTTTAGTTGGGATTATTACTTTGGGGGTTAACTTTTGTTTTTGCCGGGTTTTCCGGGTTGTTCCGTTGACCGTGGGGGCTTCGGAGGGGGGGGGGTTGGGGGGGGGTTGGGGGAGGAAAATTTCCTTTTTGGTTCCATTTTCCCTTTTTTGGTTGTTGGTTCCCTTAATTGCTTAACGTTCCCCCTTTTCCATTTTTTCCTTTTATTCCACACCCATTTTTCCTTTTAATTTTTTTGAGTTAAAAAAAGAGAGTGTGTAATCTTGCCTCTAGCAAGTTCAAATCTAAAAAAAGGTAAAGTTTCATTTGTCCACATTTGTCCACAGCTAATGCCATGCTGTGATCGTGAGCCACACAGAATGAAAGAATGTCAATACAACCCTGCTAATCTCCAACTGGTGTGAATCACTGATTCAAACCACACACCCACTGATTGTGAGCTAATAGCATTAGCTTCATACTTAATACATATAAAGACTTTAAATATGAGTTGTCTCGATTCTCTAAGCGTTGAGCGATTTGCTTGTTATATTTTAACAGGGTACCCTATATCTAGAGAAAGATACATCTCATAGTTAGCCTTATGTCTTGCTACATTTTAATTCCTTACAGTACCTACCATAATAATGGTGGCAGGTATTGCTGGCTGTACACCAAAGATTAATCTTCTCCAGCCTCCCTGGCACTTGGGTGTGGCCATGAGACTAGTTCATGCCAAGAGAATAGAAACCAAAGAGATGTGTTTCACGTCCAGGCTGAAGTGCTTAGGAACTAAGTATGCCTCCTCCATAGTCTTCCTCCTTTCCTTTTGGCCAGATGAGGAGAACTCTGAAGTATTTTTGGAGATCATAACCCCAGTGAAGACATGGCTTGAGCTGCTGTCTGTTGACCAGGAACCCTGGCATTGAATATCATATGAATGAGAAATATGCTTCCATTGCCTTAAGTACCTGCAATCTATTACAATAGCACACATTACCTTAATTAATGCAGTACCATCCACGTAATCTCGCCCAGTCCATAGTTTTTGAATTTTGGCATCTGTGTCCCAGATCACTAGACTCATGAAATTGAATTGAAGTTATGGTGCCATAACTTTGTATGTATCTATTTTCTATTAATTTTTGCTTCTTTGTTTCTAAAACCCAGAATAAGTTCAGACGAGGTTACTACTGTGTTATTAATAAAATTGGAGTTGATTATTTTATACAGTAAGTATATGACTCAGTTTCACAAGGAGATGGCATGCAGTATCAGTACATATTGTAAGTGATTAGGGTAGGAGGTTTCTCTTGATTCTCTGTTTTTGTTTTTTCCTCTTACCAGACGAGATTCAGCTTTGTTACAGGTTTTAGGGGTTAGTGTCCAGTGTTGAAAATCAGGGAATCTGAATTTCATCTTGCCTATACCACAAATTCCACTAAATATTGTCATTCATTTGTCTCTGAGAAAAGAGAGGTTATAGCTACCTCCCACTAAATAATAAATTCATCCTGCAACTTCTGGGCTCCACAAATCCTTTTACTTTTACTTAATTAGGCTACCTGGATTTTGGACACCTTTTTCCTTTTCAAACTGTTCGCTAAAGAGCAGACAGGGGCAGGTAGAGATGATGTTACAATCAATCAATCTAATAATATTTGAGAACTTAAAGTTATGTTTTCTGCAGGTTTTGGATGACTTCTGCTCACTCACTGGTTGGGATGTGTTTACAGATTAATTCTAGTTTGAGTTGCCTTTTCACCATATCAAATTCTGCATGGGTGGTAAATTCTAGGAAACTTGAAGAATTTTAAATCACTGTACCGTCCTAATATGGGGATGACCATAATTAGGGGAAGCAGTTGGTTACTTTAGAAACTGTTTATGGTTGGGATCTGGAGTTTTGACCCTTTCCTGTATATTTCATTGATGTTCCCAAACCCTTGGTGGTCTTTTGGTTTGTGGATCGTAGCTTGGCCAGGGGTTGGCCAGAGTTCTTAGTGAAGAAGCAGAAGAGGTATTCGTGGCATATGAGCAGGGCTGGCATGCCCACTTGTCTGGGTTGGGGAGGAAGTGGAGGTGGAAGTCAGTAAATTGGCCTTTTCCTGCTTTTAGAAAGTGCCAGAGCATCTCAGACTGGAATTTCAGCTTTATTTTTATTTATGTGGAGTTGGTTCAGACACAAGTAAAATTATGGTGTCTTAACCTCTAAGATTTCCATCATACACGTTGTTTCCTTAAACTTGGTCTTTTAAGAATCCAGTCTAGCTGGGCACAGTGGCTCATGCCTGTAATCCTAGCACTCTGGGAGGCCAAGGTGGGAGGATAGCTTAAGGTCAGGAGTTCGAAACCAGCCTGATTAAGAGCGAGACCCTGTCTCAACTAAAAATAGAAAGAAATTAATTGGCCAACTAAAAACATATAGAAAAAATGAGCCGGGCATGGTGGTGCGTGCCTGTAGTCCCAGCTGCTCGGGAGGCTGAGGCAGGAGGATCGCTTGAGCCCAGGAGTTGGAGGTTGCTGTGAGCTAAGCTGATGCCATGGCACTCACTCTAGCCCGGGGAACAGAGTGAGACTCTGTTTCAAAAAAAAACAAAACAAAACAAAACCCCAATACAGTCTAGGTGCTGGCTCATGCCTGGAATCCCTGAACTTTGGGAGGCTGAGGTGGGAGGATCACTTGAAGCCGGGAGTTCGAGAACAGCCTGGGCAATCTGGTGAGACCCTGTTTGTCGTCTCCAAAATTCATGTTAAAATTAAAACCCTAATCCAACAGTATTGGGAGCTGGGGCCTTTAGGAGGAGATTGAGTCATGAGGGCTCCATTCTCGTGTGGATGAAATTAGGTGCCCTTATAAAAGGACTTGTTGGAAGAAGCTTCCCCCTTTTGTACCCTTCTGCCCTCTGCTATGTTGGGACACAACCTTTCTACTCTCTGAAGGAGGTGACAGACAGCAAAAGGGCACTCTCTTTGAAGCAGAGCAGTCCTCCCCAGACAAGCAAACCTGCCAATGCCTTGATCTTGGGCTTCCTAGCTTCCAGAACTGTGATATATAAATGCCTCTTCTTTATCAATTACTCAGTCTCCGGTATTTTGTTGTAGCAGCATAAATAGACTAAGACAGTAGAGTTGCTAGATTTAGCTGCCAAAAATATAAGTTACCCAGTTACATTTGAATGTCAGATACACAATGAACAATGTTTTATTTAATTAATTAATTAATTTTGAGACAGAGTCTCACTTTGTTGCCCAGGCTAGAGTGAGTGCCATGGCATCAGCCTTGCTCACAGCAACCTCCAACTCCTGGGCTCAAGTCATCCTCCTGCCTCAGCCTCCCGGGTAGCTGGGACTACCGGCATGTGCCACCATGCCCGGCTAATTTTTTCTATATGTATTAGTTGGCCAATTAATTTCTTTCTATTTATAGTGGAGACAGGGTCTCACTCTTGCTCAGGCTGGTTTCGAACTCCTGACCTTGAGCAATCCTCCTGCATCAGCCTCTCAGAGTGCTAGGATTACAGGTGTGAGCCACCATGCCCGGCCTGAGCAATATTTTAATATGAGTTTGTCCCAAAGATACAAATGTTTTTCTACATACAATATTTGGGTCATATTTATACTACAACAAGGTTTATTGTTTATTTGAAACTCACATTTAACTAGGTGTCCTAATTTTATCTCACAACTCTATCCTATGGACAATGAAGAAAGAAATGTAGGTTCTTGAGCAGAAGGATTACATAATCAAATAAACTTTTGAAAGAACTAGTCCCTATTTCTTTGCGTTTTCTTTTCTGATACCCCAAGAGCCTCATTTTCCTCATATCTTTCTGATCCATGGAATAATCAATCCATCCAACAAACATGAATGCCTATTTGGCGTAAGGAAGTGTCTCAGGTACTGGAATACAAAGGTTGTAACCTCAAACAAGGCTCTAACCTCACCCTCAAAAAGCACAGTATTTTTCCATTGCACTTGTTACAGGAGTTTTTGAGGCAATGAATAAAAGTAAGAAAATGCTAAATTTGGTAAAAACAGATTAAGTTTTTGTGAATGCCTGTTTGCTTACAAACCTTAGTGTTTTGGGGGTAGTTTTTAACACATCTTAGGTATTAAAAAAAAAAACACCCAAAAGACAACGAATGCTTAAGAATATTTTTGGAATTGAGAAATTATTAAAAATACTTTGTAAGAGTTGGTACACTGCATTATTTTCTTGGAGTCCTCATCATCTTTTCTATTCTTCTGAAATAGTCATTGAAGTATCTCTGTGGAAATATAAACAAATAATATAATTTGGCGGAATGTGATTTTCCAGTATAAATTTGTCAAATTTGGCTTTATGACTATATTCCAGGAAAGAAGAAATGCAAAACTCAATAAGGAAATAGTTGGCAACTCAATTTCAATAAACATCCCTGAAGCATGGAGCATTTGTGTCTTTGTTGTCAATCTCCTTTGCAATCTTTCTTTCTTTGCGCATTTGAAAACTCATTCTCAAATTTATTCATTTTGTTATAGTGGAGATTTACGTTCTGCGTGGTTTAATCTAGTTTGATTGAATATACTTTCTGTGGGAGAAAGACTGATAGTACCACCAAAGTGGATGACAGAGAATGGGAGTGTACTGATGTCTTAGTCTGTTTTCTGTTGCTTATAACAGAATACTTGAAACTAGGTCATCTATAAAGAAAAAGAATTTATTTCCTACAATTTCAGAAGCTGAGAAGTCCAAGATGGAGGGGCTGTACCTGGTGAGGGCTTCTTGCTGGTTGGGATTCTCTGCAGAGAGTGGCACAGGGCATCACACGTGAGGGGGCTGAGGGTGCCAACTCAAGTCTCTCTTCCTCTTCTTATAAAGCCACCAGTCCCATTCCCACCATAAGCCATTAACCCATTACACTAATCCATGAGTGGATGAATCCATTCATGAGAATAGAACCGTCATGACCCAATCTCTTCTTCTTCTTCTTCTTCTTTTTTTTTTTTTTTGAGAGTCTTGCTTTGTTGCCCAGGCTGAGTGAGTGCCGTGGCGTCAGCCTCGCTCACAGTTCTCCAACTCTGGGCTCAAGCAATCTCCTGCCTCAGCCTCCGAGTAGCTGGGACTACAGGCATGCGCCCATGCCAGCTCATTTTTATATTATATTAGTTGGCCAATTAATTTCTTTCTATTTATGGTAGAGACGGGGTCTTGCTCTTGCTCAGGTTGGTTTCGAACTCTTGGCCTCGAGCAATCCTCCCGCCTCGGCCTCCCAGAGTGCTAGGATTACAGGTGTGAGCCACCATGCCCAGCCAATAATTCTTTTTTTTTTTAATTTTACTATACCTATACAATGTGAAGGAATTAGAAAATAATCTAGAAGAAAAACCAGAATAAAGAAAGGCCAAATGGAATAGGAAAAGAAAAAGGAGTTAATAAGGAAAGAAAACAGAAAAGATGATGTCGAATCAGATAATATAACTCTACTCTTTGAGAAGGCTAATAACACTGATTAGAAGAGGATTTAAAAAAAATCTGTTTTCTCAGAAATGTTGCTTTTAACCCTGAGGTTCATTAATGTAGCCGAGACATTTGCATGAAATCATAAACCACTAGTAAATATAGCAGATGATGTTTGCAATATACATTGAAAACATTAATAATCACAACCTCTCGGTGAATTCTTCGTCAATAAAGGAGAGGAAAATATTTCATAGTCACAACAGTGAGCCTGACAAATGGCAGCCATGGCTTGAATCTTATGGAGGTGAGGAAGCAATCGCATGGGCTTGGTTTATGTAGGTGTAAAATGCTATATTCCAGCATATTTATTATGTTGGAATATAGCATTTTATATATTTTTATATATATAAAAATGCTATATTTTATAAAAATATATATAAAAATGCTATATTTTAAAAAAATATAGCATTTTTATATATTCCAGCATATTTATTATTTACTTACACTGTGTGAGCTAAGGATTTACACAATTTGCTGCTCTACAGTCTAGCATTACTATAATTGCTGTCCAAGGCTGCATTGGCCACTTCCTAACTGAGGCACCTCGAGCAATCTATTTAATCTCGCTAGACCTCTCTGGGCCTCTCTGTAAATAGGGACAGAAATAGTGCCTCCTTCAGAATGTTGTCGCAAAGATTCAATGAGCTCATACATGCAAAGCTTATTTAGTTCCAAGTACCCGGAACTTAGTTAAATCCTCAATAATGGTTCAATGTTATCTCTCAGGGGTGAAACCTGTGATTCTAGGGCTTGTGCTAAATTCAAATCAGGGGGCTGGGTGTTGGGGCTCAGGCCTGTAATCCTAGCACTCTGGGAGGCCAAGGCCGGAAGATCGCTTGAGCTCAGGAGTTCGAGACCAGCCTCAGAAAGAATGAGACCCCCCCCCCAGCTCTACTAAAAATAGAAGAAAAATTAGCTGGACAACTAAAAATAGAAAAAATTATCCTAGGGTGGTGGCATGTGCCTGTAGTCCCAGCTACTTGGGAGGCTGAGGCGGGTGGATCGCTCAAGGTCAAGAGTTCAAAACCAGCCTGAGCAAGAGTGAGACCCCGTTTCTACTAAAAAGAGAAACAAATTATCTGGACAACTAAAAATATATATAGGAAAAATGAGCCGGGCATGGTGGCGCATGCCTGTAGTCTCAGCTACTTGGGAGGAGGCTGAGGCAGGAGGATTGCTTGAGCCTAGGAGTTGGAGGTTGCTGTGAGCTAGGCTGACGTCACAGCACTCTAGCCTGGGCAACAGAGCGAGACTCTGTCTCAAAAAATAATAACAATAATTCAAAGTATGGGAAACACATTTTAGATAAATGCAAAAAGTTATGTACCACATTAAATGTAGGAACTCATATTGGTTTATGATGTGTTCTCTCAAGCAAAGGAGATGAAAAAAAAAAAACAGTTACAGTTGGAAGATTTGACAACTGGGCAGCAATAGAAAAACATTTAAAAATAAAATTTCCTTCATAGGCACATTCTGCCACGCAGGATGAAGAGAAATGTGACAATGTATTAGGACAGCAAAGAAAGCAGAACAGCCGGGAGTGGAGGATTTGCAGTAAAATAGAGTCCCTGGGTTTAGATTGATAATATATTGGGAAATATCAGGCCTAAAACTGTGGTTAATATTCTGCTTATGCGCCCGTCATTTCCTGAGAGTTTTTAGCTTACTGAAGTCAAATGACATTATTATTTATTTTTTTTTGCAGATGGAAAATTATGAGCTGTTTAGGGAAATAAGCACATGTCGTGATTGAACTGCATCACCTTTTCCATGAGAAGTGCAAGAGCAATTTTAAAAATAGTTTAGATAGAACACAATTGATGGAAATTTTGTTTCTTTGTCTCTATCTCTCTGTCTCTCCCCCCTCTGTCTCTGTCTCTCTGTCTTTTTTTTTTTTTAGACAGAGTCTCACTCTATTGACTGGGCTAGAGTGCCGTGGCGTCAGCCTAACTCACAGCAACCTCCAACTCCTGGCCTCAAGCGATCCTCCTGCCTCAGCCTCCCAAATAGCTGGAACTACAGGCATGCGCCACCATTCTGGCTCATTTTTTTCTCTCTCTATATATATTAGTTGGTCAATTAATTTCTTTCTATTTATAGTAGAAACGGGGTCTCGCTTTTGCTTGGGCTGGTTTCGAACTCCTGACCTTGAGTGATCCTCCTGCCTCGGCCTCCCAGAGTGCTAGGATTACAGGTGTGAGCCACCCACCTCGCCCGGCCTCTCTGTCTCTTTCTTGCTTCTTTGCAATGGATGGAGGTTCCATTCTTTATACCAACAAATATCAACGAGCAATAAAGGCTGCCAGCTGCATTTTTGAGGGGACATCCATTCTGTCATTATCATTGTCGGGAAGTCACTTTTATGGCAGGCTCTATGTCCTACTGCTTCGCTTGCTGCTAGGATCCACACAGGATCTCCCATGAGAAAGGTCTGGAAACAAAAGACTTCATTGACACAAGCTAACTGGAACTCTTTATGAATATATTCAGGTTTAAGAAAGGGTCAATAGGCCGGGCGTGGTGGCTCACGCCTGTCATCCTAGCACTTTGGGAGGCCGAGGCGGGAGGATCGCTCAAGGTCAGGAGTTTGAGACCAGCCCGAGCAAGAGTGAGACCCCATCTCTACTATAAATAGAAAGAAATTAATTGACCAACTAATATATAGAGAGAGAGAAAAAAATGAGCCGGAATGGTGGTGCATGCCTGTAGTCCCAGGTATTCGGGAGGAGGCTGAGGCAGGAGGATCGCTTGAGCCCAGGAGTTGGAGGTTGCTGTGAGTGAGGCTGATGCCAGGGCAACCTAGCCCAGGCAACAAGAGTGAGACTCTGTCTCAAAAAAAAAAAAAAAAAGTAAGGGTCAATAACCATGGACATACTTTCAGGGAATTTATAATCATACTTTTCCCCTGCAGAACAAAGTTAACACTTGTTGACTCAAATAAGTTGGCATACTTTTGTCCAATGTAGAAAACACAAAATCTATTTCTTATTTAATTTCTGACCACAGGAAAGCTTAAGGCATAAAAGGTATTGTCAATGAAAGATATTTTTACTTAAACTTTGTTTTTTGTTCATACTACATATGAAAATTCATGAATGCATTTCCACTTAAAAATATACATAAAGTCCAATAACGAACAGATAATCACTTATTTTTTGAAAAATATTTTCTTTCATTACGTCGTTACCTTAGGGTAAGTATGAACTTACCAAGTAACTTTATTATTATTCTTTCCATTTTTTTTTTTTTTTGCAGTTGGATTTGAATATCATAGGAATCCAAAGCTAGAGAGAAAAGCAATAAGTAAGCAATGTCCTGCCCTATGTGGTCATAAAAGATTTTTTGATTAATTCTGTTAAGGTTTATAATTATGAAATGGCAGAAATATTTTATTTTGCATCTTAACATATTTTGCAATTACCTTGGTTACTTTTACAAAACAAAAAATATATGTTACATAATCATGTACCAGTAACTACCAGAAATTCATTCATTTAGCTAACAAAACTGCAGTGAACCAAACAGAATCCCTGCCTTTAAATTTTAGTGGGAAAGCTGACTATAAAAAAATGAACAAATATACACTATAATATCATGTATTGATAAATGTGTTAAGATAGAAGATTGTGTTCTTAGTGGTCAATATTAAAATATTTATATTCAAATTAGGTTGTTATAAAATTGTATTTTTGCCTGTTTTGGAAAACCACGGAAAGCATATGCCTGTATAAAATACACTCAACATATAATACTTTGCTTTCTGTTGTAAGGTATAATTTGGTAAGTAACTTGGAACTAAAGAAGATCAGGCAGTTATTTTTGGCTCTGGTTTAAGCAGTTGTTTTTCAATATGTGAAGTTAGGTTTGTGAAGAAACTTTCCCCTCTTTAACTTCCTGTTTAAGTAGTAAAAAGGAATTCTAGGAAGATCCACTATGACCAAGCTATAATGACAGTTTATTCATTGGAGATCTTTGTTTTTCTTTTGCCCATAAGCATAGCCTCAGGAAGATGAAGCCTCCCACAGCACATGTGTACGTTTTGCTGAATTGATGGAAATTGCATAATCCAAATTTCAATCTTTGAAATTGGGAATGATGCTTGCAAACTTAAATGAAATCGGCCAAGACTACAATGATAAAAAGATCAGTATTTGAGCTCTCAAAAGTCGGTTGTTGGCCGGGCGTGGTGGCTCATGCCTGTAATCCTAGCACTCTGGGAGGCCGAGGAGGGAGGATTGCTCCAGGTCAGGAGTTTGAAACCAGCCTGAGCAAGAGTGAGACCCCGTCTCTACTAAAATAAAAGAAATTAATTGGCCAACTAACAATAATAAAAATATTAGCTGGGCAGTGGCGCATGCCTGTAGTCCCAGCTACTCGGGAGGCTGAGGCAGAGGATCGCTTGAGCCAGGAGTTTGAGGCTGCTGTGAGCTAGGCTAACGCCACAGCACTCATCTAGCCTGGGCAACAAAGTGACTCTTGTCTCAAAAAAAAAAAAAAAAAAAAGTCGGTTGTTTGTCATTGTAAATACTAAAAATTCAATAATTAAAAAATTCATTCTTCAAAATCTGGTCATGAGACAGAAGATTATATTCTTCTTATAACAAATCCTTCTTTAGCTGATTGAAAAAAAATCAAGTAAAATGTTAAAATAAGTAGCCTTGTTCCATAGTAATTTGTTTTGCATGTTAAATAAGACAGTTATATGTACTTTAGAGGTATCAAAGTATTTAGAATGTTGAAGAAAGAATCTTTTCAGGCCCTTTTCATTCTTTCTAGTACCTTCCACGATAATGGACCAGGATATCTGTTATTGATTATTTGTCTGGGTATTTATCACTGGCACATGGCAATCTATCAAGACAAAGATGAGTATTGATATACTAAGTCTAATCAGGGTCACCTCCTATTAAATTTAGGAGCAGAGATTCAACACACAGTGTCTAAACTTCTATTTTCTGCCAATGTTAAATCAGGACAACATTGACCGTCTATTCCACTGAACTTCTCAGAAGGAATGTGAGCTCAATCACAATGCGTCCATCTGATTGTTTTGCTTTCATGTGAGATTCAGTGTACAGTAGTACACCAAATGACAACTATGTATTTTTTTTTCTTTTTGAGACAGAGTCTCACTCTGTTGCCCAGGCTAGAGTGAGTGCCGTGGCGTCAGCCTCGCTCACAGCAACCTCAAACTCCTGGGCTCAAGCGATCCTCCTGCCTCAGCCTCCTCCGAGTAGCTGGGACTACAGGCATGCACCACCATGCCCAGCTAATTTGTTTTCTATATACTTTTAGTTGGCCAATTAATTTTTTTTGTATTTTTAGCAGAGACGGAGTCTCTTGCTCAGGCTGGTCTCGAACTCCTGACCTTGAGCGATCCTCCCGCCTCGGCCTCCCAGAGTGCTAGGATTATAGGCATGAGCCACCTCGCCCGGCCTAGGACTTTATTTTTAAACTAAAGTTTATCCAGTCCATAACAGTTACCCTACTTTAATAAGCCAAAGAAACCCACTTGACCCTCTCAACCTCTCCTTCCTTAATCTCTCCCATTCCGACAGTCCCTCCTTCAATGCCACCCCCTTTGGGAACTTCCTTTTGCAATTCCAGGGCACTCTTAGTACTTACTGACTTGATTCGTCTTAATAGAGCAGTTGGTCTATATTGTCTTTAACCTTTGCAACATTCCTGCAAGCTCAATATTATTAGACATATTTTACAGGTAAGAAGTTATAGTTCAAGATCTCTGTCACATGCTATTTCGTGATAGAACCTGAATTGGACCTGTGTCTGCCACATTCTTACACCCCCCCCCTGCCCTTTTCTCTCGACAAGAATTGCAGATATGAGATAATTCTGCTTTTCGAACTCTCTCGAAAGGATTTGGAATTCTCAAAAATCTTGGTCATGTCTTCAAACGTTTGGGTACTGTAAAATCTATCCATATGTTCCTCTCTCCTCTGTTCTTTTTAAAATGAAAGAATGTTGTGTGTGTGTGTGTGTGTGTGTGTGTAATTATCCCCAATCTCAGAATCCCATAAAATGACTCATTAAGTTTTCGTTTTACTTTCCCATGCTGGTTGACATCAGTTTGCATCCCGGCCAGCTCCCTGGCCAGCCCTTTCTGGTTTGGGCAGGGAGACAGGTGAGTCATGCCAGTTAGGGTCACACGCAGCCGAAGGTGGTGACAGCAGCCCATTATTGGAGAGTACATTACTGAGACCCTGTTCCAGGAAGCAGCAGGCTGGGGAAAGTTTTGCAAAAGAAATGCAACATCAACAAACCAAGAAATGGTTCAAAAGGTGAATCCAGAAGGAAACAAGATGGTGGAGGGCCAAAGGAAATAAACACAAGCAGGTTGAAAAGTGGCTCAGGTCTGACTCAAGGGGTGAGGGGGGACAAGGGAAATATACATAACCTTGACATTTGTACCCCCATAATATGCTGAAAAAAATAAATAAATAGGAAACTGGTTCAGGAACAAAAATCCTTGATTGTGCTTATATTGTTCTTTATGCATATTCTTAGCAAGTGTCATTAAGGCCTAGTTAAAATGTCACTAGGTCTGACATTTTTTGGATTGGTCCTGCTCCGTGGGTATTTCTTGGTTCTTCTAAATTCCTTTTTTCCTGAGTTCTCGTGGTGGGGAGGAGAGACCCAAACATCATCAGGAGTTAATTTTTATTGAATGCTTAAGTCCTCCTAACAGCTCTGTGAGAGAACTTTATTATTATTCCCATTGTATGGATGAGAAAATGGAGGGGCCA
>NC_033688.1:7132434-7150272 GCF_000165445.2 Microcebus murinus | reverse complement strand
TTTCTTTAACAAGAAATGTTTGAGACCGGGCGTGGTGGCTCACGCCTGTAATCCTAGCACTCTGGGAGGCCGAGGCGGGAGGATTGCTCCGAGGTCAGGAGGCCCAGAAGTGACAAGTACCTTTCCTAAAGTTGCAAAGCGAGCCAGTGGCATGGTGAGGATTTGAACTGATCACTCTGCAATGTTGTCAGAAGACAAAATAATGATGCATTAGAAGCAAGTGAAAAATCCAACAAATTCTGCTTGCTTGAGGATCGGGGGGCGGGAGGGGGTTGCTCTGCTGATGAGATGCATATTTCCTCGTGGGTTATTCCAGAATTTCCAGTTATTCCGAAATTTCCAGAATTTCGCCATGTGACATGCCTGCCCTCACTTCGCCTTCTGCCTTGCCCGGGCTGCTGCAAGCCGTCACGAGAAGCACATGCTTGCTGCCATGCTTCTTGTGCCGCCTGCAAAACCTGAGCTAAATAAACCGCTTGTCCTTATAAATCACCCGGTCCCAGGCGTTCCTTGATAGCGACATGCCAGGGACTAACACCCTCCACCTCCACCGCCCCAGAGAAGACTTATTCCTTTGCAAAGGAACTGTCCCAAACTCTGCAACTTCCTGCACTTGTGAACAAGAGTTCTGCAGAGAAGATAAATACTGGAAAGTAGGAAGTACCCTGTGTCTATCTACTGAAGGTTCATTTTTATTTTATTATATATATATATACTATAGTATATATTTTTTTTTTTTTTTTAAGACAGAGTCTCACTCTGTCGCCCAGGCTAGAGGTGAGTGCCGTGGCATCAGCCCGCTCACAGCAACCTCAACTCCTGGGCTCAAGCGATCCTCCTGCCTCAGCCTCCCGAGTAGCTGGATATAGGCATGCGCCACCATGCCGGCTAATTTTTATATATATAACATAATATATAGTTAGCCAATTAATTTCTTCTATTTTTAGTAGAGACGGGTCTTGCTCTTGCTCAGGCTGGTTTTGAACTCCTGACTTGAGCGATTCCTCCTGCTCGGCTCCGGGAGTGCCAGGACTACAGGCATGTGCCACCATGCCCGGCTAATTTTTTTTTCTATATATATTAGTTAGCCAATTAATTTCTTTCTATTTTTAGTAGAGATGAGGGGTCTCGCTCATGCTCAGGCTGGTTTTGAACTCCTGACCTTGAGCAATCCTTCCGCCTCGGCCTCCCAGAGTGCTAGGATTACAGGCATGTGCCACCATGCCCGGCTGATTTTTTCTATATATTTTTCATTGGCCCATTAATTCCTTTCTATTCTTTTTAGTAGAGACAGGGTCTTGCTCTTGCTCAGGCTGGTTTTGAACTCCTGACCTTGAACGATCCTCCGCTCGGCTCCCAGATGTAGGATTGCAGGCATGAACCACCGCGCCCGGCCTGAAGGTTCATTTTACACCGATAGTGCCAAAGTAGACCTTGAAGATCTCATTTCTTGGTCCCTAAGCTAGTGGCAATGCATCCATTTGGTGTTGAATCCAGTATGTTTCACTAATTTAAGTTTCATTTAGGACAATATTTAACGAAAGCGATCATACAAGAGCCCTATTTCCTGATTATAGTCATGGATTCCAGAGTTTTTCTACCGATGTTTTCTATCATGCTGTTGTTAGTTGTACTTTTCTGTTTGCAACATGGAGGGCGTATAAAGTCCTTCAAATTTTGCCGAAGGAGAGAAAGAAAAATTTATTTTTTGAGACAGAGTCTCACTCTGTTGTCCTGGCTAGAGTGCCATGGCGTCAGCCTCGCTCACAGCAGCCTCCAACTCCTAGGCTCAAGCGATCCTCCTGCCTCAGCCTCCCAGTAGCTGGGACTACACGGCATGTGCCACCATCCTGGCTAATTTTTTCTACATATTTTTGAGTCCAAATTAATTTCTTTCTATTTATTAGTAGAGACGGGGGTCTTGCTCTTGCTCAGGCTGGTTTTGAACTCCTAACCTTTGAGCGACCTCCCCCTCCCCCAGAGTGCTAGGATTACAGACGTGAGCCACCGTGTCCAACCGAGAAAGAAAACTTTTAAGCATTGATTTACTGGATCCTGGGAGAAATGACCTTCGATAGGCCTGATTATGTGGGGTCTTCATGCTTCAGTCCCCTACAGGACAAGCTGGGACTAATGACACCTTGCAAAAGCTGTAAGTAAATGTGTTAACAAACTTCTCTTCCATGTATCTCAGACTGGACCTCTAGTTTTTCCAGAAACACCTTGGAGAATATTGTTTCCAGATTTCTCTAACATTTGTGACCTACAGAAGTCACCAGAATGCTATGTTCGAAAAGGGATTCTTTCTAATTTTTGAAAATCGTAGACCTGAAAAGTGGTGAGTTCGTATCGCTGGGAAAACCTTCACCTGCCAGTTTGCAGAATGTCATATCCAAATCCCATGACATCTTTATTAGTCCACAAAAATGGAAAAAAGAAAACAAATGAGAGTAAATTATAGACACTGAGCTTCCAGAAGCTTTTGTTTTTTTTGCATTTCCAATCTTTCCTTTTTCTTTTTTTAAACCTTTTTCCAGCATGTAATGACATTGGTGTGTGGCCTTTGTTTTTTTGTTTTTGTTTTTGTTTTTTTGTGCAGGGCCATGCACTTGAATATTTCACTTAAATATTTTTGTATGTTTACAAGTATCTTGCAGGACAATTAAAAAAAATTGAAACTGCTTCGTGTAGAATTATTTTTTGGACAAGTCTGCATTTTTAAAATATGTTTATGCTGTTTTTAGTGATCTGGAACCAGACAAATTCTCCAGGGTTTTGTATCATTTCAACCTCTAAGAAGAACAGGTGGACAGGACTATTTCAAGTTTAACATTAATTGAATTAAATTAGGTGCTGTTTGTTTTGCTAACCAGAGAGGAACCATTGAATTTGTCAAAAAGATGTAATGCTTGGATATTTTTGAAAAAATCTAATAAAACATAGCTTCCAACTTCAGGCTGAAGAACATTCTCCAGATGTCTTTTTTTTTTTTTCTCCATTATGCAACTGGGAAGAGGCAAGCAGAGAATGCTTTCTTTGTGCTGGTGCTAGAATAATGTAGAAAGCCACAGACTTTGGGCAAATTACTCTACTTCTCTAAGTGTGTTGAGAGGTCTGTATTTCGTTAAGAACTGATGGAGTGAGCAGTATTATTTTTAGGGCAAGTGTGATTTAAAAAATATTCCTTGTGAAAACATTACATCCAAAATTTTAGTTTTAGTTCTTGTTAAAATAAGATTTATTGACTTTCTACCACGAGCATGGGAAGTAGCAGGGTAGCGATCTCTCCTTTCAATACAGTCTTCCAAAAGTGATGCCTTTTTAACAATATATAAAAGGTGATGGCCAGGCGCGGTGGCTCACGCGTGTAATCCTAGCACTCTGGGAGGCCCAGGCAGGAGGATGGCTCGAAGTCAGGAGTTCGAGACCAGGCTGAGCAAGAGCGAGACCCCGTCTCTACTATAAATAGAAAGAAATGAACGGCCAACTAAAAATATAGAAAAAAATTAGCCGGGCATGGTGGCACATGCCTGTAGTCCCAGCTACGGGGGAGGCTGAGGCAGGAGGATCGTTTGAGCCCAGGAGTTGGAGGTTGCTGTGAGCGAGGCTGACGCCACGGCACTCTAGCCCGGGCAACAGAGCGAGACTCTGTCTCAAATAAATAAATAAATAAATAAAAGGTGATATGTTGGCATGGTTATTAAGACTATTATGAAAAGACTTCAGAGAAAGCACCATGAAAGCAAGATCGACAGACTCACAGAGGGAATTAGAGGGTGGCCTCAGCTCACTCTCCAGAGGCCCACGCCTGCATTATCTTCCACAGATTTGCTCTTACTATTAGAATATGGTTACACTTCTGCTTTCCGAGTACTTTATATCAGGCTTCAAAGTGCTTTAGGATCTAATAAAACATAGCTTCCAGCTTGCTTTCCAACTTGCTTCCAAAGTGCTTTAGGATCATACTTTAAGGATCTTATTGACTAAATGTAATTTGTCTTAGCTCTAATCTGCACGGAGATTGGACATCGAAGCCAGTCATTTTTTGTGCACCCTTGGCATTGCACAAGAACCTTCAGAGGAGATTCTGGAGATGGAAGTAAACCAGGCCCTAGAGATGTCATATGGACTCCTGGATCCAGCCATACCTGAAGCTAGTCCTCCCTTTGATTTTTCAGTTATATGGGCCAGTGAATTCTCATTTTTCTTTAAGCCAATTTGAGTTGGATTTTTGAAACTTGCATTCAAATACAGATAGATGCTCCTCCACTTACAATGGGGTTATGTCCCTATAAACCCATCATAAGTGGAAAATAGCATAAGTAGAGTTTGACTTACGATATTTTCCACTTATGATGGGTTTATCCAGAAATAACTATATTGTAAGTCAAGAAGCATACTGAGGGCTTATTGCTTTGGAATCATGGTAAAGTAAAAAAAATTGGAAGTAAAATTGGGGACCATATGTAATCTCAACTGTTGCAATATAGTACTCTCTTCTCTATTCTTATGGCCTATATCTGTCTTTTAAAAAAATTTATTAATTTTATTAAATCTTGAGCTCACCTCTTTTTTTTTTTTTGAGGCAGAGTCACACTCTGTTCTCTGGGCAAGAGTGTCATGGCATCAGCCTAGCTCACAGCAACCTCAAACTCCTGGGCTCAAGTGATCCTCCTGCCTCAGCCTCCCGAGTAGCTGGGACTACAGGCATGTGCCACGATGCCCAGATAATTTTTTCTATATATTTTTAATATTATTAATATTTTTTAAATTAATTGCTTTCTATTTTTAGTAGAGACAGGGTCTCACTCTTGCTTAGGCTGGTCTCGAACTCCTGACCTTGAGCGATCCTCCCGCCTCGGCCTCCCAGAGTGCTGGAATTACAGGCGTGACCCACCACGCCCGGCCCCTATATCTGTCTTTTTATGATTTTGATAAAGTTCAAATGAATAATACTTTTTAAAAACCCATTTAATTCTCTTGGAGGCTATATTTCTGTGATCCAAGATCCTATTAACAGGGTCAGCATCTGTTTACTTTTAATATAGGATAGCCAAGAAAGAATTTGAACTATTAATTTCATTTTTTTCCCTGCAAAAATTTGTTCAATGGTTTTAGTTTTTTGTTTTAAATTAACATGTTTCATTGTGGGAAGGGAAATAAAATGAATGATTTTTCTATCTGATTTCTAAAATTCCATTAACTCATAAACACGTTAGATGCTGACGTTTCATATTTAAGCATTAAAAGTCACACAGTTGCATATATTTTTATAATAACTGCTATATGTGCTGTAAACACAGAAAGTACACATTCACCCACGCTGATGTTTTTCTCCCAGTGGAAGTGTCCCCAGAGTACAGATTGTAATTTACTGACATGCTTGACATCAGTTTCCTTTTTTTGTCATTATAGTTTCTGGCACGTGCATTTTACACAAATGTTGGTGATGGCATTTTTCTAACCCCCACCCTTCACCTCAGAAGTTGTTCCTTCTCCAAGTTCGTGAAACACAATTATACACTTTCTTTTTTCAGAGCAGAGTTATGTGGGTCAGTGAGTTTACTCACTGGTATGTGATTTGGATTTTCATCAAACCAATCAACCAAGATGAAAATGTCAACTTATTCGAATGAACATATCTGTTAACACACAAAAAAATAACATGTTGGCATAACATACTGATACAAACATGATATTGGACTTATTTTTATTCTTTGGTTGGAAAAAAGGCAGTTGCTTCGTGTGATTACAAAAAGAAATATGAATATTACTAGAAAAGTAATTTTTTATTACTGGAAAAGAGTGAAAATTATAGGGACATTCAAAAGGAAGAAAGTATTCATAATCCTACCAACTATCAGACATAACCATTGTTATGTTGGAATGTTATCTTTAAGTGTTTTAACTTAATTAGACATATATTTTAATATACTTTTTTGTTTTTGAGATAATTATGTCCACGTAGTTTTACATAGTATTTTTTAATTAACTTTATAATAAAATCATTTTATTTTATTTATTTATTTTTTTTGCAATCACACAAGAGGAGGTTTATTTTCTGGCTAGCCAGGGTCCAAGCCCCAGAGCACCAACGCAGTGGCCACTCTCACAGGCAAGGACCTAAAATCATTTTAAAGCATTGATTTTTTTCATCATCTGAAATTTGAATAAAATGATTCCATTGCCTGACAATGTTACTTTGCTTCTAAATATAAGAACTTATAAAATTGTGGAACTGTAATTCGAATTTTATAATCATGATAGATCTAGAATAAAGTCTTAGTTTTCATAATCTTTTTATATATCTGGTAGTGTCACAGACTTAAAATACATTATAGCTTTATTTAATCTTCCAAATTACCATGAATGGTATATAAAAATAGTAGTATTAGCTTATTTGGGGGTAGACTGGCAGATGGGAGGGGTAGGATAGAAAACACAATACACAATGTCAGGAGACTTGAGTTTTGTGTTGTTTTTTTTTTTAACATATTTTAAAAAAACAATTCTTGCAGCTAGCTATGTTCTTCATGAACTCACAATCCAAGTGACCCACCGCTAAGAGTCCCACGAGAGACTTGAGTTTTCATTTTTTAATTTATTTTTATTTACTTATTTTTCCAAGACAGAGTCTAACTACGTTGCCCCAGCTAGAGTGCTGTGGTGTCAGCCTCACTCACAGCAACCTCCAACTCCTGGGCTCAAGCGATCCTCCTGCCTCAGCCTCCCAAGTAGCTGAGACTACAAGCATGCGCCACCATGCCCGGCTAATTTGTTGTATATATATTTCTAGTTGGCCAATTCATTTGTTTCTATTTTTTTCAGTAGAAACGGGGCCTCACTCTTGCTCAGGCTGGTTTTGAACTCCTCACCTTGAGCGATCCTCCCGCCTCGGCCTCCCAGAGTGCTAGGATTACAGGCGTGAGCCACTGCGCCCGGCTGAGACTTGAGTTTTTAAAACCTGGCTCTCCTCAAAAGCAATTCACTCTGTGATCTTGGCCAAGTGACCTTGAGTTTTAATTTCTTCAGCTGAAGATTAAGGGATAAAATTAGATCAGTGGTTCCCAAACTATAGTCTGTGGACCAGTATTCATTTTGAACAAAGTTCAATCCAGTCTGTGATTAAAAAGAAGAAACAAGTCTGTAAGTTTTTCACTTAATAAAATTTATTCCAATAGAGTTTTTCTTCTCTCTCTCTCTTTCCCCCATATAGGTTATAACCTTCTACTTGCTTTTGGAGAGAAAATATCCTTTCATTTGGAAACTGATGCTGATGGTCGTTCGTAGTTTTTTGGTTTTGTCCTGTCTTTTAATATACCAGGCAAAACCCAAAGTTGGCAACTTTAAAATTGGTTGCCAAAATGTGGGAATTTTTTTACTATTTCACATAGTTAAAAAATCATCTCCGAAAAAAAAAAAAATCATCTCCGGCCACTATCTTAGAGGATCATTTCTTCTGACTCTAAAATTCAAAAGCTCTACAAGGTAGGATATTAGGGACTAGGAGAGAAGTAAAATATCAACCTAGTTAGAGGGTCAGAAAGACAAGAAAATAAAAAGAAGGCACAAAACATATTATGAAGATAAAGAAATAAGTTGTTTATGTGCGTGTGTTTTCTTTTGTTTTTGTTTTGGGGGAGTTTTTTGGGCGATTTTTGGTTATGAATGCCACTCAGTGTTCTATAAACACCACAGAGGCAAGTTGATTGCAAATTCATAAAATGCAATTTCCTTTTCTGCTGGTGAGAACCATCAACCTTAATTCCTGGTAAAAGTTAACATTTAACATGATCTTAATTGAGCTTTGCAATTTTTCTCATGGTCAGATAAGAGAGATTTTTTTTCTTTTTTTTAACTAGGTCCACTAGCCTCATTTTAAAATTTTAATTCATTGGGGCAAGGTGACCAAAAGGCCAGATGCTATGGAAAGAGAGAGGAGATATTTCCTTTTCCTTTGTATTTCAAGTAGCTTTATTTCCTTATAAATCTGGAGAGCACAAAAAGCTGGAGAAATCTGGGATTTTTCCCTGTACAACTGGTTTTAAAATTCTGCATTGTGTGGCATTAAGTAGTAAAAAAAAAAAAACAAAAAACCAAAAAACAAAAACAATCAGTAGTGCTTTGGTAGACGACTCTTCGGTGAGTTTGGAGGTGACATTGTAAGTGTGATGACACGTTTGTAGGCAAATGGTGGCCAGAGCTTAAAAGGGCTGTGTGCCCAGTTTCAAATCAGGGCCTTGGTGGCTGCATTTGGCTAAATGAGTCATTCATCTGTCATGACCCCTGAGGAGTTATCTCCATTTAGGGCGTTTTCAGATTGATTCACATTTAAGTATGATATATGCATTTCTAGAGAAGAATGATTAAGAGCTTTCCTCCTTTATCAAACGTTACAGAAAATATATCCAAACTTTAAGTAGAGTTTAAGATATTTTTCCAAACTAAAAGACACCTGCTTTGATCTACGGTATGCTTTTGTGATATGCTTTTGCTTCCCGTTGTGTTTGTGTTAATTCTTCACTTTGGGTGATGTGATCCAACTCTGTTTGGCATGGCTGATCATTAGAGATCTAGATATATACTGATACGATATAGTGGATCTTTATGTAAAAGTTTCAAGTTTTGGCCAGGCGTGGTGGCTCACACCTGTCATCCTAGCACTCTGGGAGGCTGAAGCAGGAGGATCGCTCAAGGTCAGGAGTTCGAAACCAGCCTGAGCAAGAGCCAGACCCTGTCCAACCGAGAAAGAAAACTTTTAGCATTGATTTACTGGATCCTGGGAGAAATGACCTTCGATAGGCCTGATTATGTGGGTCTTCATGCTTCAGTCCCTACAGGACAAGCTGGGACAAATGACACCTTGCAAAAGCTGTAAGTACATGTGTTAACAAACTTCTCTTCCATGTATTCAGACTGGACCTCTAGTTTTCCAGAACACCTTGGAGAATATTGTTTCCAGATTCCTCTAACATTTTTGACCTACAGAAGTCACCAGAATGCTATGTTCGAAAAGGGATTCTTTCTAATTTTTGAAAATCGTAGACCTGAAAAGTGGTGAGTTCGTATCGCTGGGAAACTTCACCTGAGTCATATCCAAATCCCATGAATCATTATTAGTCCACAAAATGGAAAAAAGAAAACAAATGGGAGTAAATTATAGACACTGAGCTTCAGAAGCTTTTTTTTTTTTTTTTTTTTTTGCATTTCCAATCTTCCTTTTTTTTTTTTAACCTTTTTCCAGCATGTAATGACATTGGTATGTGGCTTTGTTTTTTTGTTTTGTTTTGTTTTTTGTGCAGGCCATGCACTTGAATATTTCACTTAAATATTTTTGTATGTTACGAGTATCTTGCAGGACATTAAAAAAATTGCAACTGCTTCGTGTAGTTATTTGGACAAGTCTGCATTTTAAAATATGTTTATGCTGTTTTTAGTGATCTGGAACCAGACAAATTTCCCAGGGTTTTGTATCATTTCAACCCCTAAGAAACAGGTGGACAGGACTATTTCAAGTTTAACATTAATTGAGTAAATTAGGGCTGTTTGTTTTGCTAACCAGAGAGGACCATTGAATTTGTCAAAAAGATTAATGCTTGGATGTTTTGAAAAAATCTAATAAAACATAGCTTTCAACTTCAGGCTGAAGAACATTCTCCAGATTTTTTTTTTTCTCCATTATGCAACTGGGAAGAGGCAAGCAGAGATGCTTTCTTTTGTGCTGGTGCTAGAATAATGTAGAAAGCCACAGACTTTGGGCAAATTACTCTACTTTCTAAGTGTGTTGAGAGGTCTGTATTTCGTTAAGAACTGATGGAGTGAGCAGTATTATTTTTAGGGCAAGTGTGATTAAAAAATATTCCTTGTGAAACATTACATCCAAAATTTAGTTTTAGTTCTTGTTTAAAATAAGATTTATTGACTTCTACCACGAGCATGGGAAGTAGCAGGTAGCGATCTCTCCTTTCAATACAGTTCTTCAAAGTGATGCCCTTTTTAACATATATAAAAGGTGATGCCAGCGCGGTGGCTCACGCGTGTAATCCTAGCACTTGGAGGCCAGGCGGAGGATTGCTCGAGTCAGGGTTCGAGACCAGGCTGAGCAAGAGCAAGACCCGTTCTACTATAAATAGAAAGAAATGAACCGGCCAACTAAAAATTATAGAAAAAAATTAGCCGGCATGGTGGCACATGCTGTAGTCCAGCTACTGGGGAGGCTGAGGCAGGAGGATCATTTGAGCCCAGGAGTTGGAGGTTGCTGTGAGCGAGGCTGACGCCACGGCACTCTAGCCCGGGCAACAGAGCGAGACTCTGTCTCAAATAAATAAATAAATAAAAGGTGATATGTTGGCATGGTTATTAAGACTATTATGAAAAGACTTCAGAGAAAGCACCATGAAAGCAAGATCGACAGACTCACAGAGGGAATTAGAGGGGTGGCCTCAGCTCACTCTCCAGAGGCCACGCCTGCATTATCTTCCACAGATTTGCTCTTACTATTAGAATATGGTTACACTTCTGCTTTCAGAGTACTTTTATGTCAAGGCTTCAGAGTGCTTTAGGATCTAATAAAACATTAGCTTCCAGCTTGCTTTTCCAACTTGCTTCCAAAGTGCTTAGGATCATACTTTAAGGATTTATTGACTAAATGTAATTTGTCTTAGCTCTAATCTGCACGGAGATTGGGACATCGAAGCCAGTCATTTTTTGTGCACCCTTGGCATTGCACAAGAACCTTCAGAGGAGATTCTGGAGATGGAAGTAAACCAGGCCCTAGAGATGTCATATGGACTCCTGGATCCAGCCATACCTGAAGCTAGTCCTCCCTTTGATTTTTCAGTTATATGGGCCAGTGAATTCTCATTTTTCTTTAAGCCAATTTGAGTTGGATTTTTGAAACTTGCATTCAAATACAGATAGATGCTCCCACTTACAATGGGTTATGTCCTATAAACCCATCAATAAGTGGAAAATAGCATAAGTAGAGTTTGACTTACGATATTTCCACTTATGATGGTTTATCCAGAAATAACTATATTGTAAGTCAAGAAGCATACTGAGGGCTTATTGCTTTGGATCATGGTAAAGTAAAAAAATTGGAAGTAAAATTGGGGACCATATGTAATCTCAACTGTTGAATAGTACTCTTCTTCTCTATTCTTATGGCCTATATCTGTCTTTAAAAAATTTATTAATTTATTAAATCTTGAGCTCACCTCTTTTTTTTTTTTTTTTTTTTGAGGCAGAGTCACACTCTGTTCTCTGCAAGAGTGTCATGGCATCAGCCTAGCTCACAGCAACTCAAACTCCTGGGCTCAAGTGATCCTCCTGCCTCAGCTCCCGAGTAGCTGGGACTACAGGCATGTGCCACGATGCCAGATAATTTTTTCTATATATTTTTAATATTATTAATATTTTTAAATTAATTGCTTTCTATTTTAGTAGAGACAGAGGTCTCACTCTTGCTCAGGCTGGTCTCGAACTCCTGACCTTGAGCGATCCTCCCGCCTCGGTCCCAGAGTGCTGGAATTACAGGCGTGACCCACCACGCCTGGCCCCTATATCTGTCTTTTATGATTTTGTGATAAAGTTCAAATGAATAATACGTTTTAAAACCATTTAATTCTCTTGGAGGATATATTTCTGTGATCCAAGATCCTATTAACAGGTAAGCATCTGTTTACTCTTTAATATAGGTGAAGCCAAGAAAGAATTGACACTATTAATTTCTTTTTTTCCCCTGCAAAATTGTTCAATGGTTTTAGTTTTTTGTTTTAATTAACATGTTTCATTGGGGAAGGGAAATAAAATGAATGATTTTTTCTATCTGATTTCTAAAATTCCATTAATCATAACACGTTAGATGCTGACGTTTCATATTAAGCATTAAAAGTCCACAGTTGCATATATTTTTATAATAATTGCTTATATTGTGCTGTAAACACAGAAAGTACACATTCACCCACGCTGATGTTTTTCTCCAGTGGAAGTGTCCCCAGAGTACAGATTGTAATTTAACTGACATGCTTGACATCAGTTTCCTTTTTTGTTCATTATAGTTTCTGGCACGTGCATTTTACAAATGTTGGTGAAGGCATTTTTCTAACCACCACCCTTCACCTCAGAAGTTGTTCCTTCTCCAAGTTCGTGAACACAATTATACACTTTCTTTTTTCAGAGCAGAGTTATGTGGGTCAGTGAGTTTACTCACTGGTATGTGATTTGGATTTTCATCAAACCAATCAACCAAGATGAAAATGTCAACTTATTCGAATGAACATATCTGTGTTAACACACAAAAAAAAACATGTTGGCATAAATACTGATACAAACATGATATTGGACTTATTTTTATTTGGTTGGAAAAAGGCAGTTGCTTCGTGTGATTACAAAAAGAAATATGAATATTACTAGAAAAGTAATTTTCTATTACTGGAAAAGAGTGAAAATTATAGGGACATTCAAAAAGGAGAAAAGTATTCATAATCCTACCAACTATCAGACATAACCATTGTTATGTTGGAATGTTATCTTTAAGTGTTTTAATTAATTAGACATATATTTTAATACACTTTTGTTTTTGAGATAATTATGACGTAGTTACATGATTTTTTATTAACTTATATTTTTATAAATCATTTTAAGCATTGATTTTTTCATCATCTGAATTTGAATAAATGATTCCATTTGTTGCAATGTTATTTGCTTCTATAATGAGACTTATAAATTGTGTCTCACTCTGTTGCCCAGGCTAGAGTGCCGTGGCATCAGCCTCACTCACAGCAACCTCCAACTTCTGGGCTCGAGCGATCCTCCTGCCTCAGCCTCCCGAGTATAGCTGGGACTACAGGCATGCACCACCATGCCCAGTTAATTTTTTCTATATATTTTTAGTTGGCCAATTAATTTCTTTCTATATTTTTTAGTAGAGACGGGGGTCTCCCTCTTGCTTGGGCTGGTTTCAAACTCCTGAGCTTGAGCGATCCTCCCGCCTCGGCCTCCCAGAGGCGCTGGGATGACAGGCGTGAGCCACCGCGCCCAGCCCAAAAATCTATTTTCAATCTGCTTCGAGTATGGCACAGGGTGTTCGAGAAGCAGGCAAGACAGGTGGTAAAGCCATCAGCTCTAAATAGCAGAGCCTCTATTTGTTCAAAGACAGGGTGTTCCGTCAGGAACTGTGAGTATTTGGGTTCTTGCAAGGAGCTGTGTCTAGTTTAACCCAAATTTGCAAGTGTAGATGAGTAAAGGAAAGAGAAGAAAAAAAGTACCCAAGACAACATAACACGCCCTACGGGTGTTCAGTGCTCTGTTTTGTGTTGTTTTTTGTTCTGCTCACAGCATGGAAAATTTCCACGTTGCCTGCATTGGCCGTGGTCGCAGGGGCTGCTGTACAAATGTCGTTCCCATCCTTGCATGCGGGGAGCACGTGCTCCCATTTCTAGCATCTGCTCCGTGCTGGAAACTGAGGCACAAGTCTCAGAAACACGAAGACACACATTCTCAGCCAAAGCCCAGCAGAGAAGGACGAGAGAAGTGAGAATTGTGTTGTAAATGACAATGCCATGCGACGAGTGCTGCAGGATGATGAGGACAGAAAGGGGAGGACCCAGGGTACCTGACTCGTCCTGGTCTGCCTGGAAGTTTTCTCGTTTTGACACTGAAAGCCCTGGTTTTGCCTGGAACCTTCTCAGTCCCAGGCAAACCCAGACCGTTGGTTGTCTTAGCAGGGTTCTCAGTGTGGGTGGTTGGAGGTAGTACCGTGTTTCCCCCAAAATAAGACAGGGTCTTAATGTTAATTTTCCTCAAGAAGAAACCCTAGGGCTGATTTTCAAGGGATGTGTTATTTTTTTTTAAGTATGGTACAACCATCTACATTGATTCAAAAACAGTGAAGTCGAGAAGTCGTCGTCTTCTGGAACATCATCCTCACTCTCCAAACCCTGAATCCCATCCTGAACGTCTTGGGACTCTGTTTCCTTTAGAGCCACCGGCCCGATCTCTCCTGTCGAGCACTAGAGCCCTCACGGGGCGGATGAGAAGGGCTGCTCGTGTTCTTTCCCACTCCGCCACGACACGACACGCATGGGTTGTGCAGATGCGCTGTGCAGCCACGCTGGTCACCAGGGCTGATTTTCATAGCCACGCCCACCACCGGGGCTGATTTTCATAGCCACGCCCACCACCAGGGCTGATTTTCATAGCCACGCCCATCACTAGGGCTGATTTTAATAGCCACACCCACCACTAGGACTTATTTTTGTAGCCACGCCCACCACTAGGGCTGATTTTCATGGCCACGCCCACCACTGGGACTGATTTTCATAGCCACGCCCATCACTAGGGCTGATTTTCATATCCACGCCCACCACTAGGACTTATTTTCATAGCCAAGCCCATCACTAGGGCTGATTTTCATAGCCACGCCCACCACTAGGGCTGATTTTTCATAGCCACGCCCACCACTGGGGCTGATTTTCATAGCCACGCCCACCACCAGGGCTGATTTTTCATAGCCACGCCCACCACTGGGGCTGATTTTCATAGCCACGCCCAGCACCAGGGCTTATTTTTGGGGTAGGGCTTCTATTGCACACATGCTTAGACATCCTGCTGGGGCTTATTGTATGGGTAGGGCTTATTTTCGGGGAAACATGGTAGTGATGGGAGGGAGGGATCAGTATGATAAGAAATTTCCCAGGGGAGAGAAAACGTTGAAACTGCCTCTGTAAAGGCTGAGACAGAAAAAACATAGGCGTGGAAGGCAGAATAATGACTCCCCAAAACATCCAGGTCCTGGTCATTGGAAACCGAGAATGTGGCCTTATAGGGCACAAGGCATTTTGCAGATGTGATGAAACGAAGGATCTTGCGGCAGGGTAGCTTGGATTCCCTGTGTGGGCCCTAAGTGGAATCATAAGTGTCCTTATAAAAAAAACTTGATAATGGAAGAGGAAATAGTGGAACAGGTGACAGTGGCAGCAGGAGGTCAGAGGTCAGAGGTCGGGAAGGGGGCCACCGGCCCTGGCATGCACGTGGTCTCCAGAAGCTAGGAAAGGCGAGGAAATGGGTCCTTTCCTGGAGCCTCCAGAAGGATCCAGCCCTCCGGACACCTTGACTTTAGCCGGCGAAGCTGATTTCTGCTTTCTGGCCTCTAGACCGTAGGAGAATGCGTTAGTGTTGGATTAAAGCCACGGAGCACGTGCTGCATTTTACAGACCCGTAGGAAACGGACACGGTGGGGAGAGCAGAGGGAGGCTATGCTAGGCAAGAGACCAGCAGGACAGAGTCTGTAGGACAGCGAGGGACGCTCGGTCACCACGGGCCGCCAGCTGGGCTGAACGGAAGGATGCGTGGAATGTGCAGGAGGAGAGGAAGTCCTGAGGGAGGTGGCGATCGGTGAATGATCTCCAAACTCACATCACACCGGTTTGCCCCCTCCCAACTTGAAGGCACACAGAAACCATGATTTGCAAGCGGGGCCATCATGGACCAATAATTGCATTTTAATTTATTAATTATTTATAAAGTGCATTTATATGATTGCATTATTCTATTATTTTATATTCATAATGGCATTTCACTATGCAATTTTTTATGAAATATTGTTTATTGAGACGGGGTCTCACCTCTGTCACAAACCAGGCTAGAGTGAGTGGCGTGGTCAGCTAGCTCACAGCAACCTCCAACTCCTGGGCTCAAGCGATCCTCCTGCCTCAGCCTCCCCAGTAGCTGGGACTACAGGCATGCGTCACCATGCCTGGCTGAGTTTTTCTATATATTTTTAGTTGGCCAATTCATTTCTTTCTATTTTAAGGGAGACGGGGAGGGTCTCGCTCTTGTTCGGGCTGGTTTCGAACTCCTGACCTTGAGCGATCTACTCGCCTCGGCCTCCCAGAGTGCTAGGACGACAGGCGTGAGCCACCACGCCGGGCCCATAATTGCATTTTAGAAAAGTCTTTTGGTTGCAGGATGGGAAGTGGAGCCCTGTGAGGAGGAGGAAGATGCAAAGGAGGAGGGAGATGCATGCAGAATAATTGCATTGTCCAGGCAAGGAAAACAAGTACCTTGGTTGCCAGTGTGGACTGAGAACAGGGGAGGCTTCTGGAAAATCTTAGGAAGTGGGCCATACAGGACTTGGCGACCACCCAGGGAGCCAGAGGAAAGGCTAAAATTTGCATCCGAGTGCCACGGAGGATGGGAATGAAGGAGGAGTGGTGTGTACACGGTCTGAGGGTGAGAATAACGGGGTAGCTTGTAGACACGTTGAATTTGAAGATGCAGTGATACACACAGAATGTTATGAGTGCAACCAAGAATTGCAAGACAGGCCTGGTGCGGTGGCTCATGCCTGTCATCCTAGCACTCTGGGAGGCCGAGGAGGGAGGATCGCTCAAGCTCAGGAGTTCCAAACCAGCCTGAGCAAGAGCGAGACCCCATCTCTACTAAAAATAGAAAGAAATTAATTTGCCAACTAAAAACATATGGAAAAAATTAGCCGGGCGTGGTGGTGCATGCCTGTAGTCTCAGCTACTCGGGAGGAGGCTGAGGCAGGAGGATCGCTTGAGCCCAGGAATTTGAGGTTGCTGTGTGCTAGGCTGACGCCACGGCACTCTAGCCCAGGCGACAGAGTGACACTCTGTCTCAAAAAAAAAAAAAAAAATTGCAAAACTAAAAAAGAAAACTTTGAACAAGCAAGGTTCTCATCTGGGGCATGAAGGAGAAGCGAGGAAAGCAGAAAGGGACCAAAGACCTTGGTCACGGGCAACGCAGACTCACGCGTGGTCTTGTCTTTGTCAGATGCCAGGTCCCTGTCGCTAGCATCTGTATCCGGTGACATAGCTGGTTGTGTTGCGGATAAAAGCCCCAGGCGCGCGGCTCTGTCTGGTTTCTGCATCTCTTCTCTTGTAGTTCTCCAGTTGGTCCTCGACCAACCATCCAGGTGGCCCTGATGCCTCGACCCCTTAAATCTCTGATCGTGCTGGCTGCCCGGCCTGTCGCCTGGCTCGGAAGGGGTTCAGAGCACGCCAGCCCAGAATGTGCAGATTTAGCACGTGGATCGCACTGAGAGTGGATGGTATTTGGGAAACAGCAGCTGCAGGAAGGGCTCTCCGACCCTCTCCCTTTTCTTCCTAAAAGCAGGTCATAAAATTTCCTATGAGAAAGGGGACCCCCTCCCCCTGTAGCAGGAGGACGAGAACATTCTCGACTCCCAGAGGCTGGGAGTCAACGCCGCAATGGATCTGCACAGACCAACCTAAAATCACCTTTATGTTCCATTAGTTTCGTGTGTTTCCTACCCACTCTCCCGCAGTGCACTGCATCTAGAGGTCCCTTTCCTTTGTCTTGTCACTTTTCTACAAGTTTATGTTCTTTTGTTGCAAAGGTATACGGATAATAAGCTCTTGGTCCTAACCACTTCTGGTCTTCATTTTTTCATATCAAATCTCCCATGTGCACCTAAAAGTGTTCAGCAAAAATCTGACTTTTGTCACTTTCCTTCTCAGGCCAAGCCACAGAGAGCGGAGGAAAGTTTTTCTTTCCCTGTTGCTTCTCCTTGTGACTTTTCCCGTTAGGTTCTGACCTACCTCTCGGCCTGATTACCCCTGTCCCCACCCCAGATACCAGTGGACACAAATGACTGCAATAAAGTGTTGTGTAAAGAGCTAGCCCCGCATAAGAATGAAGAAAATAACTATCAGATTTAACCCTTTGCACTCGGACGTCGAGTGTGGATAATTGGGACTGGATAATGAGAAAAAAAAAGCAAGCGACTGCAAAGGGTTAAAAGTACCTATTTGATCTTTTAAAAAGACTGCAATCTTTTTTTTTTTTTTTTTT
>NC_033688.1:7092188-7122419 GCF_000165445.2 Microcebus murinus | reverse complement strand
ACTAAGGCCTAAGCACAAAGTCAGCCTCATTTTCCGCTCAAAGTCAACGATAGCTAAGACGATAGCAGGAAACTAGGCGTCCCCCCAAGCCCTAAACGTTCAACCCCGGTGCGTAAAACCCAGCCTCCGAGCGTGTGTGCTCCTTAGGCTCACCTCCACAAACACAGGTGAGACTGAGTGAAAAGCCAAGGTGACAGTCAGTTCTGATGGTACTGTGTTCTATAACGCCTCGTCGCGAGTAAAACAGGTGTGTAGTCGCGGCAGGGCGAGTCTTTCTAATGCCAATGAATCTTGAGGCAACAATTGGTTTCTGGTTTACGGGTAAATGGGCAGGAACTATGGTTGGTTCTTGGCGAATTTTAGTAGAGTGGGAGAGCAAAATACTTTCTGGGGGCGTGTAAGGGGAGGGGGGCGTGATGGGTGATTTCGTAAACGAAACGTTTGGGCGGGCGGCGTCGGCGGACAGTGGGCTGTGGTGTTTCTGTAGACTGGCTAGACCGGATGGGGCGTAGGGGACAAGTATGTTTCTTGGAAATA
Organism: Microcebus murinus; assembly: GCF_000165445.2. Classification (NCBI taxonomy): domain Eukaryota; kingdom Metazoa; phylum Chordata; class Mammalia; order Primates; family Cheirogaleidae; genus Microcebus; species Microcebus murinus. The sequence continues at coordinate 7,121,882 of NC_033688.1, read as the reverse complement.
GACAGACAGGCAAAATTGACCTGCAGTTGTGGGTGGGATTTGGCTACATCCTAGCATGGCCTCTGGAGAGAGGTCTGTAGCTTTGGAGGGGGTGTGATAGTCTGCCAAGACAGGGTGACCAAGCGCGCGTGACCTCCTGGGAGAGCCCCAGGGCGGTCTGAGGCTGGGGGATGTTAGGGCACAGATTCCCAGGACTGTGGTTGGGTGCCAAGCAGACTGAAGTGGAGAAGCCAGAAGGTTAGGACAGGTTGTAGGTCTGAGCATAGTCCGATATGTGCATCAGTTCTCCTACGTGGCGCTGAGCAAAGAATGCCATCATCAGCGACTTCATTCAAGGCGATGCGTGGCTGTCTATTCATAAATCCACGCAGAATGGAGCATGGAAATATGGATGGGTGCAGCAGCAACAGACAACAACATGACGAAAACCCATCACTGCTGCGGCGTACTGTATACAACAAAGATGAGGGGGACGAGCACAGAGCGCATGGTGGAAGCTGGGAGCCTAGGAAGAAGGCCAGAGCACACACACGACTACGACGACCACACACGGACACGGTCGACAGACACAGCACCAAAAAAAATAGAAAAAAACAGGAAAAACAGATGGTAGATTCCAAGGCGAGGAGAAGTCAAAGAACACGGGGAAACAGATTTATGCGTGAAAAAAAAGTCAAATAGTCACCCTCTGTGGGGCAGATGCGTGTTATTTCTTCTTCTGTCTTTTCTTTTTTCTTTCTTTTGCTTTCTTTTTTTTATTTTTTGTAGTGTGTTTGAGCAGAGTCGTCGCGTTTCTTGCGCGTGTAGGGGCTAAGGGAGGTGCAGTGCCATCGGCGTCCAGCCTTAGCTGCACAGGGCCCAGCAAACCTCAGAAAGACTCCTTGGGCTCAACGCGGCATCCCCTCCTGCCTCAGCCTCCCCAACGTCAGCTGGGGACTACAGCATGCGCCCACCGCAGCCCGGCTAACTTGTTTACTATTGTATGATACATTCTAGTTGGCCCACATTAATTCTTTTCTGATTTTTATTCGCCGGTAGAGAACGGGTCTCGGCCTCCAGGGCTGCGTTTCTGAACTCCTGACCGTGGAGCAATCCCGCGCCGCCTCGGCCTCCCAGAGCTGCGTAGGGATTACAGCGTGCGAGCCACCCGGCGCTGCCGCGGCCTATTGTTTTTTACTATTTGTAATTTCCTCTGTTTCTTTTTCAGGGTGATCGGAGTGGCTGCGGACGGCCCACGTTTTTAGCTCTTAGCCTCTCTGATTGTGCAGCTTCTTTATGAATATAATAAATATGTATTTTATGTTCTCTGCTCGTCCTTAGTGCCCTGTCCCTATTTTAAGTAGTTGGATATGCCAATATTGTAGTCTTGATTCTCTCTTTTTTTTAATTGTTATATGGTACCTTACATTTTACAGACATTATTTGCATTCTTTATTACACCTGCCAAGGAAGGCTGTTGATTCTCTCTCTCGTTCTATTACCTTTCTTTCTCTTGCGGACCACGAGTTCTGCTTTGGAGGGTCCCTCGAATGAATGCTACAGATGGTGTTTATGACTCCCGCGAAGCGCGCAACTTTCTTAGCGTTTTCTCAGGTCTGTTGGACCACCCCCCGCCCCCGTGGACTGCTTGCTCTTGCGTGGCGAAGTCGACATGGCGGTGTTTATACCATTCTGCACCCACAGTAGCACGCACATATCAATACCTGCCAGTACATCTAAGGTACGTGAGAAGAGGAGCATGTTGGCAGTTTCTGCAGCTGGGTGCGAGAGTGGGCACCAGGTGCAGCTGCTGGGCGGGTGCAGACTGTACGAAGTCATGTGGTCGCCTGTGCCGGTACGATAGCTTAGAGCATTCTTCTTCATAAAACGGTGTACCGCGTGCGGGTTACAATCAAACTCAATTGTACATTATAAGAAACTTGCCCAATGGACCAGGAAGTTTACTTTCTCTTCTAATAAAAAAGAGGCCGAGCAGGGTAGTTTGGCTTGCATCCTCCCTGGACTTTCAGGCTGGTCAGGAGAGTCATGTTCTTCGTGATGTGGGTGGGTGTGGTGCGGATCTTCTCTGTGATTCCACGGCTGACAGGAGGGGGGCAAGAGTCGGTTCTGGATGCCTACGGTGAGAGGGTGGAGAAGAGGGGAGAAGGGAAGTGATGGAGCGACGGCAGGAAATGGAGTTCAGCACTGTCCGCTGTGGGCGCCTGGGAGGGAGGCAGCGTGCCGCAGAGGAGGTGTGTACGTGCTTCTTGTTTCCAAAATCTGTCGGACCACATAGCGCGGTGTGCCGTGCGGGCTTCTGTGTGGGAGTCTCTCCGATGAATGTCACCAGGGTTTTCCCGTGGCGCGGATCGAATGCGTGAAACGGGACCTTGTCGCCGCGTCATGAAGCCCATTAATCTTTCACATGTGGAATAGAGCAAGACAGCTAATTTGTTTTTTTTTTCAAAACTGGCAAGAGCACTGGGCGTTAATTTGCGAGCAGGGCGGACAGCAGCGAGAGAATGTGGGAGATAAGCTGAGCTGCGCGCGGGAGGAATGCTTTAGTGACCATGCGTGGTGGCGGGGACAGTAAGATACTAACAAATTATTTAAATTTCTTTTTTTCGTCTCTCTCATCTCTCTGATTTGGAGGGGGGGAGAGAAGAGAGAAGGAGGGGGGAGTCCGGGTTTCGTAGGTGAGAGGATCACGTCGTCTTTTTAAAAAAAATGACTAAAATGAGACAATGTGATGTAGATTCTCGAAAGCACGGGGGGTGAGCGTGAGAACGATGATAGAAGGTGTAGTTGGCGTTGTAGTTTGGGTTGAAGTTTGGTTGGCTGTAGTCTGCCGTATGTCTAGCGGAGGACCAGATCGATTACCAGGGACTGCACTATCTGGCACGTCATTGTTTTTAGTCCCTTTCCAGTGTTGGCTATTAAAACAGCCCAGTTAGTAGTCGGGTCTAGGCTGCCCAGCAAGAAGGGTCAGCTCAATGATGACACAGGAGTAAAATAAGCCAGAGTGAGCAAGATATAAAAAAGTCGACTTGTATCTTAAATGCTTAAATTTCACACTGAGCTGCTAAACCGGATTCCGCGCCAACCATGGCTTGCCCGCCGATGAAGGGCACAAGAATTCGTCAATATGTACGGCATTCATCTACATGTTAGCCTTTTATGGGTCGCTCCTGCACGATAAATCCACTTATTTTTGGGTCGAGCACTTGGTGATCTGTCTTGGGGATGAGGCAGGGGGAAGAGAACCTCTAAGAGCTCCTGGAAGACATCATAGAGATGTTGTTGCCTCATTTACTAGCTGAGCTTCAGCGTTGTAGCAACCTTTGTAGGATTTCATTGTCCTAATTAGGCTTTGCCAGTAAGGGACACATCTGAACTGCTAGGGGAGATTTTGAAGACTGTCTTAGGGGAGGATTGAGGGGCTCGACGGGGAGGAGACGACTGAACCTCGGCATTAACGAGGAATTTGCAAGAAAAAGAACATGTCTAGTCTGAGAATGTCCGTACTGTTATTGTTCTATCTTGTTTACTTTTTCGAGACGATCCTCCACTCTGTGCCTGCGCTACGGCTCGAGTGCTGTGCGTCCAGCCTCGCTCACAACAACCTCACACCTTGGCTTCAGCATGCTTGCCTCAGCTCCCGACTAGCTGGGGATCTACAGGCATGTAGTCAAAAACTCCAACTCAGCGCCGATCCTCCTGCCTCAGCCTTCGCCGAGTAGCTGCGGGGGGGACTCTACACCGGGCATCTGCGCACCGAGATGCCCGGCTCAATTTTTTCCCCCTTTACTAGTCCATCTGTTTAGTGGCACCTCCCCCCTCTTTCTTCCTCCACTTGTATCTAGTAGACGACGGGTCCGCTCTTGCTCAGGCTCGGGTTTTCGAACTCTGACCTCGAGCGATCCTCCCGCCGTCGGCCTCCCAAGAGTGGTAGGCGCATGACAGGCGTACGCAGCGGCGGCCAGAGTTCGGCGATTCTTCTACACACTGCGGAGATGATAGAGGAGAACAACACCTAATCGGGCTGTCGTCTCCCACAGACAAATGCACGCGCGCCACTGCCCGGTCGTCTGGTCCGTTCCCTTTCTTAGCGAGCATCTTTTTGGATGTTGTGTTTCTCTGCGAGGCTTGATCTCATCTTGACTTTTCCCTGAAAAGCCACGCAACTGTTTCTTCTACTCTAGGAACTGCCCCTGCCCATCAAGAAACTTATCTGGGGTTTGCATCTTTTTGCTTCCTGGACTGAAGTTCAGGGAAGTCCGGACTGCCTAGCTCTGACCTCATGTATCCTCACGTCTCTCCCCTGAACCTTCCTCCTCCCCTCCTTCCTCCACCTGCCATGTGCAGCTTCCTGTTTTCACTTCCCTACTCCAGCTTATTCTTAGCTTTGAAAGTACCTGGAGGCCGAGCATGGTGGCTCACGCCTGCATTCCTAGCACTCTGGGAGGCCGAGGCGGGAGGATCGCTCAAGGTCAGGAGTTGGAGACCAGCCTGAGCAAGAGGGAGACCCCGTCTCTACTATAAATAGAAAGAAATTAATTGGCCAACTAAAAAATATATAGAAAAAATGAGCTGGGCATGGTGGCACGTGCCTGTAGTCCCAGCCACTCGGGAGGCTGAGGCAGGAGGATCACTTGAGCCCAGGAGTTTAAGGTTGCTGTGAGCTAGGCTGACGCTATGGCACTCACTCTAGCCTGGGCAACAAAGTGAGATTCTGTCTCAAAAAAAAAAAAAAATTGTGATTAGATATTTGATTAGAGGTTCATTTAGGTCATTTCACTAATGAATGGACAGTAAAGAGTTAGATTCTGTCTCAACAAATAAATAAATAAATAAATATACCTGGTGACCAGCCTGAGCAACAGTGAGACCCCATCTCTACTAAAAAAATTGAAAGAAATTAGCTGGACAACTTAAAATATATAGAAAATATTATCCAGGCATGGTGGCGCATGGCTGTAGTCCCAGCTACTTGGGAGGCTGAGGCAGGAGGATCGACTGAGGCCAGGATTTTTTGGTTTTAAAATCTCTCCACTCTTGCAATTGCCATGACCTTTCAGAAACAACTATATAAAGTATGAAAATGGGAGGGAACCCAATTCTAGTAATTACTACCCAGATTTGGTAAAAGCCAACTCCTTAGTCCTGAATATTCCTCCCCTCAATGAGCAAGACTTCAAAAGACCAAAACCCACCTATTTTGGGGGCAGCCGCTTCTCTCCAGCCTGCCCGCTCTCTTCCTCTCTAGAGGGTGTACTTTCGCTTTCAATCTTATCTTTCAATAATAAACACTGTCGCTTTGGCTTACATGGTGCCTCCTGAAATTCTTTGCTCCTGACGATCATCAAGAACCCGGAAAATCCTCAACGAGGAGGATGGGAACAGAAGGGAGAAAATAAAAAGAAAAAAACCAATAAAAGAACATGCATTAGAAAAACAAAAATTAACAAAGATACCTATTTCATGTTCGGAGCATATGAGAGAGAGAAGGGTCAAGAAAAGACAGGCTCATCGTTCTTCCAGACCTTACTAAAATCTGCCCAACGAACACTTAGAAAGTCCAATGAGGCCATAGTATAGAAATATTTTATAAAGTGTTTGGGGAATCACTGGAGACAGAGGTGTCCATTGTGGTTGAAGAGGACGAGTGAGGAATTTCTGGGGGAAGAATGGAGAAGACGTAGAAAGCAGATGGAAGGAAGAGGGCTGAGCAGGGAGGAAGGACGGACCGTGGCCGTCTGTGTTGGCAATCAATAGCCAAGTCTGCAAGCCTGCCCTCATCTCAGGCTCTCTGGTCTCTGTATCACATTCTTATCAGAAGAGCAAAAGTATGCAAATCTTTACCAACCCAAGCATACTTTCTCTGCTAATCTTTTATCTCTTTTAAGTAAACTGTTTCCCTGTCCAGTTAATGATCTCTACAACAAATCGCCCGGTTGAAGAGGTAGAACCTTTCCCTTCTGACTCATGAAGGAGTGAAAAAAAAAAAAATCATAATTTAGTTGACTTTTATAGAGCTATTTGTGGAACTTTCTGGTTTGACCGTGAATAATGGCTCTTTTCTTTCTTTGTTTCTCACTAGCCAGTGTGGTTTGTGATTTAACAGCCAAGCAGAACACTGAAATTAATACTCGGTAATATTTTAGGCTAGAATGAGCACAAGGGAGGAAGGAATTTTAAATTGTTAGTTTGTTGTGTGGGGAATTTTACTGTCTCCTTTGGAAAGAGTTGAGACCAGGCAGGATCTTAGATCATTGGATCTTACTAATGGATCTTAGACCATTAGTTTAAACAAATGAATATGAAGAACGAAAAGTCCCTCTTCCTGCTTTATTTTTTTGTTGAAACACAATTCAATTCCTAGATGAGAAAATAGAGTTTAAAACCCAGATTTTGCCTGCCTGCATCCTTTCAGATGTATCTAAAAATGAAATGATGGAGGTAGAGATTAATTTACTTTTTAAGAAAAGCTATGACTCTTGTGTTTTTTTTGTGAGTGGTCTGAAGTTTTAGAGTGTGTGTGTCATCGGAAGACAGATAACGTTTCTTTCTTGGGTGTGGGTGGTTTTGGGCAGTTCAGGTAAAGAGATAAGTGTGAAAAATAAGAGTTAGGTGTGCTTGGCCAAAGTCAAATTCATGGAGACCTTATTTTCTCCTTTTCCTTAATGCCTTTGAGGAGAAGCTATTTTATTTTTTCTCCCTAAAAGAGAACAATCCTTCCTCTTGCATTGGTAGAACCAAGAAGAAAGGAATGCTTGACCGTTCTTTATTTTCGGGAGGACCGTTCTTTATTTTCTAGTGTCTGCTAGGAAATATTTATAGGACACAGAACACACATTTTGGAATTACGCTGGCCTGTGTTGGATCATCCTCGTTAAGGAAAATGGAAGTCATCCCATGATTGTTTTTGATGCTATAATATATGCAATCCTGTTAACGGACTGAATGAATGATTGTAAGGATTTGCTCAGCTAACCACTCATTTTTAAAATCTTTTTTTTTTTTTTGCTATTTGTTTAGATTTTTTTTTCATTTCTAATAAAAAAAATAATCTGCCACTTAATACGCATCACTTGATTTCATCCCAACAACCATACGAAGCTTGGTATGATTCTTATTATTACTGCTGCTGATAGAACTGAGGTTCAGGCTACAAAAAGGGCAGAAATTGCATCAAACCCTGGGCTTTTTAACTCTGAATCACAAGCTCTTTACTAGTATCTCGCAGCCCGGTTTCCCCAAGACAACTGTGTACACATAGTGGGGTCATTAGAGACAATTTGGTCATGATAAAAATAATGTGTAACCTTTTAAGATAGGAAAACAAAAATAAGTGAAGCCATCTAGGGTGGCTTTAGGAGTCTTCTGTCACTACTCAATGGTCCCACCAAATGTGACTGCAGGAATCGGGTCATTTCTTAGCATTTCTGCTCTCGCTGCTCTGGGTCTCCTTGGCCAACTCCTATGTCACCTCTTATCCTTCGTCACTGGCTTTCCAGTCCTCTTGTCCCCTTGCAGATTTTCCCCAGTGTGGATGTGAGCTCCTCCCTCATCTCCCCAAAGCACAGCGACCACAAGGGAGTAGCATTTGGGAAAGCCATTTCCCAACCAACTCCGTCCGAGTCCTACGGGGAGGCGACCATTAATAATGCGCAACGAACAGACAAGAAACATCATGACACCTGCCACATTAATACTATTAGTTAGATGCCAATGCCCCAAGAAGTTTCTTTTTTTTTAATTTATTTTTTATTTTTTAAAGCCAGTCAAATTTAGCAGTTGGTGTCACCAACTTTAGTGACACTAATGTTAATAAGTTCTGATAACCCACTACCATTAAACCAGCCTCCAAGAAGTTTCTAATGTCTGCCAGCCTCATGCTTTGGATGACAGCCCTTCTGTCGCCTATGCCCCAAACGCTCCTGCTGGTGGCCCAGGCAGTACCACTCTGGATGGGTGTGTGCTTCTTCTGTCACTGATCCAGGCTCCCACCTCACCCAGGGAAGCGGTTGCGCCATCCCTCCGGCCCACTCCAGGTTGCCCTCCTCATCTTTTTTTTTTTTTTTTTTTTTTGAGACAGACGTCTCAGCTCCCCTGTTGCCGGCGCTACAACGAGTGCCCGTGGCATCCAGCCTAACTCACACGCAGCCCTCCACTCCCTGGCCAACGGCAAATCCTCCTGCCTCAGCCTCCCCAAGCTTAGCTCGGGACTACAAGGCAATCGGCGCACGATGCGCGGGTCTAATTTGTTTCTACATATATCCTTTAGTTGGCCAATTAATTTCTTTCCATTTTTAGTAGAGATGGGATCTCGCTCTTGCTCAGGCTGGTCTCAAACTCCTGACCTTGAGCGATCCTCCCGCCTCGGCCTCCCAGAGTGCTAGGATGACAGGCGTGAGCCACTGCGTCTGGCCGTATTACCTGACTTTTACTACTGTGAATGGTGTCACTATCCTGAAAGGATTGCCTCTTCTGGGGTATAGGGAAGCATCTAGAACAGGGGTCCTCAAACTTTTTAAACAGGGGGCCAGCTCACTGTCCCTCAGACCGTTAGAGAGTGTTCACTATGGGCCCGGGACGAGTCGGCTGCTAAGCAGGACAGGCTAGCGGTGACAAAAACACCCGGAGGGCTGGATAAATGTCCTCGACGGGCCACTTGTGGCCCACGGGCCGTAGTTTGAGGACACCTGGTCTAGAAGTAGGTAGGGCTGAGAAACACTTACAGGTCAAGAAGTCAAGAAAAGGGTATCTAATTAAAATTCTCAGCAAAAAAAAAAATGTTTTGCTGTAACCAAAACTGAAAGTGTAGGTCAAAGACAGATTCTTGTGGAAGGTGCCAGGGAACTCTTCGACATGGCCACAGAAATAGCCACAGAGGGAAGTGGCTTCTTGCTTTACCTGGAGGAAGGGGTTCCCTCCCTCCTGGGCTCCGTTCTGAGTCACAGCTGTGACAGTCCCCTGCCCCGCCCAGTGCCACTTCCGAGGCTGGTGAGATTTCCCCCGACAACTCCTAGGGCTGCAACGACATTGCTATTTCCCAGCTACGCCAGGGGCAGCGTGGAAAATAGCTCCTGCCCAGGACTCTGGGCATTTGGCGTCTGGCCCTGACTTTTTAGCCTTGTCGCGTCAATTGTCCTTGGACAAGACATTGACTCTTGGCCATTTCAGTCCCATCGAGTGTAAAGTAGAGCAAATGCTGTCTACCCTTCCATACTCCTGGGATCGTTTTGAAGATTGACCATATGGAGAAGCCATTGGAAAATTTCAAATACCTTTAAAATTTTATCATTTGTCTGGATAATGTGGTTTAATAGTATTATGGGGATGGAAAAAGCAGGGGCTTAGGGACAGAAAGAAGACCTGAGATCTAGTTTCTCTGATACCTGTTAACATTGTGACCTTAGGTAAACCCCTTACTTTTTCCCAGTCTCAGTTTCCTCATTTATAAAATATATATATTTTATAATATTTATTTTTGTAATTATATATTTAATTTTATTAAATTTTATAATATTATATATTATATATTAATTATAAATATTAAACAATTTATTATAAATATTTATATTTTATAAATTATTTATTATAAATATATAAATGAATTTATATATACATAAATAAAAATATATTATATAATATATATATATATTTTATAAATATTATATAAAATATAATATATTTTAAATATATATTTGAGATGGAGTCTCACTCTGTTGCCCGGGCTAGAGTGCCATGGCATCAGCCTAGCTCACAGCAACCTCCAACTCCTGGCTCAAGCGATCCTCCTGCCTCAGCCTCCGAGTAGCTGGAGACTACAGGCATGCCCCACCATGCCCAGCTGATTTTTTCTATATATTTTAGTTGGCCAGCTAATTTCTTTTCTCTATTTTTAGTAGAGACGGGGTCTCGCTCTTGCTCAGGCTGGTCTCGAACTCCTGACCTGAGCAATCCTCCTGCCTCGGCCTCCCAGAGTGCTAGGATTACAGGGTGAGCCACCGCGCCGGCCCCCATTGTATTCTTTTTAAAAATGAGAGCCCACGGGCATGGCACAGATGGTTACTTAGCCATGCTTATCCTTTTTACTTGGTTTTCTCTTAACCCAAAGGATTTCTAAAATGTGTTCTCAGGATGTTAATAAATATTGCAAACAAAGGGCAGATAAGTTTGGGGAAGGTTGTGCTAGACAGTTGTCTTTGCTGTAAGATTTTCTGAGCACTGTTTATAGGTTAGCATGTGTTCTAACTTTTCCAGTCATAGTTTGTCAAGCAGGGGACACAATAGTAGATACGTTATGTTAGAGGCACAAGCAGATAGTAGGATATGGAGCAAAAGCCATAACCAAGTTAATAATAAATTTTAAGTGTTTGGCAACATGATTGAAATAATCTTTTCACCCCATTCAATGTACGAAAATCAAAATTCTTTTGTTAGACCAGCATGTGGCATTCCTGGTTACGCTTATGACCCCATCCTATCTTTGGAATATCCTGTTAGTTTTCACGGATTTATGACACATAATTTGGACTCTAACACTCTTAATGAACTCTACACATACTCAATGAAATAGAGAAGTTGAGGGAGCAATATGATGATTTGAATGGAAATTGAAGGCTCATTTGAAGGTCACTCATGTGTTTCTTTTTTTTTTATTTTTAAAAATTTTTCATTTGTCTTTTTTCTCCCTGGAATTGTCTACTAAACTCAATAAAACACAAAGAAGGCCGGCGCAGTGGCTCACGCTTGTAACCTAGCACTCTGGGAGGGCCGAGGTGGGAGGATCATTAAAAGGTCATGAGTTCGAGACCACCCTGAGCAAGAGGCGAGACCCCCGTCTCCACTAAAAATAGAAGAAATTAATTGCCCTAAAAAGATATAGAAAAATCAGCCAGGCATGGTGGGCGCATGCCTGTAATCCCAGCTACTGGAGGCTGAGGCAAGAGGATCCGCTCGAGCCTAGGAATTTGAGGTTGCTGGTGAGCTAGGCTGATGCCATGCCACTCCAGCCTGGGTGACAGAGTGAGACTCTGGTCTTAAAAAATAAAAAATAAAAACAAAAAAGGCTCCTTGGAGGTCACTCATGTGATTTTCGATTTAAAACCAACAAAAAAAGAATGAATGCTCAGGGGAGCTTATAGAGAGACCCTACTCTCAGCCTTCTAAGAAACTAGTCAGTTTTGACTTTTACTGCATTAAAGACCCAGTTAAATAAGACTGACCGGAAGTCACCCAATGTATTTAGAAAATAATTTCTTGCGGTGCTATATCTAAATAGCTAGGCAAGGGAAATAACGTGTTTTCTTTGCTCTGGTACAAGATGCATGAAGTGGAAGAGGAAAAAAAGGACCTTCTAAGGAAGGATGTGGCGACATGGTGTAACCAAAGCAAATTCCATGTTGAAGGAGATGACAAATTCAACGTTGTGACTGTCCACAAGAGCACCCATTTGTCTGGGCCAAAGATTACACGTTTGTGTTAAGGTACTGTCCTTGCCCCTTTCTGAATTCACAAACATCTTGAAAGCCAAAGAGGATCGGCAGTTCCTTCCACTAAATTACAGGCTTCGTTTGGCTTTCTGAACCCACTTGTGAGTATGTTTTCCATACCATCGGGCTCCCATTCTTGCTGTCCCCTGAAATCACAGGCAGTGGGCTTGGCACTGAGCCACCAGTCATTTAGTGAACTTGTGGCCGTTGTATAGGAACATTCAAGTCTTCTAAAACCACCCTCTTTAAATGGCTCTTAGCTGTTAGTAAGGAACATTCTACAATGTCTTCATGCTTTTCTGTTGTTAAATGTTGGACTATGAAAAATTTCAAGCCTATGGAAAATACAGAGCTCAGTACAATGGACTTTCATGGAGCTGTCAAATCGTTTCTGCCATGTTTTCAACTTGAGTTTAATCTTGTTTCTTCCATCCCAGAATCTTCCTGCAACTCCTACTTCTCCCACCTGGGTTATTTTGAAACATATCCCAGGAATCGTGTTATTTCATTTATAAATATTTCACTATGGCCAGGCGGAGGTGGCTCACGCCTATAATCCTAGCACTCTGGGAGGCCAAGGTGGGAGGATTGCTCAAGATCAGGAGTTGGAAACCAGCCTGAGCAAGAGCGAGACCCCATCTCTACTAAAAAGAGAAAGAAATTAATTGGCCAACTGAAGATATGTAGAAAAAATTAGCCGGGCATGGTGGCACATGCCTGTAGTCCCAGCTACTTGGGAGGCTGAGGCAGGAGGATCACCTGAGCCCAGGAATTTGAGGTTGCTGTGAGCTAGGCTGATGCCAAGGCACTCTGGCCTGGGCAAGAGAGTGCGACTCTGTCTCAAAAAAAGAAAAAAAAAAAATTAAAAAAAGATTTCTAAAAGATAATGCATTTCTAAAAGATAATGACTTTAAAAAATAACTCCAATACCATTATCATAGCAGAAAATGATAATTTCTTAATTTTATGAATTAACCAGTTGATACTAAATTTTCTCAATTGTCTTATATTTTATGTTTACTGTTTGTTTGAATCAGGACCCAGATATTGTCCATACTCCTCTTTTAATCTATAGATTTTTCTCTCTCTTCTCTTCCTCTCTGTAATTTGTTGAAGAAATGGGTCATTTGTCTGATTTTGCTGCTGACATCTTAACGATATTGTCTAGCATGCTTCTATTTTTCCTGTGAATTGGTAGTTATATCTATACTCTAAATCTTGGTCAGATTCATATATGACATTTTGGGCAAGACTATTTCATAGATGATTTTTTTTTGTGAGTTTCACAGGTATTGACGACAATTGTCTAGATCTATTAATTCATTAGGGTTGCAGAGTGGTGATATCATATTTATTTCATTGACTTTTAATTTCCTTTGGCAAAAGAATGACTTATGTTCTGCTCTTCTTGGTCTTAAGAATTGGGACCCTATTCGTACTTCCCTAGTCACTGAGGAATTCTCAGATTTTACTCAAACCTTGTAATACAACTTCAAATTAATGTCGATTTTTACCAACATATTTCTTGACATTTCTACATGGGTTTAGAATTAATGTCAATGTGTTCCTGAAAGATAAGAACCAAAGTAATGCATTTATTCTTAATAAGGTGATGCATTAACGTTTTCAAATCATAAGAAAAATTTATGAATTAATCAATTCAACTAGTAAGCACTAAAACAACTAGTAAGCACCAAAACAACCAATAAGTAAGTTATTGGTTGTAGAGAGAGTTGGAATTTTTTAAAAAAGAATGATTTGGCAATGATCTCTCAATATTAAAAATGCAAAAATCCCCATGGGCTAGAAGTTCTACTTCTAGGAAATTTACCCTGCAGATACATTTTCATAAATTTCCAAGGATTTGTGAACAAAATGTTCACTAAAATACTATTTATAATTTTCTTTTCTTTTTTTTTTAAATTTTAAATCATATTTTTAAAATTTTTTACTTCTCTTATTTCACTAGGTTTAGGCATCTGTATCAAGACTATTTATAATTTTAAAAATTGAAAAAAAAACTCTTTAATTTCCTTTAGCAGAAGACTGATTAAATAATTTTATATTTATACAATGAACTACTATGCAGTTTTTTTTTTTTTTTTACAGAGTATTAAGTGAATGTCTATGTACTGATGTAGAGAGGTCATAGTTACGAACTCAGCTTTTGTGGTCAGATAGCAAATAGAATTCTATTACTATATATATGAATTAGATATAGTTCTCAGTTAAAAAAAGGAGAGTACATTATTTTTTAAATAAAAATAAAATCTGATAAAAAATAACCTTTAGCTTTAGATAAGTTGAGAAAAAGAACTTTATGTGAGTTTACTATTTCTGTAAGTTTAATTTAATTTTAATTTCTGTAAGTTTAATTTGATTCCCCTACAGGATCTTATGGCTGGCAATAGTTAAATCACGAGGGGTAGTCTAATTCTTAATTCTGAAGACAGTTAACCAGATACAATGGGCAGCATTTAGGAAATTTAGTTCCTTGGATCAATGATCCGTGTCAGAGGAAAGAAGCTCAAAACACTGGGTTAGGACACAATGCTACGTAAGGGACATAGGGACCAATTAGTTCTAACTGGGGAATGATGTGCAACCACCTGGCACAATTGGAAAGATTTGAGCTGGACTTTGGTACATTGGGATGGACGGAAGAGGAGACAATGGCATTCCAGAAAAAGCTGACAATTACGTAAAGGCGTGCTTGGGCAAAGGTGCAGACTGCTTTGGTTGGGGTGAAGGGTTTAGGTAGGGGAGAAATGCAGGTAAGGTAGAAAGATATATCTAGTTCTTGAAGCCTGGTCTGGGAATATGTACTTCTTTCTGCAGGCAATGAGAAGTCCCTGAGAATTTGCAATTAGGATCAGTCAAGGAGGGATTCCTGAACTGCATAAAGCCAGGGAAGAGTGATCTGTCATCACATTTTTAATGGTTACAGGCTTGGAATAGTCCTTCAGGCCAGGTTTGAACAAGAAGAGAAGGCATAACCTTTCTTGCTTTCAACTGGTGCTTTTAACAACTGCCTGCCAAGGGAAAACAGTGAGAAGAAGGCTTTTGCCTTTGCTTATCACACTCAGTGGCTATTTTAATGAACTCAGTTCTGTCACCTAGCACCGCTTTGTAAATTTTTCCACTGGAGCGAGGAGGGCTATCAGCTGACCCCTTTTATTCATCAGAGTGATGGTTTTAGCTTTCCACCTTCCTAATGAAATTCTTCAGTTGTCTGTGGAAATAGCAGGAAGCCAGCTATATTTAGGGAAGAAAAGAGCAACAAGTCTAACCAGTGTGCAGAGAAAAGGAAAAATAGAAGCACAAGTCTTATGATTAGTGCAATCAACAGTATTGCTTGCAATTTTCCATATTTTGTAATGGACAAAAGCTGAGTGTCTTTTTTTTTTTTCTTAACCAAAGTAAAGCTTGAAGTTTCCTTCACTATTATGTCTCAATAAAATATTTTATCCATTCAAGAGTCAGGATATTTTTAAAATTCAAAGGAATGACCAGAATCATGTACCTTTTGAAATAAACCGGTGGTAAGTATAATCGTGATCTTACTCGGTGTTTTCTGTGTGATTAAAAACATTGCAAATTGAGAAACTAGCATAATAAGTATTTTCAGCCAACGTCCCATAAGACTTCGACTCTTTACAATTCTGTATTAAATTTTCTCCATTTCTGTGAGTTCTAGCAACTTCATCTAAGTTAACCATTTCCGATTGTGGCCGACAACAATGAATGAGACTTGGAATATGAAATTTCTATTTATAAGGAATGCTGTCTCGATGAAGTAGACAATGTCCATTTCTAATACTTATTAGCTCTTCCTACTTTTGAAGTTACTGTCACTGTCCTTGTAATCTTCTCTGCTACCAAAAAAACCCCAGCCTTCTTGCCTTCATTCTATCTTACTTATTGGCTTTCAGTCCATTGGGGGGCAGGTATAATCTGATCAGAGTATCTTTTTTTTTTTTTTGAGACAGAGTCTCACTCTGTTGCCCGGGTTAGAGTGCCATGGTGTCAGCCTCGCTCACAGAAACCTCCAACTTCTAGGCTCAAGCGATCCTCCTGTCTCAGCCTCCCGAGTAGCTGGGACTATAGGCATGCACCACCATGCCTGGCTAATTTTTATATATATAAAAAATATATAATATTTTTTATATATTATATATATATATTTTAGTTGGCCAATTAATTTCTTCCTATTTTTAGTAGAGACAGGGTCTTGCTCTTGCTCAGGCTGGTCTCGAACTCCTGACCTTGAGCGATCCTCCCACCTTGGCCTCCCAGAGTGCTAGGATTACAGGCATGAGCCACCGGGCCCGGGCCCAGAGTATATCTTTAATGGGCTAAGATGATTCCTAGCCTTTCAACATCATGTCTCACCTTTGGTTCATATTGAGTTTATGGTCAACTTGTCTTCCTCGATTTCAAATTAAAGGGCCCCATTGTGGTACACTTTTATGTTCAATTAGGGGAACATTGCTTTGATATCTTTCTAGAGAATTTGCTTTGTGAATACAAGACCTGTTGACTAGAGCCACCGGGTCAATTCTTTCATTGTGGACTCAGACTAGGCACACACAGAAAAGTGTTTGCTTAAACCTTGAAAGGGCTGATCTTTCTTCTGTATTTGTGATTTTACTCTGAGTCGCCAAAATAAATAACCAAATTGAAAAAAAAAATCCCAAAAGCTCTATATTTACCCCAAAGCCAACTGATTGTTAGTCAACTAGTTCATTAGTCTGTCTAGGTATTAATATTTTTATGAATGTTTCAGAGTAATTTTAGACACTCTGTTTAACTGCAAATTATCCTCCCCCGCACTGAACTTATTTTTCTAAATCATTTCCTTTTTGGTAGGCCGCTGTGTTTGTCAACTTCAGGAAGTCCCCTGAAACCTGGATCAAAGGAAGATAAATTGAAAAATCAATAAAGTAACGTTGGGTCATTTATCCCATTCTTAAGAAGCTTCCAGATGTCACCAGGGGAAAAGTTATTAATAGAAACTCATCTTCTTTGGTAATATAAAACACAAATCTTTCTTTAAGCCATTTCTTTGCTTTTAAACTTCCAGCACAAAGTGTGAGCAAATTTTGGCAGAAACAACTGGAATAACTCTTGAAGCTTTTCTTATAATAGATTTAAATTATATTTGCGTGCCATTGGTAATGCTAGTGTTCATTTTAATATGCAAACCTCTTACTTCCTTGGTGACCTTTTTTCAGTATTTACATAATTACAACCGGGTGCTCTGAACTATCCATCAGGAAGGACTTGTGCCATTTTTTTTCACATGTGTCTAACCCCAAATCCTAAATTCACAGCTGCTATATTTAAAATCGGAGGGAATTTTGTGGATCCTAAGGGAATGCCAGAGTGGCATCCACAGACTGTTGTGTAATTCTTCTTCTCCAACGTGTAAACGGAAGTGATCAGAAATTTGCAATGTTTCATTGCCCCAGGAGTTGAATTCACAGTGAACCCAAGCACACTTTGTAATTAACACCTCCCAGGAGGGCCTTAAACTAACTTAGATCAAGTGGTGCTAGTCCTTTTTCACCTGGGTGATATGGGCAGCAGGCGGCATCAAGTCCCAAACTTCGTTCTAGAAGGTTCTCCCTGCTCATCTTCATCCTCAGCAGTCTCTACCTCCCTAGAACAGTAGCCTAGCCTTGGTGAATTACGTGTAGAGAATTCTGTGTTGGTTCTTAGGTTGTCTCAAGATATTATTTAACGCACTGTGTTGAAATAGTCTACCTGTATTTATTCTGGTTCCCGAGGAGATGTTAACTTTTTGATCCACTCCACTCTTTTAATACCCCCACAGGTTTTAGTTTAAATATTCAGTGGGTAATAATTAATTTTACTCTTTCTGGCATTGTTTAGACCAGGCTTATTTTACCATCAGTTTTATTATTATCGTTTGTTTAAAGTGCTTTCATAAAAATGCATTTTGGGATACTATAGTATCATATTCTTCATTGAAGGAGTAATCTTGTTATACCTAGTAGTATAGCAATATAGGGTTTTATGATTTCAAGACACTGTTTTCCTACATCACTTGGGAATATGATTCCTGGTGAATGAGAACACAGCAAGTAAAGAGTGCTTGCTTTCCCTGTAATCCCAGCACTCTGGGAGGCCGAGGC
This sequence comes from Microcebus murinus, assembly GCF_000165445.2. Taxonomy (NCBI): domain Eukaryota; kingdom Metazoa; phylum Chordata; class Mammalia; order Primates; family Cheirogaleidae; genus Microcebus; species Microcebus murinus. Next base: position 7,104,244 of record NC_033688.1, on the reverse strand, counting down.
GGGAGGATTGCTCGAGGTCAGGAGTTCGAAACCAGCCTGAACAAGAGCGAGACCCCCGTCTCTACTAAAAATAGAAAGAAATGAATTGGCCAACTAAAAACATGTATAAAAAATTAGCCAGGCGTGGTGGTGCATGCCCGTAGTCCCAGCTACTCCGGAGGCTGAGGCAGGAGGATCGATTGAGCCCAGGAGCCTGAGGTTGATGCCATGGCACTCTAGCCAGGGTGACAGAGTGAGACTCTGTCTCAAAAAAAAAAAAAAAAGAGTGCTTGTTTTCATAAAACATTTTCATTCTAAGTGGCATTTTCAAAAACACTATCAATCTGTGACTTTGGGTTCTCATATTTATTTTAAGTTACCACTTTGGAAAAATTCTACATTATCGTCATGAAAACTAAGTTGTTTTTTTTTAAATATACATTTTGACATTGTTAGAGATATTAATGCAAAGTCACAAATAATTTCCTTCTTTTTCTATTTCCCAATCTATTTGACATTATCTTTTTCTTTTGCATGTCATTGAGGAGTAAACTCTGATCTTTTTCTTTTGCTCAAAATTCCTTCCTAAGGAGGCCAGATAAGTCACGCTCACAAATGATAAATTCTCAATCAAGCAGCTTTTATTAACCAAATAAAGCATGGTTTACTTCCCAACCTGATTCTGATATAGCATTCACATCACCTAAAAGATAAAAAGCCCCCATTTTATCTCAAACATTCTCCTGTCTAGACCTCCCCAAATGTTCACACTTAAGCATTTTCCTTTCTGGTCTTTTAGATAAAGCCTAACTCTCAACCAATTGCCAGCCAAAGAATCTTTAAACCCACCTATAACCTATAAGCCCCCACTTCGAGATGCCCCACTTTTTCGAACCAAACCAATATATGCCTCTCATATATTGATTTCTGACTTTACCTATCTCCCTCAAATATATAAAGCCAAACTATGATACAGCCCCAGCAAGCCCACTCACTCAAGGTTTCTTGAGAGTGGCTCTGGGCCATAAGCCTCAAATAATTTGGCTCAAAATAAACTTCTTTCAAATAGTTCGGAGTTTAGATTTTTCTGTCCACATCATAAAAAAAATGATTTGCAAAAAAAAAAAAAAAAAAGTAGCTGAATGAGAACTTTTTAATACTGGAATCTTTTATAAGGTCAGCTTTGGGCCAGGTGCTATAATGTAAAGGAAAAACTTCATGAGGTATCCCAACATAGTTATAACATAGTCTGGAAGACTTATAGGCACATAAAAATTACTGGATATGTAAGGCAGTTAAAACTTTCCCTCTACTCTCTGAAGTTGCAATCATTTGAGTCTCTAGAATAAACTAGATGGTTCTAGTTGATGAACAAGGGTAAGGTGAACAAATTTATTACATGCATAATAAATTTGCACGGGGGCCTCATAGAATATAAGACTGAAAGAAGGACAGGTGACTAAGGTTTGCATACCATACAGGAAGGAGTAGGGGGGAGGGGAGGGGGGTTCTGGGAGTGGTGGTGACAAGATCTGGGAGGCTGAGGGAGGAAAGGCACTGGGAACAAAGACTGTCTTACTACCGGTGTGCAGATAAACTCTCTCATGGGTAGCAGCCTTTTGGAGAAGAGATTGTAGCCATTGGTAAAGTCTGACCAAGGTGTTGGGGCTTTGTAGTCTTTTCCTGTGAGTTGATCTTGCCTGGTTGATTGCTTTCCTTTTGCAAGAACTTCCCTTAGTCAGATGCTGGAAGATCAGAGAAAGCCCCTTCCCACATTTGCTCCCAGTTTGAAGGTCAAGGTGCTATATATTGGGTTTATTGTTCTCTGAGCCTCGGCCGGGCACGGTGGCTCACACCTGCAATCCTAGCATTCTGGGAGGCCGAGGAGGGAGGATCGCTCAAGGTCAGGAGTTCGAGACCAGCCTGAGCAAGAGCGAGACCCCTCATCTCTACTAAAAATAGAAAGAAATTAATTGGCCAAAACTAAAAATATATAGAAAAAATTAGCAGGGCATGGTGGCGCATGCCTGTAGTCCCAGCTACTCGGAGGCTGAGGCAGGAGGATCGCTTGAGCCCAGGAGTTGGAGGTTGCTGTGAGCTAGGTTGGTGCCACAGCACTCTAGTCTGGGCAACAGAAAAAAAAAAAAGTGAAGGAAGGACACAAAATTATATATAGTATAATTAGGGGCATAAGTGAGTAAAATAGAAGTCATATTTTTTTTTTTTTTTTTTTTTTTTTTTTTTTTTGAGACAGAGTCTCTTTTGTTGTCCAGGCTAGATTGAGTGCCGTGGCGTCAGCCCTAGCTCACAGCAACCTCCAAACTCCTGGGCTCGAGTGATCCTTCTGCTCAGCCCCCCGGGTAGCTGGACTACAGGCATGCGCCACCATGCCCGGCTAATTTTTTATATATATATCAGTTGGCCAATTAATTTCTTTCTATTTATAGTAGAGAGACGGGGTCTCCGCTCTTGCTCAGGCTGGTTTTGAACTCCTGACCTTGAGCAATCCGCCCGCCTCGGCCTCCCAAGAGCTAGGATTACAGGCGTGAGCCACAGCGCCCGGCCAGAAGTCATATTTTATGTTCCCATAACTTCTTTCTCCCAACTTTTTCCAAAGGAATTCCAAGAGACAATAATGGGAGCTAAGAACTATTGACATTTATTATGTGCATGTATGTAAAAAGGGCTTTGGATGCCTTATTTATTTAATCTCCTACAATAATCTTTGGAAGGAGGTAGACTATTATTATTTCTGCCTTGAAGGAGAGACTTAAAGGTAGACTATTATTATTTCTGCTAGAGAGGCTGAATCACTTGTTCAACATCACAGGCTCGTAGGGTGCAAAGGCGAGCCTGCCTCTCTGTCAAATCCTACAGGTGCTCCTAACTGTGACCCTTCAGTTCTGCAAACTGAAGGTCACAGCCCACTCCTGGGTCACGAGAACTATTTTTAGTGGGTCACGACTCTAATGTCCAGAAATGAAATAAAGTAGGAATTAGCAGAGCCCATGCACATAGTATTGTTTTTGGAGCCTTCTGATTGTGTGTGTGTGTGTGTAAGTGGAAGCAAAATAGTTATGAAGGCACAGTGAGACTGTGCTGCCCCTCCTAGAAATTTTCATCAGGCTCATAGATAGAAGAAAAAGAAGGGCCGGGCGTGGTGGCTCACGCCTGTAATCCTAGCACTTTGGGAGGCGAGGCGGGGATTGCTCAAGGTCAGGATTCGAAACCAGCCCTGAGCGAGCGACCCGTCTCTTACCAAAAATAGAAAGAAATTAATTGACCAACTAAAAATATTATACAGAAAAATTAGCGGGCATGGTGGCACATGCCTGTAGTCCCAGCTACTCGGGCGGCTGAGGCAGGAGGATCGCTTACCAGGAGTTTGAGGTTGCTGTGAGCGAGGCTGACGCCATGGCACTCACTCTAGCCTGGGCAACAGAATGAGACTCTTGTCTCAAAAAAAAAAAAAAAAAAGAAGAAAAAGAAGTAGGGATTGAGTTTTCTAATGGATGGATGATGGAATCTGAAGACCAGCAAGAAGTAGCAGGACTACATATTAAAATGCAGGACATATGGAGCTGGGAGTTCAGTTTGGCTTTATTGAGTGGCAACAATATCCAAGATATCATGGGAGATGCTATGGTAAATATAAAGATATCAAAGATGTTCTTTGCCCCCCCCCCCCCAAGCTTCCATTTTTTAAGAACAGGTAATATTAGTGGGTAGAAGGATGGTGGATCCAAAAGGTGGGTCAGGCATTATGAAGAGGCAGAGTAGATAGTGCCTCAATGACCCATTCTGATGATTTGGGGATATTTAGAGGATGCTTTTATTCCAGATCACCTCCCTGCCTGCTTTCTGTGGTGCCTGAACTCCTAGCAAAACTTAATTCCAAGAGGGAGATGTTTCCTTTTTTTTTTTTTGAAGGAGGTACTCTTTTAAAATGCAATGGGCCGGGTGAGGTGGCTCACGCCTGTCATCCTGGCACTCTGGAGGCCAAGGCGGGAGGATCACTCGAGGTCAGGAGTTCGAAACCAGCCTGAGCAAGAGCGAGACCCCTCTCTACTATAAATAGGAAGAAATTAATTGGCCAACTAATATATATATATAGAAAAAAATTAGCTGGGCATGGAGGCACATGCTTGTAGTCCCAGCTACTTGGGAGGCTGAGGCAGGAGGATCGCTTGAGCCCAGGAGTTGGAGGCTGCTGTGAGCGAGGCTGACACCACGGCACTCACTCTAGCCTGGGCAACAAAGTGAGACTCTGTCTCAAAAAAAAAAAATAAAATAAAACAAAATAAAATGCAATGATCCTCAGGGGAGTAACACACCAACTTTGACTTTCCCAAATAGCTGGGTCTATTTGACAGGGAGAGAGGAAGATGTCAAATGGGTAGGAGTTTACTGGGAGCAGGAGTGAGAAAGATTTCTAAATGGAGTGTTCAGGGGGTCCAAGTTATCCAGGGGTAACAAGAGCAAAAGACAGAAGCTAAGAAGGAGGGTCAGGTTATACAGTTTTGTTTAGGATTGGCGCTGGCTACATCGCTACACCCAAGTGGCTAAAAAATAGGCAGAAAGGGAAGAGAATTAGAACTCTCACAAAAGAATTTATAGTTCTCTGGTGCCTCTTGTCCATAAATTCCTGCTCCTCTTGCTTCTTAGGGGGTGACTGGGGGGGGATTGGTTCTTAGGGAGTGAAAAAAATCATGTCCTTTTTATGTATAAAGTACAGATGTCCATGTAGTACATAAAAAAATATATGGTGTGTCTGTGACAAAGGGTTAGGTCTGAAATGAGTCCTTAGGAAAAGCAACAGTAAAAATAAGGTGGAGAAGCCCAGGTGTAAACCAGGGTAATTGGGAAGGCAAAAGCCAGAGAAGAAGATACCAGTGGGGAGAAGTTGTAAATAAAAAGCTCAGGTTGACCACATATGGCACAAACTTAGAAGGTTCCAGAAAGTCAGTAGGCTTCAGAGGAAACATTGGGTGGGGGTAGCAAGAAAGGCCTAGGGGAGCCATGGGGGAGAGAAAGTGAATGCGAGAGGAACGATGAAAGGTAATTGAAAAATATGTTACTGTGGATTGTGAATCTAATTCCCACTGACATTGGCCGAAAAAAGCATGTGAGGATTGGACTTACACTTAATTAGTTTTGACTTCTGAACTTCAGTGGTGGCATCAAGAAAGCCAATTCTTTTTTTGCTCAGGATATAGAGTGCCGTGGTGTCAGCCTCGCTCACAACAACCTCAAACTCCTGGGCTCGAGCGATCCTCCTGCCTCAGCCTCCCTAGTAGCTGGGACTACAGGCATGTGCCACCATGCCTGGCTAATTTTTTCTGCATATTTTTAGCTGTCCAATTAACTTTTTTCTATTTTTGGTAGAGATAGGGTCTCGCTCTTGCTCAGGCTGGTCTCCAACTCCTGACCTCGAGGGATCCACCCGCCTCAGCCTCCTAGAGTGCTAGGATTACAGGCGTGAGCCACTGTGCCCGCCTAAGAAAGCCAATTCTTTGAGAATGAAAAATCTGTTTTCTCAATCATGTAAAATGCTACAGAATGCAGCTATTCCAGGTTCCTTAGTATGCCTCCAATAACATAACTCCCCTAGCCCATATTTTTTAGAAGCTACCATAATCGATTATGTTTCTTTGAAAGCAGCACTTAGAGACTGGGACTCACGAACTCTGGACTTTCTTTGAGTTATGGAATTTATTTAATTATCCTGGGAGCAATTTAAGCTGACTGGTCTATAGGGAGTGCGTTTCGGCTCTTCGGAGCTGTCCCAAGAGACGTTGATTTTGGGTTTTGTGCAACTTTGAGCACCCATTTCCATGAACGCCATCAGTCCAGGGAAGTCCAAAGATCTAGTGCTAAAATATCTGCAAAGGAACCAGGCATTCTAAGTATTGTCTTGGCCTTTGGAAGAAGCTCTGCCTTCTAAGGGTGTAAAGTAGAGAAATGATTCTTAAGAGATGCTGCTGCAAGTTGACGTCATCCTTGGGAAATGGGGTGAGGTCCACTTTGTTCCATTCGCTAGCTTAAAATAATAGGATCCTCCCTTTAAATTAATAATAATATGGTCCATTTCCTCTTGTCAGGGATGTACTCGAAATCATGCATTGTATTGTGAGTAAAGTCTTTTGGTTGCCAGAGAAGGTTCACTGCACCGTACTAACTACAACGTGACCTTGTGTGTTAGATGGATTGCAGTAACAAATGCCAACTTAAGACTCCTCAAAAATAATAACAGACCCCACAGGTCAGAAAAGGCATGGGGCTTTTTGCATTACCTGAGGAGCCCAGATGTTCCAGTTCATTTAATAAGAGATGCCTTATTGTGACCATGGGACCAGCCCAAACTGGGCCTACTCTGTTGATAACAAAATGTTGAGTTTCCTCTTAGACATAACAGAGAAAACATCTGCAAGTCACGTAGCCTGGGCAGATGCAGTATAAAAAAGCTTCGACCTCTCACAACACTCTGAAACAACAATTCCTCCCCTTGGGACCAAGAAGACGAGGACATGCCGGGAACCAGAATGCCAGGGCTCTTTCAGAAGCGAGGGGTCTATTGATCTGAAAGATCTGGGGCTAATTTCCTCCTCAACATACCTTACCGTAAATGGTCAAGTTTAAAGCCCTCCAATCGGACCCTGGCCAGCATTTCTAGTGCTTTCCCTTGCTCTCTGAGTCTACAAACTTGCCCTGGACTCCAAACTGGGGAGACAGATTGGAGTCCACCTCCTGTCTCCTTGCTGACTAGTCTTGTGATAAATCATTTCTTTTCTCAAAAACTGGGTACCATGGCATTGGCTTCCATGCATATCCGGCAGTAAGCCCATTTGCTTGACGACAAGACCAATGATAAATGCCCAAATCACCTGGATCAATTCTATAAGTTAAAGGAGCAAAACAAGTCCAGAACTTTCAAATGCAGCTGGCTGAGGGCAAAGTTGGCATCTGAGAGTTGGCAAAGGAGTGGGGAATGTCAGAAAGAGAAAAGGAGTAATGTAATGCAGGCAGGCTCTTCCCCAGAGGCAGTTTGGAGATATTCCAAAATGTTGTAGCTGAAAATAAACGACGCTTTCCGTAAATTCCTTTTTCCCAGTTGTGAGTTGTCTGATGTGATCAGGCCTTTGTCAGTAAATTCTGCCTTCGGTGTGACTGGAAAACCTTTCATCTCCTGCTCACTGTGGGGAAAATTTAGTCCCCACTCTGTTCTAATTTCTTCCTTGAGCAGTTTTGAGAAGCTTCGTGGAAAGTTCAACTCACTTGCTTAAGAGTTTGTTCCCCGGGGCCCTTCTAAAACCTCCTTGTGTTCTATTGTTTTAGTCATGGCTGCTTCCCTCCCAGTGGATATTGTTCTCCATTTCTTAGACCGGAGCTGTGAGATGAACAATAGCTGGCACAACCTCAATTCAGATGGCTTTCCACGTGATTGGGGTGGTCACAGGGGAATGTCGTGAAAGTCAAAAGGATACCTAATACCTTGAAAAGGGATTTCAGAATATCCCCACTTTTCTCCTAATACTATTAAGTAGTTAACAGAAGACAGCTGGAAGAAGAAGACATCAGTCACTTTTGCTGCAGGGAACTCCAATCCAAGGTGTCTTCTGCTCAGCCAAGTTATCCTGTTGACACGTTGGTTAGATGATGGCACTGCTATGTTCGCAATACTCAGATGGCTTTCCGTGCCACTGTATCAATGACCTATGACATTTCTATTTGGCACTCTAACCCGCCCCAAATCCATTATATCTCTGACCTCACTCCTCACTACCCTGGCCGCTGTCTTTGCACCAGCTGTACCAGTCGTGCTTGATGTTCTCCAACATCTCAGGCCCATTCTCACGACACTCTTATGTGTGAGCACTGTCTAAAGTCCTACTGGCCTCACAGTTTTAAGCCCCTTACGTTTTAGGGTGGTTTAACCATGTTTATCAATGTATTTCTGGGACGGCTCAAACCTGGTTTGGACATTTTCCAATTTTTCTTTAGTTGCTATCGTTTTTGTATCGAAGTCCTTAGAGAGTTCTCTACTCAACTGTACACATCCACAACCCTAATCTCTATCCAAATATTTGAGAATTAAGTCCTACTCTTAGTATTTCATATATATATATATATACCCTATCTTTCCCCACATAAACCACATGATTTAACCTTTCCTAAAGGCAATATGTCAATTGTCATTAAATAAAGACGATTGGCTTAATGTACTCCAAGTATACAACCTATACAAATGTGTTTTAATTATTTAGGCTGCCTGTTATAATTAGGGATGTTTGATAGTGTATTGCCGTGAATGACAAATCAATTAAGCCATTCATAATCACCAAGAATTTCTGGGAAGTGGTGGTGCATCCAATAATTAGGAGTGGGTGTGAACTATAGAACTTGTTCCCCACAGCTTTGCCACCACAGTGGTAGGTAATAGTGAATACAAGTCTTGGACAGAATTCTGCCACATGTTCAAGCATTTATTAGCAAACAGGCAAAAACAGCCGAGAGCCTGTTCCTTGGGGCACAATGAAGTCCCTACTCTTGTCTTTTCAGGCTCAGCAATAGCACCTTGCATGAAAGAGTCACTCTCGGGCTCTCGTAATAACATTCTGATGACAGGTCCTGCTAAGGTCCTAGTTGGGTCAGGGACATAGAATCCTTCATTCATCGGGAGATCAGATGACCTTCTAGAAGAATTAGGCTGTCAGGTGCATTAGATCCTCTCACTCTGTTTATTCGGAAAGGACAAACTTGCGTGATCGTTCTAGCTTGCTGTAGGTCTCTCTAAGTTTATCCTGAATGTGGTTTACTCAGCCTTTCAAATATGTAGGTTTTTGTCTTTTGCCAAATTTGGGAAGTTTTTAGCCTTATTTCTTCAAGAACTTTTTCAGCCCTGCCCTCTTTTTCCTCTCCTTCTGGAATGCCAATGACATTAAGTTTTGTATCTTTTGTTATAGTCCTTCAGGTTGCTGAAGGACTCTGCTCTTGTTTTTCTTTGTTTGTTTATTTGTTTTTACTGGTATTTTCTCTGTGTTCAGGTTAAATAATATCTATTCTTCTATCTCCCAGTTCACTGATTTTTTTTCCCTCTGTTCCCCCATTCTTTTATTGAGCCCATCCACTGAGATGTCTTTTTAAAAAAATTTCAGTTCTAGTATTTTTCACTTCTAATATTTTCATTTGGTACTTCTTCTTTATGTCTTCTATTTCTTTGCTGAGACTTTCTGTTTTTTCGTATGTTCGAAGTGTGTTTACAACTTTGTCATTTATGACAGCTGCTTTAACATGATTTTTCGGGAAATTCTACCATTTCTGTCATCTCAGCCTTGACATTGATTGATTGCCTTTTTTCATTCGGTGTGAGATCTTCCAATTTCTTTGCAGATGAATGTTTTTCACTTGAGTCCTGGATGTTTTCATATTATGTTATGAGACTCTGGGTCTCATTTATTTATTTACTTATGTATTTATGTATTTATTTATTTATAAGACACAGTCTCACTGTGTTGCCTGGGCTAGAGTGCCGTGGCGTCAGCCTAGCTCACAGCAACCTCCAACCTCCAACCTCCTGGGCTCAAGCGATCCTTCTGCCTCAGCCTCCCGAGTAGCTGGGACTACAGGCATGCGCCACCATGCCCGGCTGATTTTTTCTGCATATTTTTAGCTGTCCAATTAACTTCTTTCTATGTTTGGTAGAGACAGGGTCTCGCTCTTGCTCAGGCTGGTCTCCAACTCCTGACCTTGAGCAATCCTCCCACCTTGGCATGAGCCACCTCGCCCGGCCTCTGGGTCTTATTTAACTTCTGTTTTCAAATGCTGGTTGTCTATGACACCACTCTAGCAGGGCAGGGGTAGAAGCCCAGGTTTCCTGCTTGGCCTTCTTTTGGCATCCAAGTGTGTATGTGTGCGTGTGTTGGGTGGGATAGAGGAGTGTCCTCAGTAAAAAAGAGATCCTTAAAATCTGTACCCCCATAATATGCTGAAATAAAAAAAATAAAAATAAAAAAATAAATGTCTCTCTCCTCACCACACACACACATAAATAAGTTAACTAACCTTTAAAAAAAAATCTCATTTTAGATTATCGACTGTGAAGCTCTCATTTATCTGCTGAGACTGTCTGCAGCTTCTCTAAATGATAATCCTTAAAGAAAATGGATTTTAACTATATCTTCATTCTTCTCTTCAGCTAGTCTTGTCTCCTTTTCAAAACTCCCTGTCTCCCTTTATTTATATTTCCATTATTGAACGTACCATGTTCTATCTTGTCTCTTTTAAGGCCTTTCTCTTTGACTAAATCATAGTCTTTTGTGTTTGCTTTTTTTTTTTTTTTTTTTGAGACAGTCTCACTTTGTTGCCCAGGCTAGAGTGAGTGCCATGGCGTCAGCCTCGCTCACAGCAACCTCCAACTCCTGGACTCAAGCAATCCTCCTGCCTCAGCCTCCCAAGTAGCTGGGACTACAGGCATGCGCCACCATGTCCGGCTAATTTTTTTTTTCTATATCTTTTTAGTTGGCCAATTAATTTCTTTCTATTTATGAGACGGAGAGTCTCGCTTTTGCTCAGGCTGGTTTTGAACTCCTGACCTCGAGTAATCTGCCGGCCTTGGCCTCCCAGAGTGCTAGGATTACAGGTGTGAGCCACTGTGCCCTATATTTCTTTTTCTTTTTGTTTTCAGCAGTTTAGAGATCATATGTTCTTATAAAGAGAGACATGGAATTATTTACATGAGATTTCAGAATTCAGTGGAATGAGCTTCATGTCAATGCCATTTCGATAGTGTTTATTTTAGTCACATACTTTCCAAGAATGTCACCGTCTCTAAATAAGAAATAATCCTTGTCGTCTAGAAATACTTTGGTGCCTCCATATCTGGGAGAGGACTTTGTCTCCCTTTCACACTAACGGTTGAATCTCTCCACTTTTCCTTTAGAGTCCGATCCAACGCACAGACTGTTGCTTGCAACACTTTTCTTGAGGATTTTTCTGAAGCATAATGCCTCCTTTGGTTCAGTTTCGGCTGCACCTCTTTCAACTCACGGTCCAAAAGTGGAAGGAACTTTCTAAATGCTGTTGCCAGATTTCACCGCACAGCTTACACTCTGCTCTTGGACTGCTGTAAGGAGACTGTCCCTTTATTTATATTTCAATTATTGAACTTGCCACGTTCTACCTTGTCTCTTTTGTCTGCCTTTTTCCTTGACTAAATCATAGCCTTGATCAGAGCCAGGAGCATCTCTTCTCTTCTTTGGATCCCCCCAGAATTTTGCAAAATATGGTCATTGAGTGAATGTTTTTTCAACTGAGCTACGTGGTATGTTCAACAGGACCAGCTATCTTGCCCTGACTGGCTGGAGTTGCTAAGAACAGATGGATTCGGGTTGCAAAATCAAGGTCGATGTCTACAAGCAGAGAACTCTGGGAAGATGAGGGTAGAAGGAGTAGTCAGGTTGCAAATAAGTGACAGAACTGGGCCTGGTCCCAGGACTGGAAAAGCAACCTTCTCTTTTTGGGCACAAAAAAAAAGAAAAGAAAAAGAAAAGGCAGATTAGGTCATTTCCCATCATCCTTTATAAGGTAGCTACACACAAGGCTGAAATTTTCTGCCCTATTTTGGAAATCTCTGTTTATTTATTTTTTTTTTAAAATGAAGCTAGTGCAGCTCTATGGCTGAAACACGGGTTTGTTCCTCCCATGTTTGGACTAATTCCTCCATGTCTGCATCCAATAGCAGTACATCTCAGATGCCGAAATGTTTCCGGTTTCCCTTCAATAGAGGAAGACAATATAAACGATGCCAGTGTTTGGAGGAAATGCCCGTGAACGAACTCTCCAGTCTGGAGAGAAGAAACCAGATCTGACCAGAGAGAAGAAATGCACAGTTTCTCCACTAGATAGCAGGCTAGGACAGATGAACTTTGGGAGCTACCACCTGTATTCACCTAAAGAAAGCATTCGTTGTCTCTGTCCGTTCACATTTCCCTTACTACAACGGGCGTTTTTCATGGGATCAGACCATTCACATGTAAAAGTCTGATATCACCTGGAATATAAGTAGCAGGTTGATTGCG
>NC_033688.1:7073236-7092163 GCF_000165445.2 Microcebus murinus | reverse complement strand
ACTCCAGACAGGGGAGAAAGTTCTGGATCACCACTTGGTCTCCATTGACCCCACAGGGCCAGCTTGTCACAGGCCGGCTGGAATGGAAGTCCCATCTCCCTTCTTATCCTTCTCTGACACCACCCCGGTGGTGATGGCAGTGGGGTTGGAGCATTGTGGGACAGCCTCTTGAGGGTGGAAGTCTGGGCCCCCACTCAGCCATTGCTTGCATGGGCTGGGCTGGGGCCCCACGTTTTTCTGTGGTGTTTGACCAGGTAGAGTGGCTATTGTCTAAAACTTTTTGGTCTTGTTGGGCTGCCCTTCCCTGTTCCTTTGGCTAAAGTGTGCAGGCTACTGTTGGAGCTTTTTTGGTCTGCGCTTGTTGGCATTCCTGGGTTGGCAAGATCTTCAGCTCCAAATTCATGATACATGACAAAAAGAAAACCCAGGAACCTTGCCATCTTGTCATTCCATGAGTCTTAAGGTCCCTGGCCAGTCTGCCTAATTCTCTCCACCTTTCAGGTTTTCTTTGGCTTGTTTTACACGTGTTCAGAGATTTTAGTTGTAATTTCAGTTGTCATTTGATGGAATCTTTCCAACTTCCCAGAGAGTCATCTATTTTTTTAAGTCTACATTATCACAATTTTTTTTTTGCATTGTTTTGTTGCTATTCTGATTTCATCTTTTGACAGTTTTACTGGTCTTAGAGATTTGGAAAATGTAGAGCTCAGCATGTTGATATCAGCAAGGGTTTGATAACATTCTCTGGTGGGCAAATCTAGGAATAATAGGGTGTGTTCATATTAGCTGAGCTGCTGCACTTGAAAAGTATTGATTAATAAACCAGCATCAGCCCACAGGAGAGCTGTCCTGGCCTGCCTTCTCCCCTATTTAGTGCTCCTACGAACAGCTAGATGAACACCCAGGAGGTATTTGCCTCTCAAAAACTGGGAGTGATGGTTAATACATAGGCTCACAAAATCAAGATGGAAGAAAACCTTGTTAAAATAGTATTAGGAAATATAACATTATGCATCTTGGTTTGGAAATAAATGATATAACATGATATAAAGGGCAGAGCTGGTCTAATATCGGCTTTTATGGAGTAAGCAAACAGGAAAAAACCCAGAAGGTTAGTACTTATCTAATTAGAAATTAAATAAGAAGCAGGGGAAACTGATATTAACTCAGCTTGTATTTTTAGACCGAGCCTGCACAGGGATTTTTGTGGTACCAAGGAGTCTAATAACATCCTACACTGTATGGCCAGGAGTGAGTGGCCTGAGTAGACTGACCAGAGGTGACTGTCACACTGTGTGCTGACATGTTCAAACAATATGTGGAATATTGTATCCAACTAATTGGAAGGGACAAATGTGGTGAAGGTCACTGAAAAATGTTTAATTTGATGACGAGACTTGTAGAAGACATGAAAGATATCATGTGGAAAAAAGAATAAATCATTCTGTTTAGCACCAAGACTGTAAGGTAATGAGCTCCCTGTTAGTGTAAGTATGCAAACATTGGCAAAATTATCAGCTACTAGGGATAAAACACAGTGAACCTGATTTACATGAGTACTGGACCAGATGAGCTCTAAGATTCCTTCCAAGAATTTGTGCACCTCTATGGAACAAGTTAGAAAGAGAATGGCAACGTGTTCATGTCACAGGATTTAGCCTCACAAAAGTAAGCACAGCTGGTCTTGGGCGTTAATGAGATCCAGACAAGCAAAAGAGATATTTTTAATGAAGATGAATTCCAGCTAAGGAATTACCTAAGGAAACAGGAAATTCAGAGTTTTATAGGAGAGATGTGTGCAAAAAAAAAAAAAAAAAAGAAAATCTGGATTAAAGTTGGGGGGGGAGAAGTGACTATTATTATTCAAACAAAAGAGTCCTTGTTTGCTATTAGGGAGTTTTATAGTAAAGGGATATGGACATTATGAAAGAGAGCCACCTGCTTGTATATCTTTAAAAACGACTTCCTTTAGGGAGATAATCATTTCCAAATTTAATTATGAATGAGATTAACAAACTCTTGTTTATTTCAGAATGGGTTTGAAAAAAAGTGAGTGAGGCTGCCATCTAGTGGCCGTTTTCTGTTTTTTCAACATTAGAAGCTCTTGGACGTGGGTCCCCAGGGCAGTGATGCTCAAATCTGGCTGTGTATTGGTATCACCTGGCAGTTTTCCTAAAATTCAGATTCCTAGAACCGCAGAGAATCAAGAATCTCTTCCTCATTAATTGGCAATTCTGATATAGTTTTTTTTTTTTTCACTTCATTCATTGCTTCCAATTTTGGTGGGATTTTCCTCCCCAAAATTGTCTTTTATTAAAAAAAAAAAAATGGTAAAGTACTAGGAATAATTTATTCTGGAATTCTGATGGGGACCTTTGATGACATGTTAAGTCTTTCCATTGATACTGATCTCTAGTATATCCAGAAGATGGAGAACAAATGAGGGTTCTATAAAGTTTTCTGGTGGTGAAAGAAATAGACAGAGAGAGAGAGAGAGAGAGAGTAGAGCCAAACAACATGAATTTATTGAGCGCTCCCGGGTGAAGTTCACAGGTCCCACGAGAGGGGGCCCGAGAAGTCGAGTCCATTTGGAAGGGGTTAGGGCTTTTATACTGTTTGAGGCGGACCAGAGACTTTTGGTGGGAAGAGCCGGGGATTTTCCACTGTGACCTTTGGCGGTTATTAAGAAATAGGAGGGGCTGGCAATATTTGGGGAATCCAGGAACTGAAAACTTTCTTAACTGGGTGAACATCCAGGTGTTGTTGTTTTCAGTGGGGCCTGGAAGTTGTCCTTGGCGGGTCTGGTCTCGTGAGCCTTTTCTTTTTGATCTTGGGAGGGGAGGGGGGCCCCCGCCACCAGCCTCACAGGTTCCACTCAGCAATTCTTTCAAGTTTCTCTCTGTGTACACGCATATACGCACACATATGTATATAGTGCATGAATGTACACACGCTTCATGTTTGTACACACCATATATAATGTGTATTATGTACTATGTACATCTATCTTTACTATATGGAAATATAGTATTTAAGAGCAAAGAGTCTGGAGCCAAACTCCCTGGGCATAAATTCTACCTTGCTAGCTGGGCCACTTACTTACAGTTTTGTGTCTCAGTTTCCTCATCTGTAGAATGGAAATTGCCATGGTCCCCATGTTATAGAGTAGCTTGAACAAATTACAGGATATAACAGATCGTGGCACCTGGTAACTATGCAGATCATGTTAGTGATTATTATTTATGTGGAGAAACTTATTTCTTCCATAGTTTATATGGCCACTTTTATTTGGTAAAAAAAAATACTTTCTATCTACCCAATGTGGGCGTTTATATTTTTGATGGCGCCATGTTGTATTGATATTGACTTGTATTCACTTTTGCTACACACATTATTCAACTCAATAATCTAAGTGCTGTATAGAATGCGCCAGTCATGACTTCTGCTGTTTGGGAGCTTAGATCTTAACGAGACGAGAGAAATCATGTGCACTTTTCTTTCTCTATTCTCTATTTCTCCCTTTCTTCTTCTCCTGGCCCTCCTCATTTAGAAGAATGTCGGGAATGGAAAGGTGTTAACTGAAAATTCAATTCAGCTACCAATTACCAAAAAACAAACAAACAAAAAAAACCACAGTGGCTCAACAAATAGAGAATTTTTCTCATAGAACAAGGACACTGGAGGGAGGAGGCTGATGGAGCTGGCTCAGTGGCACCCCTATGATTATTTTGCCCTTTGCTTCATGGCCACAAGATGGCTGCCACACCTCCTGCCATCATGTCCACGTAGAGCCAAGGAGAGAGTAAGAAAGGAGGAAGGGCGGTATACCAGCTGTGTGAATTCTTCTGATCAGGAGAAACAAAAGCCCTTCCCCAATTCTTCCCCCCTCCTTTACCACAAGACTTAGGTCTAATTTCCAGACCAGTGTAACAAGGCCACCATTAGCTGGAAAAAAAAAAGCATTTCTACTAAAACACAAGAAAAGGAAATAGGCTGGAAAGGAGTTGGAATCAGCCAACGCACAATCCCTGCCCAACTCAGTTTCTGTCTCGGCTTCGCATTTGTGTTTCTCCTCAGATTCTCCCTGTTGCCCTCTCCTCACCCTCATCATCCTCTTGGTCTGGAAGGAGCGAGAATTGGGAAAAATAATAACATGCAGATTGGTTTCAGGAGATAATACTTGCCTTTTATAAGAAGTTACAAGTGTGCGACAGAGGAAAGCGCCTAGGAGAATATGAAGTAGGATATTTTTGTAAGCGCGGAGAGGGGTCAGAGGAAAAAGGCAAAGATGGTTCTAGCTTTCTCAGGGGATTCATTCTATAGGCACTGTCTTTGCCCAAGGCAGAGCTAACCTTGTTGAAATGAAGCAACCGAAATCAGCAGAGTTTCCTGTAGATCATTTAATTACAAATTAACAGAGAGAGAGAAAGAGAGAGAGGAGATTGTTTATTTCAATGTCTACAGAGCAACCCACAATGCAAAGCATTTGTGACATTCACAAACTATTTAAAAATGACACCTATTCAAATGTTACCTATTTCATCAATCCTTAATGAGTTTTTTTTTCGTTGTTGTTTACTTAAAAAAAAAAAAAGAGCATTATAACTTTGAATACGATTTCATGCTATGACCATTAAAACAGCAAAAATCCCCCCAAGCAGACCAGGCTTCCTGGCTCACTCCATTCCTCCCACCCCCCATTCCCCCAACCCCGCTCTGTCCCCTCTTTATTGGGGTTGCTGCCAGGTGGCTCTCTTCGGTGACGACTCACAGATGGCCGGCTCTTCAACCCGCCACCCCGATGCAAATTCCTGGTGGCCTAGTCACCGTCGCTCTCACTGGAACTGCCACTGTCAGAGGATGACTCACTACTGTCATCCTTTCTGGGGGAACTAAACCTCCCGTAGAAATGGGGTCTTCTGTGACCCCCGGGGCCTCTTCTCTGTGGCATGCCGTTGTTTCGCGCAGAATCATTTTGTCCGTGGGGTACTCCGTGATATTTCCTGCTGTGTGTTGTCAGACCCCTTGCACTGTTGGGGCCATGATGGGGACCTATTTCGTTTTGAGCCTCATCGTCAAGACCACGAGAAGGAGCCGTTGTTTCTGGAACATTGGCTTCTGCCAAACCATCGTAGAGTCTTGAGCTCTAGCTTGGTCAGAGTCAGTCCCAAAGATAGACAAGGAAAGGACAGGATGTTTCTCGAAGACCACAGCGATGGTCCGTTGAGTGACCTCCTGTGGCTGTCTGTCTTCCTCCCACCTCCTAGACCCCAGTTCACCCACTGCCACTCCCGGTCCTTTGGCTGGGACATCCAGTTTAAGCTCTAAACTACATATAATCTCATTTAAGGGGGAAATGGGCATTTTTGAAACCTTAAAATCTGTACCCCATAATATGCTGAAATAAAAAAAAATAAAAATAAAAAAATAAAATGTCTCTCTCTCACACACACACACAAATAAATAAAGTTAACTAACCTTTAAAAAAAAATCTCATTTAAGATTATCGACTGTGAAGCTCTCATTTATCTGCTGAGACTGTCTGCAGCTTCTCTAAATGTATAATACCTTAAAGAAAATGGATTTTTACTATATCTTCATTCTTCTCTTCAGCTAGTCGTTGTCTCCTTTTCAAAACTCCCTGTCTCCCTTTATTTATATTCCATTATTGACGTACCATGTTCTATCTTGTCTCTTTTTAGGCCTTTCTCTTTGACTAAATCAGCTTTGTTTGCTTTTTTTTTTTTTTTTTTGAGACAGTCTCACTTTGTTGCCCAGGCTAGAGTGAGTGCCATGGCGTCAGCCTCGCTCACAGCAACCTCCAACTCCTGGACTCAAGCAATCCTCCTGCCTCAGCCTCCAAGTAGCTGGGACTACAGCATGCGCCACCATGTCGGCTAATTTTTTTTTCTATATCTTTTAGTTGGCCAATTAATTTCTTTCTATTTATAGTAGAGACGGTCCGCTTTTGCTCAGGCTGTTTTGAACTCCTGACCTCGAGTAATCTGCCGCCTTGGCCCCCGAGTGCTAGATTACAGGTGTGAGCCACTGTGCCCTATATTTCTTTTTCTTTTTGTTTTCAGCAGTTTAGAGATCATTAGTTTCTTATAAAAGAGAGACATGGAAATTATTTACATGATGAAAGATTTCAGAACTTCAGTGAATGAGCTTCATGTCAATGCCATTTCATAGTGATTTATTTAGTCCACATACTTTCAAGAATGTCACCGTCTCTAAATAAGAATAATCCTTGTCGTCTAGAACTACTTTGGTGCCTCCATATTCTGGGAGAAGGACTTTGTCTCCAACTTTCACACTAACCGGTTGAATCTCTCCACCCTTTTCCTTTAGAGTCCGATCCAACAGCCACGACTGTTGCTTGCAACACTTTTCCTTGAGATTTTTCTGGAAGCATAATGCCTCCTTTGGTTCAGTTTCGGCTGCACTCCTTTCAACCAATACCCGGTCCAAAAGTGGAAGGAACTTTCTAAATGCATGTCCTGCCATGATTTCCACCGCCACAGCTTACACTCTGCTCTTGGACTGCTGTAAGGAGACTGTCCTTTATTATTTTTCCATTATTGGACTTGCCACGTTCTACCTGTCTCTTTTGTCTGCCTTTTTCCTTGACTAAATCATAGCCTTTGATCAGAGCCAGGAGCATCTCTTCTCTCTTTGGATCCCCCAGAATTTTGCAAAATATGTGCATTGAGTGAATGTTTTTTCAACTGAGCTACGTGGTATGTTCAACAGGACCAGCTATCTTGCCCTGACTGGCTGGAGTTGCTAAGAACAGATGGATTCGGGTTGCAAAATCAAGGTCGATGTCTACAAGCAGAGAACTCTGGGAAGATGAGGGTAGAAGGAGTATCAGGTTGCAATAAGTGACAGAACTGGGCCTGGTCCCAGGACTGGAAAAGCAACCTTCTTTTGGCACAAAAAAAGAAAAAGAAAAAGAAAAGCAGATTTAGGTCATTTCCCATCATCCTTTAAGTAGCTACACACAAGGCTGAAATTTTCTGCCCTATTTTGGAATCTCTGTTTATTTATTTTTTTTTTAAAATGAAGCTAGTGCAGCCCTATGGCTGAAACACGGGTTGTTCCTCCATGTTTGGACTAATTCCTCCATGTCTGCATCCAATAGCAGTACATCTCAGATGCCGAAATGTTTCCGGTTTCCCTTCAATAGAGGAAGACAATATAAACGATGCCAGTGTTTGGAGGAAATACCCGTGAACGAACTCTCCAGTCTGGAGAGAAGAAACCAGATCTGACCAGAGAGAAGAAATGCACAGTTTCTCCACTAGATAGCAGGCTAGGACAGATGACTTTGAGCTACCACCTGTATTCACCTAAAGAAAGCATTCGTTGTCTCTGTCGTTCACATTTCCCTTTACTACAACGGGCGTTTTCATGGGATCAGACCATTCACATGTAAAAGTCTGATATCACCTGGAATATAAGTAGCAGTGATTGCGCTCATTAATGGCAATTCTGATATAGTTTTTTTTTTTTTCACTTCATTCATTGCTTCCATTTTGGTGGATTTTCCTCCCCAAAATTGTCTTTATTAAAAAAAAAAAATGTAAAGTACTAGGATAATTTATTCTGGAATTCTGATGGGGACCTTGATGACATGTTAAGTCTTTCCATTGATACTGATCTCTAGTATATCCAGAAGATGGAGAACAAATGAGGGTTCTATAAAGTTTCTGGTGGTGAAAGAAATAGACAGGAGAGAGAGAGAGAGAGTAGAGCCAAACAACATGAATTTATTGAGCGCCCCGGTGAAGTTCACAGGTCCCACGAGAGGGGCCCGAGAAGTCGAGTCCATTTGGAAGCATTATGAAAGAGAGCCACCTGCTTGTATATCTTTAAAAACGACTTCCTTTAGGGAGATAATCATTTCCAAATTTAATTATGAATGAGATTAACAAACTCTTGTTTATTTCAGAATGGGTTTGAAAAAAAGTGAGTGAGGCTGCCATCTAGTGGCCGTTTTCTGTTTTTTCAACATTAGAAGCTCTTGGACGTGGGTCCCCAGGGCAGTGATGCTCAAATCTGGCTGTGTATTGGTATCACCTGGCAGTTTTCCTAAAATTCAGATTCCTAGAACCCAGCAGAGAATCAGAATCTTTGGAGAAGTAGCTCCAGAGGTTATTCTTCATGATAAAGATCTTCAGGTGACTCTGCTGGACCTCGCCTGCCACAGAAGTTAGAAATTAACTGGGGTATATTGTATGTGGATGTAAGAGTCGCAGAGACAAATTACATAAAATGCAGTGCTCACCTACTTGCTTTAAGAACCTGGTTTCTTATAACAGTTAACCAAGTCCTAAAAAAAAATTAAAAAAAAAAAAAACCTGGTTTCTGGCATATGTAACTTGCTATTGCATCTTCATATCTGATATTTGAAATAGACTTGGCTAGGAATTTACCCGACTGCTACATACAACTATACTTGACCAAAGATGTTTATTGTAACACTGATTTTAATAATGATCAACTAAAAACGATTTGAATGCCCATCAGTAGGGGTTTGGCTACAAACTGACAGGAAATCCACAAGGACAAACTGGCTCTTCATCATAGACTGAGATGTCCCCACAAGGCCAGGCTAATTAATACAGGGGAAGGTGGGGACAGGCCACAGATTTATAGAAGACCCTGGAGACTGGCCTGAAGGTCACCGGGGAAGATGCCCATGCTAGTGATTTCAAACTTTGGCTCGTATTAAAATCACTTGAGGAATGTGTTACAAATTTGAAAATCCCTGGATTTCATTCATGGCCTTTTGTGACAAATATCACTCCATCCATTTACAAATGCAGTATTTGTAAGACTTGCCCCAGACCACCTGCCCCAGAATCACCTCTTTGCTAAACACACAGCTTACTTTTTTTCATATAATACATCTGGGTATATTCCAGAGGGGCTCTATCTTATTGTTTTAAGTAAAAATTGTTTCCATTAAAATAGTTTAACTTCTGTTACTAATCCATTAACCCAACAATGGTAACCGTCTACCTAAAATCCAAAGATAGCAATGGCCACACTTCTAAACAGGAGTGTATATGCTATACTGAACTATCCCCATAAATTCATAACATATTGTTCATTTAGTAAAACAGAGTTGACTCGTGGCTCTTCTTGTTCTTATCGTCTGGTCTAAACCATGTATCTTCAGGTAGATTTTTCTTGCAACTATTGAGCGGGTCCACGTATTGTTTTTCTTTTTTTTCTCATCTGGGTTTCTGGCTTTGGAATTTTATTAGGGGAGTTTTATTATCTTTTCTTTCCAGACTTCCTCATTAAGTTTTTTTTCTAATCTCTGTCCCATTCCCACCTTCTCTTTCTGCCCCCAATTTTTTTTTTCCCCATGACTTTGATCCAGACTCATCTATTTCCTCTCCTCTTCCTCTGGGCCATTGATACTATATTTTAAAACCTATGACTGTAAGTATCAATGTCTTTAGGAGTAGAGTTTGCCTTACCAGCGTGTTCTGGCGACATGGGCCTTCTGCGAACATCGTAATCTTGAGCTGCTACTTGGTCAGAGTCACGGCCCAAAGATACGAGCAAGGAAAGGACAGGATGTTTCTGGAAAACCACAGCGATGTCCATTGAGTGACCCCTGTGGCCGTCTGTCTTCCTCCCACCTTCCTACGGCCCAGTTCACACCTGCCATCCCGGTCCTCTTGCCTGGCGCCACTCCACTTAAGCTCCCCCCTATACTATCTCATTTAAGGCGGGAATGGCATTTATTGAAACTAAAAGCTGTATCCATCTCTGGCCATAATATGCTGAAATAAAAAAAATAAAAATAAAAATAAAATGTTCCACACACACCCAAATAACATACAAGTTACTAAACTCTAAAAAAAAATCCTTTAAGATTAGTCTGACTATGAACTTCTCATTTATACTCTAGATTGTTGTAGCTTCTCAAAATTCATACATATAAAAAAATGGATTTTTTACTATACTCTTCATTTCTTCCTTCCAGCAGACGCGTCTCCTTTCTCACCAACCTGTCTCCTTTATTATATTTCCATTATAACTTACCCATGTTCCTACTCGTCCTTCTTCTCCTCCCTCTCCTCTTGCCTTCTTCGCCACACCCACTCCCCTCGTCCAGGCCGAGTGACCTGCCGGGCGTCAGCCTCGCTCATCGCAACCCTCAGACCCTCGGCTCAAGCGACTCCCCTCCTCAGCCTCCCGACGTAGCTGGACACCGCTGCGCCAGCCCATCGTCGCAACTCCTTTTCCTTTCTATCATCTTGTTGCAATAATTCTTTCTATTTAATAGTAGATACCGGGTCTCGCGCTTTTGCTCAAGGACTGGTCTTCGACTCGCCCCTCGCAGCACCTCTGCCGCATCACACCCGCATCCCCAGAGATGCTAGGATTACAAGGCGTGAGCCACTGCGCCCGACTATATACTCTTTTCTTTTTTTTTTTTTTTCAGCATTATAGAGATCATAAGTTATTCTCCACAAAAACGAGAGACACATAAATTCATTCAGTACTGATAACAGCTTTCAGAACTTCAGTGAATAGAGCTTCATGTCAATCGCCCTTTCAGATAGTGAATTTATTTAGTCCCACATACTTCCAAGAATGTACCATCTCTAAAAACAGAACAAAATCTGTCATCAGAACTACTTTTGTGGCTCCATATTCTGGGAGAAGGACTTCTATCTCCCAACGTTCTCTAACCGCTTGAACTCTCACCCCTTTTCCTTTAGAGCCGAATCAACACCACACTGGGTTGCCAACACTTTTCCTTGAGATTTTCCTGAAGCATAAGCCTCCTTTGGTTACGTATATCTGCTACCCTTCAACAATATCCTGATCAAAGGTGGAAAACTTTCTAATGCATGGTCCCTGCATGAATCTTCACCGCAAACACACGACGCTACACTCTGCTCCTGGACTGCTGCAGAGACCGTCCTTTATTTATATTCCATATTCAACTTGCCCACGTTCACCTTGCCCTTTGTCTGCTTTTCTCCTACTGACAATCCTAGCTTGATCAAGAGCAGGCACATCTCTTCTCTCTTTGATCCCCCCAGAACTTTTGCAAAATGGTCTCATTGCAGAGAACGTTTTTTCCAACTGAGCTAGACGTGGTCATTTCCACAGGACCAGCTATCTTCCGCTGAACTGCTGGGTTGCCTAAGAACAGATGGATTCGGGTCAAAATCAAGTCGAGTCTACAAGCAGAGAACTCTGGAACGCAGGAGGCGTAAAGAGTAGCAGTTTGGCAAATAAAAGTACAAGAACTGGAACGGTCCAGGACAGAAAAAACTTCTCTTTGGGCACAAAAAAAAATGAAAAAAAAAGAAAAGGCAGATCAAGTCCATTTCCCATCATCCTTTATAAAGGTGCTACACACAAAGGCCTGAAATTTTCTAGCCCTATTCGAACATCTCTGTTTATTTTCGATTATAACCTTTTAAATAGAAGACTAGTGCAAAGCGTATAGTGAAACCGGGATTTGTCCATCCCATGTTCTGGACTCAATTCCTCCATGCTCGCAATCCAATAGCATACACTTCCCAGCTCCCGAAATTTTCCGTTCCCCCGATTCAATCGAGAAACAAATATAACGAATCCAGTTTGAGGAACTGCCTGTACCAAACGAACTCTCCAGTCCTGAAGAAAAACCAGCATCCCTGACCAGAAGAAAAATGGCACAGTTTCTCCACAGATAGGCAGGCTAGGACAGATGAACTGTTGGGAGCGTACCACCCTGTATATCCCAAAGAAAGCAACATCGTTTTTCTCTTCGTTCACATTTTCCCCTTTACTACTACATGTCGTTTATTCTGATCAGGATCATCAATGTAACAAAGTCTGTATCACTGGAAAAAATAAGTAGCAGGTCTGGATTAGCGCCTCATAATGGCAATCTGAATAGTTTTTTTCCTTCATTCATGGCTCTGTCCAATTTTGAGTGGCGAATTTCCTCCCAAACAGTCTTTATTAACAAAAATAAAAAAGGTAAACGTACTAAGCATAAATATCTATTCTGGAATCTGAATGGGGACATTTGATGACACTGGATTAGGTTTCCATTGATCACCGATCTCTAGTTATATCAGAAGCCTGGAGACAAATGAGGGCTCTATAAAGTTCGGGGTGAAAGAAAAGACCGAGAGAGAGAGACAAGAGGAGCACGCCAAACAACCATGACTCTTATTGAGCGCATCCGGTGAAGTTTCCGGGTCCAGGCAAGGTGGCCGAGAAGATCGAGTCCGATGGAAGGGGTAGCGCTTTATACTGTTTGAGGCGACCAGGGATTTTGGTGGGAAGAGCTGGATTTCCACTGTGACCTTTGCTTTATTAAAGATATGAGGCGCGGCATCTTTGGGGAATCCCGAACTGAAACTTCTAACGGCGACATCCAGGTGTTGTACTTTCATAGGGGCTGGACGTTGCCTCTGCGCTGTCTCACGAGCCTTTTCTTCTTCTGATCTTGGAGGCGAGGGGGCTGAACCAGCATCACAGCCACTCAGCATTTCCTTTCAAGTTCCTCTGTGTACACGCAACTCACGCACACATATGTACTATAGTGGCATGAATGTAACACACGTCTTCCATGTTGTAACACACCATATACGTCAATTGAAATTATGCACTATGTCCATCTAATCTTTACTCAAATGACATATATATTAAAGCAAAGAGTCTGGAGCCAAACTCCCCTGGCATAATTCTACGCTTCTAGCTGCCCACCCTATTACCAGTTGCGTGCTCAGTTTCCTCATCCTGTTAAGAATGAAATTCCATGTCCCCAATGTTATAGAGTACTTGAACAATACAGGATACTAGACAGATCATGGCAACCTGGTAGAACTTATGCAGATCATGTAGTGATATTATATATGTGGAGAAACTGCATCTTCCATAGTTTAATCGCCGACTCCTTTATTGGTAAACAAAAATACTTTCTATCACCCCATGTGTGCGTTATAATTTTTTGACGCGCATGTTGGCTATTTGAATCTGAACTATTCACTTTTGCTACACACCTTATTCAACTCATAAAATATAAAATAATAATCACTAATGCTCGTATAAATGCGCAATCGCATAATTCTGTCCGCCTGCTTTCTGCTTTGGAGCTTAGATCTTAACGGAGACAGAGAAATCATGCTGACTTTCTTTCTTCTAGTTCTCTATTTCTCCCTTCTTCTTCTCCTGCCTCCTCATTTTAGAAAATTAGAGAAGGGAAAGTGTTTACCACGAAAATCAAATCAGACTACCAATTACCAAAAAAAACAAACAAACAAAAAACGGGCTCAACACAATAGAGAATTTTTCTCATAGAACAAGGACCGTTGAGGGAGGAGGCTGATGAAGCTGGCTCAGTGGCACCCCTATGATTATTCTGCCTTGCTTCATCGCCCAAGATGCTGCCACACTCCTGCCATCGCGCCACGTAGACCAACGATCAGAGAGATAGAGAAAAGGAAGGAAGGCGTAACCAGCTGTGATGAATCTCTTATCAAGGGCACAACAAAACCCTTCCCTAATTCTTCCCCCTCTTTCACACAAACTTTAGGCGAATTTCCAACAGTGAACAAGGCCACCATAGCTGGAAAAAAACAAAGCATTTCTCTAAACACAGAAAGGAAATAGCTGGAAGAGTTGGAACAGCAACGCACACCCTGCCACCAGTTTCTGTCTTCTTCGCATCTTGTGTCTCTCAGACTTCTCCCTGTTGCCCTCCCCACCCTTGTCACCCCTCCTGGCTGAAGAGCGAGAATTGGGAAAAATAAACCATGCCAGATTGTTCAGGAGATACAACCTGCCTTTTATAAGAAGTTACAATGTGCGACAGAGAACGCCTAGGAGAATATAAGTAGGAAATTTTTGTAAGCACGAGAGGGTCAGAGGAAAAACAAAGATGGTTCTACTTCTCGGGGCATTCATTCTATAGGCACTGTCTTTGCCCAAGGCAGAGCTAATCTTGTTGAAATGAAAGCAACCGAAATCAGCAGCAGTTCTGTACGATCATTTAATACAAATTAACCAGAATGAGAAAGAGAAGAGGAGATTGTTTATTTCAATGTCTACAGAGCAACCCACAATGCCAAAGCTTTGTCACATTCACAAACTAGTTTAAAAATGACACACTATTCAAATGTTACACTTTCATCAATCCTTAATGAGTTTTTTTTTTCGTTGTTGTTTACTAAAAAAAAAAAAAAGAGCATTATAACTTGAATACGATTCATGCTATGACCATTAAAACAGCAAAATCCCCCCAAGCAGACCAGGCTTCCTGGCTCACCATTCCCCACCCCCCCATTCCCCACCCCCGCTCTGTCCCTCTTATTGGGTTGCTGCCAGGTGGCTCTCTTCGGTGACAACTCACAGATCCGGCTCTTCACCCGCCACCCGCTGCAATTCCTTGGTGGCTAGTCACCGCGTCGCTCTCACTGGAACTGCACTGCAGCACGATGACTCACTACTGTCATCCTTTCTGGGGGAACTAAACCTCCCGTAGAAATGGGGTCTTCTGTGACCCCCGGGGCCTCTTCTCTGTGGCATGCCGTTGTTTCGCGCAGAATCATTTTGTCCGTGGGGTACTCCGTGATATTTCCTGCTGTGTGTTGTCAGACCCCTTGCACTGTTGGGGCCATGATGGGGACCTATTTCGTTTTGAGCCTCATCGTCAAGACCACGAGAAGGAACCAGAGGGCCCTGGCTTTCGCCCTTACTGGAATATCTTTGCTTTTCGCGAACGGTTCCTTGGTTCCTGTCAGAACGTTCCTTGCCCTCTCTCGTGCTGCCTTTGCCATTTTTAGGGATTTCGTTGTAATTGGTACTTCGAGTTGAATCGCTGCTGCCTTCTTTTCTTTTGTCTTTGGAGGGTGCGTGAGGGTAGTGAAACTCTACTTTGCCTTGGTGGGCGTTTTGGCTGCCAGCATCCACTCTGTTTCCTTCTTTTCCGGGGAGCTCCTGGAAGTTGGTGCTACCCATGATGTCGTTCCTGCCCTCCACAAGGCTGATGTCAACAGCATCTCGCTCTTTCGCCGTGTCGTCCCTGGTTCCAACGGTGTAATCACCATTTCCTTCTCTCTCTGGGATCTCATTATAACCTGGCCCTCTCGTGTCATGAGTGACAGCCTCAGCCTCTCCTGGGCCTGGAACCCCTTCCGGGTGAGGACCAAGAGCTCCTCCTTTGCCAGGAATGTCCTCAAAGGGTTGGCCGTCCCCACTGAAGGAAGAGATATCATTGTCCCCTCTCTCTTGAAGATCTGCATACCCGCTACCTTCAAAATCGCTGGGGATTTTTTTGACTTTGGAGAGATGTTTTAGGTAGTGAGTGCTCTCTTGGGTGTAAGGGCTGCTTTTGGCTTTTATTGGGCTTTTCCGGGCTTGGGGATCTCTCAGAGGAGTCTTTTTATCTTTTGAGCGGGCTTTAGCGTAGTTCACACCGGCTGGGATCTTGTTGAGAACATTCCTAGGTGTGTTCTTCTTGTTTTCTTCCCCCAAGAGTTTAATCACACTCACTGGCCCCATTTTATGCTGCAGATTTTTTCTTATGAGAGCTGAGCTGTATTCCTCTTGATCGTGTAGTTTGCTGATAGTTTCGTCTCCTTCCTCAGTCCCTTTGTTCCCAGGTGATTCGGGATGAATGGACATCTTTAGGTCATCATGCACATTCTCCTTGTTACCGGTACTATAGTCTTCACTCAGTGTCTGTCCATTTGCGAGAAGATTCGGAGATTCACCACTACGTTGGTTATTTTCACTGGCTTCAGAAAGGGACACATTTTTCTCTCTTTCCTGGACGACATTCTCTTTAGGTGATGGCTCTTGATGTCTTCTCCCGTCCAAATGGCGCAGAACGATATTGTCTTTGTTTTTTTCTTCCTGCTAAAGCACAATTTTCAAGATCAAGTGATGGTTTTTATGTCAAATTTTAAAAAAATCTAATAATTCTTAGGCAATATTAAAAAAAAAAAACTCCAACCACCAGATAGCTAATAAAAAGGGTCTATGCACTCAATAGAGGTTTGTTGGCAGAACAATGAGGTCAGGGAGAGAGAGGAGGTGAGGTTGATTTTGCCGTTGGCCACTCACTGCTTCTCTGTGGCATAGCTAGAGATAGGGGTCTTTGAGAGTCTAGTCTGGAGCTTTCCATAGAGGCAGTGGAAGGAGAAATGTAGTTTCCACCAGGGTCAAACGTGAGTCATTCTCAAGCAAAGAGGAGTCTAACTTAGGAGGCAACGGGACAAGCGGCACACAGGAGGTTAAGAGTGGCATTGACCCATGGTGCCTTAGGACTCCAAGTCTCCCTGTCCACTCTGGTGTGATCCACGTGTGTCCACGCGGTGTATGACATGGAGTGGGAGGTATAAACCACACCTGGATGGCATCTTAGAGCAAGGAGGAGGGGCAGTGAGGGTCTGAGTAGTTTCATCTACAAAGACACTGAAGAATTTATGTAACGAACTATTCAAATTATTAGGTCATCTTTTTTTTTTAATTTCTGCATATTATGGGGGTACAAATTTTAAGGTTTCAAATAATGCCCTTTCCCCCTCTGCCCCCATAAGTCTGAGCTTCCAGCATGACCATCCCCCAGACGGTGCACATCTCACTCATGATGTATGTATATACCCTCACCCCCACCCCAAACACTCTCCTAGACATCGGCCTGGGCAAAGAATTTATGAAGAAGACCCCAAAGGCAATCACAGCAGCGACAAAAATAATAAACAAATGGGACATGATCAAACTAAAAAGCTTCTGCACAGCCAAAGAAACAGTCATGAAAGCAAACAGACACCCTACAGAATGGGAGAAAATTTTCGCATCCTAACACATCTGGTAAGGGGCTGATAACTAGAATCTATTTAGAACTCACGAAAATCAGCAAGCAAAAAAATCAAGCGACCCTATCAAAAAGTGGGCGAAAGACATGAACAGAAACTTTTCTGCAGGGTGAGCTGCAATCTGCCACATCACTGCTTAGCCCTTTGAACTGGCGAGTGATGTGAAATCAACATGAAAGGTATTTATTGAGGGAATAGGATATGTAAGACATGGGGCTGGGTGTTTGCATGTTCTAAGCAATCCCTGGGGTTTGCACAGACAAAAAGACAGCTGGAGATGTATAGAACCTGGGCTGCCAGGGTTAAAAAATGTGGTTTTTATCTTGTAGCGTTTGAAGAGCTAGTGAGATTTCATAAGAGATGAACGAAATAAACGGCAGGTGTTTAGGAGGAATAGCGGACCAGAATGTTGACCTGTAAAAATGAAGACAGGATGGGAAAGATAATGACTTTAATATTAAGACATGTTGATGGTAAGGGAATATAGAAGCTGTGCTCAAAAAGCGATATCCAGTTAGAGATCAAGAGTTGGGGATCGGCCGGGCGTGCGGTGGCTCACGCCTGTGATCCTAGGACTCTGGGAGGCCGAGGCGGGAGGATCGCTCAAGGTCAGGAGTTCGAGACCAGCCTGAGCAAGAGCGAGACCCCTGTCTCTACTAAATATAGAAAGAGATTAATTGGCCAACTAAAAATATATAGAAAAAAATTAAGCCAGGCATGGTGGCGCATGCCTATAGTCCCAGCTACTAGGGAGGCTGAGGCAGGAGGATCGCTTGAGTCCAGGAGTTGGAGGTTGCTGTGAGGTAGGCTGATGCCATGGCACTCTAGCCTGGGCAACAGAGTGAGACTCTGTCTCCAAAAAAAAAAGAGTTGGGTGTCAGAGACTCTCAGGGGTCACCCAGTCCAAATCCTTCCCAGTTTTTATCACCTAAGGTCAACTCTTCTTTCCTTGAACACTTTATGGGCTAATTGTTCATTAATTTTCAGCTCAGATCTTTTCGCCTGTGGAAAGTTGTAATTTTCCCAATTAGTCCATTTTAGTTATTAAGCCTTCTTCTATTTGAGCACCAATAGAAGGTTTTTTTTCTTTGCAATGTGCCAACAGGTAGTGTTTTTAAGGTATGATTTGAAATGATTTATTTTTTAAAAGTTATGATACCATTATTTACCAAGTTTTTTTTTTTTTATATGGGTGAGTATATTCTGAAAATAAGATTTTTCCATGAGAAAAAAATAGAAATAGACTTTGTAGTGGTGTAGCTTGTTTCTAAATAAAAGGTATTTTAAACATTGGACTTATTTGAAGTCACTGAGTTTGGGAAAGTGTTACTTTGCCATTTACATTTTCTTTTGCGATCAAGTTCATTTACTCAGTGCTAATAGAACCTTTTGAATTAAACAGATGGGTTAGAGAATCAGTAGATTATAATAATCCCTTCCTAATTTTTTTCCATCCCTGCTCTGAAGTGGGAAGTTTTGTTTTCTTTTTGGTGCTTTTAGAAGAGAAGCATGTATACTAAATAGCCTTTCATTAGAAGACCAAATAGAGTTCTTTTATAAATGGAAACATACAACAACTTTTGAACTGCAGTGTATGGTGGCTAACCATTTTTACATTGGAGAAAATATTTTAAAAATAGAAAAAGCTGTGTGTTTTGATTTGCTTATGTTCAATGATTTCTGCTTGCACCGTTGACTGCACAATGAGGCTTTGCACCAGTAGCTGATCTGCTTTTCTCTGCTTTTCTGTCTCGGTGTCTTGGCTGATCTCATTTCTTTTCATGGAGAATATGGAGAATGGCCTCTCCCACTCACTTCTGTTTGCTCAGGGCCGGGCGTGATGGCCCAAGCCTGTAATCCTAGCACTCTGGGAGGCCGAGGCGGGAGGATCGCTCGAGGTCAGGAGTTAGAGACCAGCCTGAGCAAGAGCGAGACCCCGTCTCTACTAAAAATAGAAAGAAATTAATTGGCCAACTAAAAATATATAGAAAAAAAGAGCCAGGCATGGTGGCGCATGCCTGTAGTCCCAGCTACTCGGGAGGCTGAGGCAGGAGGATCGCTTGAGCCCAGG
>NC_033688.1:7049508-7073053 GCF_000165445.2 Microcebus murinus | reverse complement strand
CTCCCTCCCTCCCCCTCCCTCCCCTCCTCTTCCTTCCTTTCCTTCTTCCTTCTTCCCTTCCTTCCCTCCCTCCTCCCTCCCCTCCCTCCCTCCTCCCTGCCTCCCTCCTCCTCCTTCCTTCCTTCCTTCTCTTTCCCTCCCTCTCCCTTCCCTCCCTCCCTTCCTCCCTCCCTCCCTCCTCCCTCCCTCCCCCCCTCCTTCCTTCCTTCCTTCCTTCCTTCTTCCTTCCTTCCCTCCTCCCTCCCGTCCCTCCCCTCCTTCTTCCTCCTCCTTCTTCCCTCCCTCCCCCTCCCTTCCCTCCCCCTCCTCCTTTCCTTCCTTCCTTCCTTCCTCTTCCTCTTCTTCCCTCCCTCCCTCCCTCCCTCCCTCCCTCCCTCCCTCCCTCCCTTCCTTCCTTCCCTCCTCCCTCCCTCCCTCCCTCGTCCCTCCCTCCTCCTCCCTCCTTCCGTTCTTCCTTCCTTCCTTCGCTTCCCTTCCTTCCTTTCCTTCCTTTCTCCTTCCCTCCCTCCTCCCTCCTCCTTCCTTCCTTCCTTCCTTCCTTCCTTCCTTCCTTCCTTCCTTCCCTTCTTTCTTTCTTTCACTACTCACATAGTGCTTTCCACATTCTCTCTGGGTTTATAATGATTTTCATAAGCGCCTTTTGTTCATTTTCTAAGATCCTGCAGAGAAACAATTAAGTTTTACCAACCATTTTATCTCACATCTTACACAATAGAAAGAACTCAAACACATGTTTGTCAGAGGATAGATACGTTTTAACTTATTTACATAAGCAGTTAGATGCCCTCTTAGAGACACCATCTGAAGGGCATTGAGCAGAAGAAAGATAACATTCTGAAAGGAAACTGCCACTTCCAAGGGAAGTGAGGCCAGATTTGGAAAATAAGCAAATAGTTCTTTTGCTGATGGCATTTTAAGCTGTTTCCAGCCCTTTGGCCAATTGGTCTGCAAGAAGCGCCTAAGTGAAAAGAATTATTGTCATCCCTGCGACAAAGGCCTCATTCTTTTCTCTTCTGAGCATCCCGGCACAGATGGAGTCACCCATGGAATAAATTTAAGAGACACTAAAATGTGTCACTTTTTAGGCCAAGAAGATTGATTGGCTTTCCCCGTGGTGAAATGCCCACCGTTAGACCACATGGTAGAGCAGGTTCAGAAAACGTCCTTATGAAAGATCCAACACTATTCAGAAGCAATGGCACGGCCGCCCATGGGCATCCGGGGTCCACTGAGAACACACTTGCACTAGCAGGTCCCGAGGCAGAGCAAGATTTGGGCCGCAGCATGGGGCGTGGAAGGTTCTGGAACACAGACTTCTGCAGCAGAGAGGCCACAGAAGGAAGCCCCGGAGCATGCAAAAGTAAACTTCACCTCCCCTATCAGGGTTCCTGGGGTGAGTGCAGAGTTTGGTTCACGATAAGGACAGTTACCCGGACATTCAGCTTACCTTCGTGATGCCAGTTTCATTTTTCTTTCCAGGCGATGTGTAAACATACTTAAAAGTATAATACCCATGTTTCTCGTGGTGACCCTTGTACGTTATCTACAGAAACACAACATTAGATTTAGGCGGGTTTATCTCTGGCTAAGACGTTTTCTGGCTCTCTTTTAGATAGCATAAGAAATTTTTTTTTTTTTTTTAAATTTGGGCAAAGTCCCATTCTGGCTTTGACAAATGGTAGTACTTCCTATAACCAACCACAGGGGGGCGCGCGTCAGCCAGTCCCCGAAGATAGCATGTCATTTTTTTTTCTCTTTTCTTCATACCTCTAAATCTGTCTTCCCTAAGAGTGACTGTCAACTGCTTTTCCTCCCAGGGTACGTCGATTTTTTTTATCACCGAATTTCAATGGCAATGGAGCATGTGGAAGTATTTTCAGGTGCAGGGGTTAGGGGATTAGGAGAAAGACAGGTTTTATGGTATTTGTGTCTGGTATCTACTTGGCAAAACTCACAGCATCACGAACATCCAGGGTCTGAAGTGTGCAGTTTTGGCCTTTGCAATTTTCAGCTGAGCTGGAGAACGGGAAGATTGTTAGCTCTTAGAATTTTCTAGAACTTCCAGGAGAGACCGAGATAAGCAGACCTTAAGCTGCGATTTGGTGACATGCATACCCGGAGAGGAATTGTTTAACTTTCTGGATGCATATAGAAAACTGACTCCATGAAAACAGAATTTTCCATTAAGACCTGTTAGCTAATTTCTCCTTTTCTCGCTTTTTATGACTCTGAGAGCAAAATGTTTGTCGTGTGCACGTGTGCGAAAATATTGTTTGCTAGAATCCTTACTCCCTCTCCCCTTTGGATGTTGCCTGGCAAACCACTGTTTTCATCTGAAGGAAGAAACTACATCGAAGAGAAACTAATCTCTATTCAGGATGTTTTCCATTTTTCTATCACACGTCATGGGAGTTATAATACTTGATTAGTCAGAAAATACCAAAATTATGTTGCATAATTCTGCACTTCCATTCTAAGTACCCGAGACTATTTTGACAGCTAAAATGTTCTCTTATTGACTTTTTTTTTTTTTTACAGAACCAAAATAGAGTTATTTGAGAAGACGAATTCTGTTTACCCTCTGTTCTTCCACACATCCTTGCTTAGTTTTCTCAGTCTGTGGTTGAAATGTCTGAAAGGAAACAAAAAACAAAACTTCACCAAAGAGAACATTCATTCTTTCATTAATTCTTCCAAACAACAAACGTTTCGTTTATTTATTTTGCTCTCACCAGGTTGTATTATTCAATGTGGAAAATTATTCTTACCAAAGGGAGAGATGGACACACTCCTCACTTGAATATATATTTTTTTCAAGGTTACGAAAGACTGTAAGGAAGGGAGGGAAGGAGAGACAACTCCATTCCCAGTCCAGAGCCGAATTTAAGCTCAGAGAACCATCAAGTGGGGGTGGGGGAAGGGAGGGCTGGCACTCTGGGTAAAGGAGCTTGGCTGTCATTGGTACCCACTGAAAAAGAAGTTTTCACTGGCACACTAGAAACTGTTAAATATAAGCGGATTAAAATCAGAGTTCAATGGTGTGGACTCTATGTGTGCATTGATTATATATATATATATATATATATTTTTTTTTTTTTGAGACAGAGTCTCACTTTTTGCTAGAGGTAGAGTGCCATGGCGTCAGCCTCGCTCACAGCAACCTCCAACTCCTGGGCTCAAGCGATCCTCCTGCCTCAGCCTCCCGAGTAGCTGGGGCTTCCAGGCATGCGCCACCATGCCCGGCTAATTTTTTCTATATATATTAGTTGGCCAATTAATTTCTTTCTATTTATAGTAGAGACGAGGGTCTCGCTCTTGCTGAGGCTGGTTTCGAACTCCTGACCTCGAGCGATCCTCCCGCCTCGGCCTCCCAGATTGCCAGGATTACAGGTGTGAGCCACCGCGCCCGGCCCTTCTGCTTATTCTTGTATAATCTTGTGACTTTTAATCTAGACCTTTGCATCATCCTTCAAAATATCATAGCATTGAAAAATAGTTTTGAAAAATGAGACTACAGGAGGAAGAAAACATAAAAATAAGATGGACAGATTTTAAACAAAAGAAAGAAATGACAGCGTGGGGAATTTGGCATCTTCTTACAGAACACATTTATGTATTAAAAACACCCTTGACAGTCTAAAGTATGTGAGTATAGTTCATGATTTATTGTGATTTATAGCAAAGTCTTTCTAGTCTAATTACATATTGGTATGCAATGAATATTGCAATGAATATCCATTGAATTGCACGACCCGATAAACATCTTTTTATTTTCTTCCCTTCTTAAATTGTTTGGAATTTGGCTTACAATTCCAAGATGTATTCAAGTGACTCAGTCTATACTAATTTTTTAAACCACCAACCCGTTGTCAAATAATGTAGGTAATTGCTAAAATGGGATTTCCATTTCTGGGAGAAAAAAAAAAAATCACATTTACCCATTGGCTGTTCCAAATGCTGTCTCCCTGTGCTTGCTGAGCCCCTTTCCTTGGAAATCTGCACCCCTCCCTTCTCCACCTGCACCCACTTGGCAGTTGGTCCCACGCTTGGATGTGGCCCTGTCGTGGAGGTGGCATTGCCTGCCCCTTTTGACCAGTGGTCGTTGGGGCGACGTGGACATGGCACATGCACTGCAAAACGGCCAACAGAGCGCCACCCCGGCTGTTCCTTGGAGTATGGTGCTCAGAATAAAATCCTTAGCTGGTTGGCCAGAGCTGGGTTGGCAGGACCCGGGCCACCACCCCCGGCATCTGAGCGTTGAGGTCCTGTGCATCGAGCCCGACAGGTGTCATTTGGAAGCAGTGCCGCGTCCCCACAGGACTTCGAGCTGAGAAAGGGGACACACTCAATTGACGTCTGCCGTCCTCATAAACAACCTGGGTCACCCTTGCCAGTCTCGGTTACCCGACTGGTCACCCGCTCACTCGGGACCCGGATTTCAGCACGATTGGCGATGGAAGGAACCTTCCTTTCCATGGTTCTCGGGCTGAAAAGGTCGCTCTGAGTAGTTAGGATGCTGTTCAGACAATTCTCTGATCAGCACTGTGTCTGCTCTGCAGAAAAGATCTGCCACACTCAGCATTTTCACAAGATAATTTGGTCGCATCCTGAATACTCATCTGGGTGAGTCACAGGGAAGAAAGGACACGAAAGGAAATGGGAGCTTGGTTTGGGTGAGGCTCAGGGCACTACATCCCATAATAAGCCTTGCTGATGAAGAAGAAATCGTATTAGCAGGATCCCACAGTGTTTGAGTATTGCAAGAAATACAGAAAAGCTGTCATCTTTTTGCATAATCATCAATTTACAAAATCTAGTTAGTTAGCTTTATTTTATTTTATTCTTATTTTTTTGACACAGAGTCTCACTCTGTTGCCCGGGCTAGAGTGAGTGCCGTGGCATCAGCCTCGCTCACAGCAACCTCAAACTCCTGGGCTCAAGCGATCCTCCTGCCTCAGCCTCCCGAGTAGCTGGGACGACAGGCATGCGCCACCATGCCCGGCTCATTTTTTCTCTATATATTTTTAGTTGGCCAGTTAATTTCTTTCTATTTTTAGTAGAGACGGGGGTCTCACTCTTGCTCAGGCTGGTCTCGAACTCCTGACCTTGAGCGATCAGAGTGCTAGGATTACAGGTGTGAGCTACCACACACCAGGCTTAGTTAGTTAGCTTTAAAACATACATGTCAAATTCTTTAAGTCGTTAGTAAAATATTGAAATGTTCTTTTGGCATGTTATGATTTGTCTTTGAGTAGCACTCATTAGTGGCAGCTGATTTGAAACTCGGTGGCCAGATATTGGTGTTGTCAAACATATTGGTTTTGGTGGCCCTATAAATGCAACATGGTATCTTGTAACTCAGCACATGTTTGTTGAGGGCCTCCTTGGTGACAGGCATTTGTGTTAAGTACTGGAAGCTTTCTGTCTGCTCGGTACTTTATTGTCATGAGTTAGGTACATGCCACTATAATTTAAATAGGCATTGCTTAAAAGAAAAATAGGTAAAGACAGCAAGAGATTCTATGACACACACAATCCATTGAGAAGTGAATTTGCAAATGCTTACTGGTGCTGCCCACGCGACGGTGAAAAAGAGCAGTCCCACACAGACAACTTGCATCTTTGAGAATTTCTGCGAAAAGACAGTCATATTTTACCCTAGAGCACTGCTAATTATGAACTGCAGTCATAAGAAGAAACAAAACAAAAACACAGGGTTATATATACATATAAGCATCCTTCCCCTGGGCAGTTTATTTCCTTTTGATATATATATATATATATCAATAAATTACACATAGTTTATATATGTATATATATAAACTATGTGTAATTTATTTACATCCAAGTGTGCATATATTTTTATTTTATTTTATTTATTTAATTTTATTTTAGCACACATCACACCTGGGAAGAAGTGTGCATATTTTAATCTAAGAGCTTTCTTTCATATGTCTAGTTATTCCGATGTGAGAATGAAAATTATTCAACATTAAAACCATAAAGGCAGTGGATCGAAATGGGTTTTATAGACACACTGATGTGCTCTGTTTTAAGCCCTAATTTTCTCCTCCTTTAGAAAGAGATCGTTTGAGTTAATTATTGGTATAATTCAAAATGACATCCAGTTAATGTAGCAGAGCCTAACAGACTCTCAGTCTGTCCAGGAAGCTGATTCCACTGTGGGGAATGGAATCCTATCAGCCTCCAGACTGCTGTCCCCAAAATATATCCTCACACTCACTAGCAATGTGTCTGAATTAGTAGCCAGTCACAAGCTAGAGGGTGAAACAATGCATGCAATCCTTATATTAATAGTAACATTTCCTGAATACCAAAATGAGCCGAGCACTGTTTTAAGAATTTTACATGTGCTCAATTAATTTAGCTTCTCAACACCCCTATGAGTTAGGTGCCTGTTTTGCAGATTAGGAAATAGACACAGAAAGTTCGAATAACTTGCTCCAAAATTCCCAGCTATCAAGGGGCAGAACTAGAATTAGTGTCCAGGCAAAGTAGCTACCAAGCCAGTGATCTTAATCAAGACTTTGTGCCCCCTTAAATAGCTTTCTATTCCTTTATATTACAGAATAATCTACATGTAGTGGCTTAAAAGCAAATCATATTTTATATTGGGCTCCACAAAATGGCATTTAAAACACCAACATTTACTTATGAATAAAGGCCCATGTTTATGCTTGGGTAAATATACTAACAGATGAGTGACCATCTGTGTGCTTCTAAAAAAAAAAAAAGAAAGAAAGAAAGAAAAGAGAAAATAAATTAATAAATTAAAAAAAACCAAAAAAATATATACTAACAGGGTCTAGTGAGCTCACTTAAGTCAAGTAGCCATTAGATTAAAAAAAAAACAAAGAATCAACATAAGCTTTGGACTACCAATTTTTTGGTTCTGATGAACATTAAATATTTTACTAACTTCCCCAGAGACAGATAGCAACCAATATAAAAATAACATCACACCACTCTTTGAAATTACTTGAGGGAAAAACACTTAATGGGAAAAATTACCTAAATATTCTTGCAATCTTTAAACATTTCAAGGTAAAATCTTTTATTTGGAGAAATACATATAACTGTTAAATATATTCTAAAATCCTAGGCTATTCTCTTCTAAAGCAATACAATTTTAAGGATCTTAATTCTAACTATAATTTAGCCTTCTAGCATTTTCTACATAAGGACAACATAAGTCACTTATGAAATGACTCAGTGCTGACCAGTAGAAATATCAGCACAGATGAGGTTTGCCACTGTGAATATGATCAGATTCTCTTGATTCTGGTTTGTAAATGACGAGATAGAGAAATATTAGAGTCTTTGAGTTACTGTAGGCCTTGATAATGCTAGTAGTTGAAGAGAAGTTTGCTACCAAACCATCAACATTAGCTGATGATTTCTAGAGCTTGGTAATACTTCCTCTTT
Organism: Microcebus murinus; assembly: GCF_000165445.2. Classification (NCBI taxonomy): domain Eukaryota; kingdom Metazoa; phylum Chordata; class Mammalia; order Primates; family Cheirogaleidae; genus Microcebus; species Microcebus murinus. The sequence continues at coordinate 7,065,607 of NC_033688.1, read as the reverse complement.
TATAAAAACAAAGCACTAAATATTACACAGTTGTGCTCAGTTGAAAACAATTTCGATTTGCCTTTATTGCATTTATTTTCAAAAGCTATAACTTACCCGGGTAGCAAGCATCATGACAATGCAAGCAACTGTGATATAAAGCCATTTGCTATCAAGAATATCAAGAGAATCGAATTACCTGGTATCTTGCACCTTCCGAATGCCTGGCTTCTTTTGCAGGATTAGCAATCTCTGGGCATTTTTCCTGAAATTTAAAGTTGGTCCGAGTGGCCAGTGGCCAATCAGCACTGGCTCACTGGGTCCTAGCAAACAATTTGTCACAAATGCCCACAGATAACCACAGGGGGCAAAGTAATTTTAATCTAAAAATGTTTTTGTGGTGGAAAGCTGCTATCAAATGTTCCAGAAAGTGGGATAAACAAAGGATATAAATACCTCAGTTTGGACATCATGTTGTCAGGTAATTAGAATTGATCTCGGAACTGTTAATTAGGACTGACTGGATACCTAGCAAGTTGGTAAGTGGAAGATAGTTTTGCTAGCTTTTTATGGAGGACGTTGATAATCTCAATTTTGCCTGAATGCAGTTCAGCGATTATTGAACAGAAATGTTTTTAGTGCCTACTATGCGAAGGGCATTGGAGAAACAGCAGTGAGAAAAGTGGACAGAAAAAAAAAATCCCTAACTTCATGGAGTCTGGAACCCAATAGGGGAGACTAGACAGTGATATAGGCTAAGACTGAGGGAAAACAGTACTGTAGTGACAGGGAATAACACTCATGGAGGTAGGGACACTGGGTTGAAATTTTAGGTAGAGGGACGGTCTCTTCGAGAAATGGACTTTTGAGTTTATAGCCATACCACCCTGAATGCACTTGATCTAGTCTGGAAGCGAAGCAAGGTTGGGCCTGGTTAGTACTTGGCTGGGAGAAATCGACTTTTGAGAAAAGACCTTGCAATGCTTTGAATGCCTGCATCCCTCCCAAATTCCCATGTTGGAAATTAAACCCCAACGTGATTGTATTAAGAGATGGAGCCTTTGGGAAGTGATTAAGCCACCAGGGAAGAGCCCTCATCCATGGGATTAGTGATCTTATAAAAGGGCTAGAGCAGGGGTCCTCAAACTTTCTAAACAGGGGGCCAGTTCACTGTCCCTCAGGCCGTTGGAGGGCCGGACTGTAGTTTTAAAAAAAAGCTATGAACAAATTCCTATGCACACTGCACAAATCTTATTTTGAAGTAAAAAAAAAAGACGGGCAAAAACACCCGCAAGTGGCCCTGTGGGCCGTAGTTTGAGGACGCCTGGGGTAGGGGGACCTTTTTGCTCTCTGCTTTTCCGCCATGTGAGGACACAGCATTCGTGCCCCTGGAGGACATGGTGACAAGGCCACACCTTGGAAGCAGAGACAGCCAGCTCTCACCAGACGCCACCGTTGAACTTGCCGGCGCGTTGCTCTAGGACTTCCCAGCCTCCAGAACCGTGAGAAATAACATTTCTGCTCTTTACAGATTACCCAGTCCGCTGCATCCTGTTCTCCTGCGTGAACAGACTGAGACGGGCCCGTAGCCACCTGACTACCTGTGGCAGGAACGTCCCAGGCAGAAGGAACAGGAAGAGCAGAGCCCCAGAAACGAGAGCCTGCTGGATGCTTCTAGAAACAGAGAAGAGGCCAAGTTGGCTGGAGTGCTGAGCAAGTAGCACAGCGGCAAGTGAGGTGAGAACGGCATTAGATGGTGGATTATGTCGGGTCTAAAAGCCATCACAGGGCTTCTGATGTTACCCTGAGGACGCTTGGAGGGGCTTGGGCCAGACTGGTGGCAGAAGGGGTGACAAGAGGTGGTCATATTCTGAGTGAATCTGGAAAGAAAAGCCAGTAGGGTTTGCCAATGTGCTGGATGTTAGTTGTGACAAAAAAAAAAAAAAAAATCAAGACTCAAGATGGTACCAAGTTTTTTGCCCTGAGGAGCTGGAAGAATAAAGTTGCTTTTTCTATTGACCCCGGGGGAAAATGCAGAAGATAGTTTTAAGGGAAATATTGTGAGTTGGACATGAATTTGATGAAACGGTCAATTTAGGCCACTGAATTAGTAGCGTACACCCTGGAATAAGCCTTTCTAGGGTGACTGCATGCTCCCTTGTTTTGGCCAAACTGGAGGCCAAAATCATTATTGTCATGGTTTGAAAGTTTCCGTCCCATCCAAAAATGCTATCATACCGTTATAGTTCTATACATTAGAGCTATCTGTAAAAGCATCAATAAATGATTACGTAAGATTTCTTTAACCTATACTGCGTGATAAGAATTACCTATAGTTCTACGCAATTTTAACAGACTATAAATGATATATAATGAGATTTGAGTATAAATTCCCAATTTTCCCCAACTTCCCAAATAGACAAAAACCAAAATAAAACAAACCAAAAAAACCCCAGCCTTTGGACAGTTTTGGCTGAGAAAATGGTGCCTTTTGGAGTTCAGGCCAAATGCTACTTTTTGCCTGGTCTAAATTCTGTTTATATTCTGCTGAGCAATTGGAGATGGGTTTGAAAACTCTTAGAGAGTGAGGGTTGAGTTTTGGGACCGGGCCAGTGTTGATCGACGGCATTCAACCATGATGTTAGAATATTTGAATGTTGTCGGTCCACAAAGGAGACATTTCACTCTGGTAGCCTCGAAGTCAAACAGACCCGAGTTCAAATCCTGACGCTATTGCTTGTTTGCCGTGGTAAGTTGTTTCAACGACTACATTGAATGTCTCCGTGCCTCAGTTTCTCTAAGAATGGGAAGCACATTAATAAGCTAAACTTTTATTTAGGAACGACTACGATCCAAGTGTTATTCTAAGGGTGGTGCATTGACTCATTTAATCCTCACGACAAATCTACGATGGAGGTACTATTCTTGCCATCCTGATTTTAGCGATAAGATTTAGGTGACTTGCTTAGGGTCACACACCCAGCAAGTAGAAAACTAAGAATTTGCAATTAGACAATCTGACTCCAAAGTGAGGTTTTGAAACCACTGCACTATGGCTCATAAGGTCAGCATAAATATTAAATCTACAAATTCTACAAGGCACTTGGCCCAGTGCCTAATTAAGTGATCAGTAGACCCATCTCACCAATTCTTCCCATCGTTAATAAATGATCTGGTATTTAGATGAAGGATACATCCTTCTGTATCTGTTTTCTGTTCTCTGTTGATTTTCCTACCATGTCTTCTTCTCTGATTCATTTAATGCAGCAGCCAAAGCAATGGAACCTGGAAAGAAATAGTAGAGTTACAGTTTAAGAGAACGTCATGGTCGATTTCTCTGGACATCGTAAATATTCACGACCAAAATTTCAGCAAAGTGTCAAGGATTTGGGTGACATGGCCAGAGGCCAACAAGGAAATGAAAGCCAAGGAAAGAAAGGCAATAAACAAGAGTGTTCGGTCAACTATGAGATTGAAGAAAAATACAAAGTTTTCTAAACAGTAGACAGATGTGAAAACTACAAAAAAAATGCTCATTTTCAACTTTGGATATTCTGTGAAAGCAATGGACGATTCAGAAATTTCTATAACAATTTGTAAGTTATGCAGTGTTTTAAACTATTACGTTGTTCTGTAACATTAACTTTATAGTTTGAATTATCCAGATAAAAGAGTAGGCATCTGATTGTCAGTTGTCTATGATACAGCCTTAGACAATGTTCACTGGTTTTTATTCATTGCTATAATTTTATGAATAGTGTCAGATATTTCTCTTTTATTTATTTAGTTTTTTGAGACAAAGTCTCGCTTTGTTGCCCCGACTAGAGTGAGTGCCATGGCATCAGCCTCGCTCACAGCAACCTCCGACTCCTGGGCTCAAGCGATCCTCCTGCCTCAGCCTCCCGAGTAGCTGGGACTACAGGCATGCACCACCATGCCTGGTGAATATTTTTTTTCTATATATATTAGTTGACCAATTAATTTCTTTCTCTTTATAGTAGAGATGGGGTCTTGTTCTTGCTCAGGCTGGTTTTGAACTCCTGACCTCGAGCAATCCGCCAGTTGTGGCCTCCCAGAGTGCTAGGATGACAGGCGTGAGCCACTGCGCCTGGCCCAGATAATTCTCAAATGTGCTTTTCCTTTTTTTTCTTTCTTTCAAAAGAATTTTAGTGTGCATGAAAAAAATTTCTCTCTCCTTTAAGTGATGGGAACATATCTAATTCTGATCTAGAAAAATGCGTGTTCTAGAGAAAATTCATAGAATTTTAAGAGGCAAAAAACTGACTTAAAAAAATAAAAAGAAAAAGCTAACTCTAGTTCTACCAAAGAGTGAACTGGCAGTAGCTAAATATACATGCTCCAAAAGCTAAAATGAATTCAAAGCTACATAAAAAAAATTCAACTTGAGTTTTAAATTTAGAACCTACAATTGACAAAAGCAAAAAAAAAAAAAAAAAGTGAGAGCCTATTCTAGCTGGAAGTTTGCAGAGAAGAAATTCTGGGGGAAAAAATTAGAAGAGTGATCATTGCAAAAGTTACAATATAAAATAGAGATTTTACTTCTACCTTTTTGAGGAAACTTGCCCCTCTGTGTTGAGCTTGAACTTCAAAAATTCAACGTAAGTTTCCTAAATGCTTTTGTGTAATAAAGACTTTTGCCATAACATTTTTTTTTTTTTTTTTTTTTTTTTTTTGAGACAGGGTCTCACTCTGTCGCTTGGGCTACAGTGCCGTGACATCAGCCTAGCTCACAGCAACCTCAAACTCTTGGGCTCAGGCGATCCTCCTGCCTCAGCCTCCCGAGTAGCTGGAACCACAGGCATGCACCACCATGCCCGGCTAATTTTTTCTATTTTTAGTAGAGACAGGGTCTCGCTCTTGCTCAGGCTGGTCTTGAACTCCTGATCTCAAGCGATCCTCCCGCCTCGGCCTCCCAGAGTGCTGGGATTATAGGCGTGAGCCACCTCGCCTGGTCTACTTCTACCTTCTTGAGGAAACTTGTCCCTCTGTGTTGAGCTTGAACTTCAAAAATTCAACGTAAGTTTGCCAAATGTTTTTGTGTAATAAAGACTTTTGCCATAGCATTTCTTGAGAAACAATAACCAAAGTTAAAACCAGGGTTCTGCAAAAAGAAAGACTATGTATCCGCACACCAGCGCTATTTAACTGGAAAACAAAACAAAATAAAACAAAACTAGGAAGCAATAGAGAAAGGCAGGAAATGGACAGTTGAACTTTCTTCCGGTTCCTGGTTCAAAGTTCACAAGAATAGACACACCCACCCATGATGCACCTGCCTTGCTTTGCTGGGCTGGGCTGACGCGTAGACTTTTCTCCTCCAAGAGATGATGGATGAAAGTTGTCCATGAAGCATGTTTCATCTTGTGGTAGCTTTTTCATTTCCCACCCCTTACTTGAGGGGTTGAGTGCAGGAATCCTTCAAAAACAGCCATATAAAATGTTGGCCAAGCCCTACTGAACCTCTACTTTCAGTTTCAGCTATTGCTCCCTCATCCAGGCATGCAAGTTTTTCGTTTTATATTTTCTCTTCTATTGCTTTGATACACGTTTTAAAACTTAGTATGGTAGGGAATCTTTTTTCCCCTCTGTGATCTTGGTCCTTAACTTATTCTAACACTATCAAGATAACACATTTATCTGCTGTCGTTTTAGAGGTGAACTTACACTGTGTATTTTTTCCATATGTTCTAACTAACTGAAATTACTCTCTATTTTCTCCTTTACATACACAACATACAAATAGTATTTCTCCTCCAGCATCAGAGAGGAAAAATCTCGAAAAGTGTTGTGACTAGAACAAAAAGGCTCTATGTGTGATGATCTCCTCTTTATCATACAAATGCTTAGATTGGTCAAGGCTTCAGGAATTTTACAGAAGTATTTATTTCCCATTGATCTCCAAAATAGAACATGCTGGCAGTCTTGCCCTGTTTCCAGCAGAAGAAAATGTTTTGGTTTTAAATATATTCATTCATGAGGATATTCATTCCTCACCATGAGGTATTTGCCCCAAGCTGGAGAAAGGCCACTTTTTTCTCCCTTTACAACCAACTTTCCCATTTTCCCAAAATTATTTTTTATTTTGAGTTCTTCTTATTATTTTTTCTCTCTCAGTGTTTGGGAATTTCAACAGAAGTCCGTAAACAATTTCAGCCAGATACAGAAATGGCATGGAGCTCGCTGTGCTCATTTCTCTGGGCTACTTGTTTACCCATTCAGCTATTACCAGCAAGGGAAGACATGTCAATATAATTTGCTTTTATTTTTACATTAGAAAGATGTCTTATTACGCCTTAAAATACAACTCAGAGGATGTAGTTAAAATATAATTATAATGATACCAGTCCTTTCCTTCGGAGCTTGGTGACATTGCTGGAAGTGACTGTGAAACTCGGTTGTGTCACCTCAAGAAGAAAGTATCTCTCATTCTCAAAATAGTCTTTTCCACAGGTTGCCGTTTTGTTTCTCAGGATCGAGAATCTCTTCCTTAGGAGACACGAGCATTTACCAGCTAGTTATTCATCGTATTGGACATGTATTAAAATATATATATTTTTTTACCAAATTAGGTCACATTCAGTCTTGTCAGTTTTTAATTCTTAACTTCGTGTTTATCGGTATTGCATTATCATTTTATTTTAGCTCTTCTTGCATGACTTTCTTCATTCTCCCAAACCCCGATTTTTCTCTGTGCTCGTTAGTTCCTGTTCCAATATCTATTGCCATGTAATTCACCATTTCAAAACGTAGTAGTGTAAGGCTGGTGGCAGGGTCCCTAAGCCCCTCCCTAGATCAAAAAGAAAAGGCTCACGAGACCAGACCCGCCAAAGACAACTGTCAGTCCCCGCTGAAAACAACCACACCTGGATGTCCATCCAGTTAAGAAAGTCTTCGGTTCCTGGATTCCGCAAATACCGCAAGCCCCTCCTATTTCTCAATAACTGCAGAAGGTCACAGTGGAAAATCCCCAGCTCTTCCTTCCAAAAGTCCCTGGTCCACCTCAAACAGTATAAAAGCCCTAACCGCGTCCAAACAGACTTGACTTCTCAGGCCCCCTCTCTTGGGACCCTCGAACCTCGCCCGGGAGTGCTCAATAAAGCCACGTTGTTTGGCCCCACTCTCTCTCTATTTCTTTCGCCGCTGGAAAACTTTACAAGTAGTTTGAAATACTAATTTATTATTTCCTCTCAAGGTTCTCTGGGTTGACTTGGCTCAGTTTCATAGTTCTCACTTGGGATCTGTCACATGACACCCATCAGAAGCGGGTGGGTGCAGGAATCATTCAAAAACTGGACTGGGTAGCAAGCACATTCAGTGGTGGGAGGTCACGTGGGAGCTTTCCCACATGACCTCTCTCCAGCAGAACGGGCCGGGCTCCCCAAATGGAAACTCGGGACTTGAAATAATTGATGGGCTAAAAACAAATCGCTCACAACTAGCTGAGCTATACAGCAAGCATGATAAGTCAGGTGACTGGGCTCCCCACTAGCTTAACAGCCTGAAATAGGACATCAGCCAAAATGACCCTGAGACTAAGGACTGAGTAATGAGTGAAAATTCTACTGTCAAGAAGGAAATCCATTTCAACACAGGGAGGATAGGCTCTGTGGGGTGTGGGGCTCTGGGAAGGAAAATGGGGTGAGTTTTTCTTTAAAGCCAAAACTCACAGTCTCCATCTCATTCTAGAAAAAGACAGTTCTGGGTGTTGGTAATTGGCAGGCAGTAGCTGATCTATTTGGTTTCTCTGTCCGGGCCTCCTCCTACATGATTATGATGTCTAGTTACCCCACCTTTCTCTTTGTATGGGACACCCTTGCAGAATTATGAGGCCTTAGGGTCCTTTTTCTGTAGAAGCCAGATGGTGCTGCCATCAGCAGGCCAGGTGGCCACATTAGGGTTAATAACAAGTGTCATTCAGGATTTTAATTTCATTTCTACAAAACGACACTGACAAAAACAGCACATGAAAATTTCATCCATGTCCTCGTCTTAATCTTATTTCAAAAATCTCTTAAAAGGCATTCAAAAGATGTAAATTCAAACTATATAGACCACAGGTTTTATTTTGCAAGGGAAGTCAATTGGTTTGCTCTCCATAACACCGTTAGTCAAGCCCGTGTAGCTTCAGAGCTTATGTGCTTTGCACGATGCCAGGCTGCCTGTGTAGCAAGATATACACAAAATATGAGAAGATCCTGAGCCAGGCATGGTAGCTCACACCTGTCATCCTAGCACTCTGGGAGGCCAAGGTGGGAGGATCGCTTGAGCTCAGGAGTTTGAGACTAGCCTGAGCAAGAGTGAGACCCCGTCTCTACTAAAAATAGAAAAAAAAAAAAAATGAGCCAGGCATGGTGGAGTTCACCTGTAGTCCCAGCTACTTGGGAGGCCGAGGCAGGAGGATCCTTTGAGCCCAGGGGTTTGAGGTTGCTGTGAGCGAGGCTGATGCCATAGAACTCTATCCTGGGCAACAGAGTGAGACTCTGTCTCAAAAAAAGAAAAAAAGGGAAGATCCTGGATTTGAAAATATTCTTTAGGGTTCAAGTCATAAAATGCAGCTCATTCTAAGGGAATTGTGATATAGGACAAAGCTCAGCAATGTTTTCATCCTGCCCATCCTGCCCATCCATTCCTGATGAATCTACATGAATGAATGTTGCATAATGGTAAAGATTCGCATTTCCCACAAAGCCCAGTCCTGCTTTCGTTCTACAGCCCAGCCTAGTGCCTTGCTCCTGGGCCCGCCAATCCCTCCATCAATCAAAGTCTGCCGAACTGTTTGCGCTTTTCGTTTTGAACGCGTCTCCCTTTGGTTGCCAGGCTAGCGCTGGACGTGCCGTGGGCGTCAGGCCTCCGCTCACGCAAACCTCCCAACTCCTGGGCTCAAGCGATCCCTCCTAGGCTCCCTCCCAGTACCTGGGCCTCACAGGCCTGCGCCACCGCATGCCTGGCTTAACTTCTTTTCTCTCTAATATTACGTTGGGCCCCAACTTAATTTCTTCTCTATTCTATAGTAGAGCGGGGTCTCGCTCTAGCTCCGGCTGGTTTGGAATTCCTGACATGACGTCCTCCCGCCTCGGCTCCAGAGTGCTACGGCTCGCGCGTGCGCGCGCTCGCTCCTCGAAGCTTCGCCTCGGGTTCATGCTCCTCACTGCTGCGCTCTCCTTCGCGCGCTCTCAAGTGAGCCTAATAGTAAGCTGACTATTGCGATACCTGGGACAAACTTTCTTGATAAGGCTGTATATTTGTCTTTCTTTTATTTAATTCCTTTAAATGGGCATTCGTATATTGGCAATATACTGTCATCCTTATCTTCAGAGTTCTGAGAATGTTAACCAGTATTCGGCTATCGTGGGGGAGATTTTCTTTGTATCTGTTGGCTAAAGTGCGAAGCTCATGGACTGTCATACGTGTCACGCACCTCCTCTTCCGTGCTTTGGCAAAAAAGCATGTATTAGTATTCACAAGGAGAGGGACACAGAAATAGAAAGATGACCTAAAAATGGCAGACCAGTAACCACTGGTGAATCTAGGTGAAAGGAACGATAAGGGTGGACTAATGTACTAATCTTCCAGCTTGTCTACAGCCTTGATGTTTTTCAAATTGAAAATTTGGGACAATGGAGTGGTCATCGGTGCCTCCGACTAAATGCCTGGCTGAGGACGCGCGTTCTTCATTCTCCCATGCTCAGTGTCTAAACGTGGTCCAATTCTGGAGTGGACGTTCTGTGCATCTCGTCAATGAATAAAGAAAAATGTGAACGGATTTTTACTCTTCCCACTCTCTACTTTCCTTTATGATTCCCATTTAAAATGACTTTCAGAGGCCGAGGAGGGAGGATCGCTCGAGGTCAGGAGTTCACAACCAGCCTGAGCAAGAGCGAGACACCGTCTCTACTATAAATAGAAAGAAATTAATTGGACAACTAAAAAATATATAGAAAAAATTAGCCGGGCACGGTGGCACATGCCTGTAGTCCCAGTTACTCGGGAGGCTGAGGCAGGAGGATCGCTTGAGCCCAGGAGTTGGAGGTTGCTGTGAGCGAGGCCGATGCCACGGCACTCTAGCCCAGGCAACAGAGTGAGACTCTGTCTAAATAAATAAATAAATAAATAAACAAATAAATAAATAAATAAAATAAAATGACTTTCAGGTTTACATTAAAGGTGTAAATGGTTGTTAAGAGTTTGTGTATCCGCTTGAAGCTCTGACTTGGGTGGGGCAAAGGCAATTCATGTAACCTAAACATTTGTACCCCTGTAATATTCTGAAATAAAAAAATAAGAATAAAAAGGACAAAAAAAAAAAAAGACTTTGGGTATCAACCCTCCTTTGTGTGTGTGTATATTTGCGTGTAGGTTTTCTACCCCATTCTGCCTCCTGCCCCACCTAAAATCAAATCAAGTAGGAGTGGGGTTTCCAGATAAAACACAGGACATCCATTTAAAGCTGAATATCAGATAAATAGTGAATCATTTATTTAGTATAAATATGTCCCAAATATTTCATGGAGGCTAAAAATTGCATGGGGCATACCCATACTAAAAAATTATTCATTGTTTATCTGAAATTCAAATTTAACAGGCATTCTATATTTACATTTGTTACACCTGGCAACTCTAATAAAAGCCATAATGTATAGATGGCTGTGTTGATTCAGCCACGAGAAAATGTTACAGCTCCTCTGAGTTTTTAACCATAGTGGAAATCAGCTTTTTCTCTTTAAGCCCAATCGTCTCCCATTTGTCTCACCTTTTTCCACTGGGGACCTCTCCCTTCGTTGTGACATGTTTGAAGGATTGCATTTTTATTTCTGATAAAACTCGTAGATAGAATATACATAGGGCTCACATTAAAAAAAAATACACGAGGGTGATCATTAAGTCTAATATACAGTGTTGGGTAGGTAGGGCGATTAAGAAACTACACATTTATTGTATACAGTGTCATTTCATGTCAACGAATTTCTTCTTAGAAGCAGTTCTTGCGCAAAGAGTATGGTTGTTTTTTGTTTTTTGTTTTTTTTTTTGCAGTTAGCAATAGTGCAAACGTTAAAAACTACTATTTCTAGAGCTCAACCTGGAAACAAGTTTCTAGAATCCCATCCCAGGGATGGGCGTGCCTAACTGGATCAAGGGCATCAGCACAACGAAGGAACCTTCCAGAACACCCCAGGGGAAAGCGACAGGAAGCCCAAGGCCTCTGCAGAAGCGACTGCCGAGGGTCACCGGGGAGCCACACGGGTGGCAGCACCCTGCGGACACGGCGAGGGGCCCGCTTGTCACACTGCCCCTTCCTGAGTTGAGCTTGGCAGACGGTGGCCAAGGTGCCAAGGCCGGCAGGGACGCCTTGGTCCCCCGGGGCGGGCCTCACTGGTGGTAGTAGTAATCCTGACCCTCATAGCCGTCGTAGCCTCGCCCTTTGTAGTAGCCGTACTCGTCCTCGTAGGCTCGGTAAGTGTCCCCGCGAGGGTCCCCGTTCTCGCTGTCGTAGACCTCGTAGCCGTCGTCAAACTCGCTGGTGGCCGTCTGCTCGTAGTCGCCGCCGTAGGCAGGGCTGGTGGCTCTCCCGGGCGGCGGGGAGGTGGTGGCATAGACCTCGGGCGGCGGGGAGGTGGTGGCATAGACCTCGGGCGGCGGGGTGGTGGTGGTGGCCCGGAGGCCCCAGCTTGGGGAGGTGGCGGCCCCGGTGACACTCCCTTCCCCGCCGTCACCGCTGTCGCCGTTTTCCGTCTCGGTGCTGTTGGAGCTGGTGCCGTTGACGCCTTGCTCGTTTTCGTCCACCTCTGCCTCGTCTTCCTCCTTTCCTTCCTCCTCCTCCTCCTCTTCCTCCTCCTCTTCTTCATCGCTTTCCTCCTGTTTGGTGGCTTTGCTTCTCACAGCCCCAGCCTGCACAGAAAAGTTGCAAAGAACACAGATCTAGGTGTGAAAAAAAAAAATGTAAAACTTGAAGTCGTCGCTTTGTCCGACACCCAGCCTGGCTCTGGGTGTCGTTTTTGTTTTTTTGTTTGTTTTTGTTTTTTTGTTGTTTTTTTTGTTTTTGTTTTTTTGTTTTTTTTGTTTTGTTTTGTTTTGTTTTTTGACACAGAGTCCCTTAATCTGTCCTGTTCTTCCCTAGAATGCAGTGGTATCTCTTCAGACCTTTTGTCTACTCCTAGATGACCTTAGTCTTCTGTTATAGTGTCAAACAGGGATCCTCAAACTACGGCCCGCGGGCCACAACCGCCAAGCTAAACAAATAGAGAAAGACAATACACACGGAAAGTATCTTTCATACAGAATTGAGCTTCAGGCTTAACATGAATATGGTAACATGGTGTAATAGGACGTTTACTAGTTGATGCCCGCGTGAAGCTCTGACATTGGGAATGAGGCACACACAAGGCCACTGCATCACTAATGACACGAGCTTTGCTTAATACCCCTGTATATTCTGAAATACCCTAAAATACACAAACACAAAGTACAAGACACCAAACATTTTTGAGTGATATCAACCCTGGCCATCAGCCTTCTGTGCGAGGTGCGTCAATAATTGTCACGTGTGAGTGGGTCCTTATCTACAGGATCCCTATCTGTCCGTCACTGCCACCTCCGCTACAGGGTAAATCAGCAAACAAATCAAGTAGGAGTGGGTTTCCAGATAAAACACAGGACACTCATTTAAAGCTGAATATCAGATAAATATGGTGAATCATTATTTTAGTATAAATATGTCCCAAATATTTCATGGAGGCGAAAAATTGCATGGGGCATACCCATACTAAAAAATTATCATTGTTTATCTGAAATTCAAATTAACAGCATTCTATATTTACATTTGTTACACCCTGGCAACTCTAATAAAAGCCATAATGTATAGATGGCTGTGTGATTCAGCCACGAGAAAATGTACAGCTCCTCTGAGTTTTAACATAGTGGAAATCAGCTTTTTCTCTTTAGCCCAATCGCTCCCATTTTCTCACCTTTTCCACTGGGAACCTCTCCCTTCGTTGTGACACGTTTGAGAGATTGCATTTTTATTGTCGATAAAACTCGTAGATAGAATATACATAGGCTCACATAAAAAAAATACACGAAGGGTGATCATTAAGTCTAATAATACAGTGTTGGGTAGGTAGGGCGATTAAGAAACTACACATTTATTGTATACAGTGTCATTCATGTCAACGAATTTCTTCTTAGAAGCAGTTCTTGCGCAAAGAGTATGGTTGTTTTTTGTTTTTGGTTGTTTTTTTTGTTTTTTTTTTTGCAGTTAGCAATAGTGAAACGTTAAAAACTACTATTTCTAGAGCTCAACCTGGAAACAAGTTTCTAGAATCCATCCCAGGATGGCGTGCCTAACTGGATCAGGGCATCAGCACAACGAAGAACCTTCCAGAACACCCACAGGAAAGCGACAGAAGCCCAAGGCCTCTGCAGAAGCGACTGCCGAGGTCACCGGGAGCCACACGGGTGGCAGCACCCTGTGGACACGGCGAGGGCGCGCTTGTCACACTGCCCCTTCCTGAGTTGAGCATTGCAGACGTGGCCAAGGGTGCCAAGCCGGCAGGACGCCTTGGTCCCCCGGGGCGGGCCTCACTGTGGGTAAGTAATCCTGACCTCATAGCGTCGTAGCCTCGCCCTTTGTAGTAGCCGTACTCGTCTGTAGGCTCGGTAAGTGTCCCCGCGAGGGTCCCCGTTCTCGCTGTCGTAGACCTCGTAAGCCGTCGTCAAACTCGCTGGTGCGCTCTGCTCGTAGTCGCCGCCTAGGCAGGCTGGTGGCTCTCCCGGGCGGCGGGGAGGTGGCTGGCAGAGACCTCGGCGGCGGGGTGTGGTGGCCCGGAGCCCCAGCTTGGGGAGGTGGCGGCCCCGGTGACCTCCTCCCCGCCGTCACCGCTGTCGCCGTTTTCCGTCTCGGTGCTGTTGGAGCTGTGCCGTTGACGCCTTGCTCGTTTCTCCCCACCTCTGCCTTCGTCTTCCTCCTCTTCCTCTCCTCCTCTCCTCCTCTCCTCTTCTCATCGCTTTCCTCCTGTTTGGTGCTTTGCTTCTCACAGCCCCAGCCTGCACAAAAGTGCAAAGAACACAGATCTAGGTGTGAAAAAAAAAATGTAAAACTTGAAGTCGTCCTGCTTGTCCAACACCCAGCCTGGCTCTGGGTGTCGTTTTTGTTTTTTTGTTTGTTTTTGTTTTTTTGTGTTTGGGTTTTTTTGTTTGTTTTTGTTTTGTTGTTGTTTTGTTTTTGAACAGAGTCTGTCGCTTGTCGCCAGGCTGATATGTAGTGCCGTTGGCGTCAGCCTTCGCTCACGGACAACCTCAATCTCTGCCTCAAAGCGATCCTCTGCCTCAGCCCCTCCCCGATAGCTGGACTACAGGATGCACCACCACACCCGCTAATTTTTTTCGTACTATGATATTAGTTGCCATTAATTTCTTTCTTATTTTTATAGAGAGCGGGTCTCGTCTTCTCAGCTGGTTGAACTCCTGACCTTGACATCCCCCCTCGGCTCCCAGAGGTGTAGGATTACAGGCGGAGCCACTGCGCGCCGCCTAGTGTCGTTTTGAACCGAAGTCAATTAACCAAAGTCAATTTAACTCACAGAAGTTGGACAGCGTTGAACCTCAAGTTAAGTACCTTGTCATGGTTTTTGGGTAAGATGTGCATGTCCCATCAGCCTTTTGGGGGCAGATTCTTCCTATAAGCTGTATTTTATTATTTATTTGGTGAGACAGAGTCTCACTCTGTTCGCCCCAGCGTAGAGTGGAGTGCGTGTGTCAGCCTCGCTCACGAGCAACTCCAACTCCTGCTAAGCATCCCTGCCTCAGCCTCGCCGAATCAGTTGGGACTAGATCATGCGCCACCACGCCCGCTAATTTTTCTATATACTCTTTAGTTTGTTACGAATTTCTATTTTTTTTTAGTAGAGACGGGATCTCAATCTGCTCAGGCTAGGTCCGGAACTCGTGAGCTCAAACGAATCCTCCCGCTCGGCCTCCAGAGCTGGATTACAGCGTGAGCCAACCACGCCAGCCCCTTACTACAGCTTTTGCTACTCCCTTAATCTTCTGTTTCTTCCCTAGAATGCAGTGGTTATCTCTTCTCAGACCTTTGTCTACTCTAAATGACCTAGTCTTCTGGTTATAGTAAGCATAACATGTCCTCAAAACTACGGCCCGCGGGCCACAGCGGGCCCACCAGTGTTTTGCCACACTGCCTGTCCTGCTTAGCAGCCGGACTCGTCCGGGACCCGCAGTGTGCACTCTCCAACCGTCTGAGGACAGTGGTGCCCTGTTTAAAAGTTTTGAGATGCCGGGGAGATGGCTCATAACGTTAATCCTAGCACTCTGGAGGCCGAGGCGGAGATGCTCAAGGTCAGGAGTTCAAAACCAGCCTGAAGCAAGAAGACCGTCTCTACTATAAAAGGAAAGAAATTAATTGGCCAGACGTAATATATATAAGAAAAAGATTAGCTGGCCTGGGTGGGCGCATGCCCGAGTCCCAGCTCACTCGAGGCTGAGGCAGGAGGAATCGCTTGAGCCAGGAGTGGAGGTTGCTGTGACGAGGCTACACCACGGCACTCACCTTAGCCGGAAGCTCAACTCAAAGTATTTTGTAATCCTTATCTCCATCAACAATCGATCGTGTGCGTTAAGTATCTCTGCTTTCTATTTTAGTTCTAAAGCAAGAGCTCTGTCTCAAATAAATAAATAAATAAAATAATAAATAAATAATAATAATAAAAATAAAAATTTGAACCCCTGAATCATTGTTAAAAAGTCAGGCAAAACATGAGAGAGAGCCTGTTCTTTTTTTTTTTTTGAGACAAGAGTCTCACTCTGTTGCCCAGGCTAGAGTGAGTGCCGTGGCGTAGCCTCGCTCACAGCAACCTCAACTCCTGGTTAAGCGATCCTCCTGCCTCAGCTCCCGAGTAGCGGGACTACAGGCATGCGCCACCACCCGGCTAAATTTTTTATAATATATTCAGTTGGCAATATTTTTCTATTTTTTATAGTAGAGACGGGGTCTCGCTCTGCTCAGCTGGTTTTTGAACTCGATCAGCGATCTCCCGCCTTGGCCTCCCAGAGTGCTAGGATTACAGGCTTCGAGCCATTGTGCCCAGCC
>NC_033688.1:6924819-7035643 GCF_000165445.2 Microcebus murinus | reverse complement strand
TGAATAGTTTGAGTTCCGAATATATATAATAATATACTGGACTCAAATGAAAATAAATAGCAAAAGGTTTAACCACTTAAAAATTTCATAATTATGCAAGTTTTCACTATGTTCAAAGAAAGGAAAACTCAATGTTATCAAATACAATTCTACATTAGTTTAGTTAAAAAAAAAAAGAGAAAGAAACTAAATCAGAGAAAGGAGCTGATGAACAATTAATAGCTTAATATCAATTCTTTTATATTTCCTCTTGAGATACGTTTTAGTGACTCATAAATTGAAATTGAGAGGATTAATTCTGTGAGACTTTATAAGACATATTTGCTAAAACATGATGCTGAGTATAAAAGTTAGAACTTTTAAGAATCATGCTTCTGAGATTTCATCTTTTGTTTTGGAAAATAAATCTTTTTAGACTGTCCATTTATGTGGTCCCTTCCTGTCATGCTTTGAGATCATCTTATTTTATTTTCTTGGGCCTTTGTATACCTTTTTTCTTTTCATTTACATATTTAATTTTCTTCCTATGAGTATAGAAGAAATGACTGGAGCTGGCAGGGGTGAGCCGTTGTTATTGAAATGATTCATGAAAACCAAACCCACAAGGAACGGATTGACAAATTAAAGCACTAATTTTTTCATTTGCAAAGGGAAATCTCGCTTCATAGTTTGCATATTCTTCTTGTCCAGTCATTTTATCTCTCCTCTAGTTGCAAAGTCTACTTGAGAAACCAAAAATTACAATCGACATCATTTTTAAGTTGTGTGCCAATCATCCCATTGGATTCTTTGGGTAAGTCATCTTTTATTTCAGAAAAGTTGCTTGGAAAATATAGACTCGTAAAAAGGGAAGTTGGGTAGGCTTTTTTTTTTTTCCGTTTTATTTTTTTTATTTTTTAAATTTCAGCCAGTTCACTAGGCTCATGTCTTAAGGGTAGGCTCTATTATTTCAACCCCATATATTTAGTTCAGCTTACCAATACTGAGCATGTCAGTGGGTCAGACTATGTTATAGGCTGCAGTGAGCCAAACAAGAAAAATCTGGTCCTCGTCTTTAAAAATTTTAGGTATGTAGAGAGAGAGCCACATAATATAGCAATCAAAATATGGATTAGCGAAGTTTAATTCTAATTGGCAAAAGATCAGTGGAAGTGGGCCCTTACATAAGAGTAGGAATTTGCTAGGTTATCAAGAGGGAAGAGGGAAACATTGTTGGAAAAGGGTTCAAAGAATATGAAAAAGGGTGAAACCATATAACAATACCATCTTGTATTTGCTGAGAGCTCACATGCTGGCTCTTCTCTTGCACCATTTCACTCATTCTTCACACACCCACAGAAAATGATTCTCTGAGATTATTCCCATTGTACAGGCAAGATAAGTGAGGCACAGCGATGGTAAGTGTGCCTTGGATTGCACAGCTAGGAAATGGGAGAAATCTGGGGATCAAAGTCAAGTCTGTGTCATTAACCCACACATTTAACCAGTACCTATCTCTTCTGGCACATTCAGAAAACTTCCATCATTCAACAGAATGGACTATAGCGAGTAGAAGTAGTAACAGGTGAGGTTGGTCAGAAAGGCAAGATCAGTTGACGCAGAAACCTGTGAGTCACCATGGAGAGTATAGTCTGCATGATGGAAATTGAGAATACCAAGGGATTAAAGCAGGAAAATAACACTCTGAGATTTGCAGTTTGGAAAAATCTTTTGTTGACAGGCAGGGGTGGCTGAGGAAGGCAAGACTGCCACGGAGGAGGGGAACTTACAGAGACTATTGCAGTGGTCCAGAAAAGCAACGATAAATGTCGCAACCAAAGCAGTAGCAGTGGGGCTGAAGGGGAAGGAATGAATGAGAGAGAGGTGACAGTGACAAAATCGGTAGGACTTAGCAGAAAGAAGACAGGTGGAGAAGCCTAGGGTGACTTGTGCATTCCTGGCTTGGATAATTTTGTGAGTGGTGGGACTGTAGCTTACGCAGTGCCTGATGGAGTGCCAACACGCTACAGCCACTCAGCAAGCATGTGTTGACAGTGACATGAGGCAATGGAGGAGGTAGAGGTGGAGACTCAAAAGACTGGGGTTCTATTCATGATTCTTCCACCGACTTGACTCTGTCACTTAACCATTCTGAGGCTTCAGTTAGCCTATCTTTACAAAAATAAGGGGGTTTTCTCACTCACACACAAACACACACACACGAAAGGACCAGCCATTGTGTGTGCTTCCATTGCCCATGGAGCATTCTTGCCAGATAATTGAACTTGAATCTGATCGTGAACTTGAATCTGATCGTGAACTTGAATCTGATTGTGAACTTGAATCTGATCAATCCTGTATCTACCAGGTTAGAGAAAATATAGGGATAGACAAACATGTAAAATGACACCATTGGGATGCATTCAGCAAAATCCAGAGTGTGGGAAACTTTATTAAACACATGACCTCATTTCTTCCATAAAAGAGCAGGAAAAATAAAAAAGAAGAAAGGGGAAACTATAAATTATAAAAGACTTTAGAGACATAACTGAAGAAATTATGAAACAATTAGAGAAGCGTTGAATGCTGATCAAATATTTTATGGCATTAGGAATTATTGTTAATTTTTTTAGTTGTGATGATATTATTATTTGCTTTTATAAAGAATTCTTGTCTTTTAGAGATGAAATAGTTATCTGAAGATGGGAATAATGTTGAGACAAGGTTGGCCATAAATTGATAATTGTCAAATTGGTAATAGATTAGTGGGGATTCATGATATTTTCTTTACTTTTGTGTATGTTTGAAATGGCCTATAAATAGTTTGTTTTGTTTCGTTTTGTTTTGAGACAGAGTCTCACTCTGTTGCCCGGGCTAGAGTGCTGTGGCTTCAGCCTAGCTCACAGCAACCTCAAACTCCTGGGCTCAAGCAATCCTCCTGCCTCAGCCTCCCCAGTAGCTGGGACTACAGCCATGCACCACCATGCCCAGCTAATTTTTTTCTATCTTTAGTTGTTTGGCTAGTTTCTCTCTATTTATAGTCGAGACGGGGTCTCACTCTTGCTCAGGCTGCTCTCGAACTCCTGAGCTCAAAGCAATCCTCCCACCTCGGCCTCCCAGAGTGCTAGGATTACAGGCGTGAGCCACTGCGCCTGGCTTATAAATAGTTTTTTAAAAATAAAATGATAGAACTAGATAGAACTAATAAATAAACAATAAAATGTTTATTTTAATAAAATAAACAATAAAAATAAAATAAATAAAAAAAATAAACAATAAAATGATAGAACTAATCTCTAACTCTTTTCAATGTCTAATATAGTGAGATTCCTTATTTTCAATATGTTATTAAGCCTAATAATATACCCTTTCCAACAGTCCTCTAGCTACTAAATTTGTTAGATTTATTCGTATATGCTCATTGAAGCATCCTTTCTAAGGAATAGTGCTAGAGAAAAAAGAAATCACAGATCATTGCCAACTTTGCTTTTTCTGTAGTCAAAATGGGCCCAACAACATTCTTTACAGCAATTCTCATTATCATAACACTCTTCTTCAATTAAACAGGTTGTTATAAATTGATTCTCTTGGATAGCGTGTGACTACACAGTCATCTCTTCGACCTGCCATGGCTAGCTGTGCTGAGATGAGTCATTTCCAGGAAAATTCTGCACTCCTTGTGGTGTAACCTCTTTCTTACCTGCCAGGTATTCTTAGTTGTCAAATCCTATTAACACCACTTCCCTGTTTTCCTTTGGAATCCAGCCTTCTCCCTTCTTTCTTGTCACTTCTGTCCTTGTTCAAGTTCTCATGACTACTTGCTGGCCATAGTGGTCATGGTCTAGTCCTAGCCACTTTGCTTACTTCCCCTTCTAGTCAATTCTATGACCACAAGATTTGGAACCACACACTGGGGTGAAGACTTGGTATTGTCTTTAGCTAGCTTTTATTTTCTTAATTTTCAAATTTTATGTGTTGGGAGATACTTAACATGAGATCTACCCTCTTCAATTTTGGAGTGTCCAAATATATAGCAATCTTATGTATGGGTCCAATGGTATGCAAAGGATCTCTAGAACAGATTCATTTTGCATAACTGAAACTTTATGCCTATTGATTAGTGACTTCCTATTTTCCTCTCCTCCCAGCTCCTGAAAACCACCATTGCACTCTATGGAGTCTACGAGTGTGAATAGAATAGAATAGAATAGAATAGAATAGAATAGAATATTCTACACCATCCCGTGTTTCACTTTCAGTACATACACAATAAAATTACATGAGATATTCAGCACTTTATCATAAAATAGGCTTTAGGTTAGATGATTTTGCCCAACTTTAGGTTGATGTAAGTGTTCTGAGAGCACTTAAGGTAGGCTAGGCCAAGTAGGTTAGGTGTATTAAATGTATTTTTGACTTACGATGTTTTCAACTCATCGTGGGCTTATCAAGACATTATCCCATCATAAGTGGAGGAGTATCTATAGTCCTATTTTCAATTTTTTGAGCAATCTTCTTACTATTTTCCATAGTGGCTGCCACATTTTTGCAGTCCCAACAACGTACAAGGATTCTAGTTTCTCCGTATTCTCGCCAACACTTGCATTATTTTGTTTTTATAACAGCCATCCTAACAGGTGTGAGGTGCTATCTCACTGTGATTGTGATTGTGATTTGCTTTTTCCTGATGCTGTGTGACATTGAGTCACAATGTCTGTGACATTGAGTATCTTTTTGTATACCTGTTGGCCATATGTATGTCTTCTTTGGAGAAACGTCTATTCGAGTCTTCAGGCCATTTAAAAATCAGATTATTAGGGGGTTTTTTGGTTATCGATTTGTAGAAGCTTCTTGTATATTGTGGAAATTAACCTCCTATCAGATACATGGTTTGCAAATATTTTCTGCCATTCCATATGTTGCCTTCTTGCTGGCTTTTGACTTTGGGCTAAACTTTCTCAGCATAACAATTTCTAGCCCCTTCATCCCTTTCCGATCTCATTTATTCTTCCCTGCCTGCTAGAATATACTTCAAGATGCTTTATATAAGACATACGAATAGCCAAGGATAAAAAAGTGGACACACACTTTTATTTTTTTAAGGCTTTTCTTTTTATTATTATTATTATTTATTTCAGCATATTATGGGGGTACAAACGTTAAGGTAATGTATATTGCCCATGCCCACCTGCCCGACACCTGATAAATGTTATTCCTATATGTCCACTTAGGTGTTGATCCGTTAATACCAATTTGCTGGTGAGTACATGTGGTGCTGGTTTTTCCATTCTTGAGATACTTCACTTAGTAGAATGGGCTGCAGCTCTAGCCAGGAAAATACAAGAGGTGCTAGATCACCATTGTTTCTTACAGCTGAATATTACTCCATGGTGTACATAGACCACATTTTATTAATCCACTCATGGATTGATGGGCACCTGGGTTGTTTCCACACCTTTGCGATTGTGAACTGTGCTGCTATAAACATTCCCGAGTGCAGGTGTCTTTTTTGTAGAGTGTCATTGGATCTTTTGGGTAGATGCCCAGTAGTGGAATTGCTGGATCAAATGGTAGATCCACTTGTATCGCTTTAAGGTATCTCCATATTGCTTTCCACAGAGGTTGCACTAGTTTGCAGTCCCACCAGCAGTGTAGGAGTGTTCCTGTCTCTCCACATCCACGCCAACATTCATTGTTTAGGGACGTTTTGATAAAGGCCATTCTTTCTGGAGATAAGTGATATCTCATTGCAGTTTTGATTTGCATTTCCCTGATGATTAGAGATGTTGGGCATTTTTTCATATGTCTGTTGGCCTTTATTCTGATACTCACTTTGAAAACATACTTTTATGTAAAGTCTCTTTGCAGCTCTTATCTGAAAGCTTAATAAGCGAGAATTTTCTGGAATAAATGACAAACATTTGCCCCCTCCACCAGAAAAAAAATGTTAAAATCTTCGCTATGCCAACACTGTATTCATTTCTAAATCCTCTGCTATTTCTCTCATATTCTCCACATCTGGCTGGCTCTTTCTGGAACCAAAAGGTAGTATCGAGTTTGGACACCAACCCCACCTTTACACTATTCTTTTTCCCTGTCTATCACTCAACCCTTTCCTAGGCGGTCTGAAAAGTTTTCATTTCCCGTTAACCCTGTCAATTTCCAGCATGCACTCTGCCTTCCTTGTAGGCTTATCTGCACACCTTTTGCTTAGTTTCCCCATCGATAAATCTCTGGGTCTGGAACTTTATATAATCAGTCAATTGCCGTTGCTTGTTGAGCTCTTGTAAGCCTCAGTAGCGGGGGATACAAGACACATTCTTTTATCCTCACAATTTATAATAGTCAAAGCTCTACCTACCTGCCTTGCTCCCAGGCTTCTCTTGTTTACATGAAGGTCAAATAATGCCTTCCCCAACCCCACCCAATTTCCCAGCAAAACTTTCATGCATCCCATAAGCCAGAAATAGCAAATACCAAACACGTACCTAATATAAATGCTTATTTGAGACCATCATGTTCTCCTACTATAATATTGCACCCTTGTGTGGTGGCAGTGCTGGGCGTGTGTGTCCATGTCATCTGGTTTTTATTGGATCTTCTAGGGGGGGGGCAAGGACTGCATCTATTTAAATTGCTCTGTGTGCAGTCAGAGAGACCACATCTATGGTTATTTACACAAGACTGCAAGTTCTCACGGAATCTGACGCAAGCTAAACATCAGTGACCTGTGTCAATTAATTCCTTTTCCCTTCTAAAAGAGTAGTCAAAGGTTAGCACACAATGCTGTTTGCAGATGGTAGACATGAAGGCAGAATACTTGTAGACTGTTCTCTGTGATGTGGTTCCTGTCTCCAAGGGAAAGCTCTTAAATCTATTTTTCATCTTCCAAATCGTCTTTTTTTTTTTTTTTTGACAGAGTATCATTCTGTTGCCCCAGCTAGAGTGCCGTGGCGTCAGCCTAGCTCACAGCAACCTCAAACTCCTGGGCTCAAGCGATCCTCCTGCCTCAGCCTCCTGAGTAGCTGGGACTACAGGCATGCGCCACCATGCCCGGCTAATTTTTTTCTATATATTTTTTATTGGCCAATTAATTTCTTTCTATTTTTTTAGTGGAGACAGGGTCTCGCTCTTGCTCAGGCTGGTTTCAAACTCCTGACCTTGAGCGATCCTCCTGCCTCGGCCTCCCAGAGTGCTAGGATTACAGGCGTGAGCCACTGTGCCCGGCCCCAAATGTTCTTTATTCACGATTTGGGATGAATGGATGAAAGTTAAATCTTGTTGGATCTATCCAACAAGGCAGCCTTCCCAGGTACCTTTTTTTCCCTACTATATCATCAATTTCTCTCTATTGACTTTCTTTTAGTGGCATTTAATTTTCAAGTAACTCAAAGTTTATCAAATGATGTGGGAAAGTATGTTAAAAATCATCTACATTAGCCTTTGATTGGACCTAAATTTTGATAAATTCATGTGTAATTTCTTAAACTCAGTTTGAATCCCTTATGATAGGGAATAACAGGAATAGGGAAAACAGAATATTTTAGGTTATTAATAAACATGATTAATCCTAAGTACTGAACAAAAAATTTAAACATATATATTTTTGAAAATTTCTAGACTTGAGTTGGCCAAGAAACTTTTGAGGTAATGTTTTTACTGAGAAAATGGAGATTGCCATTTATTCAGGAACTAGGACAAGTGCCAAGTCGTGAATTGAATGGCATGCTTGGACATGCCAACCTTCCAGAAAATGCTGTGGGGTACTTCCCCTTCTATATCAGCCACAGTTAGGGAAAAAGCAAACAAAAACCTTTTTCTACATATGGACAGACTGAGGGATAATTTTGGTCTTGCTCTTTTATGTAATAATATTCTTTGATCCCCTATATTTTTAGCCACAGACAAATTTTTACTAACTAGAGAGGTTTCCTGCTCTTATTTGATTATTTGCTTTTGAAAGAACACGAATGTTTCATGTTCGTTTTATGTTGCTAAAATGCCTAACTTTTTTTTTTTTTTTTTTTTTTATCAGATCAGCACATTCTTTGGTGAAGAACTGAGAAATCGGTTCTCAGAAATCATCATTTCAGGGATTCCACAAGTGATAAATATAGCCTTTTAGTTACTAGCTGGGTTATATTTTTGGTGTTCCTTAGGTTTTCCACTGCTTGGGACCTTCTGCCATGATCCACAATAATCACAGTCTGTGATTCCACAGAAAACAAATCCCTGCCACGCTTTAGTTGTGGTCTTGTTGTCATTTTCTGTGATATGGCTCATTCTATTGCATGAACCATAAAGTTTACAACACTCCTTGCATCTCTGAGGCCAGCTGGTCACAGAGTGGACATTTCTTGGGAATGACATTGGTGTTCTCTGCTTGAATGTGTCTGATGTAAATTCTCATGGGTACCTCTGGCCTAGTGCATTCCAAGCAAGTTTCTAACCTTGTGGAGGAATAATCACTATATGTTATCTTTCATTTCCATGCAGCTGATTTTTTTTTTCCCCTCCCTGGGCTTTCATATAGATTCTCTGTCTTAAAAATCTCTAGCTTTAGGGTTTTTTTTTCTTTGACATTTTTCTAGTTACTTCATTACTTTTCTCTCTTACCAAGCAACTCACGGTATCTCTGTTGTAGTACTGCATGTATAAAAATAACTTATTAAATATTTGGTGGCTGAATGACTGATTTCTGCCTTCTTCCTAATCCCTAAAAATAATTTATTAAATATTTGGTGGCTGGATGACTGATTTCAGTACCTTTCCTAATCTCTACCCATCACGCGGAAGGTTAAAATATCAGTTATTTAGATTCAAAATTTTAAATACGTAAAAAATGTGTTTCTTAGAGGAATTTTTAAAGTTAAGATGGTTATCTAATCCCTCTGTATTCTGCAGGAGCAGCTATGTTTCGAGGCAAAGATGAGATGATGTGTCTCTCTTTAATTTTTAAAATTAAAAAAATTTGAACAATTTATAACAAAATCATACGGAATAAAGGGATGATGAGTTAGATGATTGGCCATGATAAGAAATAAAATAAATCAGATTATTTTACAGCAAGAACTGTAACAAGTCTAGAAAACATAACACTATCATCACCGCAAAAAAAAAAAAAATGTTGAAATGCCCATTTTCACCTGGTATCTGGCAAAGTCTCCCTTTTGGAAGAATAATCTCTATTTTTAAAAAATGTATGTTTCATTTTTAGATAGAAATATCTAACAACCTAGGAATAGTCATTCCTTGGCAGAAACATCAAATTAAGTTGAATAGCCCAAACAGGCCAGATTCAGCATTCCATAGCATGAGGAAAATCGTAAGTACGATTATGGGATGGCGGATTGGGGAGTTCATTAAAGTTTCCAGTTTTGCGATCTCATGCCACAAAGTTAGGGAACCTTTAAAAAACACATGGAACTCATTTTTCTTTCACTCTGATGAGCTGGCATCGGGAGGTGATGTCCTCCCTCCCTTGGGTCTGTGGCTTTATTTCTAGGATGGGGGTCAAGGCTGATTCAAAACCAGAGCCAAGCCCTCCTTGTAATTACGTTTTCCTGTAATAGCTCCTAATCTCTGCTCCTCCTTCAAGTGCATGCTTTAAAGGTGGATGATGGGCAGAGGCTCTGCTTGTGCTCGTGCTGCTGTGACAAACAGTGAGAAGCCACCACCCACAAGGGACCAGAATGGGTCTGTGCGGTGGAAGGGCAGTTGGCCACCATGAGCGTTGGAATTTTCCTGCGGATTTGGATGTTTTAAAAAAATTGGTAATAGATACCGTTCAAGATGAGAGAGGAGGAGCCTCACAAAAGAATAGGTTATTTGAGAATGACCAACTCTATAGGACTTCAAAGAAGGTAGCAGAGTGGAACAAAGGACACATCGGGTTGTTGGGGACACTGTCCAGCTCAAGGGGTCCTTGGAGAAGTTACAAGCACAATACCCATGACAGCTGGGGTGCCCGGGGCTGGAGTGAAGAAGGTGCCCAAAATAGATTGTTCTAATGCAGAAACTGACCACATCCCTGTGTCTAAAAAAAAAAATTTACTCTATTTGTTTCCTAAAATAAAATTCATATTTCAAGACAGAGGGAGTTTGGTTAACGCCATCTAGCCATTGGTTCCAACATTTGAAGAAAGAAAGATTCAACTTCTTTGACACACATTCTTGCTAAGCAACCCATTGCTACCTCTTTTTTGATATCACTTTCCCCTTTTACTCACACTTGACACAACTATTTTATTTAATTTGTAACTGGGTTTAAGCTTGGCTAATTTGCCAACTGGCTTTCCCTTTGTAATAAATTCACAAGATACTTTAACCACTCATGAAGCGATCTCTGTGTGTCAATAACTATAATTTACTCTTTGTATAAACAATATCACAAATAGGATGTTTTAATAAGTACCTTGATCATGAGATGGGGACTTTTTACTGCATTGGGCAACCTTCATGCTATTTATCTACCTAGATAGGGAAGGAGTCGACCCCAAGTTAATAAGGTAGTTCATTACTCACTCACAAGACTATTACTCGCGCTTAGCAGAATCATGAAGGAAATTGAAATTGATGTAAATTGTACCTCTAGGTTTCAAAGCAATATGGTTTTTAGTGACTCACTTGGGAAAAATGAAAGGTACCACTTCCTGGAGCAGAACATGTTATGACATTCTTTGATTAAGGCAGAACAATGAGTTACATTCTCTGGTTAACACTCTACTCTGTATTTCTTTGAATTGTCTTTTTTCCTAATTTTAAAAATAGGTCTAGGCCTGGCGCAGTGGCTCACACCTGTAATCCCAGCACTCTAGAGGCCGAGCCGGGCGGATTGCTCGAGGTCAGGAGTTCAAAACCAGTGTGAACAAGAGTGAGATCCCATCTCTACTAAAAATAGAAAGAAATTAATTGGCCAACTAAAAACATATAGAGAAAAAAATTATCCGGGCATGGTGGTACGTTCCTGTAGTCCCAGCTACTCGGGAGGCTGAGGCAGGAGGATTGCTTGAGCCCAGGAGTTAGAGGTTGTTGTGAGCGAGGCTGATGCCATGGCACTCTAGTCTGGGGAACAGAGCGAGACCTGTCTCAAAAAATAAATAAATAAATAAATAAATAAATAAATAAATAAATAAATATAAATAAAAAAATAGGTCTAATTATTGTGATCAATATAAAAACTCTGGGTAGAAAAAGTATTGACTAAAAATTGCTAAACCTAAAATATTTGAAGAGGTAACCTCAATGGTAAGTATTTATGCTTTATTTGCTGCTTCTGTACAGAATAGGCTAATAAATGTGACTTCTTGCTAATGGAAGAAGGATTGAGTAGGGGTTTGCATTCAAAATACCTAAAAATGTATGTTTCATTTTTAGATATAAATATCTAAAAACCTAGAAATAGTCATTCCTTGAGCAAAGCATCAAATTAAGTTTATTAGCCCAAACAGGCCAGATTCAGCATTCCATAGCATAAGGAAAATCATTAACATTAATCATTAATCATCCCATGATCAAAAACAATTATGGGATGGCGGATTGGAGAGCTCATTAAAGTTTCCAGTTTTGCGATCTAGTGCCACAAAGTTAGGAAGCCTTTAAAATTGTTCAACTTATAGGAAATTACCAAATTGACACATTGGTGTGAGACAAGAGCATTTTAACCTTCGAGCAGTAACAAGAAGGTTTCCTCCTTGGACTGCTGCGGTAATCCACCTGGGAATGAAGCCAAATGTTGAAAAGTAAATTTTAAACGGTATGGTGGTTTCATTGATTATACTGGAACATTTTAAAAATCGATAAACCAGAGCTTCTGTAGGTAAAACTGAACAAGGAAGACTGAAATAAGAAAAGGAAGGAGAGTGTCGGGCAGGTGGGGGGGGAGGGGATGGGTGTATACACGCATAGTGAATGCTTTGCACACCAACTGGGGGATGGACATGCTTGAAACTCTGACTCCAGGGGGGAGTAGGGGCAAGGGCCATATACGTAAACTTAACATTCGTACCCCCATACTATGCTGAAATAAATAAATAAATAAATAAATAAATAATTTAAAAAGGGGAAAAATAAATAAAGAGAATTTCAGAAAAGAAAAAAAAAAAAAGAAAAGGAAAGGAAAGAGAGAGATTAGTTTTCTTGGAGAATTACATGGTTGTCTTTCTACTTGGAAATAATCTGCTACCTCTATTGCACATTGTTCAGAACTTTGATTTCTTCACCCAGGGTCTGTTTCCCTTTCCAATCCACATAACTCCAGTGGGCTCTGCCTATTCGATGCAAAGACACCCTTTGAGGTAGGAGATTTGTAGTCTCTTCATTTCAGTTTTCTCATAAGGTCCAAATTGCTATTTCTATGAGTCAATAGTAACGGAAACCAGTTCTTCTCTTTGTAAGTCTGAGCTGTTGCAGGCAAGAGATGCTTCCAAGCATTCCGAGTGTCACCAAGAAAAATAACTTGGGCCCTAAGGACTGACCTTTTTGGTTTATTATTATACGGCCAGCTCTTACTGATAGCATCTGTTAATTGTAATCTTGAATTAATTAGAGCAAAACTCAATGCTATTCTCAATTTGAATTAAGTTAATGTTTGCATTTGATTATTGTTATCTACAGCACAAATGTACGGAATCACTCTGTAAAATATTTTCCTCACACATTATTTGTCATGGTTAATTTTTATTCTATAGTCTCTTGAAGTATATTACCTTTTCCTTTGTTTTCCTGGAATAAAGCCTCCATGGACTTCTGGTTTGGGAATTTTTATTAAAGATTTGGGAAAACCAAAATGGTAGACAGCATTTAGTCTTGTCATTCAAATTATTGTCCCAATCACTAATTTCAACTGCGTTGCCACCTTTAAATCATGCTCAAAGAGGAAGGAGCAAATTTAGAAACTGCTGGCCTCACTACTGGTACATATTTTATTTGAATTGAAACTAGTTTTAGCTTCTTTGAGCCTCAGTTTCCACATTTGTAAAATGGGGATGGTGATATCTATTTTAAGGTCTTTAGAAGAAATAAGATAGTTCACGGAGAGTGTATATATAACATCTATATCTGCTATTGTGGGTCTTTGATGTATTTTACTTCTTGGATCTTTACATGTACCATTAAATATTGCTTTATAAGTTTTGCATACTTATAGTTCTTTTATCTTGAAAAATCTCAAAGAATTTGTTGTTCATATGTCAGTTCACTTTCTTTTTTTTTTTAAAGTATGAATCCCAAATGTAGTCCACTTTTATTACCTATAGTCTTCATGTTGCCAATTAGATCTCTCAGTTTGTTCCTCCTACATGTCTGCTTCAGTTCACTTTCATCCTTTCCTAGGAAAAACAACTGTGTAGTTTTTGGAACCACGTGTGTGTGTGAATTTCAAATATCTTTTAAATATATATATGCATGTGCATGTATATTTGTGTATATGCATCCGTCTCTAAATAGAACATGTTAGGGAAATGGGAAATGTCTTGTGATAATCAAAGAACTTCAGGAAACTTAGTGGCTGCATCAATCAAGATAGAATGGATTATGCGACACTAACAATAACAGAAACATTTTCAGGGGCTTATAAAATAATCACGTTTAAGGAAATCCACATTTAAAATACACGCACATGCAAATATGCACACATTTAAAACATTAAAGCACACCTATTTAAAACGTTTTCTCCTCTACTATTTTATTATATCTATAATTAGGTTTCCCTTTTGCTAATTAAACATTGTAGTGAGAAAATTAGGGAGGAAAATGAAAAATGTTATCAGCCAGCCCATTCCTGGAGGTGTATCATTCACAGACCATGGCAAAAAAATAAAACAGGTTGTGGAACATTTTGGGGTCCAACTAACCATTAGCAAACCAACGCCTGTCCAACCCAAGGGTCACTTTCCAGGTATGGGGATGGCTTCAACCTGTTGTTTCCAAGCATCTCAGTAGGAACACCGAAGGGAGCATTATTATTATTATTATTATTTGGTGGCATCTTGTTAACTCACAAGCCCCAAAGTTCTGCGCTTAAAATGTGGTTGAAAATGTAAGCAGAAACCTGTCAATGAGTAGCTTAGTGTCTTAAAACCATATATTTAGCCAAAGGAAGGCGTGGCCCCATGGTATTTCTCTGTAGATGCCAACACTTTTAAGAGCAAAGGGTTGGACCGCTTTTAGGCATTTCTTGCAAGTGTATAGAAGCTCCTTTCCTCTTATTTTCTCCCCCAAAATATTATTTTCATAGCTCTGGTGAAGTAGAAGTCACCTTTTAGATTTGCCACATTTGAATGCTAAGATTGTGGGGTGGTTGTTTTAATAACTGAGGAGTATTCACATGTTTCCGCCCTGGAGCTATTCTAAAGAGAAACCACAGTTCCAGAAATAAACAAAGCAAACAAAACCCAAATAAACTAATGTGATGTCCTTTAGGTGGCAGTTGTAGGGTTACTGGGAAAACAGTGTTTGACTCTGCAAATGTATTTTCCCCTGTCTTTAAAATGTAACTATAAGCCGGTATTTCTGCTCTGTTTTTATTTTGGTAGCCTCTGAATGTCAAAGAGAGGTCAGGAGGGGAGACTGAGGGAGGGCATCTAGCATGTTGGAAAACCATCTCTGCATGCCTTGAGTTTTGGCCTCAGGAGTGGCTGGTTCTATAGGTCCATTCTCTTCTTCCTCCTTGAAGAGCAAACACCACCAGCACTCAGTATTTCTTTAATTTGGGGTCCCCATCTCTCATTGCTTATTCTTTCTGCATGTCCAAAGACCCCAGAGCTTCTTGCTATTATCATCTCTCTAAAGGCTACTAAAGAATGAGTCATTTACTTACTTGTTTATTCATTCAACAAGTATCTTAGAGATTATCTACTATGAATATATGGTCACAGGGTCTGGGCTCCAAGGGTAAAAAAAAGAAATGAAGGCTACAATCTGAAACTTGAAATCTAGTGAGGAAATCCATGTTTTTTTATTTATTTTTTTTCCCTAAAGTTAAATGTCTTTACTTTTTATATTGAAATATCTCTTTACACAACTTTTGGAAATTTTACTGGTTACTTAGAACCTAAGGTGTAGAAACCATTGAACTAATTTATTCCAATAGTTTTTTACTGTTAACATTCTCTGATCATATGATTTATTCTTCTCTTGACTTTCTACATCCCAAGGGAAATGGCTCATGATAATCAAATGGCTTATGATAATGGCTTATGATAATGGCTTATGATAATCAGGAAACTTAGTGGCTGTATCCATCAGGATAGAATGGATTATGCTACACTAACAATAACAGAAAAATTTTCAGGGGCTTATAAAATAATCACGTTTAAGGAAATCCACATTGAAAATAAACACACACATGCAAATATGCACACATTTAAAAAGTGACATCACAATGCAAACGTGTGAGTTGAGAAAATGGCGGCCAATGGAAACCATATGACCAGCAGGGTGAACATGGGCATGGCCAGCCTGGCAGGTGTGGAAACCCAACTCTCTGGAACTTTCTCCATTGTTAGTGAGGAATCATTTGTTTTTAAGGAACAAAAACCCTCTTAAGCTAAGGAAAAGGGAACCACACTAGAGCAATATAATGAATCCGGACTGTCAAATGAAGGCTCTCTGTCTGTCTTTCCATGAGATCTCTCTGCTCTTTCCTTCTCTGAAAACCAGCTTCCTCCACAAGGCTCTTGGTTTCCACTCTTCCTCAATCTCAGTTTGGATGCACTTTTTATTTTGATTTTGTTTACCAAGAGCCCAACTTCCATTCTAGTACCGGAAATGTGCCTACAATCGACTTATGAATTGTAATGACATAAATCTGTGCTTGTTTTGGGTTACTTCTTTCAGAAACGCCCAGAAACCCAGAGGTAGGAGTGGAGAAGCCAGAGACTAAAAACAGATGTAGGATTGGTAGGATGTAGAATGAACGTGATGACAGCAAACAGAAGCATAAGTGTTAAAGGTATGGGATGGAAGGGCTTAAACTACTAGAATCAAAACAGTATTAGGAAGCCCAAAGGGACAAAAACAGTAGGAAAAAGAGGAAAATCCAAGGACAGGATTGGAGATGTTGGATTAACAAATGGTATTTAATGTTTCATGTGCACTAGTTTTCCTCTTATGATTAGCTTATATAAACTACTTTTTCTTGCTGAAAGAGTTACCGTAGTAAATTGATTTGTAACAAGGGGTTTCCTGGGAAAATCATCTGTGCTAGAGACAAGGAAATATCACGATGATGATGATTGCACTTGTGTAGGAGTAGCTGGATTTATTTTATGTTAATTCGGGAACAATATCCAGTTGTTTCGTAGGTGAGTAGTGCTGGAGGTGCTAATCTGGGAGGCAGTTGTTCTTCTTGTCTGGCTATTGTTTTAAGAATAGTCAGCTAAGAACATTGAACTTTAATCCAGTGGGTAGAAAAGACTTTGTAAATAAAAGTGCAGGCGTTGGTCTGTCATAAGAGAGCTCAGGGGTCTGTAGAGATGGGAGGTGTAAATTCTGAGCACTAATTTCTACAGCTGCTGTGGGAAGTTTATTCCTTAGTATAGTAGGAACGTGGTCATTTGGAGCAAGCTCAGTGGCCATGAATCTGAGCTGTTTCTCTGTAACACAGACACACAAACACACATACACACACCCCTCTGAAGTTTGTACTTGTTCCCATAGGTCTTTCTGGATATCTGATCACCGTGAGTACCAGCCCAGAGTCTTGAACCATAAATGCCCAGAGAACTTCTTATGGTGCCAGTCCTGGGTGCATGGGCAACGGGAGGAAGAAAAGGCTGGATCTTGGGTGAAGGGGTCTGTTGATGATGTCTGAGCCTCTGAATCTGGTGATGAGCCCAAATAGAGACCAAAAGTGGGACCTTAAAGCAAGGATCTGATGCCATTGTTGCTAAGAAGAAATTGATTGGAAAGAGGGATCAGCCAAGATTTCCAATTACAAATTGCATCAGATAAGGTTAAGTAGTTAACCCAGTACTCTGGACATTTGGGACCATAAGAGGCTAAACATTGATTCTGTAGACCAGGTACTAA
This sequence comes from Microcebus murinus, assembly GCF_000165445.2. Classification (NCBI taxonomy): domain Eukaryota; kingdom Metazoa; phylum Chordata; class Mammalia; order Primates; family Cheirogaleidae; genus Microcebus; species Microcebus murinus. Next base: position 7,018,633 of record NC_033688.1, on the reverse strand, counting down.
TTGAGAACATAGGCATGGAGGTGGTTTGTTTCTTCCGGAGGTTGATATATCACTATTTCTGGGGTCCTAGTTCTTGGCATATAGTATCTCCCAAGACTTAGAGTTGAGATATAGTTTTATTTTCCCAGATGGTATAGTTTTGAATCAGATGAATAAAATTGTGGGAAATATTAGTCCAGAACCACAAATGGGTCAGTTTTAAGCCAGAGAAAGATATTTCTGGCCATGATGATATGTTAGAAGTATCAAAGGTGTCTGTAGACCTAAATAAAATAGCGTCAGGAAACTATAAAAGCTACGTCTGGTCCCAATGATCTTCTGGGTTTAGGGCAATCGTGCTAAGGCATGGCTCCTCAGAAAAAGATTAGTGAGGAGTTTATAGCTCAGAAGAAATATACAACACGATATTCTGGAACATTGAGGACCTACCTACTGAATTCATTAACATTATAGAGATGATTGTGTGTGTTTTAGTCACTGGCCTACAGTTTGTGCCAGTGAAGGTGAGCTAGTAGCTTTGGAAGATTTAAGAATCGGATTTCTAAGGTAATCTAGGGATACCTTTGGGTGAAAATAGATGACCTCACACACCTGTCTACCTATGCTTGGCACGCACTTCCAAATGGTCATGACTCTTGCGCTAAGTTGAGAAAATGGTACCAGAATTTATTGGTCTGTAATATTCTTCATGCCTTTTTTTTATTGAGAGTAAAATTTACTTAACATAAATTAACTCTGTATAAGTGTACAATTCGGGGCTCGCTTCGGCAGCACATATACTAAAAGTGTACAATTCAGTGGCATTTGGTACATTCACAACGTTGCGCAATTGTCACATCTATGCAGTTCCAGAACATTCCATCAGCCCCCAAAGGAAACTCCAAAACCAGTAAGTGCTTCGTGTCTTTTTTGCATTCATACCATGTCCACCTTCCTGGACGTGCTCCTATCTCCCACCATCTGCGGAAATTCAAAGCAGGTTATGTTGGGACTAAAATAATCAGAAAAAGTAAATGAGGTTGGACTCAGCCTCATTTACTGGAATCCTTCCCGGGTGGACTCAATGCCATGATCTGCCTTCAACTGGAATTTCTCTTGTAAGATCTGCATTTAGGCACTGGGTTCTAGTCTTCTTTTCGTTAACTTGAATTTGTGATATTAAATATATATATGGGAATAATTTTACATTAATGCATAGGTAGAGCACATCAATATTTTCAGTTTAGGAAGATATCCTTTGTGAAGTTACACTTCCAAGCTTGGAGTGTGATTGGTTGTGGTGTGAAACTAGATTAAAGGTCTTTTGGCTTATCAGATCAGTACATGAATAAAGGAGTCTGCAGGAAAGGTTAAGAAAATAATAGAAGTATAACATAAGCAATAGAATATAGCCCAATTTCTTTGTACTCTTAAGTAGTCTTGATAAACCACAGCAATACTTAATGCTCTGCGTGGAAAATTCCTTTGCTTTCCAATGATTCCATGTGCTAGTAAAATGAAAATGAATTTTCTGTATTAAAAGAGGGCGCAAAAGTTATGCAAGATGTCTTGTATTACTAGTTTTACTATTTTACTTTCCAAAAGAAACAAAATTTAATAGAAAAGAAATGGTAACAGGTATCCTAGTATTCTATATATTCTTTCTTAGAATTTGTAAGAGGCTGTAAGTATCACATCTTTAATCATTTAACTTTGTAAAAAAACTCAACACAGGTGAAGACAAGTCATAAAATTCCCCTAACGGTTAATTGAACAAAATAAAATATCGTACTTGGAGTCTTCATTAATTGAGAATTTTATCTTTGCATTCTGTAGTGCATTTACGTTGCTTTCTTCAAATGTCTTGGACTGATCTTTCTAAAATTCTTCCCAACATCCAAACATTTTTCGAAATAAGGTTACTGGCTTAATCTATAGGTCAATATAGTCATTGCTGTAATCTATATGAGGCAGTGTAGCATGAAGCCTTAAACTGGAGCTAAAAAATCCAGTGTTCAAACACAGGAAAGAAATGGAAGGGTGTCAATGCTGAGAAAAAGAGGAGGAGGAGAAAAGAAAGACAACTTACAGCCTTGATTTATTTTCTTCCTCCCATTCTTATGGGCTCCTCCCCTACATTGCTAGCCATCTGATATTTTAAGAATTCAAAGGTGCTTCCCAACCTCTAATCTTGTGGCTTTGAATCCTGCTGGGTGGCCCATTTACCCCCTGTCTTTTTCTCTGAGCAGCTGACCTCTTTGAATTTTGCAATTAAAATATCCAGTTCTGGACTGAAATGGAAATACCCTATGGTGTACCTGGTGTAGAGTTGCAAAGACAACTAGATGGAATTATTATTTTTTTTAAAAAAAACTCACCTATAGGGAAACATTTTTTGAAGAAAACCCATCAAACAATCAAAAATGTCATTCTTCACCCCCTCCAAGTTTGTCTCTCTCTGGCGGTTGCATTGCATTAAGTAAAAATTGTTTCACTCTTGCAATGGAGCATTTTTTCCATAAAAATCATCCTTCAGGGGTATGATTTGAATGGGATTATATATTTGTATACAGAATCCTAGTGGTGGGTTTGGGTGGTGCATCTAAAAACAATTTTAAAATAGACGAAATCTGCTGTGCTCTGTGTCGCATGCACTTCTCCTCTTCCGCTAGAAAGTGACCAAACCTTACTGGCTCTCTGGGAGGCAATTTTGGGATGGAAGGATTGTTCCCTCGAGAATGTTCTCTCCTGCCACCTAGGTGCTGCTGTAGTCACTGCAGCCCCGATGCTCACATTTACTGGCTTGCATTTTTCAGAGGTAAAGGGATTCTCCTCCAAGAATCTCTTTCTTAATTCTGTGTCTGTCTTGCCTGCCCCATCGCCCATCTCTCCTTCTTCTAGATGCATCCATAACCCCGAACCTGGCTGCAAACGCTTCCCATACTTGCATGGAAGCATCCGTAAAAGCGAGAGGGAGGCTGCCTTGCGTCCCCAAGGTCCCCTGAGCTGGATTTCAGGTCCAAGGTCAACCGCAGTGGGCCTTCCCTGGCTCCCAACTCAGTATTTTTTTTCTATATTTTTTAATTTCAGCATCTTATGGGGGTACTAATGTTAAGGTTACATATATTGCCCTTGCCCCCCCCGTCCCCTTCGAGTCAGAGCTTCAAGCGTGACCATCCCCTAAACATTGCACATGTCATTCGTTGTGGTTGTATATACCCATCCCCTCTTCCCCCCTCCCACCTGCCGACACCCGATAAAGTTATTCCTATGTGTCCACTTAGGTGTTGATCGTTAATACCAATTTTGCTGGTGAGTCCATGTGGTGCTTGTTTTTCCATTCTTGAGATACTTACTTAGTAGGATGGGTTCCAGCTCTATCCAGGAAAACACAAGAGGTGCTAGATCACCATTGTTTCTTAAAGCTGAATAGTAAGTACTCCATGGTATACGTATACCACATTTTATTAATCCACTCATGAATTGATGGGCACTTGGGTTGTTTCCACAGCTTTGCAATTGTGAATTGTGCTGCTATAAACATTCGAGTGCAGGTGTCTTTTTCATAAAGTGACTTTTGATCTTTTGGGTAGATGCCCAGTCGTGGGATTGCTGGATCAAATGGTAGATCTATTTGTATTTTTTAAGGTATCTCCATATTGCTTTCCACAGAGGTTGAACTAGTTTGCAGTCCCACCAGCAGTGTAGGAGTGTTCCTCTCTCTCCGCAACCACGCCAGCATTTGTTGTTTGGAGACTTTTTGATAAAGGCCATTCTCACTGGAGTTAAGTGATATCTCATTGCAGTTTTGATTTGCATTTCCCTGATGATTAGAGATGTTGAGCATTTTTTCATATATTTGTTGGCCATTCTTCTGTCTTCTTTCGAAAAGTTTCTGTTCATGTCCTTTGCCCACTTTATTTTAAAAGCTTCCAAATCTGACATTCCACCAGCTTCGGAAACAGCTTCTTCATAGCACTTTTGCTCACTTTTGCTTTTCACTAATTCAAGCTACTCATGACATTTTTTTCCCCGTAGAGGAAAACAGGCTCCGTGTACTTATTTGAACTTGGAGATGCATGATGGAAGACACAAAGGACCTTCCATTCTCCTCATAGTCACCAACTTTTGTGACTAAGAGAAGCGTATAATTGCCAAGCTAAGAAACACCTGCAAATAAGAGAGATGGCTATTATAAAAATAAGCACCTGTAGACACTATTTATTTTATTGAAAAAAAATAACGGTTTAGAGGAAGAATCCAAGCTATAATAAAATTAATTACTGTTCTGCAAGCCATCCTCAAGAGGGTCTCCAGTGAAAAAAATTCGTTGTCACCATTATGTCAGCCATATGCACATGGCTGCCAGCATGCCAACTGCCATGGCTCTTTGACCTGCAGCTTGTGATATCTGAGCGTTCTCAGTAGTTTTGCCCATTTAGTATTCCCCAGATCGCTGGTTTTCTTCAAGACGCTGCCAGGGGGCCCACCAAGTAAATATTGGTCACATAATTTTTTAAGCTGCTAATTACTCCATCTCCTGTCGGAGTTTCCCAAAGAATGTTCGCATGTTAAAGGGCTTCAGGAGCAAACTGAAACCAGAAGTCATCTTTTCTGGTCAATGTCTTCCCAGCTTTCTGCTTCCCAATATCTGTTTCAAAAATCAATGTGGGCCCGGCGCGGTGGCTCACGCCTGTAATCCTAGCACTCTGGGAGGCTGAGGCAGGAGGATCGTTCAAGGTCAGGAGTTCGAGACCAGCCTGACCAAGAGCAAGACCCGTCTACTAAAAATAGAAAGAAATTAATTGGCCGACTCAAATATATAGAAAAAATATATAGGAAAAATGAGCCAGGTGTGGTGGCACGTGCCTGTAGTCCCAGCTACTAGGGAGGCTGAGGCAGGAGGATCGCTTGAGCCCAGGAGTTGGAGGTTGCTGTGAGCAAGGCTGACTCCATGGCACTCTAGCCAGGACAACAGAGTGAGACTCTGTCTCAAAAAAAATAAAATCAATGTGGCCAGTGATTGCTTTGACTTTTATACGTTACAGGTCTAGCCACCTCTCTGTTATACCTCCATTCGCTTTTCAATCTTCTTTGGATAAATAAGTTATTAGAATTCTGCAGCAGATACTGTTTGCTCTTCACCAATAACTTCTCTGACTTCTGCACATGCCAAAAGCAAAGCAACTCTCTCCCTGGGCGTTACTTTGGGCTGTGAGAGCATGTTCCGGCCTTACTTCCGGGGAAAGCCGGAAGTCCTGGGAGCTGATGTTTCTAAGGGCAGTTCCCAACCAATGAAGGTTGAGAACTCATAGATAAAGCCCTGAGCTTCTCGGCTCCTTGAATTGAACCATTCTGAGCCTGTTCTACACCGCTTCCCAGAATTCCTCAGACCTAGACTGAGCTCTAGTTCCCTGCATCCGTACCTTGCTCAACAGCCATCTTTTTTTTATTTTATTTTATTTTATTTTATTGAGACAGAGTCTCACTTTGTTGCCCAGGCTAGAGTGAGTGCCGTGGCGTCAGCCTCACTCACAGCAACCTCAAACTCCTGGGCTCAAGCCATCCTCCTGCCTCAGCCTCCCGAGTAGCTGGGACTACAGGCATACTCCACCATGCCTGGCTAATTTTTTCTCTCTATATTAGTTGGCCAATTAATTTCTTTCTATTTATAGTAGAGACAGGGGTCTCACTCTTACTCAGGCTGGTCTCGAACTCCTGACCTCGTGCAATCTGCCCGCCTCGGCCTCCCAGAGTGCTAGGATTACAGGCGTGAGCCACCGCGCCCAGCCAACAACCATCTTTATCATTGGCTCCTTCCTTTCCCCACTAAATCTCCCACCCTCCTGCTCTGCCTCCTGGAATCATCTCTCCATAAGCTATTTACACTCAAAACACTTTCTCAAGACCCGGAGACCCATGCCAGCCCACACTACAAAAACTTTGAGAAGATCTATGTTTGCAACAGACGGACGATTTGACAATTTAGATGTTGTCTAGTCATTCCATCAAGTGTTTGCGTGTCTTTATCTAAATGGAAGTTAACGCTTCTTGTTAGCAATCAAGCTCCCACCAAAGTGTTGAGTCAAAACAGGTGGACAGGATACATCAATGGTATTCAAATGTTCCCCGACTCCTTATAGCATTGGGAATTCAGGCCAAACCTGTGTCAACAAAATGCTGTTGGAACAAAATGCACGCATGCCATCTTGGTCCATTAGCTCATTGAGGTCTGCAGTATGCAATTGCTTTCTTATTCTTTTGTGTTTCCATGGTATCTTATAATGAGTCCCCAAGTCTGACCAAAGCATATATTTCTCACCCTCCACAACATACTTCTACCAGGAATGACCATTTTTGCTTCATACTAGTAAATTCATACAGTGCATGGCATTTATTTTTGTTTTTTGAAGAGAAGGCTGAAACTAATAATAATGTAATTGGGCTTGCTATTCTTAACCACCCGTCCTCAAAACCACTCAGTACAAACAACTCCTAGACCAACTCCGTCTGGGAAAAGCAGATTTAGAAAGGAGGGAGACACTATAGACAGTACCACATGCAAGGAAGAAAATATAATGTCTAGGCCTGATACATTGTGGGGTGGTACAGGATGTTGACTCACTTTGCAACTATAGTTCTTCCCGAGCTTAGGAAAAAAAACCTAAGTGGTCTCTTATGCAACGAGAACAGCTCAAACAAATCTCTCCTAACCCTGCATTGCTGCACGACTAGATCTTGCCAATGTTAATATCTGTATTGGACGCTCTGTGTAATTATTTTTTTCCGAAAGAGCAGACCAAACAATCTCTCAAGTATAGAAAACTCTCTGTACACACAGTCCTGCCCAGTACAAGCAACAAGGAGAGCTTGACAAATGAAAAGAAGCCAGAAATATTGATGAAATTGGAAAAGCAAACTCATAGTTCCACCCTAAAAAGGGAATAGACTTGCAAATAGCACAACCTGCCGAATCGTGTTGGCCAATGAGATAGAGCCAAACACCCCAGCAACCTCTCCCGGGAGAGAACTCTTGAGTTTTTATGAAGCAAAATTCCAGAGTTATAAATAAATGTTCCGAACAGCTCTATAATTACTTGTTACTCCTGAAGTATTACCTGGGCAGAAATGCATCTTACTTAAGGCCTATTTTACAACCTGATCGGTAATAAGGAATTTAGTCCAAGAAGGTACATTTTTATTTTAGGCAGGGTAGACTATAAACATGCCACCTCCTTCTACCACGGGGTGAACATTTCCCCACAATTCCACCTCTCAATCGGAGAGATCAGAGGCTGAGGCCTCTTGGCTGACTTCAGCCTTGGACTTGGTACAGATAGGATCATGAGCAAATAAATGACATCTATCCATTTACTTCTCAGCAAAATCTGCAACAGAAAGTCTTTCCCACCCCAACAAAAGTGCTTACTAAAAAGAAACTAGTTTGTGGGAACTGATAAGCAAATCTTTTCTGTCTTTCAGCTCTTCGTTCTTGGCCTTGGAAAGATGTACATCGTTCCAATGAGGGAGCCCTCAGAGGATATAGAAGCTTTTTTTACTTGCTTGTTTTCGTGGCCTTTGAATTGCCCGGATGCTACTCCTGTCATCCGGGCCAGGAACCCAGAGTCATGGGGTTTTCTGGCCTTTCTGGCCCTGTCCAAACCACCAGTTCTATTGATTTGGCTTTGGGAAAAAACATCCTTTCCCACTGATAACTTTTTTATAACATTAAAAGTAAGAAGGTAAAATGATGGAATCACACTTTTAAAAGAAAAAAGAAGAAAGCTTTTTAAGAAAAGATTTCCCAGGTACTCCGTAAGATTTGAGAAAACATTTTCTGCAAACAAATTTAAAAACCATAGTAGAAAAAAATAGGTTAACATGATGAATATTATAGTCATGTTTTATTTTTTTTTTATTTCAGTGTCTTACCGCGTTAAGTCATGTTTTAATATGTAATTTATTAGGCTTCCCATCTTATAACAAATATTTCTGAAGATGACATTAACACCTGTAATATCGTTAAGTCTGTAGACTGATTTAGAAGCAAAGGGCTATTTTCCTTAAATATCATGCCATCTAATTAGACTCTAGCTTATAATTTTTAAAAAATTCTAATTCCAATAAACATGAAAGTTGATAAACAGCAAAAATAGGTAACAGAAATATCATACGTAATTGCTTCTTATCTGTCATTTGGCTATTAAATATTCTTTTGCCATGTTGTGCTGAGTTCTAAGGAAATGTGAACAAATATGAAAAATATGATTTTAAACTTCAACGGACTTGCTGTTAGTTAGGGGGAGGGATGGAAGACACAGTTCTGATTACATAATTTCTGTTTTTTTTTTTTTTTGACAGAGTCTCACTCTTGTTGCCGCAGGTAGTGAGTGCCGTGGTGTCAGCTAAGCTCACAGCAACCTCAGACTCCTGGGCTCAAGCGATCCTCCTGCCTCAGCCTCCTGAGTAGCTGGGACTGCAGGTATGTGCCACCATGCCCGGCTAATTTTTTCTAGATATTTTTAGTTGGCCAATTAATTTCTTTCTATTTTTAGTAGAGACGGGCTCTCGCTCTTGCTCAGGCTGGTTTCGAACTCCTGACCTTGAGCGATCCTCCCACCTCGGCTTCCCAGGGTGCTAGGATTACAGGCGTGACCCACTGTGCCTGGCCTGATTACATAATTTCAAAAACTACCCAATGACATGGTAATTAAGGACCCCCACTACATATACTACCCCTGCAATTCTCCTTGATCTATTCTAAAGTCCAGCCAAACCACAGTGACTTATTATTCCTTGATAGACCCTCACCAAGCTCCACATGTTGTTCAGACAGTCTTTGCCAGTTAGGTGTTCTCTCTCTCAACATCTCCTAACAGAATCTTTTACCTCAGTTAAATGGAATCATCATCCCTTCCTCATTCCTTCTAGGTAGAAGTAAATCTTCCTTCTGCCTGAATTCTTTTAGCTCTATTTATTTCTCATGTTGTTTTTATTTTTTAATTCAATGCAGTACTATAAATATTTGTGTATATTTTTATTCGCCCCTACTACAAAGTTACGGTGCTTATTATCTAAAAGTGAGTTATCATAGTCTAAGAAGGTTAAAAGGAGGATTTAAACTTGGTTTAGGCCAGGCGAGGTGGCTCATGACTGTAATCCCAGCACTTCGGGGTGGTCGAGGCAGGAGGATCGCTTGAGGCCAGGAGTTTGGGACTAGCCTGGATGACATGGCAGGACCTCATTTCTACAAAAAATTAAAAAATTAGCTGGGCGTGGTGGCATGTACCTGCTAGTCCTAATGACTTGGGAGGCTGAGGCAGGAGGATCCCTTGAGTCCTGAGTTAGAAGTTGCAGTGAGATGTGATTATGCCACTGCCCCCCAGCCTGGGCAAAAGAGTGAGGCCCTGTCTCATAAACAAAACAAATAAACAAACAAACTTGGTTTGGACCACTAAGGATGATTATGCAAACTAGGACCAGATTGACTAACCAGGCGGGAGGATCGCTCAAGGTCAGGAGTTCGAAACCAGCTCTGAGCAAGAGCGAGACCCCGTCTCTACTAAAAATATAAAGAAATTAATTGGCCAAATAAAAATATATAGAAGAAATTAGCCGGGCATGGTGGCGCATGCCTGTAGTCCCAGCTACTTGAGGCTGAGCAGGAGGATTCGCTGAGGCTAGAAGTGGAGGTTGCTGTGAGCTAGGCTGACGCCACGGCACTCACTCTAGCCTGGGCAACAGAGCGAGACTCTGTCTCAAAAAAAAAAAAATTGAAAAAAAAAGGGGACGTGGACTCTTTTAAGGGATACAGGAAGGAGAGATGGTAACTTGGGGACTGTCAGTCCTGCTGAGAACTGAATGAAAGGGATGTGTCTCCAGCAATTCTACAGCCTCTGTCCCCAGTCTGTTGCCTCCTAAGTGCTGGCCGCAGCTTGTGACCCCTACTTGCCTACGTGTCCCCAAAGCAAAGGTTTGCAATGAGGTACCCCGTGTTTCCAATTTGCTCTTCGAAAAGACCCAGGAGTTTCTCAGAAAACAATTCAATCTGCATCTCAGAAGAATCATACGAAGATACAGATATTGGATGGCGAAATAAAAAAAGAGACATACACATATTAAATTTACCTTTTTTATGTAAGTAACATTTTTTAATAAATTCTAATACAGTCCCTTATTAATCAGCCAAATTAAGCGGTGCTACTGTTTTGAAATACATCAAGAGAACAATCATATTTTGTTTAGAGTCCTCTTTGAGAATTATATTTACATTTTGATGTAGTTGATATTTATTTGCTTACATAAGAAAAGACATCCTCATTAGTATAGTGGTTAGTATCCCCGAAAAAAAGAAAGAATAAATAAAAATAAGAAGAATAAAAAATATTAACAACAAAAAAAGAAAGGACACAAAATGCCAGAAAACAGAAGAAAACATCTCAAAAGGCTTTCAATATATATTATAGCAAATTCTTCTTTTTTTTTTTTTTAAAGCAAGGAACAGGGAGGTGGATATCTGAACATTTTTTCCTTCTTCAAACTGCATTCCTGTGGCATTACTCAAATTAAATCTTTCAGTCACATTGGAAGTGGAAAGAGAAAATGACTGTATTAAAACCCAAGAGAAAATCAATCCGGATCGTGTCATTGTATTTTTCTGTGTCTGTAACTGCCCAACCTGTTCTGCTTGGGAAAGTATACGAATATAATCTGCACAAGATGAAACGGTGGGCAGTCTTCACAGCCCTGTGTCTTAGAGTGAATTTTGTTTTGAGAGACTGAGAGTAATGCAGCTATAAGTAGAAAAGCCAATTTGAAAACCCTTGTTCTATGCCTATGGGAACCTCTTGATTTATGTCTTACTCTTGGAGAAAGAAAGGAGGTCACATATGAAATACACTTTTTTTTTTTTTTGAGACAGAGTCTCACTCTGTTGCCCAGGCTAGAGTGCCATGGCATCCGCCTAACTCACAGCAACCTCCAATTCCTGGGGTCAAGTGATCCTCCTGCCTCAGCCTCCCGGGTAGCTGGGACTACAGGCATGCACCACCGTGTCCAGCTAATTTTTTCTATATATTTTTAGTTGGCCAATTAATTTCTTTCTATTTATAGTAGAGACGGGGGTCTCGCTCTTGCTCAGGCTGGTCTCGAACTCCTGACCTCTAGCTATCCTCCCACCTCGGCCTCCCAGAGTGCTAGGATTACAGGCGTGAGCCACCATGCCTGGCCATGAAATATATTATTAAAACACACTTTTTTGAAAAAAATAATAATAGTCATGTCAGAAAACAAAGCGCTATTGTTAGAATGACTGTATAGATTTCCCAATTGTGTCTTTTGATTTCACAACTTTGATTTTTGCACGGCAGGATTGTTGAACATAGCAGAACTCTGTCCTTATGCACGGAGAAGCAAGCATGATGTCTTATCACAAAGTGAATTTACAATTAGCTAATGATAAATAGTAACAAAGATGTAAAAACAAGCAATATTTCTTGACTTCATTCTTTGTGCGTAAAAACACGTATATACATAGAGCTCATTTTTTTTTCTTTTCATTCATTAATTTATTCATTTAAAAAGCATTTTTAGTGGACCCCCAAAAGATATGTCTACTGGAATATATGAATATGGCCTTATTTGGAAAAAAGGGTCTTTGCAGATATAATTAAGAGTCTTTTTTTTTTTTTTTTTGAGACAGAGTCTTGCTTTGTTGCCCGGGCTAGAGTGAGTGCCATGGCGTCAGCCTCGCTCACAGCAACCTCAAACTCCTGGGCTTAAGCTATCCTCCTGCCTCAGCCTCCCGAGTAGCTGGGACTACAGGCATGTGCCACCATGCCCAGCTAATTTGTTTTCTATATATATTAGCTGGCCAATTAATTTCTTTCTATTTATATAGAGACAGGTCTCGCTCTTGCTCAGGCTGGTCTCGAACTCCTGACTCGAGCGATCCTCCCACCTCGGCCTCCCAGAGTGCTGGGATGACAGGCGTGAGCCACTGCGCCCGGCCTAATTAAGAGTCTTGAGATGAGATCCTCCTGGATTACGTGGGGGGCTCTAAATGCAATGACAAGTGTCCTTACAGGGACAGAAGAGAAGAGGAGAGAGGAGAGAAGGCCACGTGAAGACACGGCCACAGCCAAGGCACAAGCAGGGATTGTCCCCGAGAGAGACAGTGGGAGACGCACTATAGAAGAAGTGCTTTGGTTTTGGATTTCTGTCTTCTTGACTTGCAAGAGGAAAGATGTGTGCTGTTAGCAGTTTGTGGCGATGGGTTATAGCAGCTCTACGAAATGACTACGACATCTCGAAGCACCTTCCACGTGCCAACTATGCAATGAGCCGAGCTTCATGCATAAGATACTGTCTTGTCCTTGGAGGAATCCCAATTGCACGCATGGAACAGACGTAGAACAGTGTGTACTCTCAGTGGAGTTTAGACCAAAGGACAGTGGGGACCTAGAAGTGGGTCCCAGTGACCGGGAGCCTTCCATGGTGCATGAGTGCGCTGGACAAGCTCAGGGTCTTCCGTATTCCAAGACACTTGGGGGGGTGCTTGGGAGAATATCCCATGGGAAACAGCATTGTCGCTAGTCCTGCGAGTGTGGACAGGAATTTTCAGGATGAAAAGTTGGAAAACAGGCTGTATAGGAGATATCAAGTGAAAGAAATTGGAAGTATAAATTGCATTCTTTTTTCTCCATTCTTTGACCTGGAATAGAAAATAAAAAAATAAAAAAATAAAAATTGCATTCTTTTTAATGGCTGAGTAGTATCCCATGGTGTGTGAGTATATATATATATATATTCCTTGGTTGAGGGCCACTTATGTTGATTCCATATCATTGCAATTGTGAGTTGTGCTGTGATAAACATTTGGGTGCAGGTGTCTTTTCGACATGGCTTCTTTTCCTTTGGCTGGTTACACGGTAGTGGGCTTGCTGGAGCAAATGGTAGGTCTGCTTTTAGTTCTTTGAGAAATCTCCAACGCCGATCTCCACAGAGGTTATCCTCATTTACATTTCCACCAACAGCATGTAAGTGTTTCGTTTTTACTGCGTCCACATTTTTTTGACTTTTTATCATTTCCTTTTTTCTTTTTGCCGTAAAAATGAGAAACGATTTTGCTAAATGACTTTTTAATAATGGCCATTCTGATTGGGGTAAGATGGTATCTCATTGTGATTTTAATTTGCATTTCCCTGGTGATTAGTGATGTGAAACATTTTTTCATGGTTCTTTTTTTGGCCATTTGTCTATATTCTTCTGAAAAAAATATGTTCATTTGCCCACCTTTTTTTTTTTTTTGAGACAGGGTCTCACTTTGTTGCTCAGGCTAGAGTGAGTGCCGTGGCATCAGCCTCGCTCACAGCAACCTCAATCTCCTGGGCTCAAGCGATCCTCCTGCCTCAGCCTCCCGAGTAGCTGGGACTACAGGCATGCACCACCATGCCCGGCTAATTTTTTCTATATATATTAGTTGGCCAATTAATTTCTTTCCATTTTATAGTAGAGACGGGGGTCTCGCTCTTGCTCAGGCTGGTTTCGAACTCCTGACCTTGAGCAATCCGCCCGCCTTGGCCTCCCAAAGTGCTAGGATTACAGGCGTGAGCCACCGCACCCGGCCCATTTGCCCACTTTTTAACGGGATTATTTCTTTTCTTCTTGCTCAGTTGTTTGAGTTCCTTGTAGATTCTGGATAATAGTCTTTTGTCAGAGGCCTACTTTGCAAATATTTTCTCCCATTCTGTAGGTTGCCTATTTACTCTGTGGGTTATTTCACTTGCTGTGCAGAAGATTTTTAGTTTACTTAAGTCTCGTGTTTACTTTTGTTTTTGTTGAATTTGCTTTTGGGGTCTAAGTCATAAATTCTTTGCCTAGGCCAATGTCCCAAAGAGTTTTTGCTAGATTTTCTTCTAGAATTTTTATATTTTCTAGTCTTACATTTAAGTCTTAGGTTAGTTTTTGTATATGGTGAGAAACAGGAATCCAGTTTCGTTCTTCTGCATATGGCTATCCAATTTTCCCAGCATCCTTTTAAAATTTCAATTGTTTAATTAGTCCCAACCAAAACACTGTGGGAATCTCTTGATTTTTCTCCCTGCTTCCTGATCTTTCCATGTTCTTATGCATCCTGCATGCTACCATAGGGAGGCAAAACTTTACCTATACCCTCTTAGGGGTTTTCACATGATACTGAGAATAAAATTGATATAAGAGGTCATCAGGAGAAAAGAATACAAATTTATTTAATACAGGCCGGGCGCGGTGACTCACACCTGTTATCCTAGCACTCTGGGAGGCCAAGGCGGGTGGATTGCTCAAGGTCAGGAGTTTGAAACCAGCCTGAGCAAGAGTGAGACCCCGTCTCCACTATAAGTAAAAAGAAATTAATTGGCCAACTAAGATATATATGTAGAAAAAATTAGCCGGGCATGGTGGTACATGCCTGTAGTCCCAGCTACTTGGGAGGCTGAGGCAGGAGGATCGCTTGAGCCCCGGAGTTTGAGGTTGCTGTGAGCGAGGCTGACGCCACGGCACTCACTCTAGCCTGGGCAACAAAGCAAGACTCTGGCTCAAAAAAATAAATAAATAAAATAAAATAAAATAAAATAAAAATAAATTTATTTAATGCAAGCTTTACACAGGAGCCTGCATAAGAAAATGAAGGTGCAAAGATGCAGTTAAAGTTGAACACTTATATCAGGTGTCCTCAAACTACGGCCCGAGGGCCACATGCCACCCGCCAAGGACATTTATCTGGTCCACCAGGTGTTTTTGCTGCCGCTGCCTGTCCTGCTTAGCAGCCGACTCGTCCCAGGCCCACAGTGCGCACTCTCCAATGGTCTGAGGGACAGTGGACTGGTCCCCTGTTTGCAAAGCTTGGGGACCCCTGGCTTATATACTGAATTGGACAAAGAGCAGTAAATTGTGAAAATGTGACCAAGACAAAGGGGCTTGGGCTAGGGTTGTTGGTTGGGTGTAGAGGTGACCGGGAAGAGATGGGTCAGTTTAATAAGGTTTGTTTGTACAGATTCCCCTTGGCCTCAACTTCCTTGATGATAAGAATGACACTTTCCTTCTGGTATAGGGAGGCCATCTTCCACGTGGCAATTTCACCTCCTGCTTTTAAGAAACAGAAGAAAGTTCAGAGCAACCTTCTTGTCCTTGCTGTTTTTCAAGTGCCTTTAAACCCAAGGAGTCAATATGCCAGAGCAGTTTATTTGGGGGTGGCTATTTCTTTAATTTCGTCACCACTAATAGACAGGTAAATTGTGCTCAGTAGATGAAAGCTCTTAATTTTCAGCATAAGCAATAAAGATTTTTTTCTTTTCAATAGTCAAAGAAAACAAATGTAGAGTCATAGGGAAGAGATTACATGGTGTGATAAATAGTTTAAGAGGTCATTAGTGATGAACAAAGAATGCCATCCCTTTAACACAAGAACTGCTCGTGTCTCCTTTTGTCAGAGGTTGACCCATTCCCCCTACTCTGCATCCCACATCCGTCCATCCGCCCAGGGACCAAACCAGCGCCAAGGCAACATCGCCACCTGCTGGGAACCAGAGAAACTACAGAACTGAATTATCTTCATTCAAATATTCTTGAATTTCAGGATTTGAAGCTATATTAAAGAATCCCATTTTGACAAAACAGATGTAAACAAATTCCAGTTGTGCTTAATGACAGTTATTTTTTTTTTGCCAAAATGTTTCACTTTAATTGTAGACGCAGCTCCTATATTGGGTTTTATAAAAAAAGCATGTCTTTCAACATGCATCCAAACAATGTTCAGTATCATGTGGTATAATAGCAACATTTAACGTAATTCAACGGCTTTAACCCAAATACACTTACTGCTTAAGTACATCCTACAATATATAGCTAACTTGAGAAAACCTGGATCTTGTTTAACAGTTATACTTTATTCAACTTTGCTGTTACATCCTAGATGAGTGTTCAAAAATACCCAACCTTAAATCTTTAAAACAATCCTAAAAAAATAAAAATAAATAAATAAATAAATAAACAATCCTGATCTCCGCTTATAGAGTAAGCGTAAATCACAAGCTTGTATTGCAAAAAACTGTTAAACTGGTTTTGTTTTTCTTTAAAAAAAGTTGACCAATTGTCAGTGATAAGGATCAATTACATTCCCCTGACAATTTTTATCTTTTAGGTCATCATGCTATTGTTAGATAATAACTCTTAAACTTTGGAAAAGCTGCAATTTAGGAATTGCTATTCTCTTTAAATAATTGACATTTTTACTCAGTTGGCGCCATTAAATTATGGGCATTAAATCAAGCAAGTTTTGCAATGGGGGGGGTGGTTAAAAGGTACATGTGATTCTGTGAATCTCTATTCAAATTGGGTGGAATAAAAATGTAGTTCAATTAAAAGGATTGTGGCCAGAGGGAAAAATTTTGCATTGTTACTCTTGATAATGGATGATCTTTTCTTTAATTTATAATGGGCAATGTAAGGGTGTAAGTAGTAAAATATTTGCATAAAGTTGGTTTTTTGGGGGGGTTTTTGTTTTTTGTTTTGTTTTTTTTTTTGGTTTTTTTTTTGAGACAGAGTCTCACTTTGTTGCCCAGGCTAGAGTGAGTGCCGTGGCATCAGCCTAGCTCACAGCAACCTCAATATCCTGGGCTCAAGCGATCCTCCTGCCTCAGCCTCCCAAGTAGCTGGGACTACAGGCATGCGCCACCATGCCCGGCTAATTTTTTCTATATATATTTTTAGTTGGTCAATTAATTTCTTTCTATTTATAGTAGAGACGGGGTCCCGCTTGGGCTGGTTTCGAACTCCTGACCTTGAGCGATCCTCCTGCCTCGGCCTCCCAGAGTGCTAGGTGCATAAAGTTTTTAATCGCTTCATTATTAATAATGAAAAAGCAGAAAGATGTACAAGTAATCTAGGTAATTGTAATGTATGATAACTTGTACATTGTAAAACACTAAAACTATGAGTGTAAGTTAAATGAGAAAATTGCAATCACTGTAATTGCAGCTAGAATAAAAATTTGCATGCTTACAGAGCAGGGCCGGGTTGTGTCTTCTGATGGAACTCCTGTTAAATCACGTTAGGGCAAACTTCTGGGGTGTGAGGTGAGCATTTGCATTTTCTCTAAGGTTCCCTTGCGCTTGTCTTGTCACAATGTCCAGGGGACAGTGAAAACAGTTCTTCACTTCGCCCCTCAAGACAATTATGGAGCCATAATATGGAATCCAGTTCCCATGGCCTTAAGGGACTCTCTCTTCTCTCTTCTCTCCCTTCTCTGTCCTCCTTGTCTTCTTCCTCTCTCTTCTTTTCTCCTCTGTTATGTCAGTCCTTTCTCATCTCTGAGGGTCATTTGGCTCCATAACATTTTCCCCTGGACGAAGCTAGAGCAAAATGGCAAGAGTCACTCCCGGCCCTCAAGCCCTACATAGGGAAGGGCAGGTCTGTCCTCTGAGTGAAGCTTCTAAAAGACAAACAAAACTTTCCTTTACTGATGCTGTTCTTATTTTAAGGCATAGCAAAATTCGTCCTTTCTCCACCCATTTTGAAGTCCCTACCGTGTCTCCACGAAAATAAGACAGGGTCTTGTATTTATTTTTCCTCAAGAAGACACCCTAGGGCTGATTTTCAGGGGATGTGTTATTTTTTTTTAAGTACGGTACAACCATCTGCATTGATTCAAATACAGTGAAGTCATCTTCTTCTGGAACATCATCCTCACTCTCCAGACCCCGAATCCCATCCTGAATGTCTTGCGACTCTATTTCCTTTAGAGCCACTGGCCCTGATCTCTCCTGTCGAGCACTAGAGCTCTCACGGGGCGGATGAGAAGGGCTGCTCCTGTTCTTTCCCGCTCCGCGACGACACGCATGGGTTGTGCAGATGCGCTGCCCAGCCACGCCCCTCACTAGGGCTGATTTTCATAGCCACACCCATAACCAGGGCTGATTTTCATAGCCACGCCCATCACTAGGGCTGATTTTCATAGCCACGCCCCTCACCGGGGCTGATTTTCATAGCCACGCCCATCACCAGGGCTGATTTTCATAGCCACGCCCATCACCAGGGCTGATTTCCATAGCCATGCCCATCACCAGGGCTGATTTTTCATAGCCACGCCCATCACAAGGGCTGATTTCCATAACCACGCCCATCACCAGGGCTGATTTTTTTCATAGCCGCGCCCACCACAAGGGCTGATTTTCATGGCCACGCCACCACCAGGGCTGATTTTCATACCCACGCCCATCACTAGGGCTGATTTTCGGGTAGGGCTTCTATTGTGCACAAGCTTAGACATCCTGCTAGGGCTGATTTTATGGGTAGGGCTTATTTTCGGGGAAACACGGTATTTATTACTCTGGTTTGGTATTGCCTTTGGGTGGGGGGCAGTATGTGGGTGGGGAAACACCCATCCCAGGAAGGACATGAGGGAGTTTGAAGTTCTATTTGGGGTGGGGGGGGGCGTGAGTCAGCCCAGTGACAATGTCCCAGTCATGCTCCTTCACACTTCCTCTGCCACTCGGGCTGGCTTCTAGCTGGCTCTCTTCCTCCCCCCGGGGGGCTTCCAGCCAACCTGCTAGACCTACAGCTAATAAAGGATGGCTTGTATTGATTGCATGAAAGGATGGTGGCCGTCTCTTTCATATCAGTTACACAATAAGGCTTCTGGGCAAACTCCACGTGTATATTCTGTTGCTTATGATCTGAGCTAAAAAGGGAAAACCAGGCTTTCTGTTTTGGGTGTCTGACCACGAGACCTCCGGTCTGTAGCTCATTCTCCTGCTGTAATTTCTTCCATCTGCCGTATCGTAGCACAAGGGCAGAAGGAAACCATTCACAAGCTCAAGTAAGATATATTTTTAGGACAAGGCAGATGCTAATGGAAAGCCATGAGAGTAAAACTCAGGGACATTACCTTCTCACTGACTTTGGGATGGGCAGTTTATCAAAAAGCAAACTTTTTTTTCTGCCATTAAAAAAAATGTTCTGCCATTAATTTACAATCATAGATGGAAAACAAAAAATAAAAAAAAATTTTTTAATTTAAAATATTAAAAAAAAAAAAAAGCAAACTTTTTTTTTGCTGGCATATTTTCCTAATGGCTGGGTATATGCCTTAACTATTCGCCATCTGGGAGCCGATGAGAGTTACATGTGCCAGCCACTGAAATGTTGGCATAGGCGCCAGGGGAGCTTGTGTAATTAGGTAAAAAATTCAACCCATCACATGAAGTGGGGTCAAAGGTTTTTTTTAGCATTTTATCTCCAAAGTTAGACCCACACCTGGGATCTAAGAATGGCCAAAACTTTCCAGAATTGCCATTATCCGATAGCAAGAGTTCTCAATGATGGTTGCACACTTTAGAATTACCTGAAACTGTTTGAAACTACCAGTGCCAAAGCCCAATCCCAGACACTTCTCCCAGTGAGGCTCGATTTTAGAGAGCCCTGACTACACACAGGAGGAGATCCTCGCATGGTGCACAGCAGCCTGGCAAAGTCTGCATAAAATCACTCACCTCTCATCTCTGGGAGCCATCTGTGGAATCCCTGGAGCTCTGGCTTAAGGTGAGAGACACCTAGCACAGGACCTGGGGCACAGTGACTGTGCAATGAATGTCACTTCCCTTGTATTTCAGCGCTCCTCTATACTCTCTGATAGTTCCGGGGTGTTCCATGGACTCCTCTTGGTGTTAGTGTTACACCTCCCATCTTCCCCAGTGTGGACCCCACCCTGATTGTAGAAGTTGCCTTGGCCATTCCCATGATCATTCCCGTGATCATTCCCATGGCCATTCCCATGGTCATTCCCATGATCATTCCCCTGGTCATTTCCCTGGTCATTCCCATGATCATTCCCCTGGTCATTCCCATGGCCATTCCCATGGTCATTCCCATGGTTACATCCTAGATGAGTGTTCAAAAATACCCAACCTTAAATCTTTAAAACAACCTAAAAAAATAAAAATAAATAAATAAATAAATAAACAATCCTGATCTCGCTATAGAGTAACGTAAATCACAGCTTGTATTGCAAAAAACGTGTTAAACTGTTTTGTTTTTCTTTAAAAAAAGTGACCATTGTCAGTGATAAGATTACCATTCCCCCTGACAATTTTTATCTTTAGTCATCATGCTATTGTTAGATAATAACTCTTAAACCTTTGGAAAAGCTGAAATTTAGGAATTGCTATCTCTTTAAATAATTGACATTTTTACTCAGTGGCGCCATTAATTACGGGCATTAAATCAAGCAAGTTGCCAATGGGGGGTGGGTGGTTAAAAGGTACATTGATTCTGTGACTCTATTCAAATTGGGTAAAAATGAGTTTAATAAAAGGATTGTGCCAAGGGAAAAATTTTGCATTGTTACTCTTGATAATGATTCGTGATTTTCTTTAATTTATATGGCCAATGTAAGGTGTAAGTAGTAAATATTGCATAAAGTTGGTTTTTTTGTTGTTTTTGTTTTTGTTTTGTTTTTTTTTGTTTTTTTTGAGACAGAGTCCACTTTGTTGCCCAGGCTAGAGTGAGTGCCGTGGCATCAGCCTAGCTCACAGCAACCTCAATCTCCTGGGCTCAAGCGATCCTCCTGCCTCAGCCCCAAGTAGCTGGGACTACAGGCATGCGCCACCATGCCCGGCTAATTTTTTCTATATATTTTTAGTTGGTCAATTAATTTTTTCTATTTATAGCAGAGACCAGGGTCCCGCTCGGGCTGGTTTCGAACTCCTGACCTTGAGCAATCCTCCTGCCTCAGCCTCCCAGAGTGCTAGGTGCATAAAAGTTTTTAATCGCTTCATTATTAATAATGAAAAGCAGAAAGAGTACAAGTAATCTAGGTAATTGTAATGTATGGTAACTTGTACATTGTAAAACACTAAAACTATGAGTGTAAGTTAAATGAGAAAATTGCAATCACTGTTTGCAGCTAGAATAAAAATTTGCATGCTTACAGAGCAGGCCGGGTTGTGTCTTCTGATGGAACTCCTGTTAATCACGTTAGGGCAAATTTCTGGGGTGTGTGGTGAGCTTTGCATTTTCTCTAAGGGTCCCTTGGCTTGGTCTTGTCACAATGTCCAGGGGACAGTGAAAACAGTTCTTCACTTCGCCCCTTAAGACAATTATGGAGCCATAATATGGAATCCAGTTCCCATGGCCTTAAGGGATCTCTCTCTCTCTTCTCTCCCTTCTCTGTCCTCCTTGTCTTCTTCTCTCTCTTTCTTTTCTCCTCTGTTATGTCAGTCCTTTCTCATCTCTGAGGGTCATTTGGCTCCATAACATTTTCCCGTGGACGAAGCTAGAGCAAAATGGCAAGAGTCACTCCCGTCCCTCAAGCCCTACATAGGGAAGGGCAGGTCTGTCCTCGTGATGAAATTAATTTCTTCCCACCCCCCCCCCCTTGTTTATAAGTAGCAGACGGGGTCTCGCTCTTGCTCAGGCTGGTTTCGAACTCCTGACTTGAGCAATCCGGCCCGCCCGTTGGCTCCAAAGTGCTAGATTACAGGCGTGAGCCACCGCACCGGGCCATTTGCCCACTTTTTAACGGTTATTTTTTTTTCTTGCTCAGTGTTTGATTCCTTGGTAGATTCTGGATAATAGTTTTTGTCAGGGAGGCTCTACTTTGCAAATATTCTCCATTCTGGTAGGTCCTATTTACTCCTGCTGGGGTATTCTCACTTGCTGTTGCAGAAGATTTTTAGTTTACTTAAGTCTCGTGGTTTACCTTTGTTTTTGTTGAATTTGCTTTTGGGTCTAAGTCATAAATCTTCTGCGTAGCCAATGCTCCCAAAGAGTTTTTGCTAGATTTTCTTCTAGAATTTTGTATATTTTCTAGTCTTACATTTAAGTTTAGGTAGTTTTGGTATATGGGAGGAAACAGGATCCAGTTTCGTTCTTTCTGCATATGGGCTATCCAATTGACTTTCCCGAGCATCCTTTAAATTTCAATGTTAATTAGTCCAACAAAACACTGTGGAATCTCTTGATTTTCTCCACGCTCCTGATCTCCATGTTCTTAGCATCCTGCATGCCTACCATAGGGAGGCAAAAACTCCTATACCCTCTTGGGGTTTTCACATGATACGAGAATAAAATTGATATAAGTCATAGCGAGAACAAGAATACAAATTTATTTAATACAGGCGGGCGCGGTGACTCGACACCTGTTATCCTGCACTCGGGGAGGCCCAAGGCGCGGTGACTTTGCTCAAGTCAGGATTGAAACCAGCCTGAGCAAGAGTGAGACCCCGCTACCACTATAAGTTAAAAAGAAATTAATTGGCAACTAAGATATATTATGTTAGAAAAAATAGGCTGGTGGGTACATGCCTGTAGTCCCAGCTATTGGGAGGCTGAGGCAGGGAGGATCGCCTTGGCCCGGGTTTGAGGTTGCTGTGGGGGAGCGCAGGCTGACGCCACGGGGCACTCACTCAGACTGGGCAACAAGCAAGACTGGCTCAAAAATAAATAAATAAATAAATAAAATAAAATAAAATAATTTTTAATGCAAGCCTTACACACGCGAGCCTTGCATAAGAAAGATGAGTGGCAAAGATGCAGTTAAAGTTGAACACTTATATACGGTGCTCCTCAAACTTTTAACGGGGGCCCCGAGGGGGCCACATTTGCACCCGCCAAGGAGCATTATCTTGGTCACCAGGGTGTTTTTGCTTGCCGGCTGCCTGTCCTGCTTAGCCAGCCGGGACTCGTCCGTCCCACAGGTGCGCACTCCAATTGCGTACTGAGGGACAGTGCGACTGGTCCCGGTTTTCCAAGCTTGGGGACCCCTGGCTGCGTATATACTGAATTGGACAAAGGATCATAAATTGCTTGAAAATGCTGACCAAGGACAAAGGCTTCGGCTAGGTTGTTG
Organism: Microcebus murinus; assembly: GCF_000165445.2. NCBI lineage: Eukaryota > Metazoa > Chordata > Mammalia > Primates > Cheirogaleidae > Microcebus > Microcebus murinus. The sequence goes on along the minus strand of NC_033688.1, from coordinate 6,995,769 downwards.
TTGGGGTGTTAGGAGCGTGACCGGGAAGGATGGTGTCAGTTAATTAAGTTTGTTCGTACAGATTTCCCCTTGGCCTCAACTTCCTATGAAAGACTGCAACTTTCCTTCTGTAAGGTGGAGGCATCTCCACGTGCCAATTCTACCTCCTGCTTTAAAAACAGCAGGGAAAGTTCAGGAGCAACCTCTTGTCCTTGCATGTTCAAGTGCCTTTAAACCCAAGGAGTTCATTGCAGCAGCAGTTTATATTGGGGGTGGCTTTTCTTAATTTCGTCACACTAATACAGGATAAATTTGTGCTCAGTAGGAGTGAAAGCTCTTAATTTCGCAATAAGCAATCAAGATTTTTTTCTTTTTTCATAGTCAAAGAAAACAAATGTAGAGTCAAGGGAAGGATTACCATGGGTGTGTAAATAGTTTTAATGAGGTCATTAGTGATGAACAAAGAATGCCATCTTATAACACAAGAACTGCTGTGTCTCTTTGTCAAGGTGGACATCCCTACTCTGGCATCCCACATCCGTCCATCGCCCAGGGGACCCCAAACCAGCGCCAAACGGCAACATCGGCCCACTGCTGGGAACCAGAGAAACTACAGAACTGAATTATCTTCATTCGAAATATTGGAAACAATTTAGCTTGATTTCGAGATTTGAAGCTATATTTAAAGAATTCCCATTTTGACAAAACAGATGTAAAAACAAATTCCAGTTGTGCTTAATGGACAGTTATTTTTTTTTTTGCCAAAAGCTTTCCTTTAATTGGTAGACCGGCATCTCCTATATTTGGCGTGTTTAAAAAAAGCATGTTTATCAACCATGCATCCACAACAATTTTCAGTATCATGTGGTATAATAGCAACATTTTAACGTATCAACGGCCTTTAAAGCCCAAATACACTTTATGCCTAACTACAGTCCTACAATATATACTAATTGAGAAAACCTGGATCTGTTTAACAGTTATACTGATTTCAACTTTTGCTAGGTTACATCCTAGGATGGAAGGTGTTCAAAAAATACACAACTTAAATCTCTTAAAACAATCCTAAAAAAAATTAAAAATAAATAAATAAATAAAACGAAATCCTGATTCTCCGCTCTATAGAGTAAGCGTAAATTCAAGCTTGTATTGCAAAAACTGTTAAACTGGTTTGTTTCTTTAAAAAAAAGTTGACCAATTGTTCAGGTTGGATATAGCGATCATTACATTCCCCTGACAATTTTTATCTTTTAGGTCATCATGCCTATTGTAGGATAATAACTCTTAAACTTTGGAAAGGCTTGCAATTGGAATTGCATTCTCTTTAAATAATTGACATTTTTACTCAGGTTGGGCGCCATTGAAATTGCGATGGGCATTAATTCAAGCAGTTTTGCAATGCGGGGGGTGGTTAAAATCATGTGATTCTGTTGGAATCTCTATTCAATCTGGGTGGAATAAAATGTAGTCATTAAAAGGATTGGTGGCCAGGAAGGGAAAGATGTGCAGTTTACTCTCGGACTAATGGATGATCTTTTCTTTAAGTTTATACATGGGCATGGTGAAGGGGTGCGGGTAAAGTTAGTAAATATTCTGCATTAAATTTGGTTTTGGTTGGGGGGTTTTTGTTGGTTTTGTTTGTTTTTTTTTGGTTTTTTTTGGACAAGTCTCACTTGTTGCCCAGGCTAGACTGAGCTGCCGTGGCATCAGCCTAGCTCACAGCAACCTCAATTAGTCCTGGGCTCAAGCGATCCTCCTGCCTCAGCCCCCAAGTAGCTGGACTACAGCATGCGGCCACCATGCCCGGTAATTTTTTCTATAGTAATTTTAGTTCGGTCATTAATTCTTTCGGGTAGTTTATAGTACGAGACGGTCCCGCTTGGGGCTGTTTCGAACTCACTGACCGTTGAGCGTATCCTCTGCGTCGGCACTCCAGAGTGCTCGGGCATAACAGTTTTTAATCGCTTCATTATTAATAATGAAAAAGCAGGAAGATGTACAAGGGATCACTTTTAGTAATTGTCAACGTATGATAACTTGTACATTGTAAAACACTAAAACTATGAGGTAAAGTTAAATGGCAGAAAATTGCAGATCACTGTAATTGCAAGCTGAGAATAAATTTGCATGCTTACAGGAGCAGGCCGGGTTGTGTCTTCTGGATGGAACTCCTGGGTTAAATCACGTTTAGGGGGCAAATTCTGGGTGTGAGGTGAGCATTTGCTTTCTCTAAGTTCCCTTCGCGCTTGTCTTGTCACAAGTCCAGGGGACAGTTGAAAACAGTTCTCACTGTCGCCCCCTCAAGACAATTATGGAGCGCATTAATATGGAATCCATTCCCATTGGCCTTAAGGGATCTCTCTGTCTCTCTTCTCTCCCTTCTTTCCTCCTTGTCTTCTTTCTCTCTTTCTTTTTCTTCTGTTATGTCGAGTTTTCTCATCTCTGAGGGTCATTGGCTCCATAACAATTTTCCCTGCGACGAGAAGCTAGGAGCAAAAGGCAAGAGGTCACTCCCGCCCTTCAAGCCTAATAGGGGAAGGGCAGGTCTTTTCCTCTGAGTGAAGGCTTTAAAGGACAAACAAAACTTTCCTTTACTGATGCTGGTTCTTATTTTAAGTAGCAAAATTCGTCCTTTCTCCACCCATTTTGATCCCCTACCGTGTCTCCACGAAATAAGACAGGGTTGTATTTATTTTCCTCAAGAAGCACACCTAGGGCTGATTTCAGGGGGATGGTCTGTATTTTTTTAGAGTACTGGTTACCCATCTGCATTCGATTCAAATACAGGGTGAAGTCATCTCTTCATGGAACATCATCCTCACTCTCCAGACGAAATCCATCCTGAATGTCTTCCGACTCTTTGCCTTTAGGAGCCACTGGCCCTGATCTCTCCTGTCGAGCCACGTAGAGCTCTCACCCGGGGCGGGTTATGAAAGGGCTGCTCCTGTCTTTCCCGCTCCGCGGACGACACGCATGGTGTGGCGAGATGCGCTGCCCAGCCACGCCCCTCATCAGGCTGTTTCATAGCACACCATAACCAGGGCTGATTTTTCAAGCCCGCCCATCAACTAGGCTGTTCATAGCCACGGCCCCTTCACCGGGCTGATTTCATGCCCACGCCCATCACAGGCTGATTTTCGATGCGACGGGGCATCACCGAGGGCTGATTTGCCAAGCCGGGCATGGGCCATCACCAGGCGATTTGTTTATAGCCCACCCCTCGCCATCACAAGGGCTGTTCCATAACCACGGCCCATCACAGGGCTGATTTTTTTCATAAGCGCCCGCCCACCAAAGGCTGGGATTTTCATTGGCCACGCCACCACACGCTTGATTTTCATGACCACGCCCACTAGGCGCTGATTTTCGGGTTTAGGGCTTCTATTGTGCACAAGCTTAGGACATTCCTGCTAGGGGCTGGATTTTATGGGTAGGGTTGATTTCGGAACCGGTATTTATTCTCTGGTTTTGTAGTTGCCTTTGGGGGTGGGGCAGTAGTTGGGTGGGGAACACCCATCCCCGGAAGACATTGAGGCTGTTTGAGTTCTCTTTTGGGGGTGGGGGGGGGCGTGCAGTCAGCCCAGTGACAAGTGTCCCAGTCATGCTCCTCACACTTCCTCTGCACTCGGCTGGCTCTAGCTGGCTCTCTTCTCCCCGGGGGGCTTCCGAACTCAGACCTACAGCTAATAAAGGATGGCCTGTACTTGATTGCCTGAGAAGGCATGGGGCCGCTCTCTTCATATCAGTTACAACAATAAGGCTTCGTGGGCAAATCCACGTGTATATTCTTGCTTGTTTGATCTGAGCTAAAAGGGAAAACCAGCCTTTCGTTTTGGTGTCTGACACGAGACTCCGGGTCTGTAGCTCATTCTCCTGCTGTAATTTCTTCCATCTGCCGTATCGTACACAAGGGCAGAGAAACCATTCACAAGCTCAAGTGAATATATTTTAGGACAAGGCGAGCCTAAGGGAAAGCCATGAGAGGTAAACTTCGAGGAATTACCTGCTCACTGACTTTGGGGGATGGGGCGAGTTATCAAAAGCAAACTTGTTTTTTCTGCATAAAAAAATGTTCTGGCCGATTAGATTACAATCATAGATTGGAAAAATAAAAAAAAATTTTAATTTTTAAAAAATATTAAAAAAAAAAAAGCAAACTTTTTTTTTGCTGCATATTTTCCTAATGCTGCGGTTTTATAGCTTGAACTATTCGCCATCTTGGGCACGGGCCATGGGAGAGTTACATGTTGCCAGGCCACTGAAATGTGTGCCATTTGGCCAGGGGAGCTGTGTAATTAGGCTAAAAATTAACCCATCACATCAAGTGGCGGGTCAAAGGTTTTTTTAGCATTTGATCTCAAAAGGTTGACCCACCAGCCTGGGATCTAGAAATGGCCAAGACTTTCCAGAATTGCCATTATCCGATGAGCAAGGTCTCATGATGGCTTGACACTTTAAATTACCTGAAGCTGGTTGAAACTACGTGGCCAAAGCCCCAATCCCGACACTTCTCCAGTGAGGCTCGTTTTAGAGACCTGACTACACACAGGAGAGTTCCTCGCATGGTGCACAGCAGGGCCTGCAAAGTCTGCCATAAATCACTCGACTTCTCATCTTGTGGCGCCACGCGGTGGAAATCCCTGGGGGAAGCTCTGGGCTTAAGGTGAGAGACACCTAGCACGGACCTTGGGCACACGGGACTGTGCAATGAATGTCACTCTCCTTGTATTTCAGCGCTCCCTCTAACGGTCTCTGAAGTTGTCCGGGGTCGGCGACGGGGGGCGGCCGCGGGGCTGGGGGCGTGTTCCATGGACTCCTCTTGTGTTAGTGTTACACTCCCATCTTCCGCCCAGTGTGGCACCCCACCCTGATTGTAGAAGTGTGCCTTGGCCTTCCCATGACATTCCCGTGATCCATTCCCATGGCCATGCCCATGTCATTCCCATGTCATTCCGCTGCGTCATTGTCCCCTCGTCATTCCCGATGACATTCCCCGTCGATTCCCATGGCCCGTTCCATGGTCATTCCCATGAAGACCATTTCCGATGGATTCCATGATCATTCCCTGGGTCATTCCCTATGGCCATTCCCGTGATTCATTCCATGGCCATTCCCATGTCGATTCCCTGGCCTTCCCCTGGGGTCATTCCATGATCATTCCCTGTCTTCCCGATGGGCATTTCCCATGGTCATTCCCTTGGTTATTCCCGATAATCATCCGATGGTCATTCCCTAATCATTCCCAGGGCTTCCCCTGGTCATCCGATGATCATCCCAGACAATTCCCATGGCATTTCCCATGGATCATTCCCAATGCCATCATCCCCCCAGGGAATCCCATGTCATCCCCATGATCAATCCCGATGGCATCCCCATGATCATCCCCATGATCTTCCCATGGCTCCGATTCCATGGTCATCCATGGTATTCCCCATGATCATCCGAATGGTCTTCCCCGATGGTCATTCCCATGATCATTTTCATGAATGGATCAGATGGTCATTCCCGATGGCATTCCCTATGATCAATCCCTGCAATCAACGGCTCAACTCCCTATCGCATCCCCATCAGTCATTTCCCCATGATCATCCCCATAGTCATCCCCGATGATCCAATCCCCATGTCACATGGCCATCCCATGGCATTAAACGCTGCTTCATCCTTTGGCATGAACTGGTTCTTCTCATTGGCCTCACTCCCACGACTACTTAGATTAAATCTCAAGAGGGAATTAGATATATACACGTTATGGGTTTTTACAATTTCCCCAAGTGACACAGCTTTGACTTCATGAGGGGCAGACAATATTGAAGGGATAGAGGGGTCCCACTTGGGTGAGGAAGGTTTCTTGATTTTCTTTAATAATGCATAGAGGAATTCCTATGTTACTCTAACGGAAAGTGTAGGTAAAAACCATTTTGTAGAATAGACACTGCTGAGACATGAGTCGGTTACTTCAAAGAAATGTAAATATAAGGAATATGTTTCCCTGTAGATTCCCCGAGTTTGTCGTATTAAGTATAAACGAGTCCAGAGACCAGGACTGATATTAAACCACTAACATCGTGAAACTCATGAGCTCCATGGTTAAACCAGGATATCATGAATTTCGTCGTTGGGGTCTCAAACAAATTTTGAGAGTTTCCCTGCCTTTCATTCCTTCTCTGCACTAACACCGGTTCTACATCACACTATATGTAGTGAACAGTCAGAGCAACACATAAAGAAACTCTTATCAATAGTGCCGTATGATTTACAAGTGAAATTTTCATGAGATAATTAAGATATCTTTCATTGTAATGGGAGAAAGAATAACTCTGGGTAATGCTTTTGATTTATTTATTTATTTTTGAGACAGAGTTTCACCTGTCGTCTGGGCTAGAGTGGCATGGCGTCAGCCTCGCTCACAGTAACCTCAAATCGCTGGCCTCAGCCGGATCTCCTGTCTCATCCTCCCGCAGTAGCTGGATACGGCATGGCGCCACACGGCCCTGGCTAATTTTTTTTCTATACTATTTTTAGTTGCGCCAATTAATTTCTTTCTACTTTTTAGTAGAGGAGGGGTCTCGCTCTTGCCTCAGGCTGGTCTCGAACTCCTGACCTCGAGCGATCCTCCCGCCTCGGCCTCCCAGAGTGCCAGGATTATAGACGTGAGCCACCGCGCCCAGCCTTTGGTAATGTTTTAAAGAAAGTTGCTTAACGTAAATACATCCTAATAATCAAGCCCAGACTAACAAATAAGCACACATTTCTTTCTGGGTATTATGATCTTTATTACAAAACAAAATATTTTACGTTGAGGTAACATTTCCAAAGGTATTTGTCAAAAATCAGTTGAATTTTATATACAGAATCTTGCTGTGTGCAACCCACGTAAGGAATGGGAGAAGAGTTTTTCTAGCATTGCACACAAACTGATTTTTAGAAAACATAAAGCTAAGAGTTATCTATGGAAAGAGGGATTTCTCTCCCTCTCCCCTCCCCACCCCTCCCATGATCAGGGAGACGATATTCATGGGAGATCCACAAAAAAACAAGGAACAGGATACACTGGTTGGGAAAAAAGAAAAAGTTCTGTTTATCCCAAACACCTCACCGTGCCATAATTTGAAGGGTTTTTTTTCACAAACCAAATATTGAATCATATAGTATTTGCTACTGCTTATCCCAAGAATAGAATTCTCTGGTCTTCCGTGGAGAAATTCTATGCAAACTTCCAACCCTGATGTCTTTCCTGCCCACAAGCCTTCCCTGATTCTCCAAGGCAAAGTTTGGCCACCCTCCCCAGTGTCCCCATCTATGCTGTCCAGACCTCCGATTTGGCCTCTACCATGCTAGATTGTAACAATTCTTATTTTTCTTGTATAGCTCCCTCCTTAACTCTTTAGCTTTATCCCTTCTATAAGCTCCTCGGGAGCAAGAAACAAGTCATTTTTTGGTTTTTTTTTTTTTTTTTTTTTGACACAGAGTCTCACTCTGTTGCCCAGGCTAGAGTCTAGCTCACAGCAACCTCCAACTCCTGGGCTCAAGCGATTCTCCTGCCTCAGCCTCCCAAGTAGCTGGGACTACAGGCATGTGCCACCATGCCCGGCTAATTTTTTTATATATATATATATTTTTTAGTTGTCCAATTAATTTCTTTCTATTTTTAGTAGAGACTGGGGTCTCGCTCTTGCTCAGGCTGGTTTTGAACTCCTGACCTTGAGCGATCCTCCCGCCTCGGCCTCCCAGAGGGCTAGGATGACAGGCGTGAGCCACCGCGCCCGGCCAAGAAACAAATCTTAAGCTTCTTTCCACCCCCAGCACCTAGTACAGTGCCTGGTATATATCCTAGACCCTCGGTAACTGTGCGTGAGGTTTAATGAGTCAGGGGCCACTTGAGCTGCGACGTTATAATGCAACACTGTCCCTTGCTCCCAGCCTCACCGAGCGTGTCCCTGTGTCACTGCACGTTATTTAAGGCTCTACGAAATGACGACACCCTAGGAACAAGTATATCGTGTAGCAATTTCTTTCAGAAAGAAATGCCTTCTGGTTACCCTTCTGGTCAAGACAAGAATAAATTATGAGTGTCACGAGGTCCCTACTTTCAAGCCCCCGGGCCCCCCTGGCTAGTAGCCGTCCTGGCAGTTGTTGTCGTCTTGGTCCCCGATGGGCTTGTTGTGGTAGGCGTCCACCGTCAGCTTTCTGCTTTCTATCTCGACGGTTCTGGGCCGGCCGTCTTCCTCGCTGCTCGAGCGGCTCTCGGCGGTGGAGTCCCCGTCTTCCCCGGACGGGCTGCTGCTGTCCCTGGAGTCGCTGTCCCGGCTGGAGCTGTCCTCGTCCCCCGGGGGGGACTCTGGGCTCTCGGAGGAGGAGGAGGAGGAGGAGGAGGAGGCCGAGGCCAGGCTCTCGCTGGACTCGCTCTCCGAGCTGGAGGGGACGGTGGCGCCACCCTCCTCGCTGGACTCGCTGGAGTCGCTGTCACCCCGGTCCTCTGCGTGGCTTTCGGTGTCATCTGGGTTGTCCCCCCTGGACTCGGTGGCTGCCTCCTCCTGGGACTCGCTGCTGCTGCTGCTGTCGTCGGCCTCTGGGCTGGACTCGCTGCTGGGCTCTGGCGTGTGGTGGCTGTCCTCCCGGGACTGGCTGTCCTCCCTGGCCTCCTGGGACTGGCTGTCCTCCCTGGCCTCCCGGGACCGGGCCACTTCCTTGGAGTCCCTGTTCTCCGTGGAGTCACTCTGGGCTACCTCCACCGTGTGGCCCCCGTCGGGCTCCCCTGTGTCATCTTCTTCCTCCGACAGGTGGGACTTTCTGGGGCGCTCGCCGTGCCTTCTGGACCCCGTGGAGGTGACACCGGGGCTGTTCGCTCTGGAGCCGCCCCTGTCGCTCCTGCTGCCCTGGGGGTCGTCGCTCTGCATGCCCGTGTCCTCGGACTCCGAGCCTTCCCCGTGGCTGCCGCCGCCCAGCCAGGGCTCCTCGCTGTCACTGCTGTTGCTGGTGGCATCTCGGGCACTCTCGTCCCCCTCGCTGGTGGTGTCGGCGGCCGAGTCCTCGTCGCCCCCCCGTCTGGAGTGCCCCCCGTCCTGTCCCTCTTCGGGCCCGGGGCCACGGCCGTCGTCCCCAAGGGTGTCATCTCCACTGTCATCTTCGTCATTGTCCTCGTCTTTCTCGGCTCCTCCGCGTCCCCCCGCGCCCCGGGAGGGGCCGCCGGCCGGTCCCTGGACATGGTGACGGGCGTCGGGGCCCTCCTGGGACTCCGGGCTGTCGCCGGGGTCTGCGTCGGCCTGGAGGTCGGGGTGGACAGACACAGTCAGGGCTCGGGGACCCACAGAGAGGGAGCTGGCCTGCCTGTCTGAGCTCTCTGCCGCCTTCTATTTTTATTTTTTATTTTTATTTTATTTATTTATTTATTTTCATTTATTTTACTTTGTTTTTTCTTTCATTTTTTTCTTTTTTTTGTGTGTGTGTGTGTATATATTTTTAGTTGCTCAATTAATTTCTATTTTTTTAGTAGAGACGGAGGGTTTTGCTCTTGCCCAGGCTGGTCTCGAACTCCTGACCTCGAGCAATCCTCCCGCCTCGGCCTCCCAGAGTGCTGGGATGACGGGCGTGAGCCACCGCGCCCGGCCTCATTTTTTGTCCTTAAGCTGCTGAGGTGTGGTTAACTGCCACCTTCTTGTGAAGTCCCTTCCCCTGACCCAGGCAGGTGTCCTTAAACTATGGCCCGGGCGGGGCCCCATGCGGGTGTTTTTGCCCATTTGCTTTTTTTGACTTCAAAATAAGATATGTGGCATGGGGCGATATAGGTAAGCTTAACGCCTGTGCCCCCACAATGCGCTAAAATAAAAATAAATAGATAAATAAAAATAAGATATGTGCGGTGTGTGCATAGGAATTTGTTCATAGTTTTTTTTTTTAAAAAAATCTATAGTCCAGCCCTCCAACGGTCTGAGGGACAGTGAACTGTCCCCCCCGTGTTTAAAAAGTTTGAGGACCCCTGCCCATGGTGAATTTTCACTACTCCATGTAGACATCTCTACCAGAGCTGACCCACCATGGTCGTTCCATTTTATACAGGCTCCTTTCACTCAATGCTGCAAAAATTTTCTTAAACACCTTTCTAGAAATCACATTTGATAAAACTCCCAGAGAATTTTTTTCTTTTTTTTTTGTGTGTGTGAATGAGTTGGTTTATAATGCTGACTCATCAAGTTGTTTGGTGTAAAACAATTTTTTAAAAAAAAATACTGAGTGATCTTAAAATGACCCAGATATTTTTTTTTTCCTCTAGAGGAGAAAAAAAAAAATATATATATATATATATATATGTATATATATATATATATTAGGGCAGGAGAATGAAACCTGTCTCTAAAGTGAAAATAAAATAGCACAGGAAGGTATACAAGGACAGTCTGGAAAGTATCTGGCGATGGTTGGCACAAGGAGAATGGTTACATGGCCGGATTCTTTCTGGAAGGCCCCTGTGTACCGCACATGCGTGGTAGAGTCGCCTGGAAATGGTTCAGCAAGAAGACGGCAGCCAGCGTGACCGCCAAGACAGCTCTCTGCTAAGTGGGAGGTCAGAGAGAGACAATTCCTCTAAGTAAAGCAGGAATTTTTCTCTGCACAGAGAAGAAAGGACATTGCACTCTGGAAAAACCTGCTGTCTTTACCCTACAACAGAGCATACTGGGGCTTTATGGGGGAACTGAACATGGTGTAATCCACCACCCCTCATTAAACACGCCTCACACCTCTCTCGAGCAGGGATTCTTGACCCTCACTCCAGAGCTTAGAAAACATTGAGGCGATAAATCCCAACGTCCCCGGGAAAAGAGCGTTTCCCCAAGTCTAGGCTTTTAAGTTTCTAGAAGGTTCCTCCGATGCACCTTTCGTAAATAGGGATAAACAGCCTAATAATAACTCATCTTCCAAATCTGGCTGAGTGTAGACTGCAACACGGGCCAAAGCTTCAGGGAGAAACCCGGTTCCTAGACTCTCCCCATGGGGCCCCATGGGATTGAGTCTGGTCAAAGTGATAGGACAGTTCAGAAAGGAATGACACTTAGTCTTAGAAAAAGGAAAAAGGAAGGCAGGTTTTCAGTGAAGGATTATAAGCTAAGACTGCCTGTCTCGCTTCCAGGGTTGCAGAAAGAACTGTTTTCAAGACAGAGTCATTACTAAAGTTTTCCTCAATGCTCTCCTACTCCTATCCTCTCCTCAGCAGAATTCTTTTTTTTGTTTTTTGAGACAGAGTCTCACTCTGTTACCCAGGCTACAGCAGCCTCCAACTCCTGGGCTCAAGCGATCCTCCTGCCTCAGCCTCCCTAGTAGCTGGGACTACAGGCATGCGCCACCACCATGCCCGGCTCATTTTTTCTATATATATTTTTAGTTGTCCAGCTCATTTCTTTCTATTTTTAGTAGAGACTGGGGTCTCGCTCTTGCTCAGGCTGGTCTCGAACTCCTGACCTCGAGTGATCCTCCCGCCTCGGCCTCCCAGAGTGCTAGGATGACAGGCGTGAGCCTCCACACCGGGCCTCCCCTGGCAGGATTCTTGACACAGAGGGCTCTCCAGGCAGTTCTCTGCCTGATATGAACTGCCCATTTGTAAAAGCAACACTGTAGTTTGGTGAATGAGCTATTCCTTGCCTAACATCGCCAATGACCATTTGTGTGTGTATTTTTTTTTTATTATTTTTTTTTAGCTAGGAGGGACATTTAGGGTCACAGTGGCTGCAATCTGGCTTCAGTGATTAAAAAAAAAACAAAAAACAAAAACACACGAATACATATCCACATCTGAATTCTCCTCACTCATTTTCCCTTCTCATTTTCCGGGACTATTTAGCTAGCATAACCACTGGTTAGAAAATGTTATATTTAACACGGTTGCCAGGTAATTTAATCTAACATAATTTCCTCTAATTCCTAAGTAGCTTGAAAAGTTAAGAAAGGTCTGTTTAATTACCTGTTCCTCTGAGCTAATTGGACTTCCTTCTGATGACTCACTGCTCTCCTAAAAGGGGAAAAATAAAATGTTTTTCTTTTACTGATTCCTCAGGAAAGAAAAAAAAAAAGGTGATACCCATCAACTGCTTCTGGTTTGAATTTACTGCTTTCAAAATGGTAAAAGGTGACAGAAAGGTTGTTCATTACTTCATGAGATGGATATGACAAAAATAAATGAGATATCCCCCATAATATGCTGAAATAAAAATAAATAAATAAATAAATAAATAAATAAATGAATAAATGAATGAATGAATGAGATAGGGCCAGGCCAGGTGGCTCACACCTGTAATCCTAGCACTCTGGGAGGCCAAGGTGGGAGGCTCGCTTGAGGTCAGGAGTTTGAGACCAGCCTGAGCAAGATCGAGACCCCGTCTCTACTAAAAAAAAATAGAAAGAAATTAGCTGGACAACTAAAAATATATAGAAAAAATTAGCCGGGCATGGTGGCGCACACCTGTAGTCCCAGCTACTCCGGAGGAGGCTGAGGCAGGAGGATCGCTTGAGCCCAGGAGTTGGAGGTTGCTGTGAGCGAGGCTGACGCCACGGCACTCTAGCCCGGGCGACAGAGTGAGACTCTGTCTCAAAAAATAAAAAATAAAATAAACGAGATAGTTACCAAGGCTGGTGTGGATGCCTGAGCCAAATGACCCTGCGAAAAAAGAAGGAAAACAAGTTATTCCTTCAGAGATGGGTCATGTCATTGCAAATATATAAAATAATTTTAGGAGATTTTTTTTTTCGGTCTCTTGGTATATATTTTACATTTATATAAGTAAATATGAGATTTTATGGTGAAATGGCTGAAAAAATGAAGGTAAAATAACTAATGGCCTGAAAAGACCTCGGGATATTGAAAGATCTAAAAGATTTTTGTTTCAGATACTCCACTTACAGAGAAAATAGGCTTTCTCTGAAGCTGGCTGGTCGTACAACCTGGAGGAAATGTAACGTAGGGAAAACAGCATTGAAACCCAGAATCCAGATTTCAGTTTTAATGAACTCATTGGTTTTGGTGTTAGCACTAAAAGCCACAGGTTCCAGGAAACCAGTAAGAGCAGGTGAACTAGGATGGTCGGTCACTCTATGTGAATGTGGCCAATTCACCTCACCTGTCTGATTGGGCAGCTTGTTACTCATAAATTAAGAAAATGAACACTCAACTGTGCTTATCTTACAAAATTGCCATGAGCATAGAATCAACTAATGTCTATGGAAGCCTCCTGAGAACTATTCAATGTGAGAAATGGTCCAAAGAAATGGTCCATTTGGAGACTATCCGCCTTACAAAATTAAATGGTTGAAAAAACTGAATTGAGAAAGCCATTAAAACCTTTCTTTAGGCTGGGCGCGGTGGCTCACACCTGTCATCCTAGCACTCTGGGAGGCCGAGGCGGGAGGATCGCTGAAGGTCAGGAGTTCGAGACCAGCATGAGCAAGAGCGAAACCCCTGTCTCTACTAAAAATACAAAGAAATTAATTGGCCAACTAAAAATATATATATAGAGAGAGAAAAAATTAGCCAGGCATAGTGGCGTATGCCTGTAGTCCCAGCTACTCAGGAGGCTGAGGCAGGAGGATCGCTTGAGCCCAGGAGTTGGAGGTTGCTGTGAGCGAGGCTGACGCCACGGCACTCACTCTAGCCTGGGCAACAGAGTGAGACTCTGGCTCAAAAAAAAAAAAAAAAAAAAGAAAAGAAAAAGAAAAAGGAAAAAAAAAAAGGTGTAGATTCTGGAGCTAGAGTGGTATAAATTCAAAGTCCGGCTCTAACACCAAGTAGCCATGCAACCTAGATAAACTTATTCTCTCAGACTCAGTTTTTTCACCTGTAAAATGGGAAGAAGATGTAACACCTGATTCATTGAGTTGTGAATAAAGTTAATATACGTAAAGCACTCAGAAATATACTATGCAATGATCATTGAGTCATTGAGAGTTAATGACTGCGTTATTGGGAGTCCACACTCAACAAACATCAACCCTCATTCCAAAGACTCTACCTAGTATCTTCTCATTCTTCTTTCTTTTCTCACCTCCCAGGACTTGACCTCCTGGTCCCCAAGACATCTCTTGTTAAAACAGATTTGGGGTCCTAATCTCTCCTGGACAATCCCTGTTCATTGTCATCTGTCCCTTTCTAAAATTGTATACATCCATTACAAGAAGAAAGCTAAAAGGACAACGCTTACTCGCCAAATTATACCATTGTTGGCATGTAAGCGTTATTTTCTGATTTGAACCAGAAAGTGTAGCTTTTGCTACCTCTAAGTTTATCAACGTGCTCATAAAGTCACGAGTAGTTTCAGCATTTGCAATAGAGTCAATTTGGTTATACTAATAATATACTAAAATTAAAATATTTCTAATAGCCATATGTCTACTCACCTTCCACTCTTTAGAATGTTCAGAGTCATCATTTTGATACCTGGCTACCTAGAAAATTGAGCACACATGGTCAGCCCAGATGGAAATTTCTGAAGCAGCAGTTATTAACACTTTACAGAATTTGGAGCAATAAGGGCTTGTTAAAGATCTTATTTCTGGGCCCCATCCTTAGAGTGTCTGGTTAATAGGTCTGGGGCAGGACCCAAGAATTTGCAGTTCTAACAAAGCCCTGGTTGCTGTGGGGCAGAAAAAATGAGAATCGTGGCTCTATGAATGGCAACTGAACAGAATAAGCAATAACTTACGTGCTATTTTAAAGAAAAGAGCTTTCTAAGAAACTACTGTTTTTAGCTGGCTGGAACAAACACAGACACTTTGGCTCACAGCATGTTAAAATTAAAACGTGGAGTTTTATGTATAAAAGGGTTTTTGTTCATATATCCCTACCCTGGTACTTACAGGGAAAGCACAGGCTAACCCCCAAAGGAACATGAGCAGGACACTGGGCCTCATAGTTGGGTGTGAAGTCGCCACCTATAATAAAAGACAGAGATGTTTTCCCCCTTGTTAAAGAAATAAAGTAGCTTCAACTTTTTAACAGTTTTTTTTCCTATTAAAAAAAACTCCACTGAGCGCGGTGGCTCACGCCTGTCATCCTAGCACTCTGGGAGGCCGAGGCAGGAGGATCGCTCAAGGTCACGAGTTCGAGACCAGCCTGAGCAAGAGCGAGACCCAGTCTCTACTAAAAATAGAAAAAATTAGCCAAACAACTAAAAACAGAAAAAAATGAGCCGGGCATGGTAGTGCATGCCTGTAGTCCCAGCTACTCGGGAGGCTGAGGCAGGAGGATCGCTTGAGCCCAGGAGTTGGAGGCTGCTGTGAGCTAGGCTGACACCACGGCACTCACTCTACCCCAGGCAACAGAGCGAGACTGTGTCCCAAACACAAAAACAAAAAACTCACCCAAATATCCATCAACTGATGAATGGATGAATAAAATTTACTATATCTATAAAATGGAATTTTATTCAGCCATATAAAAAGTAGTGAAGTGCTTGCAAGAAGTAATATTTTCATGGGAAAAAAGTAAAAAAAAAAGAAAGTATTAATTTTTAAAAAATAATTAATAGGCCGGGCGCGGTGGCTCACGCCTGTAATCCTAGCACTCTGGGAGGCCGAGGTGGGCGGATTGCTCAAGGTCAGGAGTTCAAAACCAGCCTGGCGAGAGCCCCGTTTTTTTTTTCTCTACCAAAAATAGAAAGAAATTAATTGGCCAACTAATATATATAAAAATCAGCCGGCATGGTGGCTTGTGCCTGTATCCAGCTACTCGGGAGGCTGAGGCAGGAGGATCGCTTGAGCCCAGGAGTTTGAGGTTGCTGTGAGCTAGGCTGATGCCACGGCACTCACTCTAGCCTAGGCAAGAAAGCGAGACTCTGTCTCAAAAAAAAAAAAAAAAAAAATAATAATTTTTTTAAAAAGTAATGAAGTGCTAATTAAGACATGCTACAAAGTAGAGGAACCTTGAAAACATTATGCTAAGTGAAAGAAACCAGACAAGAAGATGACATTTGTATGGTTCCATTTATATGAAATGCCAAGAATAGGCAAATCTATAGAGACAGAAAGTAGATTCGTGGTTGCCCAGGGCTTTGGGGAGATGGGGGGGGCTGAGGGGTATCAGCTAAGGGGAACAGGATTGCTTTTGGAGATGATAAAAATGTCCTAAAATTGATTGTGCTTGACAGTGTGGATATATAAAAGCCATTAAACTATATACTTCAGCTGGGTAAAGTATGTGGTATGTAAATTATATAACTCAATAAAATGGTTTAAAAAAACCCCTTACTCCTAAAAAATAAATTGAAAACCTTTTAACAGTGAGCTCTATAAACACATAAAATATGATACATGGGGGAAAAAGTAAAGAAAGGGGAATAGAGAAATTTCTGGTCATTCGCTTTTATAATAATTATATAGCTTGGTATGTCAGAGCAACCTAGCACAATTATTCCCCTAAAAAGCTACATTTATTGACACCATTGATAGGTGGTGGGCATTTATCTTCATACACAAACACACACACTCACACACACACACACAATGGCTTCTAAGTCACATTTATAACTGTATAGTAATGTCTACACAAAATATATTGTTGTGCATTTTTTTTTCTTTATCTACAACAGGTGCAATATGGCAGGCTTCGTATTAGGGTTCCAGAAAGCTCTTAATATCTACTGGGACACATTTAATCATACATTATGCATGATTATGCTAAATTCTTTTAGCTGTCATTCCCAGCGCCAAAGGATTTAGGGAAGATTAGAAGTTTGGCATACGCTTGCGAATCATGCTAAGAGAAACATGGCAAATCAAACGATTTTTCTGGAGGGCAGCCTCATTTCACACTTCAAGAACTGGCGATTAGGAAAACAGTGTGTTCTCCATCTAAAAATAGATACGCTAGATGCTAATGTAAAATCGTTGCTGAAATGATTTTAAAGGAAAACAATTTACTCTGAGCTAGGAATTCCTTGTTGCTGTCTTAACACGCTTGTCCAATGGACTTCCATGTTTTTGCAAAAAGCAATGCAAGTTTATTAAAGACTGCAAGTTTATTAAAGACTTCACTTTTGTTGATTTGCTTCTTTAAATGTTCAATATGTACCATATTATCGTAAGGGCTAAAAAAAAAAACCAATACACCAAAATGAAAGCTTCAGAAGCAAGTATTTCTCTCTTTCTCCTGCCTTCCTGTCTACGGCCTCTCTTTCTCCTCTAAGGTTATCTATAGAAACTAGATAGGCTCTTCCCCAAGGTGGGACATAAACCCATAACACCTTTTCTTCAAAACCAGCCATAAAACCTAAAAATAGTACTCTATCTCTCCCCACCTTGCCTCCTATGCAAAAACTAGCCACAAAGAATTTATCTGATCTACCTTGTTTGATTGTAGGTCATATAATCCCAGTTCCAAAGAGGGTCCTACCCTCTGCCCAGAAGGAAGGAATGGGTCTCAGAGAGGCCAAGAAGAATCCAGAGAGACAGGCCTTGCTGGGTTTCCCAACTCAGCCTAGTGACATTGGATCATACCCTTTTTGTCTAATCATATTTCCACATTTCTGTCCATGTTTTGTTGAACCTAAGCACAAACATGGACAGTTTCTTGTGTCTCTTTGGGTTTTCATTCTGAAGGCTCCTGTGTCATGAAAAACTACGATCAGATAAATTCATCTGCCTTTTGTGCTATGAACCTGCCTTTGTCAGTTGATTTTCAGTGAACTTTGGGAGGGTGAAAGGAAGTTTTCTCATGGCCCCTATGCTAGTGATAAGAGACATAAATCAAAGATTCTCAGTCTTGGCTGTGTACTAGCATGGCCTGGAAAGATTTTTAGAACTACCAATGCACAAATCGTGTCCAGGGTAATAAATCCATTCATGGGTTGAGCACAGGAATAGGTTTGTTTTTAAGGTGCCCCAAGTGATTGTCTAGAAATCTTTTTGTTTTTTTAGAGACAAGGTCTCGGTCAGTCACCCAGGAAGACATAGTGCCTGGTACAATCATAGCTCACTGTAACCTCGAACCCCTGGGCTCAAGCGATCCTCCTGCCTCAGCCTCCGGAGTAGCTGGGACTACAAAGGCATGCGCCACCATGCCCGGCTGATTTTTCTACTTTTGTAGAGATAGCCTCTAGCTGTGTTGCCCAGGCTCCTCTTGAACTCCTGGTCTCAAGTGATCCTCCCGTCTTGGCCTCCCAAAATGCTGGGATTGCAGGCATGACTAACCATGCCTGGCCTAAGAAATAAGAATGTGTTACTCAATAATGTCTGAGACACTGGGCTAAAGAAGCCATCTAATCTTAGTTTTTAAATTTATTCAAGAAAATAATACAAATCGTAAAATAAGGAAAGAAACAATCCTCATTTCTACTTTTATATAACTCAAATGGTCAAACAGAGCCTCTCATTTGATACTATGTCTCCTCAATGTAGTTATTCTTCATTTGCATTATTTTCTTTATTCTAATTCAGCATAATGCATATTCAGTCCTTATGTTCTGATATTATTTTAATTTCTTTTTTAAAATCCTTCAGCTAATATCAACAGAGAAAAATATATGAAAATGCCCAACTGTACCTAAAATGAACCTAATTCAACGGATATTACTTCCCTTTACTTCTCACAATCAAAACACTTTTTTTTTAAGTTTTAAGGTTCATTTCTTTAGGAAGGCAAAATTTTCTCAGATATGATAGTGTCCAAATAATTGCACTCTAATAGTTTCAGCTTCACAGATCAAATGAAAATTGGGTGGTTCACCATTTTAATTTTTAAGGTGAAATTTGAGTAAGGTGATAATCTCATGATTCTCTGAAAACTAGCAAATATTACGGCCTTAATAAAAGACCAATGACTATTGAGTTCTCCTGTATTTTCTTTAGCTTCGCTATTATCTAAATAATTAGAAAATGAGGGGATGCCGCTGTGCATTTATTTTATACCAATGAATGTTGTATATTTTCCCAAAGAAGTGCATGCTTCCAGTGTTCAAGTTTCTTAGGGATGAATTATTATAAAACATGAAGAAGACGCACTAAGTTGCTCAGGCTTCTAGAAATACAATTTATCACCCTGACCTAAAGCGATAAGATCTCAAATGGAAGTCTGGTAAACTAAAATAAAAGATACTCTAGAGTTCTAAAAGAGCTGATGTTTCCTCTCAAAGAATACAGTCCAACCTTAAGCATTAAAGAAAGTCAGATCTTAAACCCTAGGTTGAGTTTTCGATTTAGTATTTTTGATAAGAATAGTCGTAATAGTTGAAGTGCATTTCCAAACAAGAGCTCTAAAACTTTATAAATTTTTTTAGCTACTGTCCTCAAAAAAGTGGGAGCAGATATATTGTTCTGAATAATAAAGCCTGAAAAATTAAGAGTCCAGAACTTCGTGTTCTTCATTGATTGGTTGATGCCATTTCTATATTCTATGTGCTGCCATTCTAGAATGAGCCATTCTAGAATGAGAGTATATAACAATATAACAAAATGAATTGTTTTCCCAGAGTTGAAAAGATCTAAATGTTTAGGATCTGGAGAAGGAAATTTCAGTCCAGATTGCAAGTGTAACCAAAACTTCTTTGGACTGTCAAGTAAGGAAACTTGTTCTGGAATTTCCTCGAAGTTAAGATTCACTTGCAAAGTATCTTTTATCTTCTTTTATGCAAACTGCAATAAAGGAAACAGGCCAAAAGAAGGAAATTAAGGTTTGAAAAATCACAGGCTCTCTTTACCCTTGGAAAACAATACCTCGTGTTAATTGGCTTATTTTTTGCCTTCATATTATCATCCTCAAGAATACTAATGAACAAGAAATTCCTATGTCAACAGTCAACAAATAGTCACAGAGAATATGCAATGTGCATATAGTAAGCTGGTCTTATAAAAGTAAAATTACCCAGGTTCCAACTAACCAAAACTTGTTAGAATTCATTTCATTATTTCTCTTTGAAAATAAAGTGAAGCCTGGCCAGGATATGAACTCCATCAGGAATTCAGAGAAATAAACAAACGAGAAAAAATTTCCTGTCCTTCCTATTGTGATTGTCTCGAAGTCAGTCAATATTACCATCAATCCAATATTATATGCCTTCGACCACAGTAAAAATAACTCTAAGGTGCCCCCAAATTAAACATTAATTTGAAGCCCCCTAACAATTTGAGGACATTGTTCTACATCGCCGTTTTGGGGTAGGTAAGGGGACCAATGCCCTTCAGAAAATTGTTTGTTTGTTCCCATGTTTTTAACCAACAAGGTTAAAGTGGGATAGTTGAGTCTCAGTTAAGCTGAAAGGTTGATTAACCAGAATTTGGTGCTCCTGCAGAAAACAGGTTGCTTAAAGTATTTCTATCACACATGGAATCTTCTAAATGTCATATAAGAATTCATTACCTGCTCCTACTCTCTTGTATAAAACAGATACCTCTGATATAGATGGAGAAGTGGAATAAATACAAGCAAATAAACTACATATGGCCAGGAGTGTGTATGTGTGTGTATATATGTGTGTGTGTGTATATATGTCTTCTATACTAGGAAATGTCTTAATAAGCAATTATGTTCAACATTTATTGAATTCTGACTATATGGAAGGCATCATGCTCACCTGAACAATACAAAAAATATTCGAATTATCACACCCATGGTTTATTTCAGGGGCCTTAGCATTCATTTTTCAGCTCCTTATTCAGCCCATAATGAATATTACTAGATGCTCTCTAGATGAATGATATTCAATGGCTTTTAACTTTAAAAAAAATAAAAAATAAAAATAAATAAAAATAAGTATTTTGAAAGTCCTGCCGGTCTAGCTTAGATTCTTTCACGATGTCTTCATAGCCTGTAAACATCCCCCAGTAGCCATGCAAACTAATTGAAAAAGTTTCATTTGTTTTGCTAATTAAAGGTAAACTTCCAAATGACCTTCCATCTGTCTCCTGTTCCATAAATTTTCCCTTTCAGAAGGATCATGCAGAGATCTAATTAAAACGCTACCAAGATGAATTTTCTAATTAAATTTTACATGCTATTAAAAAAAAAAAAAGCTACCAAGAAAAACACCTGGCTCTATTGACTTAACATGTCATTTTAATATCATTATTTGCTGCGGCATAAACAACAGACACAAAAATGGGATGATTATTATTATTTTTTTTTTTACCAAAATTCAGCCCTCCCCATGTTGTCTCTGCATGGCATAATGCCTTTTGACATGTATGCATATTTAATATTTTCCAAACAACACAGGAAAAGTCATTAAAAAAAAAAAATGAAATGATGAAAATGTCTTACCCTTCTTAGTTTGCAAAGACTTTTTTTCCCCAAGAGTCTCAAGGAGCAGGTTGAAGTTGTGACGGACAAACTCTGCACCCAGTCTTGCTACTCTGGACACTTCCCCAGTAGCTCAGGAATTTAAACTCTACTGCAGCTCTTCGCAGCCAATCAGCTTCGGGCTGGGGGGGTGACTGCCATCACAAGGTGTCACCGGGACCCCAGTACACCCACACTTCCTCTAGCTGGCAGGGGCAGATGTTCCCTAAAAAGCTCTTGTGGTTCCCAAATGACTAGACTAGTTTCCATTAAATTGAAGATCTCCCTAAAGCTTTATTTTGGTTTCTAAATATATGTCCTTCACATTCAGGGCTTATGAACATGATAAACAATGACCGAGTCTTCCACCCACCTGCAGATCCTAGCAGACCCAAGGATGGGAAAGGGATGGGGGGGTCAGGGGTGGGGAGACAGTTTCCTGTTAATGTACATTTCCAGGTTGTACATGAAGGAAGCTACTAAAATACTAGACTTTTCTTTTTCTTTTTCTTTTCTTTTCTTTTCTTTTCTTTTCTTTTCTTTTCTTTTCTTTTCTTTTCTTTTCTTTTCTTTTCTTTTCTCTTCTCTTTTCTTTTCTTTTCTTTTTTTTTTTTTTTTTTTTTTTTTTTTTTTTTTTTTTTTTGAGACAGAGTGTCACTCTGTGGCCTGGGCTAGAGTGCCGTGGCATCAGCCTCGCTTACAGCAACCTCCAACTCCTGGGCTCAAGTGATCCTCCTGCCTCAGCCTCCTCCCGAGTAGCTGGGACTACAGGCATGCACCACCATGCTCGGCTAATTTTTTCTATATATTTTTAATTGACCAATTAATTTCTTTCTTTATTATTTTTTAGTAGAGACTGGGTCTCGCTCTTGCTCAGGCTGGTTTCCAACTCCTGATCTTGAGCGATCCTCCCACCTTGGCCTCCTAGAGTGCTAGGATGACAGGCGTGAGCCACCACGCCCGGCCTAGACTTTTCTTAAATCGTTGGTATTCTTTTTTCTTTTTTTCCCCCTCTTTTAACAACTTCTACTACTCATTTTTCCCCTCCCTTCTCCGTATCCTCCTATACACCCAAAGGCCCCAAATTCCTACTAATCTAATGAGGTACCCACTTACAAAATTCTGCAGTGATTGAAAATGTGATAGCACCTCCCTTAATTAACTGTTGTTTTTAACCAAAAAGAATTAAGATCTAGCACTTCATGATTGCCCCTAACTGGTTGCCCCATTATAATGACTCTTTGAAATCAGAATTAGATTAAAGGGGTCCCTCATACTAGTGGGGTAGCACCCAGAGAAAGTGATCTTCAAGAAACTCTACACCATCCGGCCAGGCGTGGTGGCTCACGCCTGTAATCCTAGCACTCTGGGAGGCCAAGGCGGGAGGATCACTCAAGGTCAGGAGTTCGAAACCAGCCTGAGCAAGAGAGACACCCAGTCTCTACAAAAAAAAAAAATAGAAAAAATTAATTGGCCAACTAAAAATATATAGAAAAAATTAGCCAGGCACGGTGGCGCATGCCTGTAGTCCCAGCTACTTGGGAGGCTGAGACAGGAGGATTGCTTGAGCCCAGGAGTTGGAGGTTGCTGTGAACTAGGCTGATACCATGGCACTCTAGCCCAGGCAACAGAGTGAGACTCTGTCTCAAAAAAAAAAAAAAAAAAAAAAAAAAAAAAAAAAAAAAAGACTCTAAACCATCACTGAAAATGTAATGAAAAGGATAAAATAATATTTACCAAAATTCTTTTCGGGGAGTGCACAGAAAGTTGGTGTAGCAAGCTGGAAATGGGTTTGGTACCTCCCAGAGAGCTTGCTCAAGTAACAATAGAATAAGCACTGGATCAATATTTAAAGAATATAAGCTACTGGGCCCAATTTCTTTAATAGTAGGGATGTTTGCTTTGTATATTGGTCTATAACCAAAGCCCTAACACCTAGAACAGCTCTCGGGTCATAATAAACACTAGATATTTTTTGAGTGACTGAACCCATTCATCTGGAAAGGAGCCAAATTATTAGCTTCATTACAATGCCTCCATGACTCACTCTGACTTTTTTTTGAAAGTGTTTTAATTTTAGCTGATGCTCCTAACAACCTGGATCTAGATAACTGGGGTGCCTAAGTCTACCCAGGAAACTAATGTCAAATATATGGATTGTTCGTTGTGAACTACAACATGGGGTAGAAGGTAGAAAATGAGGAGAGAGAGGAGCCTATTTTCATTCAGATTGGTTAGAAGGGCCACTTGGGTGAGTTGTAAATTCTCTGTGTTCCATTCTTGTTCTGAATTACATTCCCTGGTGGTTTCATAGGTTTTTGCCTGAGGTCTGTCCTGGAAGAACCTTATAATCTTATGTCAGAGTGGATTTGGGGAAGATTTTGGCATATAGCATTCCAGGACGTTGATTTTAGACTCTCTCCCAATCCTCATACAAACAGAGGAGCAATTAGATAACAAAATGTAAAACCACAGACAACATTTACAACAAAACTAGGTATTTTGTTATTTGTTGCTACATTAAAAACCACTCCAGTACTTTGTGTCTTAAAACAACTACCATTTTATTATCTCTCACAGCTACAGTTATCTGTGGACTCAACTGGGCCAGAACATTCCAGATGGCCGTCACATTCCAGATGTGACCGTTGTCTGGGAGCTCAGCTGGAGCTGTTACTCTGAGCACTTCCGTTCTTCACGTGACCTCTCCTTGTGGCTTGGTCTTCTCAAAGCATGGTGGCTAGAGCCCAAGAGCTGCCCAGAATGTCACTCTTCTTACATTCTATTGGTCAAATGAGGCGATCCAAGATTCAGAAGGAGAAATAGTGTTTACGTTTTGATGGGAAGATCAGAATGCATGTAAAGAGAGCAGAGGAAATGTTGGGGCAGTTTTTTGGAGATTAGTCACCATACTGAATGATGAGTTATACCCACAAATTCCAAACAGTGTGAGGCTGAGGGCAAACCACCATCTGCCATAAGACCTAGAATGTCTATGTAGGAGTCAGTAGATAGACATGAGAACAGGAGAACAACAAAACAGTCAATAATTATTGCCAGTGGGTGCCAATGGCACATAACAACATCTGAAGGATCTGGAGTGTTCTAGATGATACAAATTCTCAAAATGGAGCCACCACAGCTGCTTCCCAGGACAGCTCCATATAGAGGAGAAACTTCTAGAAGTAGGAAGAAACTTGCACAGGATATAGGTGGTAGATAAGGTACTTTTTGTAACAACCTGTATGGAACTAGAGACCATTCTTCTAAGCAAAGTATTGCAAGAACAGAAAAAATAAACGCCACAGGTATTCACTATTAAATTGGAACTAATTGATCAACACTCATGTGCACGTATGGTAGTAAAACCCAACAGAAAGCAAGTACGTGGGAGGGGGGAGGAGGGGACCGGTAAATTTACACCTAACAGGTCCAATGCATGCTACCTTCGTGATGGGCACTCTTGTAACTTTGACTCAAACTGCACAAAAGCAACACGTGTAATCAAAATGTTTGTACCCCTGTAATGTTCTAAGAAACAAACCAGACAGCATGATAGAGTTTTCTAAGATGCATATGTACCGTGTTTCCCCCAAAATAAGACAGGGTCTTATATTCATTTTTCCTCAAGAAGACACCCTAGGGCTTATTTTCAGGGGATGTGTTATTTTTTTTAAGTATGGTACAACAATCTACATTGATTCAAATACAGTGAAGTCGTCTTCTTCTGGAACATCATCCTCACTCTCCAGACCCCGAATCCCATCCTGAATGTCTTGTGACTCTTGTTTCCTTTAGAGCCACCGGCCCCGATCTCTCCTGTCGAGCACTAGAGCTCTCACGGGGCGGATGAGAAGGGCTGCTCGTGTTCTTTCCCGCTCCGCGACGACACGCATGGGTTGTGCAGATGCGCTGCGCAGCCACGCCCGTCACTAGGGCTGATTTCCATAGCCACGCCCACCACTAGGGCTGATTTTCATAGCCACGCCCATCACTAGGGCTGATTTTCATAGCCACGCCCACCACCAGAGCTGATTCTCATAGCCACTCCCATCACTAGGGCTTATTTCCATAACCACGCCCACCACGAGGACTGATTTTCATAGCCACGCCCATCACCAGGGCTGATTTTCATAGTCACGCCCATCACTAGGGCTGATTTTCGGGGTAGGGCTTCTATTGCGCAAATGCTTAGACATCCTGCTAGGGCTTATTTTATGGGGAGGTCTTATTTTGGGGGAAACACAGTATCTAAAGACTTATACCAAAAGTCAGAGTTCAGCTGCCAATGGGATGGAGAAGAACAGAAGGGGTGTGTGGATTGAAGGTAAAAGGAAAAAATTCAGCATGTCATAAGCTGAAGATAGTCAATAAGTCAATTATCTGCTACCCGAGGCAAAATGATGGTGGATAATATGTGAAAGGCTAGAAGTATTACCTATCACTTCCACTCACATTCCATCGATGATAATTGCAACACGAGCATTTCTGAGTGCAAGGAGAAGGGGGGTCATTCTGAGCTGGGCAGGGTGCCTCCCTGAGACAGCTCTCCACATCCTACAATAAAGAGCACACGTGTTTGGTGGAAAGCCAAATCTTCTGCCTGGCTGCTAAAAGCTGCTGAGCTTAAGGACGTGTTCAAAGATTTATAGCACAAGGAATTTGCCAACCAGCAGATCCAGCTCAAATGAAGTGAAGCGGTTTGCTATTATTGGTAACTTGCATGGATTTTCTCGTTTAATGCTTATGCTAACCCTGTCAAATAGGTATTATCATTATCCAAAATTAAAAATGGAGAAAAGTGAAATGCCAAGAGGTTATGTAACGTGTCCAATGTCATGCAGTCAGTGAGTGAAAGAGCCAGGGACTCTAAAAATTATATTTTTGAAGTCTAGATTCCCCAAGCTCCAGGGGACATAAGAAAGTTCTTTAAGCCGTCTTCTTCTTCTTCTTCTTTTTTTTTTTTTTGCCCAGGCTATAGTGAGTGCCTTGGCGTCAGCCTCGCTCACAGCAACCTCAAATTCCTGGGCTCAAGCGATCCTCCTGCCTCAGCCTCCCGAGTAGCTGGGACTACAGGCATGCACCACCATGCCCGGCTAATTTTTTTTCTATATATATTAGTTGGCCAATTCATTTCTTTCTATTTATAGTAAGACGGGGGTCTCGATCTTGCTCAGGCTGGTCTCGAACTCCTGGCCTTGAGCGATCCTCCTGCCTTGGCCTCCCAGAGTGCTAGGATTACAGGCGTGAGCCACTGCGCCCGGCCATAGAAGTATTCTTGAATACTTTCTTACTTGCCTCCCCCTCTCACATCTTTAGGATTTTAGGGAGCTATTATATTGGCTCCTAGTGTCATGTTCTCAGTGTTTGGAATGTCATTTAACATCCTGTTTATTTTCTATTTTCACCAATGGTCTCTAAACCTTCTTGGAGGGTAGTCTGGAGGGTAGACACTTGTCAAGAGCCTGCCATGTCAGGCACTGTGGTGGCCATGGTGATATAAGATGAACCAGGCATAGCTTGGGTCCTAGACCTGCCAGTATTCTAGAGCAGTATGTCCAATAGAACTTTCTGGAATGATGAAGTGTTCTATCTCTGCACGGCCCAGTGTGGTAGCTGGTGGCCATTTGGTAGCTATTCAGTCTTAACATGTGGCCGGTGAAACTGCAGAACCGAGTGTTTAATTTTATTTGATCTTCGGTCATTTAAATTTAAATAGCCAAGCATAGCTAATGGCTACCATATAAGGCAGCTCGGATTCAGAGCATAACCCACCAATTTCATTATTCCCTGGTGCATACCCCCTGAAAAATGGATGCTTCCACCCACCAGAAGACATGCACAAAATATTCACAGCAGCGTTGTTCATAATACCCAAAAAAATGCAAACAGCCAACGTGTCCACCAACAGTAGAATGGTTGGCTAAACCATGGCTGTGCAAATTGTCATACGTTTTATGTGATACAAAATGTACATCAATGAAATGGGAAAAAAAACAGACTACCACAATCCACAGTGACATGTACGCGTCTTAAAAGTAATCATTGAGTTAAAGAATATAAAACCAGAAGAAGCCATATTGTATGCTATCATTTATGTGAAGTTCAACGTTGGACAAACCCACACGATAGTATTTTAGGGTGCATATTTAGGTAGTTAGTGAAAGTATAAAGAAAAGCAAGAAAACGATCCTACAGATACTGAGAGTCGTCTCGGGGGAGGGGTTGTGTGTGGAGTCGCTTCCAGAAAGTTCGCGCAGCATTCTTTTTTTGTAACTTGGGTAGCAGCTACACAAGGATTTGTGTTAAAAGTTTGTTAAAGTTGTGTATTTGCTTTATGCCTTTGAGTATGTGCATTATATTCCATAGTATTTAAGGTAAATATTCTGCATTTTAAAAATTAATATTGAATGTGGTCTTTAAGAACAGCTCTTCTGTGAGCTCATGGTGTAATTTCACCATTTTTATGGGCATTGCTTTTGGTTGCTTTTTCTAATGTTAAGTAAAAAAAAATCTGTAACATTTTATATAAGAGAATGCTTTCAGTTTTTGAAAATGCTTTTCTCTTCTCCATAATGGTAGTCAGATTAATTTTTTGTTTTGAGGCTTGGGAGTAGATGAAATTTTTTTTTTTTTAAATTTTCTTACCTGCAAGAAATTTGAAAATTTCAGCTGACTATTGGGAGACCGTTTTTGAATTTACAGTGACACAACTGGATTATTTGGAAAAGGTTGATTTCAGTCTGCCACGAGAATTGTTTCTCGTCCAATCTGGAGACCTCAAGATGTTCTGATCTTGGTGAAAATTTCCGGTAGAATAAAAATAGACAACACTGAGTACACTGTGTCCCACGTCTTTCTTTGCCAACTTTAAATAATGCTTAGACTAGATTACAGTATCAGTTCTCCAGCTATTCCTACTTGGGGACTTCCTTCCTACAACCCTTCTTGGTCAACGAAAGGATTCCAGAATGGTCCATTCTTAATTTGCGAAAGCAAAAACATTGGCCTAGAAAAGAGCAGCTTAATCCTGAACTAAAAGTTTCTAGCAGTGGCAGACTAGTCCAATCTTAACAAAGATGTGTGAAAACCTTCCATTAACGCTGTCTAATAAGATGACAGAGTGATAAAATCAAAGCATTTCAAATTCTATAAAATACCAGGCAAGTGATTGTTGGTTCTGGATATGAACAAACCTAATGGGACACATTTTCTCCCAAATGCTTTATTCTTACTTTTGTTCATGGCTTCTTCTTTTTTTTTTTTTTCTTCCCTTTTTATCCAATTAGGATTTTTCATTTTTCTAATAAAACATGTAATTTTGGCAAACCAGTTTGTGCATATGTTTCTTTAAATCTAATTTTTTTTATTTTGGCATATTATGGGGGTACAGATTTTAAGGTTTCAATAAATGCCCATTTCCCCCCCTCCTCCCCCCCAGAAGTCTGAGTCTCCAGCATGACCATCCCCTAGATGGTGCACATCTCACCCATTATGTATGTATATACCCGCCCCCCTCCCCCCTCCCACCTGCCCAATACCCTATTACTGTAGCACCTATGTGTCCACTTAGGTGCTACTCAGTTAATACCAGTTTGCTGGAGAATATATCTGGTGCTTGTTTTTCCATTCTTGGGATACTTCACTTAGTAGTATGGGTTCCAGCTCTAACCAGGAAAATATAAGATGTGCTATATCACCGTTGTTTCTTAGAGCTGAATAGTACTCCATGGTATACATATACCACATTTTATTAATCCATTCTTGGATTGATGGGCACTTGGGCTGTTTCCACAGCCTTGCAATTATGAATTGTGCTGCTATAAACATTCGAGTGCAGGTGTCTTTTTTGTAGAGTGTCATTGGATCATTTGGGTAGATGCCCAGCAATGGGATTGCTGGATCAAATGGTAGATTCATTTGTATCGCTTTAAGGTATCTCCATATTGCTTTCCACAGAGGTTGAACTAGTTTGCAGTCCCACCAGCAGTGTAGGAGTGTTCCTCTCTCTCCGCAACCACGCCAGCATTTATTGTTTGGAGATTTTTTGATAAAGGCCATTCTCACTGGGGTTAAGTGATATCTCATTGTGGTTTTGATTTGCATTTCCCTGATGATTAGAGACAAATCTAATTTTTTTTTTCTTTCAGTGATACTAACAGTGGTAGACAAATCTAATTTTTATATGTACAAAAATATTAATCAGGTGCACCATCAATGTGTCAGAGGATAATAAGAAAAGTGATAATGAAATGGATCTTTTCTTGCCTGGAAGTTACATCAACTATATACTTTGCCACACTGGGGTGTCTATATTTGATGAGCCTAAGCAGAATGACCATTGACACCTTTGATAACAGTAATTATTATGTAGACAGGTAAACATTTCACTTAGCTATGCATTAAGCATCATGTCATATTATTTTGTCCTCAGTCCTTGGTTTGAGCTATGTGTTTAAGAATTCACACGAACCAAATTGAGTTGTCCTTCTTAAATACAGATGTATTTAAGAGAAAAATGTAATTTATATTAGCAATGTAAAATTGCTAATCTTCTCAAATCTTTTTTACATTCCCATTAATTGTAGGCCAAAAAAGAATTCCTTCTTTCTTGACAATAGAACATTCACATATCTGCTAAGTTCTTTTTCTGCATACATAAAATTACATACATAAATATCGATTATAATCTATGTGCTCATTTTAATATATTTCCAATCCTATTTGCAACAATCTAATCTAATGCTACTTCTCCCTAATGTTTTTAACTTTTGAAAACTTTGCATTTTATTCTTCTATTCATCGACCTCTTTCTTTCTTCTTTCTCTAGGTGCCTGTTAATATAATCAAGATCAGATAGACTCCTTGTAGGCACTTTGTAAAAAGTTAATATTTCATTCCTTGCATAATTTAAAAGAATTGATGGGCTTGTCCAAGATCATATTTATTATTATATTAGATCAAACTATTTGAAATTACTGAGGTTTTTTTTTTAGATTAAGTTGTTTAAAAACACCATCGTAATGTAGCAAGCAGCATTCCCCTACCCTATTTCCTTCTCATCTCCCTATCTCATCTTGTTTTATGTGATTTCTCTGTGAATCTTATGCCCCAGGTATACTGGTCTAGTCATTCTATCCGTCAGTGCTATCAGACTGGGCTGGGAAATTTCAAATCAGAACAGGGTGAGGAAGCTGGGCAGAAACCCAGTTAAAAGATCGGGTCACTCAAAAGGGACTGTAGCTTGGGGACAAGGTAAGAGGGTCCATTTAAGGCCGGGCACAGTGGCTCACGCCTGTAATCCTAGCACTCTGGGAGGCCGAGGTGGGCGGATCGCTCGACGTCAGGAGTTCGAAACCAGCCTGAGCAAGAGCGAGACCCTGTCTCTACTATAAAAAGAAAGAAATTAATTGGCCAACTAATATCTATATAGAAAAATTAATCGGGCATGGTGGCGCATGCCTGTAGTCCCAGCTATTTGGGAGGCTGAGGCAGGAGGATCGCTTGAGCCCAGGAGTTGGAGGTTGCTGTGAGCGAGGCTGATGCCACGGCACTCACTCTAGCCTGGGCAACAAAGCGAGACTCTGTCTCAAAAAAGAAAAAAAAAAGTCCATTTATTGGAATCAGGATATTAGGACAAGACCAGAATGCTACACATAAGTATCGGTCTGTTACAGTATCTCTTGCCTTTCGTTCAAATTGATCTCAAGATTCGGAAATAAGAGTTAAGGCCGCAAAGAAGCATTCAGTGGTTTCGGCTCGGGAAAGTAGCAAGGTGGTAAGAGCTGGGGACCAGCTGTCTGAGACTGAAATCTACTAGCATGTGGAGAGCCAGGGATGTCAGCCTCAGCACAGCAGTCCCCGACCAGGGGTTTGTCTGGGTTCTCACATGGCTTCCCATCTGGGAATTAAATTCCTCAAAGGACAAAGAGTTTCTTCCCTACAGAGATTTCTTTATCTCTTTGAAGGGAAAAAGACTAGGGGGAGGCCGGGCACGGTGGCTCACGCCTGTCATCCTAGCACTCTGGGAGGCCGAGGCGGGAGGATGGCTCGAGGTCAGGAGTTCGAAACCAGCTCTAAGCAAGAGCAAGACTTCTGTCTCTACTAAAAATAGACAGAAATTAATTGGCCAACTAAAAATATATAGAAAATTTTAGCCGGGCACGGTGGCGCATGCCTGTAGCCCCAGCTACTCGGGAGGCTGAGGCAGGAGGATGGCTTGAGCCCAGGAGTTGGAGGTTGCTGTGAGCGAGGCTGATGCCATGGTACTCTAGCCCGGGCAACAGAGTGAGACTCTGTCAAAAAAAAAGAAGGGAGGGTAGCACCAGTTGCAAAGTTCAAAATAATGGGGCTCTGTAAATTCAGTGTCCCGTGCTAGAGTTGGCACTGTGCCAACCAATGGAAAACAGAACGAATTTAATGTCCTGGTGATTTTTAGATTCTATATCATTTTTCTGAGCTACAACAGTGTCCCATAGGAATTAACTCTTTTTTTTTTTTTTGCATCTGAACCCAAGATCCCCGTTCAGAGGGGAGAGGTTGGGAACACTCTGTTATTGACTTGTCTCATTCTCTAGAGGATTTGCTCCCAAGCAGCCGTGAATGGATCACTGAGAGAACACAGTGATCACAACGGTATTTTCATCTCTGACTGCACTGTTCTCTTCTGTTCCGCCTCCTTTTAGGGAAAGGAAAATTGTCCCTGGTTATTTTGGTCTAAAGTTTTTCAAAACTTCCATTACAAATCACAAAGCAAGTTTGACTTCTGGGACATTCCACTCCAGTTAATAGTTTCAACTGTCTTTTATATGGTGAGGTATGCTTTTATAAAGGTTATCTTTTTTTGTTGTTGTTTTTTTTTTTTGGAGACAGAGTCTCACTCTGTTGCCTGGGCTAGAGTGCTGTGGCATCAGCCTCACTCACAGCAACCTCCAACTCCTGGGCTCAAGCGATCCTCCTGCCTCAGCCTCCCAAGTAGCTGGGACTACAGGCATGCGCCACCATGCCCGGCTAATTTTTTCTATATATTTTTAGGTGGCCAATTAATTTCTTTCTATTTTTAGTAGAGTTGGGGTCTTGCTCTTGCTCAGGCTGGTCTTGAACTCCTGAGCTCAAGCGATCCTCCCGCCTAGTCCTCCCAGAGTGCTAGGATTACAGGCATGATGAGCCACTGTGCCTGGCCTAAGGTTATCTTTTAATGTAAGAAGCAGATTGTATGATTACAGCAGCAATGACAAAACCTCTTACTACGTTTCCTGATTCATGGTATGAGCAGGTGTGGAAGGAATTCCCAGCCAGGTGCGGAGGACAAGACCAGCTCTGAGTTAATTTTAAGTTAAGTGTTAAGATCTTGCATCTTCAGTCCCACGTGGAGTAATAAACCATGCAACCAGAAAGAAATCTTGAATTCCCAACAACTCTACCTGCCCCATCCCGAAAGACTCTTGCCTAAGGGTGACGGTGTTTCTTTGGCTCTTTTGCTGTGGTGCAGATAAATCAGAAACCATCCCACCACTGTTTTTTGCCTTCCCCCTCCATATGTACACCCTTCCTTCTTTCTTTTTTATTTTTAAATCTCTGCTTCCAAAGTGGGAACGAAGGTTAGAGATTTATAAGGAAAAAAGTGAGTGTGAAAAACAAATGTAAAATGACTACTAGCAGTAATGCTTTTCTAAACCAATGGCTTTCAAACATTTTTAATGGCAACCAACAGTAAGAAAAACATTTTACATCATGCCCTAGCATATGTGTACTTGGATAGACATACACACATACATATTTGTGTACGTATCTATATATGTACACATATAGATAGAGATGACCGAGTTTCACTAAGCACTACATATGATGAACTATGATTTTTCTTTTTTATTCTTTCATTTTCCAAAATAGTTGTCATGATTCACTAAATTAATATTGTGATCTATTAAAGTAGTGGAAACCTGCAGGTTAAAAAAATACTGCCCCTACAGGCAATATTAGTAGATAGTTTATTAGGCTCTATTCCGGAACATTACTCAAAATAAATTTTGTCTCCTAACCCCAGAGTTCTTGTGTTCAAAGTATCTATGTTCTTTTGGAGTCTGTCTGCTCCATTCTTGCCTCAACGATCTAGAAGTCGAAGCAGATGTGATTATTAAAGAAAATCAAGGTGGGGGCGCGGTGGCTCACGCCTGTGATCCCAGCACTCTGGGAGGCCGAGGAGGGAGGATCGCTCAAGGTCAGGAGTTTGAAACCAGCCTGAGCAAGAGCGAGACCCCCATCTCTACTAAAAATAGGAAGAAATTAATTGGCCAACTAAAAATATATAGAAAATATTAGCTGGGCATGGTGGCGCATGCCTGTAGTCCCAGCTACTCGGGAGGCTGAGGCAGGAGGATCGCTTGAGGCCAGGAGTTGGAGGTTGCTGTGAGCTAGGCTGACGCCACGGCACTCTGGCCTGGGCAAGAGAGCGAGACTCTGTCTCAAAAAAAAAGAAGGAAAAAAAAGAAAGAAAAAAGAAAATCATGAACACAGTCGTTCTTCATTTCTGAGATTAGCCCTGATTTTGAACACCCTCCACCCCTGAAAAAACTTCTTAAGGCGAAATCTTTATAAGAACTGGCTAAAATGTATCCATCTCAGGCTATTATCTCAGCTAATAGCTGCCGAGATTATTCTGAGACTGGAAATGGCTTAGAAAGTGATGGAACACTAAAAGCAGATTAAATACTTTAGGGCATTTCATAAAATGAAATCAAAATTGTTGTAGGAAAACCGAATGAGGTTACTCTGTGTGCCATGAACCAATATTTAAGACATATTGTCAAGCTGAAAAATGTAAGAGGAGCACATTGTGTAGACTTCCACATATTTTTAAATATTATATGTGCATGTAATATTTTGGAAACATTTTACAGGATGTTAGTAATAGGAATTGCTTTTAGGGGTGAGAAACAGAGGCCTGGGAGTCTACACTGGTCAAGATTTAATACTTTTGTAATAATACCTTTTTATAGCATTTGAAATTTTTATTTTATGTATATACATATATTGCTTTTTCAATTAAAAATAGCTAAGTTGTAAAAGAAACAATATTATACATCAGATTTTGTGATGGAGTGGGTAAATATTTAAAAACTCATTAGAATGAAGAGAGCAGTTGTATAAATAGATACTTTAATAACACCTAAAATTTACCTCTTTCATTTACATCTTGTACAGCTTACAAAGAGTTCCACATCCATGGCCTGAGTGCTCGTAACAATCTTTGAAAATAAATGTCACAGAGACTAAAGGTAGTGCTTTACAGATTGAAACAAAATGCAACAAACAAACCCTGAAGTTTAAAGGAATCAAAAACCTAGATAGAGCATATTTTAAGGAAAGAAGTTTGGAGTCATTACCTGACTGTGATTTAGCAGAAACCTGAGATTTTACACTATTGAGAGTTACCAAAAAGTTTACTAATAATATTTTTAGAGCTTTCAACAATATTCCTTGCAATGTTGATCTCTTAACTAAGAAATTCTTCCATAAAGGAAGGAGGAAGGAAAAAAAACCTCAACAACTTCTCGAAACTCTTTGTGTAAAATATGCCTAATATTAGACCATAAATTGTCAGCTAATGACTGGTTGGAAAATTAAAGAAGTTGCATGCATAAATTCACTATATAGATTTCTAGCTTTGCATGTGAACATATCTAAGATAATTGCCTAAATGGAAAAAGTGGGAGATTGCAAAGCATCTCTGTTGAATCTCGAAAAATACCCTGTAGGTTTACGAGTTAGGGTCAGAGTGTCTCCAGGTTCCCTGGAAAAATCAAAATTTACACCTCCTGTCTCCATGTAATTCCTCATATCACCCCTTTCACTCTCACAAATTCCCTAGTTTAGATGACAAATTATGTCTCCACCCTGTTAAAATGTCACTCCGTATTCCGATACACCATTAAGATCCTCATTTTCTAGGGTCTGAGCTTCACCTCGAGCCTAAGAGTTACCCTCATTTATGCAGAAGCTGAATGGTCTTTGGTCACATTGTAACTGCATAAATGACCCCCAAATAAGAAAGAGAAGTTTTCCAAAGCATCATCCACTGGCAATGTTGGCTTTATTAAAGAGATTAATAGTGGGAAGGGATTCTGAGGGTCTGGTTTGGAAGTTTGGGCACATCGAGGTTTGAAAGGAAAATGGGAACCAAATTTGACTTGGCGAGACTGATGTGAAGAGACATAATTGACACCACTGAGCAGAGTTCTAAACATAGAGCTCGAAAAGTGACACTCCGCCAAAGCGATCCATTCATGTATTCATTTCCTTATTAATATTTGGACAGTCGCTATTGGAATCCAGACACTGTTCCGAGCATTGGATCCGGTTTGTCGATAGTTTTAGACGCTTTGTCCTAAATTTCCAGTGGCTTGCCAAAATGTCATCTTGCATATCAGATTTTAACGCCAGATGCTATCCATCAGATTTTAAGCATCAACCAGCCTCTGAATTCTTTTCTGACGAGCACTCTTTAGAATTTCTGTAATTTATAATAACTACTCTGATCATTAGAAAGATTATTGCCGTGGCCCAGATAAGTTAAATAGTTGCTGTGATTTTTTTTTTCATGTTACAAATATATTTCTTCCTTATAAAAAGCAGATAAATCAGCAGGCAAGCTGGATTATCACAGAATAGCATCTTTTACTGAGTGGTAAGCAGCCCGTGTCTGCAGAATACATAATTACTGGAGGCTGAAGGCAAAGCCACCGTTGTTTGTAAGATGTGTTTTCTCGCTACGTTCTCTAAAGCCTATGACATTTAAATTGAAATTATTTATAGTGATTACTGGAGGTTTCTGTGTATTGTTCTTTTATGTTTCGATTTACACTTTTTAACACAATATTTTCAGAACAATTTCTTTTAACACGCATGTACCCAAGGTCATGCATTCAGATTCTCTCTATACAGGTGCAGGGACTTGGTTCCAAATCCGACAGTTTGACTCGATTCCCCTAATTGTTTTTGTGGGTGTTTGCGGACGTCCTCTGTTCATCTCTCCCCTCCCTGTGCTTTCTCGGGCATCTCTGTCTCCCACCGAGTACTCGCCAAGTGCTCTGCGAGTGGGATCGTGTGGGGTTTGCCTTTGTTCTAATCATCACTGGTTGAGTGGTTACTGTCGCTGCCTTCACTGTCACTGTCACTGTCACTGTCACTTCCATTGTCGTTGCCATTACCAGACTTGCTCTGGCTGTCACGCTCATCACTGCTTTCAGAGCTGCTGTCACTGCTGTCACTGCTGTCACTACTGTCACTGCTGTCGCTGCTGTCACTGCTATCACTGCTATTGCTGCTGTCACTGCTGTCACTGCTGTCACTGCTGTCACTACTATCACTGCTGTCACTGCTGTCACTACTATCACTGCTGTCACTACTATCACTGCTATCGCTGCTGTCACTGCTGTCACTACTATCACTGCTGTCACTGCTGTCACTGCTGTCACTGCTGTCACTACTATCACTGCTGTCACTACTATCACTGCTGTCACTGCTGTCACTACTATCACTGCTATCACTGCTGTCACTGCTGTCACTGCTGTCACTGCTGTCACTACTATCACTGCTGTCACTACTATCACTGCTGTCACTGCTGTCACTACTATCACTGCTATCACTGCTGTCACTACTATCACTGCTATCGCTGCTGTCACTGCTGTCACTACTATCACTGCTGTCACTGCTGTCACTACTGTCACTGTTGTCACTGCTGTCACTACTATCACTGCTATCGCTGCTGTCACTGCTGTCACTGCTGTCACTACTATCACTGCTGTCACTACTGTCACTGCTGTCACTACTGTCACTACTATCACTGCTATTGCTGCTGTCACTGCTATCGCTGCTGTCACTGCTGTCACTACTGTCACTGCTATTGCTGCTGTCACTGCTGTCACTGCTATCACTGCTGTCACTGCTGTCACTGCTGTCGCTACTGTCACTGCTGTCACTGCTGTCTGATTTACTGTCACTGCTATTGCTGCTGTCTGACTTACTGTCATTGTCACTGCTATCACTACTGTCTGATTTGCTGTCACTGTCACTACTGTCACTGCTGTCACTGCTGTCGCTACTGTCACTACTATCACTGCTGTCATTGCTGTCACTACTGTCACTGCTGTCACTGCTGTCACTACTGTCACTGCTGTCAGTGCTGTCGCTGCTATTGCTGCTGTCACTGCTGTCACTACTGTCACTACTGTCACTGCTGTCGCTGCTATTGCTGCTGTCACTGCTGTCACTACTGTCGCTGCTATCACTGCTATTGCTGCTGTCACTGCTGTCACTGCTGTCGCTACTGTCACTGCTGTCACTGCTATTGCTACTGTCACTGCTGTCACTGCTGTCACTGCTGTCACTGCTGTCACTGCTGTCACTACTATCACTGCTGTCACTGCTGTCACTACTATCACTACTGTCACTGCTGTCACTGCTGTCACTACTATCACTGCTGTCACTACTATCACTACTGTCACTGCTGTCACTGCTGTCACTGCTGTCACTACTATCACTACTGTCACTGCTATCACTACTGTCACTGCTGTCACTGCTGTCACTGCTGTCACTGCTATCACTACTGTCACTGCTATCACTACTGTCACTGCTATCGCTGCTGTCACTGCTGTCACTATTTTCTGATTTACCTTTGCTGCTGTCTGACTTGTCACTGTCATCGCTCCCACCGTTGCCGTTACTGTCACTGTCATTAGAGTCTGATGTGCTGTCACCATCATCGCCTCCTTCTTTTGAGTCACTGCCGTCGCCGTCATCTCTCGATTCATCTGAGTCATAAGAAGCACCTCCTCGGCCGCCGCTGTCACTGTCACTTCCTGAATTAGCACCCTCGCTGCCGTTAGACTCGTCGCTGCTGTCAGGGCCGTCTCGTTGCATGGGCCCGTCGTCAAAATCGTAGCTGTCATACCCGTCGCTGTTGCTGTCACTGCCTGTTTTGCTGCGTCCAGCTCTGTCTCCTGGTTCTGGTCTCGGGCCGGGTCCTTGGACCTTGTCAACTTCTCCTTGTGTCTGGACGCTTCCTTTGCCCTCGCCCGTTCCACGCCGTCCTTTCCTGTCTTTGTCTTCCCCAGCTTCTTTGGTGGCATTTCCGTCGCCACCGTGGGGACCTTTGATCTCTGTTCCCTATGGAAGGGTGGAGAAAAGAATAATGAATTTGTTAATATTTGCGGCAAAATTTGCATTGATCTAAGGAAGACTGACTGGCCAGCTTCCAGCACTTCACAAACAGTTATTGATGAAAACAGGCTTAATTCAGTATTTTAAACTACTCTGATGTTTAGATTCTTTAACAACGAATCCCCATTCCTACCCAGTAGGGACTTTTTCACAAAATTGCATGGCGGATCCGTTATTTAGCATAAGACTTTTCTAGAACCGTAACCAAATTTTTCGGCAACGCCTGATTTTTAAAATTGTTCTGTGTCAAAGTCTACTAAGGACTCTATAGCTTTCCCATCAAATATCCAAATAATATGGACGCAAAAATACACAGATGCTTGTAATGATTTATTTTTATGAGATCCTCAGAGGTTGGAGAGGAAGGGTTTTAAGTTGCCATTGAAAGAAATTTCCGTCACAAACCAACCTTATCTTGGCTCTTCCCAACAGCATTTGGCTCTGGTTCTTTGGTGATTCCGTTCTCAGCACCTTTGCTTTCTTGGTGACTGAGTTTCTGGGTGTCCTCTTTTCTTTGGCTGCCACTGTCTTCTGGAACACCGTGAGAATCCTCCTCACTCTTGGAGGTGTTTTCTCTGTCATTGTCATTATGGGGGTCTTCTCTGTCTCCCAGGTCACCATCTTCCCTACTAATGGAATTTTGACCTATGCTATTGTCACTGTCATCTTCTTCGTCATGGTCCTGACCCTCCTGGCCCTTGCTGTTGTCACTGCCCTCTTTTCCATCCCCTCCATCTTCACCTTCATCATCACCGGAGCCCTCATCTTCATCTTCATCTGTTCCATTCCCGCTAGGACTCCCATGAGAATTATCCAGACCAACATCTTCTCCATTGCCTGGAGTTACTACCCCAGCCTCCTTGTCCCCATCTCTCTCGCCTTCATTCGGAGGTGTTATTCCTCCCATGTCATTCCCATTTCCACAGGGATGATTGTTTATTTCCTCTTCCTGGTCTCTACGATGATTGCTCCCAGCTGCTTGAGTTCCATCCTCTTGGACAACAGTGGCATCCTCACCCGGACTTGTAGTTCCAACACCCCCATTTGTATCTGTATCAGCATTTCCATGAGTATTGCTTCCATTTGTTGCTCTGGCGTTGTTGAGAATGCCACTTGCTGTGGTGTCATCTTCTTTCTCGTGTATCCCATCGTGACCATATGTGCCTGGTTTTCCTGCGCCCCCATTCCAGTCCTCAGTCTCCCCCTCTCCGTTTGCTAACGTGTGATATGTAGAGGAACTCTTCCCTCCTACTTCTGCCCACTGGGAGCCATTCCCTTCTCCTTTGTAACCATCTTGGGCATACCACTGCCTTCCTCTTTCACTTTCATGCGTGGGGAAACCGCTTTCTTTGCTGGTACCGTTGGCATTCAATGCATCCTGTAAAAGAGAAACAATTCAAAATTAACGATAAGCATCATCCTTGTGCAAATACCATAGTAGCTTTGTCAAAGAAAAAGAAAAAAAAAAGTAAGAAATTTTTTAGAAATTTAAGATTTTTAAAATTTTTTAAACAATAAAAATAATAAAAAAAAAACCAACCAAAATTAACGATAAGTATCAATCGTCTTGAAGTAATGCAGACTGCAATTTGGGGGAAGTTAATGGAAACCAAAACCAGTTCAGGAATAGAAAATAAAAGGAAACACGTTTTATATCCACTACCTGTACTGGCACTTTTGATTTTGCTAGAAGACTTAAATTCACAGACTTTTCAGCAGCATGTCTCTCCAGTGGTTTGATGTGAGGAACCTGCCAAAGGGAAGACACTGGATATTGAAAACATCCTTATTTTGTGTGTATGTATGTGCACGCACACAAACACACATTTTTCCTTCAATAAAGAAAAAAATATATAACACAAAGGCCAAAGTATTATCTCATCAAGTAGAAAAGAGAAGTGGCTTCTTACAATATTATATAGAATTTAAATTGAGGGAATGGACATGCTTGAAGCTCTCACTTGGATGGGACAAAGGCAACATGTGTAACCTAAACATTTGTACCCCCATAATATATTGAAATAAAAAAAATGCTTATGTGCACAGATGGAAATAACATTCATTGGAAATCAAATAGGTAGGGGGACGGGAGGGGATGGGTAAATTCATACCTAATGGGTACAATGCACACTATCTGGGGGATGGGCACACATAACTTTGACTCAAATGGTACAAAAGCAGTTGATGTAACCAAAAGGTTTATTCTGAAAATGTAATATTCTGAAATAAATAAATAAATGATTTATACAAAAAAAAATAAAGCCAGAAGTTCTTAAAAATAAATAAATTGGGCATATGGATATTTTTCACTATGGCATTACCAATTTTATTGAAGTATTAGCCAAACCATTTATCTCAACTGTCTTTTTTTTTTTTTTTTTTAAGACAGAGTCTCACTCTGTTGCCCGGGCTAGAGTGCCGTGGCGTCAGCCTAGCTAACAGCAACCTCAGACTCCTGGGCTCAAGCGATCCTCCTGCCTCAGCCTCCCGAGTAGCTGGGACTACAGGCATGCGCCACCATGCCCGGCTCATTTTTTCTATTTTTAGTTGTTTGGCTAATTTCTTTCTATTTTTAGTAGAGACGGGGTCACACTCTTGCTCAGGCTGGTTTCCAACTCCTGACCTCGAGCAATCCTCCGGCCTCGGTCTCCCAGAGTGCTAGGATTACAGGCGTGAGCCACCGCGCCCGGCCTCAACTGTCTTTTTATAAAGACAAACAGATAGATATTTGGTAATTTTGCACGACAAGCTTCTTACAGAAGCAAAATCAAGTAATATACTACTTCTGTGCTTCGTAAGAGCACAATGGAAGTACTAGAGAAAATTCTCAGCTACATAAACACCAAATGTTTGGTATTATGAAAGTATGTGCAAATATTAAACATGAAAGCTGGCTAATAAAATTACAAATGGTTTAATCATCCTAATTTGTGTGTGTGTGTGTGTTTTCTCTGTAGATTCTAAATTTTCCACAGGGAGCACATGAATCATAACTCTCTGAGTGAAACATTAGTTATCCCACATGTTGGAAAATCCTACCTTTTTCTATTATTCTTTCTTGAAAACTTTCTTGAACACCCTAGACTTTGGTGATATTAGAAGGAAATTCACAGAGCATGAAGTAAAGATGGACAAAGTCTCCATGACTTCTGGGCATTAATAAATTATCTGAATTAATAAATTAATAAATTATCTGAATTAATAAATTAATAAATTATCTGAATTAATAAATTCATCTGAATACATTTTTAAAATAATAATCCTTCTGACAGGACATGAGTTTCAACTAGATGATTGGGAGCATGCATTGGAGTGCATATTTAGTTTCGTTTCAACCCCAACCATAGCTCGAAAAGCCTTTAATGACAATCTAAGTGTTTGGACTCACCTTATCTGCAAAGTCTTAAGGAAATACGTACATATGTGTGTATGTCTACATGTATGTGTGAATATGTGTTAGGTTAAAAGAGATATCAAAAAGAGGAAGTTTTCTTGTTTGCATACTTACCGGAATGGCCCATGCAACTGCCCAGATGCAAAAATATATAATTATCTTCATTTTCTTTAGGAATAATAATCAATGGCTATTTAGAAATAAAGAAAAAAAAAAGAACAGCACAAAATTACTTATAAAGCAAAAGATGATAACCACAGACATATGTTATTTTGAACTCTAAGCATTTCCCCTTTTCCTGGGCAGGGAGTATGTATCCAATGCAAGAAGAAGACTTATGATGTTCCAGAACATTCCTGGAGTGGTTTGGAGACATATGGGGGTATTATCGGGCTCAGCACAAATGTAGCTTCCTAGATTTTTTTCTGCTTGCACCAATGAAGGGGAACAGCCATGTAGATACAAAGGATGTAAACATAACTTTGTCCTTCTTGATGCTAATAACATCTCTCTCTTCTGTATAGTTTTAATCACGAATTAACTCATTCTGCTAAGGGTGTGCTTGAAAGTTAAAGCACTTGTAATGCTCCCCCCAAATCTATAGAATTTGGCTGTCCTAGACCTTAAGAGAAAGAAGTTACTGCCATGAGGGGGGCTAGTGGAAAGAACATGGGGTTTGGAGTCTGAGACCTGGGTTCAAATTTTACCTCTGCTACTTGCTTACAAACTTGTGTACATTTGAGAAACTTCAGTAGCTTTGTGAAGCCTTTGTTCCCTTCATCCGGGATAATAACAATGCCTGCAGCTCAGGATTATCCCAAGGTTTAGCAGAAGAATGATCGCTGAGACTTCTCTGACTCCACTTCAAAGGAGTGTTTGGTGTCTCTCTTCTGTCACCACCTAGAAGCTTCTACACACCTCACTGGTAACACATGACTCTGTTTTAAAAAACGCCTGTTGGGCCGGGCGTGGTGGCTCACACCTGTAATCCTTCCACTCCGGGAGGGAGGCCGAGGCGGGAGGATCGCTCAAGGTCAGGAGTTCGAGACCAGCCTGAGCAAGAGCGAGACCCCCGTCTCTACTAAAAAAATAGAAAGAAATTAATTGGCCAACTAAAAATATATAGAAAAAATTAGCCGGGCATGGTGGCTCATGCCTGTAGTCCCAGCTACTCGGGAGGCTGAGGCAGGAGGATCGCTTGAGTCCAGGAGTTGGAGGTTGCTGTGAGCGAGGCTGACGCCACGGCACTCACTCTAGCCTGGGCAACAGAGTGAGACTCTGTCTCAAAACAAAAAACAACAACAACAAAAAATTGCCTGTTCACTTACACATTCCCTGCCCTACTGCAAGCTCCTAAGGCCCAGAAGAGGCCAAGGCGGGAGGATCGTTCAAGGTCAGGAGTTCGAAACCAGCCTGAGCAAGAGCGAGATCCTGTCTCTACTAAAAATAGAAAAATTAATTGGCCAACTAAAAATATATAGAAAAATTAGCCGGGCATGGTGGCACATGCCTGTAGTCCCAACTACTCGGGAGGCTGAGGCAGGAGGATCGCTTGAGCCCAGGACTTTGATGATGGTCTTGGTGAGGGCTATATTCCCATGCAAAATACCGACAAAGACATTTTATGAATGTTGTTGATAAATGAATATCTATTAAGATATGCAATACCTAGCACTATTTAGGGCATTTCACAATCTCCTAATAAATGCTAGGAATTATCATGTGGGACTTCTAAAAACATCATCCTTTGTCCCTGTTAGAATTCAAATTCAGCAATGGTCTAATACATATTTTTGATAAATTGGAATAGACATTGTATAATCTACGTGAATTAAAAATTTAAGTTTCTATATAGTGCCAGATGGATTTCTTAATGTAATGATTCTGTGACTATAGAGAGGAAAGAAGAGTTTTAATCCTGTTTCATGAACACCCGCTGGATTTATAGATTATAGTGAGGCATTGCAAAATGGCCTTTTTTTTTTTTTTGAGACAGAGTCTCACTCTGTTGCCCGGGCTAGAGTGAGTGCCATGGCGTCAGCCTCGCTCACAGCAACCTCCAACTCCTGGGCTCAAGCGATCCTCCTGCCTCAGCCTCCAGAGTAGCTGGGACTACAGGCATGCGCCACCATGCCCGGCTCATTTTTTCTATTTTTAGTTGTTTGGCTAATTTCTTTCTATTTTTAGTAGAGACTGGGTCTCGCTCTTGCTCAGGCTGGTTTCGAACTCCTGACCTCGAGTAATCTGCCCGCCTCAGCTTCCCAGAGTGCTAGGATCACAGGCGTGAGCCACCGCGCCCAGCCTGCAAAATGGCCTTGATCGAATATAATGGTGATAGTGGAAATATAA
The DNA here is from genome assembly GCF_000165445.2 of Microcebus murinus. Taxonomy (NCBI): domain Eukaryota; kingdom Metazoa; phylum Chordata; class Mammalia; order Primates; family Cheirogaleidae; genus Microcebus; species Microcebus murinus. The sequence goes on along the minus strand of NC_033688.1, from coordinate 6,951,577 downwards.
TTTTGAAAAGTCAGTGACTATCAACTGCCATGAGAATTATTGGCCTTTTTCTTACAGAAGAAAGGACACAGTTCCAGAACTCCTGAGGGAAAAAAAAGTGCTTACTCCTGTAGCTGTTCAGTAGAAAGGCAAGAATCACTAGACCCCTTCAAAAATGCTATTGATTGGCCAAGCGAGGTGGCTCACGCCTGTAATCTTAGCACTCTGGGAGGCCAAGGTGGGAGGATCCCTCGAGGTCAGGAGTTCGAGACCAGCCTGAGCAAGAGCGAGACCCTGTCTCTACTAAAAATAGAAAAAAATTAATAGGCCAACTAAAAACATATAGAAAAAATTAGTCGGGCATGGTGGTGCATGCCTGTAGTCCCAGCTACTCGGGAGGCTGAGGCAGGAGGATCGCTTGAGCCCAGGAGTTGGAGGTTGCTGTGAGCGAGGCTGATGCCATGGAACTCACTCTAGCCCGGGCAACAGAGTGAGACTCTGTCTCAAAAAAAAAAAAAAAAGAAAGAAAAGAAAATGCTACCAATTAAAATGAGGCTGAGGTGACCCCATGACAAGTCTAATGCCAAGTTCTAGGGCATAGACGTTGAAGGCCAGCCGTTTACTAAGCAGAAGTTAGATACTGTACTTTGTACCCCTAATCCTCATTATTACATAGACTCTGCAGGAGGGTACACTGGGGTTTGGAGGAGCCATGGGGCCCTGGAAATGTACCCGTATCGAAAGCCAAAGTTATGGCCATCCTGTTTCCAAGCTGAGTGTTTCCAGCAATCTGACCACATTGGCTCTCTCCTGGCTCCACTGCAGAACAATGGCATGTTGATGCCTGTCACTCTTTGCCAGGGCAGGTAAATGGCAGGAAAATGGCTTGCAAGAACATAGCAAAGGCCTGTGTGTTGGCAGCCTGAAGCAGAGGCTTCGGAATTATGTGAGCCTCTTTCAGATCATTTCATTTTTCATAAATCTCACTTATGTCACACGTTCAATGAGATGTAGCAGTTACCAAGTTAATTTGGACACGTAAATACTAAAATAGCGAAAAGCAAAGCCTCATAAGAAGCCTTGTTTGAAAGCCCAAGGTGGATTTTAAAAATGAGTTAGTTATCTCATTTTTTTTTTATCAAAACTAATCCAAGTGATCAGATAATTACCAAATTTCCACCTCAGTTGGCCAATTTTTCAGTAACATGTCTTTCTTTTTCCAAATCTATCCCTTACCACATAATTTTCCATTAGCCTTCAAAACATGCTCTCCGTATAACAAGTCAAAAGGGAAGAAATAGGTCCAATTGCAAAGGGCTATTCACTTCTTAAAATCGACTTGGCTTCTCTGAAATTCAAAGTTCTTTCTAGAGAAATCAGTCGGTTCTGGGTAAAAAGAATATTCCATCTTACCTTACAAGCCTTCAAAGGGACTTTGAAATTCCAGAATTTCTTAACTGTCTCTTTGAAGACTGAAAGTGGCTCCCTGTCCTGGACTTTTGCATGACAATTTTGCACCTGCTGAGATTTAAACTCAGTTTGATAATTTTCTCAACCAATCACTGTTTAGGATCCCTGATGTGGGGTTAGGAAGTGTCACCATGTCTATGAAGCACATAATAGCTTCCCACTTCCACGCACTGATATGTGTTTGCTCACTGAACCTTCCAGTTCCACAGGGACTAGACTTACTTTCACTTAATTAAATAGCTCCTAGGAGGCTGTTTTGCGTCTTAAATACAGAGAATCAGTGTAACGTATCTGAAAAGAGCCACTTAAACTCTGTCACCCTGACATTTTTTGTCTTGCTAAGGCTGGCAATCTAAGAAAACTCTAGGTTTCTTTGGTAAATACGACTGCCTATTTAAGACCCCTGTCATTCCTGAGGTAGGTATTAAAGTTTCTATGCTATAATTCAAGAAACTGGCCATATGCAATAGCTTCGACATTGCCTGAGGCATCTCTAACAATCTATAAACAGTAACTCCCAGGAAATATCTCTGGATCTAACCTAAATAAACAGGGAAACGAAGCTGAAAGATCTATCAATTTAGCATTCAAGCTAAATTTTAAAAATAGATGTTCAAAATATAAAAATATGTAAAGCAGCTAGATGTTCAAAGGTGTAGAAAGACAATGGATTTAGTTCTCAATCATCTCTCAGGTATCTGTATCAGCTATGGAATGCAAAATAGAAAGCCAGATCCTATACTTCTAGCAGAAAATTGGCTACCTGAACTCATGAGTCTCTTGAACCCTGAGTGTCCTATCATGCAAGGAATTTCTAAACCATTTCTCCAATTTATCAGATAAAAAACTTGACAGTCTCTGTCTCTCCATGCACTTGGTTAGAATTTTCAGGAATATACCAATTTTTTTTTTATGTTATAATATTGAAGAGTGTGAAACACACAAGACCACTAACACTATGTTATTATGCAACAGAATTTATATCTCCAGAATTTATATACAGGAAGATAGATAGATAGTATGTATATACAGTATAAAGCTTATATGTAGAGAAAACAGGAAGGTTGAAAAGGAGTGAAGGGAATGGAAAGATGTGTGTTGATGCTATGTTTTCATAGCAAGCACTTTGATTTTAATTATACAGCACATTTATTTGGGCAGCTCAAAAGTGCCTTACACATTTTAAGAAGGCCCAGATCTCTCCCCAGGAGCAAAACCTTCCACTACACACACATTCACCAGTGGAAGTTGGTGTGAATGTGAACCGAATGTGCTTTTCTTTGCCTTAATTTGGATTAACATTAGCTACAGTCAGAGATCTCAGTAGCCCTCTCTTAATGATTGCTAGATACAAAATCAGTGTGGATATACATGATTTAAACAGAAGTTTCAACCAACCTGATCTAGTTGACATTAACAAAACATTTCATCCATGTAGAATAAGCATTCTTTTCAAGTATATGTGGACCACTTACCAAGATAGACCATATTCTGAGCCAAAAATAAATCTCAGCCAATTTAAAAGGATTCAAGTCATACAAACTACGTTTACCAACCACAATGGAATTCAATCAGAAGTCAATAACAAAAAGAACTCTGGAAAACCCCAACTATTTGGAAATTAAATGGCATACTCCTAAATGGTCAATGGGTGAAAAAAAGGAACCAAAAGGGAAATTCAAAATATATGGAATTGGGTGAAATATGAAAACACAGTGTATCAGAATTTGCTAGACGTCCCTAAAGCAGTACTTGGGAAGAAATGTGTAGCACTAAATGATAATATATGAAAATAGAAAGGTTTCGAAACAGTGACCTCAGCTTCCACCTTAAGGAACCGACAAAGGAAAGTAATTCCCTACACTGGGCAGCAGTTGAAGTCCCAGTGAGTCTAAGTGAAGTCTAAGTGAAGTCTAAGTGAGTCTAAGTGAGTCTGGGCATCCCTTGAGTCTAAGTGAGTCCTTGGCTTCACACAAGAGACCATTCAGGAGCAAGGTGACAGTGTAAAGTGAAAGAGAGTTTTATTCAAAAAGTATAGAAAATCTATTCCACAAACAGAGTAGAGGCTAGTTTGTCCCTGTTGGGGAGAACCAGCCCCATGGTTCCTTTAGCCCTTCTATTTAAGCAACATCTTAATTACAGGCTTCAGGAGGGCAAGGCCATCCATGTTATTTCTTGGGAAGGAGCAGTGTTTGTCTGGAATGAGCGTGACACCCTTCTTTGGACTAAACAGGCTCAGACCGGAAGTGTCATGGCGTCTGTGCAAGATGAGAGAGGAGGTTTCCTTGGAAACTTCCATGGTAACAAGGGTAGCATGATGCTTTGAGGTCCAGAAGGGGTCGACTCCTCTGCCATCTTGGTTCTAGCCAGTTGGAACTTGTCCCGCCCCCATCGTGTTCTGATCCGGGTAGTTCAAAACCTCCTGAGCCACAATCTGTTTTGATCAGGATAGTTCGAGACTTTGTTTCAAGACTTCCTGACTCAGTCTAGCAATGCCGGCCGGTTCCCTATCTCAAAACTACAAAAAGATGGAAAAGTTAAATTCAAAGTGAGTGGAAGAAAGGAAATAATAAAGGTCAGAACTGAAAGTAATTAAATAGAAAACAGAAAAACAGGCCGGGTGCGGTGGCTCACGCCTGTAATCCCAGCACTCTGGGAGGCCGAGGCAGGAGGATCGCTCAAGGTCAGGAGTTCAAAACCAGCCTGAGCAAGAGCAAGACCCCATCTCTACTAAAAATAGAAAGAAATGAATTGGCCAACTAAAAACATATATAGAAAAAATTAGCCGGGCATGGTGGCGCATGCCTATAGTCCCAGCTAATTTGGAGGCTGAGGCAGGAGGATCGCTTGAGCCCAGGAGTTGGAGGTTGCTGTGAGCGAGGCCGATGCCAACGTCACTCTAGCCTGGGCAACAGAGTGAGACTCTGTCTCAAAAAACAAAAACAAAACAAAACAAAACAACAACTATATATATATATATATACTCAGTAGGCGAGTAAGAATGGGAGCCATTACATTAAACTTCTGTTTTCACCAAAGACTGGTAGTTTACTTATAAAGCCAGGGTTTTGTTCTATTGAGGCTTTCAACTGATTGGAGGGCAACGTGCATTTTTTACTCAAAGTCCATGCATGTAAGTGTTAATCTTATCCCCCAAATTAATACTGTATTTGTTTTCTAAGTCACACTGGCATTAATCCGCTATTGGGCAATTGAAGATTTTTGATTTTTAAACTTCCACCAGTAGAAGAGGCCCAGCAGGAATATTGTAAATCTGCCTTTGCACAAAGAACCCCTACTCGGAGGCCTTTTGCTGGTTTGTGAACAGATATTCTGCCAAGTTCAAATAATTTGAGTTGGACCGTCCTCTCTGTAGCTACGTTGCCGTTGCTATTCTTGCCTTAGTTTTGACAGTTGGCCTAGCTACTGTTTATCCTAATTCAACAAAACAGGAAGGCAGATAGTTCAAAGTCATGGTAATAGAATAGCCGCTAGGTTAGGAGTTCAATTTGCAAACTCTTTCCTTACCACTAGAGTAATGATCTTAATGAAAAGGTTTTTAGATAACTTATTTAGAGTTCCCAAATTGATACAGATTTCTGAGTCCTGATCTTAAATTTTAATTAGCTGCTTGGTTTTCACAGTCAGTTGGGATTTATGTTTCCGATTGGGAATCCCAATGTTGAGGACATTGAGAGAAATGTTGTCCTTTCTCTCATTCCCCATATTGCTAATTTGTCTTCTCTTTTGTTTTCCTGATGAGTCTGGATAGAGTCTTCTAAATTTTATTGCGTTTCTCAAAGAGTCAGCTTTTGGTTTCATTGGTTTTCTCTATTGTTTTTCTGTTTTCTTTTCTTTCTTTTTTCTTTTTTTTTTTTTGAGGCAGAGTCTCACTCTGTTGCCCAGGCTAGAGTGAGTGCCGTGGCATCAGCCTCGCTCACAGCAACCTCAAACTCCTGGGCTCAAGCGATCCTCCTGCCTCAGCCTCCCGAGTAGCTGGACTACAGGCATGTGCCACCATGCCGCTATTTTTCTATATATTTTAGTTGGCCAATTAATTTCTATTTTCAGTAGAGATGGGTCTCACTCTTGCTCAGTCTGGTCTCAAATCCTGACCTGAGCGATTCCTGCCTCGGCCTCCCAGAGTGCTAGGATTACAGGCGTGAGCCCACCTCGCCCGGCCCCTAGTGAGTACTGAGCCTCCTAACAGACTCGTGGGTCTGTCCTCCACCCCAAATCTGCCACAGAGTTGCCAGAAAAATCTTTCTAAAATGCAAATCTAATCTAATGTCACTACTTTGATTCAAACTTCAGTGGCTGGTTAATCTGGCTTTGAACTTCTCAAAGGATCTAGCTCAGCCTCACTCCCCTCTGCGGACCTGTGAGAGCCTAGAGCACAGCCTGGGCTGGGATGGCAGGAAAGCAAGCCCAAGACATGCTGGGACCTGCCTGCCAGGTGTCCTGGATACACAAGGTGTGCCCTGTATTGAATGGCTTTGTCCTCAATCCTATGTTGACTTTGTCAGGATCCCTAAATGTCTCATATTCAGGGTTTGTTTTTTTTTCTAATAATTACAAAATTTGGCAGTTCGTGTTAGTTTCTCTGTCACAGTAATTGGTGCTTAAATTTTTTAAATGGCAGCTCTAGCTGGAAATCATACCTAAACAAATAAAAATCTGGACAATCCCTGGTGGTTCTTCTTGCAGATGTGGCTGAGGGAAGAGCAAAAGTGGGATGGTGGGAGAAACTGAGAATTAAAATACTTATTTTTCCACCTGTAATCCTAGCACTCTGGGAGGCTGAGGCAGGAGGATCGCTTAAGGTCAGGAGTTCGAAACCAGCCTGAGCAAGAGTGAGACCCCGTCTCTACTAAAAATAGAAAGAAATTAATTGGCCAACTAAATATATATATTAAATTTATTAATATACTATATATATATATATAATATAATATATATAAAATTAGCCAGGCATGGTGGCGCATGCCTGTAGTCCCAGCTACTTGGGAGGCTGAGGCAGGAGGATCGCTTGAGCCCAGGAGTTTGAGGTTGCTGTGAGCGAGGCTGACGCCACGGCACTCACTCTAGCCTGGGCAACAGAGTGAGACTCTGTCTCACTAAAAAAAAAAAAATGTTATTTTTATCATTTAGTTATCAAGTGCCAGGATAAAATACAGTGCAATAATTTTAAAGAATGTAATGGTTCCATGTACTCTTACAGAGTAATCGAAGACCTAATGCCTTATGTTTTTACTACATATCTAAAGATACAAGTCATGACAACGTGGAAAACATATTCCCTTTGCTTATGCAATGTTTTTCTTAAGAAAAAGGGTTACTTACAAGCTTATCGTGAATAAAATCTCTCCAAGATAAGACTTGAAAAATAAAAGCAAATTTTGCAGAGGCCGTATTATTTAGTGAGCTAGGAATTAATGGGAAGAATTGTACTTCTTTTGGTGACAATAATATGATTGTTAATTTTGATGGATATTTTCATGAAACTGCAGACAATGTTTATTAAAAGTTGAAGCAAAGCATGAATGAAAGGTGTTGACAGTCCTGTCATAGTCCTGTCATTACATGCTCAAACAGCCTATAATTTTCTTGCTATTGACATTAAAGTCATAGCCATGAAAATTTTCTCCTATCTGAGCATTCATACTGTTCAAACTGAGCTATTAAAACATTTTTATGATTTTGTTGGCATTTGGCAGTCTTCAGTTGTCATTGACTGATGCCACCTCAACTGGCATCAATACAGCCCATAATCAAAACACAAATATGAAATCAGGATCCTTAAAAGTATTAGAACAATTATTTTTCATACTTTCTCCAAGGCTAGGGAAGGAATTTATTAACTCCACATATAAAAAAAGTACACTAATTCATAAAGAATTTTAGACAAAGAAAATGACTGAGAAAAATAAGATAAAAATGGAAACACGAGAGAAGTGTTTTGCCAACTTTCTTTTTTATTATGAGCCATAGTAACACATATATTTTATATCACAATCTTTTTTTTTTTTTTTGAGACAGAGTTTCACTGTGTTGCCCAGGCTAGAATGTCATGGTGTCAGCCTCGCTCACAGCAACCTCAAACTTCTGGGCTCAAGCGATCCTCCAGCCTCAGCCTCCCGAGTAGCTGGGACTACAGGCATGCGCCACCATGCCCGGCTGATTTTTTCTATATATTTTTAGTTGGCCAATTAATTTCTTTCTTGCTTTTTTTTTTAGTAGAGAAGGGGTCTTGCTCTTGCTCAGGCTGGTTTCGAACTCCTGACCTTGAGCGATCCTCCTGCCTCGGCCTCCCAGAGTGCTAGGATGACAGGTGTGAGCCACCGCGCCCAGCCTATATCATAATCTTGTGTGTGTGTGTGTGTGTGTAGTCATCCCTTGGCATTCATGGGAGATTGATTCCATGAGTCCATAAAATATTTTTATGATTTTGTTGGCATTCAGCAGTCTTCCATTCTCTTGCATTTGGAAATCCAGTTTCTCCTGGGCCTCTGTTGGTAGGCAGGACCTCAAGCCAACTGAGCTCCCCCTTTCTTTGTGACCTGGGCCAAGAGGGTCCCTGCCCAGGATCACGGCCTGAGCTGGGACCGTGGCCTTCCCATGGGAAAAGGGGTGTCCCTCGAGCATTCTGCATCTGGGACCCTCTCTCCACTCTGATCTGCCCCTAAACGCACACACACCTCAGTAGGCTCGTTCACAAATATGTCCCTTTTGGGCCCCCGGGGAATATCATGGAGACCCGGGTGTTTGGAATCTGGTCAGCAGGCCTGTCCCCTGGGCCTCAGATATTAATCCCTGACCCTGCCCAGGAGAAGAATGCTGGTCCCAAGTCACTCACGGGGTGCCCAAGCTGGATCCATGTCTCTCCACCTCAGGGTTTGCCCTGCTGTCCTGGCGTCACCAAGCAAACAGCACCAGGAAGGGCCAACGGGTAGGGAGCTCCCAGCCTGAGCACCCCTCAGTCTGCTACAGGGCCCGGAAAGGAAAGGTCTCCTTCCCTGGGGCTGCCTCGGGTGATGGCTAGATTGTCCCTCTCAGCAGCCATGGGTAGGGAGAGGAAGGGGAGAATGAAGCAATATGGCGCCCGCCAATGGGCTTTGGTCTGTGGGGTAGGAGTGTCCCAAGGGAGCTGGGAGCCTGGTGCCCTGTCCCCAAGAGGCTCACTGGTGGCAGCCGTCTCTGGGCTGGTGTTGGCAGGTCTGTCCAGCAGCTTGGGAGCCCACCAGCAGTCCGAGTTGCAAGGGAGGGGAATCTTAACCACTTCACCTACCCTTGTCACTGGTCTCCAACATGCCTTTCTCCTTCCAGTTCTGCCCCACAACCTCTTTCCATGGAATCTTCTAGAAGTTCAGGCACCCTTCCTTTCAACCCTCATCTGATCTATGTTTGACTACCTGTTTTTTTCACTTTCATCTAAAAGTTCTCTTTCTTGCAGAGATGCTCTGGCTGGAGGTGTCTCTCATCCGCCATCTTGCCCCCTTCTTCCCTCCATACCTTGGATCAGCAATTTTCATTATGCGGCCCCTAGATATTTGAATCCCTTTGGTTCATACTGTTAAATCTAAATTTGTTAAAAAAGGCACACTTTAGGGAACCACCCCTGACCCCTTAAATCAGAATCCATCCTGGTGGAGCCCAGGAATCTGCATTCTGAAGACGCTTCCTAGGTTACTCTTGTGTGCGCTAATATTCGAGAGCCACTGCTCAACAGGAAGAACTGAAATATCTCCCACCCCGAAGCTGAATCTGCCTCTGATTACAGAATAAGCTCAGATCTGAGAGCCAATTTCAATCATCTTTTCTAAATGAGAAAAGCCAAGCATAGAAAATTCTAGGACTTAAACTGTCACAACGTTGGCTAAAACAGATGATGCCAGAGCCGAGATAATCAAGGCCAGCAAAAGAAGAAAGTAGGATAAGCTTTACTTGAACACCAACAAGCCTTCAAATTTTTATTTTTGGGGTGTGTGCATGTATATATGTAAACCTCATCTCTACCACTTCCTTTCTCAATGTATTTTCTTTTCTTTTTCTTTTTTTCTTTTTTTTTGAGACAAGAGTCTCACTTTGTTGCCCAGGCTAGACTGAGTGCCATGTCGTCAGCCTAGCTCACAGCAACCTCCAACTCCTGGGCTCAAGCGATCCTCCTGCCTCAGCCTCCCGAGTAGCTGGGACTACAGGCATGCGGCCACATGCCGGCTAATTTTTTTTTTGTATGTATTTTTAGTTGGCCAATTAATTTCTTTCTGTTTTAGTAGAGACGGGGTCTCGCTCTTGCTTAGGCTGGTTTCGAACTCCTGACCTTGAGGCATTCTCCCGCCTCGGCCTCCCAGAGTGCTAGGACTCAATACGTTTTCTAATTCAACCCTCCTCTGTCCTTCTAAGCACCTGCTGAAAAACACCGGCCTGCCAGCCTAGCCTTTATGGGAGTGTGTCAAATCATATAATAGCATCCTTGTCACGGGCTGCTGGGCGGATCCAACAATAACACGTGTCAAGTGTTTAACCCAGTTCCTGACACCCAGAAGGCTAGCAATTACAAGAGCTAACAGAACCCTGCAGATCCATGATATTTCTGGGCTCTAAGTGATCCCATGATGGGACAGGAAATTGAAGACCTTAGGGTCTGTCATTACCCAAGCAAGACCATGCACGGAAATCCAGAGGGTCCCAATGGGTACATCACGGCGTCCACCAGAAGAAGTCAGGAATCCCAAGGCCACCCAAGCTCACCCTGTCCCATGGAGCGTTGCCAGGGTAAATGACACAGAGCCCAACTCCACCGCCACTGCCACCCAACTCACCCACTCAGAGAAGGGGTTAAGCCAAATGCAAATCAGTGGAAGACTGGCCTGCATTTTCCTCTTATAGAAACTCGGCCATGAGTCTTCCTCAAACAACAAAACTGCCCATCAGTTCCGAAATGACAGGTTGGATTTTAAAGGGTCTATCTGCCCTCTCACAGGGAGTGGTCAGGAAGAGAGAGAAAACAAAAACAAGGGGAAAGACTAAAATGCCCAATGGCCAGGAAGAATCTTGCTAGAATGTTTTGCGTGTGCTACTATGAATTTCAAAAAGCAAGACGACAGCCCGTTTAATTTTGGTATGCAAGCTCTGAGCAGAGCTAAAAAGAGGACTGTGGTAGCATTGAAAAGAAGAGCTCTTCCAAAATTTAGTGGAAGGGTCGCCATAAAGAAAAAAAAAAACAGCATGTTGTGTTTTGCAAACTACAGATCACGACACATTAACAAATCATAAAAGCAATCTTAATTTATTTTTAAAATAGAATACACTAAAGAATAGAATAGAACATCACACAGAGTAAGGATTTTTTTTTAAAGATTTGTTTAAGTTTGCACGTGCATTCGGGTTTTTTTATAATAAATTTTTAAAATATATACAAACTGCTATTCTTTTCTTTCTATTTTTTACCATCACCTTCTGCTATTCAAGAGGAAAAGTTTGCATGTGTATTTGAATCACACTATAATAGTTATTTTTATATAGTGGATTATAGTGGGAAAAGTTTGAAAACTGGTATGATGGAGAGCTAATGGCTCTCAAAGCACCAGGAGTTTGAATCCAGGCTCTCTCACTAGTTAGTTTTATGACTTGTAGCAAGCTTCCGTTTCCTTAAAGATAAAATGGAAATCATGTCTACAAGAATTCTTGGGAAGTAAAATGAGATCGTGGATATAAACCCACTTAGCATAGTCTTTGCTACAATATAGTCACCTAACAAATGTCAGTTCCTTCTCTGTTCTACTTAAGGTGTCGTGTATACAAAGATTCAGGTACTATGACAAAAGTCTTTCATTTCCCTCTGCCTTGTTTTTTCATTTTGAAATAAAAGTGTTGAACCAGCTAACTTAGTGTTTTGCCTGCTCTGAAATTGTCTAATTTAATTTAAATGGTCATTCTACAAATGCATCGGAGATATTATCACTGAAATGTATTGCCAATCTCCCAAGTGACAAATAGATTTTTTTTAATTAAATTTTTTTGGTTTGAGATCATTGTAGATTCACATGCAGTTGTGAGAAATGACACAAAGAGATCCTGTGGACTTTAGCCAGTTTATTTACAATGGTAACATCTCAAAAAAACAAAAACAAACAAAAAAAAAAACTACAGTATCTCAACCAGAATATTGACTTTGCTGTAATCCACCAATCTTATTCAGATTTAGGTGTGTTTTTTTTTTATAGGCACCAACTGTGATTGATCAGTAATGGCTGATTGGAGTATGAGCTTGCAGGCTGCTTTGGAGGAAAAAAATGTCTCAAGCAATTATCAACGTCTGCCACCAGCCCATAGTTGGAAGCAAAGTGACAGGTTTCCTGCAGATGTGCTGACTGCAAAGTAAGTGAACAAAAATGCTCTCAGATTTAAATTAAAGATTTAGAGCTGATGCTTAGCAAAGTGTAGTTCCCCTCTTTCTCTGTATTATAAATATTTTAACATACCAAGACCCAAAGAAAGAGTCCAAAGTTCTCTGTCTTATAAGGAGATAGATGAGCAGCTCCAGTGTGGATTTAGGTGGAGTAAGGTTTGCTCTCAGCAGAAAGACCAAGCCTCAATGTAGTCAACTGAGATTATTTTGGACACCTTTGAGTAACTGAACTATTTTCACATTGAATTGTTGTTTTGTGTTAAAAGACAGAGGCAAACTAAAAGAGGGGCTGTTTGCTACATTTTTTTCTATCTACTCTGTGAAATCGTTAGATCCATCAATTTTACTGAAAGACAAATGAAAGAATTTTGACAGAATAATCAATGAATTATTAAATGAATTTTTTTCCCTTCAAAAGCCTTTTATAAGCAGGCTTAACCATAAGGTAGTGTTTATAGGAGCTACTGATTTTAGGAGACACATCTTATATTGCACTTTCCAATAGCTGCTTTTTTAATTGTCTGAGATTTATCGTTGAAGAAGGCAGTCTGGTAGGGTGGAAATGGTGCGGGACTTTGGCTATTTTTGCCCCTTGGTTTTGCAATTCAGTATCTCAAATTAAAAGAGCTACCCATATAATGCACTTAATACGGTGCCTGGCACGTAGTAAGTCTTAGATCAATGTTAGCAGCAATGCCAAGGGTGATTCCTAGCTTTGCATTAATATATTTTAGGAAGCCATTCAATCTTTCTGAGGCTCAGTCGTCTCATCTGCAAGGGAGATGAATAATAAGAATGCCTTTTATGCCCACTTCATGGGGTTCTTGTGAGAAGCGAAGAAGATTATGTTTGTTAAAATACTTTGTAAACAGAAGAGCACTGTAGGCACGTCCGTTAATTACTGCTATTAATTGCATTTTTCCCTTCTTTTTTTTTTTTTTTTTTTTTTTTTTTTGAGACAGAGTCTCGCTTTCTTGCGCCTAGGCTAGAGTGAGTGCCGTGGCGTCAGCCTAGCTCACAGCAACCTCAATCTCCTGGCTCAAGCAATCCTCTGCCTCACTCCCGAGTAGCTGGGACTACAGGCACGAGCCACATGCCCGGCTGATTTTTATATTATATATATAGTTGCCATTAATATCTTTCTATTTTTATGGTAGAGACGGGGTCTCGCTCAGGCTGGTTTTGAACTCCTGACCTTGAGCAATGCCGCCTCGCTCCCAGAGAGCTAGGATACAGGCGTGTAGACCCGCTCCGGCCGCATTTTTCCCTTCTTCCTACAGAATAAGTAATTCCACATCACTGTCCTCTGATAATTGTCACAAGGTAGGTCCTGCAGAATGCAAACCCACCGTATATTAATATTTTCCAGAGCGCTGACAACCACGTCCCATCCTCCAACCCTCATCTCTGGACTTCTTGCTTCTGCTCCCACCTCTAGAGCCCTGAATCGTCCAGCCTGTTGGGACCACAGTGCTCTTCTGTCTGGCGGGGAGAGGACAGTGACAGCAGCAGCTGGCAGAGAGAGGGGATAGAGCACCTGTGGGTGGACAGTGGGGAAATGACAGCAAAATTGGCATGCACACACGCAGAATGTTTAGAAGGGCTGTAAGCCTGGGGCGGTGGCTCACACGCCATCCAGCCTCGGAGCGGCGGAGGATCGCTCGAGGTCAGAGTTGAGACCAGCCTGAGCAAAGCGAGACCCCGTCTCTACTAAACAATAGAAGAGAATTAATCGGCAGTTAAAAATACATAGATTTTTAAGGTCTTAAAATCTTACCCCATAATATGCTGAAATAAAAAAAAAAACCATAGATACCAGCAGTGGAGGAAGAAAAATTAAAGAAAAAAAAGTAAAAGTTAAAAATAAAAAGAGTAAAAAAATTTTTTTAAATGTAAAAAAAAAAAAAAACAAAAAAATGGGCAGTGGTGGTGCATGCCTATGTCCCAGCTACTCAGGAGGGAGCTGAGCAGGAGGATCGCTTGAGTCCAGATTTGAGGTTGCTGTGAGAGGCTGATGCCACGGCCACTCTAGCGGCCACAGAGGTGACACTCTGTCTAAAAAAAAAAAGAGAGAGAGAGAGAGAGACTGTAACCTACACCAAATAAGATATTCTGCAAAGTAAGTTATTAACTTATTTATAAGTTATATTTATAATTATTAATTTATAACTTATAATTATATATTTATAACTTATAATATAATTTATAATTTAATTTATAACTTACTTATAATTAATTATATTATATTTATAATTATATTTATATTATAATTATTTATATTATAATATATTTATCTATATATATAATTCATATTTTAATCTGATATATTTATCTATATAATATAGTATAATATATAATATATATATTATATTTATCTATAATTAAAACTGTCCAAGTTAGAACACATAAATAATCAATATCTCAGGGTTGATGCGGGAAGTCAAGGAAGGTGTGATTTCACACAACTAAGCTAATTCTTAACCTTTTTTCTAGAGAGGCTAGGCTGTCTCTCATGTCAAAAGGATTTCTGGGAGAGACACAGATGAGGCAAGACCAGTCCCTGCAAGAGAAAGCCGGCGACATTTGGGAGAAACCTGGGTCTTCGCTCAATCGTAAGGGAGATTTTACCATCCTTTTTGGTTTTTCAGGTGTTTCTGTATTTTTGTCTAAATGGATGCTTGCTGGATTGGAGCGGCAGGAAGCTCTTCCACAATCCTCTGCAAAGTTTGAAGTCATGTGATCGCAGCACAAACATGCCCCAGTTGCAAACCAGGCCAGGATTGATTCAGTCTTTGGAAATGTTGGCGTTGTTTGCAGCCGGTCTGCCTTCCAGCATTATCTCAAATCACAGCAGGGGATAAAATAGTAACAGGACACAGATCCCAGTACAAACTTGATTTGTCAGCACACATAAATTGCATTTCTAAAATGATTCCGATTCACAGTATAAAATCTATAAAGTGGGAGGCCGAGGCGGGCAGATTGCTCGAGGTCAGGAGTTCGAAACCAGCCTGAGCAAGAGCGAGACCCCGTCTCTACTATAAATAGAAAGAAATTAATGGCAACTAAAATATATAGAAAAAATTAGCCGGGCATGCGGCGAATGCCTGTAGTCCCTACTCGGAGGCTGAGGCAGGGAGATCGCTTGAGCCAGGAGTGTGAGGTTGCTGTGAGCGAGGCTGACGCCACGGCACTCATCTAGCCTGGGCAACAGAGTGAGACTCTGTCTCAAAAAAATAAAATATCTATAAAGGAGAGTTTTAAACAGTCCACACACACACACAAAATAAATAGCAGAAAAGAACATTCTTTATAAATAATTAAAAAACCCTTTAAGTTTGAATTACATATTTTAATGACAAAAAGATAGCTTTATAAAATATAGCCACGAGCTAGCATCAGATGGACCAAAAGCTGAAGATCATCCTACAGAACGTTAAGGATTCTACTTTGTAAAACCTCCAAGCAGATGGAAGGCAGCTAAAGAGTGAGAATATTTCAAATCGAAGGTGTCTGAACAGGCAAGACAGCTAAAGGCAACACATTTTCCTGGAGAGGATCCTAGACCAAAAAGGAAAAAAAAAAAAAGAGAACTATCCCTTCCCAAAAGGGATATTGGGGGAGATGGGATGGAATCTTTGGGTAAGAGGGTTGTTTCGTTCCAATGTTGGTTGGCATGTTTATTTGGAGAGCTATAAGCTGTCTTTATGCGAGTGTCATTACGTTTGGGAAATACACACTACTATCTAGGGGTGGTGGGCCATATTTCTGCAACTTACTGTCCAAAGGGTCGGAAACAGACTGATGGCAATGCAGTGTGCAAATGCAATAAAATGTTAACATTTGAAAAAATCTGGGTGAAAGGATCTTTTTATCTGTTCTGCCAACCGTTCTATAAGTTGGAAATATTTCAAAATAAATTATGTAAAGTTTCTCAAAATAAGTATCTTCATTGCATTGACAGAATGTTAAAACAAATTTGATGGAAAAAGCAGACAATTCAGGCAGTCACATTGCCACCCAGCACTACGTTAACAAATGTCCTTCTGCTGAATTGATCAGTAGTGCATAGACGCGGCCTCCCTGGCACAGAACGTAACAGCAGGTTAGATTTCGTTTTCTGTGTTTATCTTTTTAACATAGAGCTCTAACTTGGAGTCATAATGGTGTGCCTCTCATTTTGAAAGAAAATGCGAAAATTATAATTATCTGTCGATGAAAACACTGTTTTTCTATGACAATACTACTTTTATGGGAAGCAGTTTATATGATGCTATCTTAAAACATATAAACTAGTGGCATGGAACACAAGAAAGACCCTTTTATAACAAGTCATCGTGAAGTTTAGACATAACAAGTGAAACCGCTGTCAAAACACACGATGTGAACTTGCTCTTTCGTGGGACCTTGATGGCTTTTCTGACACACAGTGGCCTCCTTAGAGGATCTGCCCTTCTTGATTTCATTTGGACAACCCTTCATTCTGATTTCATTCATTCATTCATCCTTTCATTCAACAAGAAATGAGCAAATTGCTAATATGTTCCGAAGGAGTTAAAAATATACAGCCTCAAAATATTCCACCCTGGCATATTTAGTTCAAGACTCTTAAAAAAACAGCAAATGTGAGATCGTTCTGCCCTACATACTATTTCTTTCTTTCTTTCTTTCTTTCTTTTTTTTTTTTTTTTCACTCTGTTGCCTGGGCTAGAGTGCCATGGCATCAGCCTCACTCACAGCGACCTCCAACTCCTGGGCTCAAGCGATCCTCCTGCCTCAGCCTCCCGAGTAGCTGGGACTACAGGCATGTACCACTATGCCCGGCTAATTTTTTTCTATATATTTTTAGTTGGCCAATTAATTTCTCTCTATTTTTAGTAGAGATGGGGGTCTCGCTCTTGCTCAGGCTGGTTTCGAACTCCTGATCTGGAGCGATCCTCCCGCCTCGGCCTCCCAGAGTGCTAGGATGACAGGTGTGAGCCACCTCACCCGGCCCCTACATGCTATTTCTGAAGAATAAGAGATGAAATTCCCATGTGAAAAATGTCCTCCCTATTCTAGAATAAAACAGTATTCTTATCATCAAGAATGGAAAGCTGAGGGCCAGGGAGTCTGCACAAAACAAAGCCTGCCACACTGATCCTTATCTTCCTGGCCACTTCTCTACCTAACACACTACCTGGGCCCAAGCCCCTGGGCCTTGTGACATTTTTGCAGTTTGCTGCTCTTTGTCCAACTGGGTACTCTTTAAAGAGGTAATTAAATTAAAACGGGGCGTTTAAGTGGGTCCTAATCCGGTGTGACTGGTGTCTTCCAAGGAGTGGAAATTAGAACACAAACAACACAGACAGGGGACAGCCATGTGAGGTCACAGTGAGAAATTGGGCATCTGTCAGCCAAGGAGAGGGGCCTCAGAAGAGACCCAAACCTGCCAACACCTTGAACTTGAACTTCTAAGACTCCAGAATTTTGTGAAAATAAATTTCTGTTGTATAAGTCATCCAGTCCGTCCTGTTTTGTTATAGCAGCCCTGACAAAAGAATTCAGACAATGATCCGAAAACATTTACTCTACATTTCCAATAACAAGTCAGGAAGCTGGGAGAAAGAAATTTCTCAACTGTCATCAGTAAAAAATAAACTTCAGCCAACCGTACGAAAGAAAAGGCCAAACACTCTGAATATAAATCAAATTAGTAGGAATCTAATGCATGTAAAATAGAAAGTGTTAAAGAGCTTTATAGGGAACCGATTATTAATCATAAAAATATTATTTTAATGAATTTTTGTGTCTGTGGGCTTTGTCAGCTTTTTTAAATTGGTAATTTGTTGCTGTTTATTTTTCTCATGCTACAAAAATATGTCTCGTCTTACCTAACTTGGTATCATTTTTTTCTTAAAAAAGAACTCCCAGATTATTAATATACAAGCTTCTGGCCCCCCAAAAACCCAGATCTACCCCTGTACTTCGTGCTGGTTTTGTCACTCCCCCAATCCAACGGTTCTCCCAAATCTATCCGACGAAAAGACTCAGAAACTTTCCTTACGACTCCCTGAATATTCTGATCTCTTAGGCCTTATGTGAGGACTGTGCTACCAGAAAGTTCCACAAGTAATTCTCACATGCAGCCTGGGTGGAAAGCCACCACCCACCACCCAGAAATGCCACATTTCAAAGGTTGGGCCACCACTCATGATGAGTCACGAAATCAATTTGGTGGACCCCAATAAGCATTGTTTTAATAGGGTGGCATATGGCCCCATGCATCACAGGGTTAGTGTTTTTGTCAAGCTTCTTTTTTTAATATTGACAATATATACATCATACACATTGCTTTGAGAGACCCAATTCTTTCTTTCTTTTTTGTTTTTCCAGAATGTTATGGGGGTAGGCCGGGCATGGTGGCTCACGCCTGTCATCCTAGCACTCTGGGAGGCCGAGATGGGAGGATTGCTCGAGGTCAGGAGTTCGAAACCAGCCTGAGCGAGAGCGAGACCCCGTCTCCACTATAAATAGAAAGAAATTAATTGGCCAACTAAAAATATATAGAAAAAAAATCAGGCGGGCACGGTGGCGCATGCCTGTAGCCCCAGCTACTAGGGAGGCTGAGGCAGGAGGATCGCTTGAGTCCAGAAGTTTGAGGTTGCTTATGCCACGGCACTCACTCTAGCCTGGGCAACAAAGCGAGACTCTGTCTCAAAAAAAAGAGAATATTATGGGGGTATAAACATTTTGGTTACATGCAATGCCTTTGCATCACCCAAGCCAGGGCTACAAGCGTGCCCTTCCCCCAGACAGTGAGCTCCACTCCATTAGTTGTGAGTCCCCCCTCCCCCACCCACCCGACTGGCACCCAGTGGATATTCCTACCATGTGAGCACCTTAGTGTTGATCAGTTAGTACCAGTTTGATGATGAGTACATGTGGCGCATGTTTTTCCATCCTTGTGATACTTCCTTTCAAAGGATGGGCTCCAGCTCTATCTGGGACAATATAAGAGGTGCTAGATCACCATTGCTTTTTGTAGTTGAGTAGTTACTCCATGGTGTACATAGACCACATTTTATTAATCTACTCACAGATTGATGGGCACCTAGAGGGACCCAATTCTGAATCCTGTGGTCATTAGAAGCTTCACAACATCAACATTAAGGATACCCTAAAACTGTTCCAGAAGTCAGAAAAGAATGACCTGCCGTAAAATAATTGTCAACAGCCTACTGGATTTAATGCCCTAAGGACAACATTTTTATAGGAGTTGAGGAAAACACTTCAAGACAGAAAATTCATGAGCTCTGAAGAGATGGTGTGGCTATGTATGTGTGCGTCTGTTCAAATCCTGAAAACACTAAAATAGTTGTAGAAAGAGCAAATGTAACTTGAGACGTAAAAAAATAGGCCGGGCGCGGTGGCTCACTGAGCATGTCATCCTACCTAGCACTGTGGGATGCCGAGATGGGAGGATCGCTCAAGGTCAGGAGTTCGAAACCAGCCTGAGCAAGAGTGAAACCCTGTCTCTACTAAAAATAGAAAGAAATTAGCTGGACAACTAAAAATATATAGAATTATATTTCTATAATTATATAGAAATAATTAGCCAGGCATGGTGGCGCATGCCTGTAGTCCCAGCTACTTGGGAGGAGGCTGAGGGAGGAGGATCGCTTGAGGCCAGGAGTTGGAGGTTGCTGTGAGCTGGGCTGATGCCATGGTACTCTACCTGGGCAATAGAGTGACACTCTGTCTCAAAAAAAAAAAAAATATATATATATATATATATAGTTTTACTGTGCAATGTAGCAGGGAAAGGAAATAGGAGTTTGGAAAAGTTTCCCTCATGCAACCAAAGGCTTCTGTCTGTGTGCTTTAGAAGGAAATAATGACCACACACGAGGCAACGTGGTATGAAAGCAAACCGTGTGACCATTTGTAGGGTGCAAAGCGAGTTCTTTCTACTCAAAATAAAATGCTTAAGTTATGCTGTCTGGCAAAGCCCACTGACAGCGTGTGCTGTGCTTGTACCTAGATATCTTTGTTTCCAGAAGCTCCTAAAATAAAAGGACACATTCTACGTGGCAGTTAGATTTAGTCATCCACTCTCCGGGGACTGTTTTCAGTAAGAACCCGTTGCTTTTTAATCTGGGCAGCAATGAATCATCTTTTCTTCTGGCATTCGTGAGCTGATAATCATGAACTTGGAAGACCTTGAAAATTCAAGGTAGCAAGTTTTTCAAAGCATTTTTTTAAAGAAACCTTAAAACGATGGGTCCATAAGCACTTTTCTACACTTTTCTGCGAGATAGCTCTAGTTCTTTACTGTTGGGTGGTATGAAAACGTTATAGTCCGGGCGTGGTGGCTCACGCCTGTCATCCTAGCACTCTGGGAGGCCGAGGCGGGAGGATCACTCGAGGTCAGGAGTTCGAGACCAGCCTGAGCAAGAGTGAAACCCTGTCTCTACTAAAAATAGAAAGAAATTAGCTGGACAACTAAAAATACATACAAAAAATTAGCCGGGCATGGTGGCGCATGCCTGTAGTCCCAGCTACTCGGGAGGCTGAGGCAGGAGGATCACTTGAGCCCAGGAGTTGGAGGTTGCTGTGAGTGAGGCTGACGCCATGGCACTCTAGTCTGGGCGACAGAGTGAGACTCTGACTCAAAAAAAAAGAAGAAAGAAAAAAAGAAAATGTTGTTATATTGTGTTGGTGTCTGCTAGAGATTGCATTACAAATGAATTAGAGCCACGAGCTCAGGAGACAGACTGTCTAGGTGACAGTCCAGCTCTGTACTTACCAGCTCCATGAACCAGGGCCTCAGTTTCCCCATTTTCATGTGGGAATACTAATGAGTGTAACTCATGGTATATGATGGAGTCTGAAAGAAAAGGGGAAAGAGACCCCAATAAAATCTCAAAGTGACCTCAAAAGAAAGTCTTGTGAGTAATCTCCCATGGGGGATGGTCTAGGACACGGGTCCTCAAACTACGGCCCGAGGGCCACATGTGCCCCGCTGAGGACATTTATCCGGCCCGCCAGGTGTGTTTGCCACCGCTGCCTGTCCTGCTTAGCAGCCGACGTGTCCCGGGCCCGCAGTGGGCACTCTCCAACGGTTAAGGGACAGTGGACTGGCCCCTGTTTAAATAGTTTGAGGACTCTAAGAGATCGAAAAAGAGACGTCTGGGGTCCATTTTAAGTTGTTTCCTGTCCTGAGCTCTAGGGTGAGTGACCTCCACGATCAGAAGCCCCCAGTAAAACTCTGCTACGTAGATCAAATAAATAGTGCACAATAAAAGCCTTTGCATTCATTCAATCACTCATTCACTACACACTTGTTTATTGGGTTCCTACTGCCTGGGGTGCAGCACCAGGGGATATGGCGACAAACAGAACAGACCACGTCTTGTCCCCGTGGGCGGATGACGCCAAAGGCTGTGGCCAAAATGAAGCCGAGTGAAGGAGACAGGGAGAGCCCGGAGTGGAGGGGATTTATACTGGTGGGATTTGGGGTGCAGGAAGAGAAAACAAATGCAGGGATGGCCAAATGCAGTGGGGTGAGGACTCAGAAAAGGGGACAGCAAATGGGGATTCTGAATTCTAAAAGAAGATTCCTGCTCAAGATTTTTTAACCGATTCTATCCACCTAAGGCATTATTGTCTATAAAGGGCACATTCCGGGGTTCCCAGCAGAGATGAATTTGGGGGGAGGGGGAGGGGTCTCTGTTCAACCTACTACAGGGCCTGAAAGGAAAAAGGTTGGTGATACGGAAAATGTGGCTACTTGCCACCCCCCCATTGCTCTGTCTCCGCGGGCCAGCGCTGCACGTGGCCAGTTAGAGGGCACGCTGCTGGGACAGGTCCCACGGCAGAGAGCCACCGGGGCCCCGGATGCTGGAATGCCCCCAGGCCCACGTGCTGCCACCTGTTTCCAGCCACGCTGCTTGCATGATCCTGATTGGGTAATTTTTGAATCCCACTGTTGTTGATTGGATGTTAAAGCTTGTAGTTGATTGGATGTTAAAGCTTGTAGTTGATTGGATGTTAAAGCTTGTAGTTGATTGGATGTTAAAGCTTGTTGTTGATTGGATGTTAAAGCTTGTTGTTGATTGGATGTTAAAGCTTGTTGTTGATTGGATGTTAAAGCTTGTTGTTGATTGGATGTTAAAGCTTGTTATTGATTGGATGGATGTTAAACCTTGTAGTTGATTGGATGTTAAAGCTTGTTGTTGATTGGATGTTAAAGCTTGTGGGATATTAAAGCTTGCTGTTGATTGGATGTTACATCTTGCAGTTGATTGGATGTTAAAGCTTATAGTTGATTGGATGTTAAAGCTTGTTGTTGATTGGATGTTAAAAGCTTGTAGTTGATTGGATGTTAAAAGCTTGTTGTTGATTGGATGTTAAAGATTGTAGTTGATTGGATGTTAAAAGCTTGTAGTTGATTGGATGTTAAAAGCTTGTTGTTGATTGGATGTTAAAGCTTGTAGTTGATTGGATGTTAAAAGCTTGTAGTTGATTGGATGTTAAAAGCTTGTAGTTGATTGGTTGTTAAAAGCTTGTTGTTGATTGGATGTTAAAGCTTGTAGTTGATTGGACGCTTTTTGAGCCCTACCAAGGGTATAAAAACAGGAGCAGAAGGGGCAGAAAGGTCAGAAGAGCGGAAGACAGGAAGAGAGCTGTGTCACTAGGTGTGCTGAGCCTGCTGTGGAAGAATAAAGGCTGTTCTCCGACTCTTCGTGTGCCGCTTGGTTCTTTCCCCGGTCAAACAAATAAGAGCTGTAATGCTAGCTGTACACACTGCCACAACATTGGAACATCAGGAAAATGGAGATCTTGGGGAAAGGCATGCGGCTGGACGTTGGAGAACATGCGTGAAGTATGAAGAGTTTCATAGTCCATGTTAACACCCGCCAGAGAGCACTCACATGGGAGGGACACTAAATAGTCGAGTAGACAGAATGACTCGGTCGGTTGACATCAGTCAGCCTCTGCCATCTGCAACCCCACTGCTCACACAATGGCCAAGGGGGTGAAGCAGCCATGGTGGCAGGACAGAGGCCATGTGTGCGTCCAGGCTGGTTTAGCTGCCCATCCTGCAAACGTGCAAACTGCAAACTGGGGAGACCAATAGTGAGGGCTCCGTACGGCACCCCCCTCTCCTGCCTCTTATTTTCCTCCCTCGAGTCATAATTTGTGGAAATTCCTGCAAATCATTTAGATGAGCTCTAATTCATTATTATTATTATTATTATTATTATTTTGAGACAGAGTCCCACTCTATTGCCTGGGCTAGAGTGCAGTGGTGTCAGCCTAGCTCACAGCAACCTCCAACTCCTGGGCTCAAGCGATCCTCCTGTCTCAGCCTCCCGAGTAGCTAAGACGACAGGCACGTGCCACCATGCCCGGCTCATTAAAAATTGTATGTATATATGTTTTAGTTGTCCACGCCCGGCCAGTCCCAGAGCTTCTGAGGGTAGAGTCATGAACCCACATCAGGGCTGTCTGTCACTAGAACCTACACACTCTCAGCCCTTAGTTTATATGGCTTCCTTCCCTGGGCACCTGTCCTCAAAGACTAGATAACTCGAGACCCCCACAGAAAATTACAGCCAACGAGGGACAAGTTCACGAAGTGCCACTGTTGGCAAGTGAGCTCCACAATTTAATCCACAAATATTTCTGAAGCACGAGTGAGAACCAGATGGGTGAGAAGAATGCAATGGATCTGATGAGGCTGGCAGGAGTCTTGCTGTAAAAAAAAGTTGGGCGAGTCTTACATAGTAGACAAGCTCATCAGAAAAGCGGTATTTGCAGTGTGCATAGCAGGGTAGTGGTCTTCAAAGGGGGGTGACTTTGAATGCCAACACAAAGGTGTTGGGCTTTGCTTGGAACCGTGTGTCATGCCAGTCTAAGAAGCTGTTAGATTTTCAGCTAATGATTTGCAAGCAGAAGTATGCTAATCTCTGCGTGAACCCTTGCACAGCCAGGGTAAGCTTCATTTTATTTTTATTTATTTTTTTATTTTTTTGAGACGGAGTCTCACTGTGTCACCTGGGCTAGAGTGAGTGCAGTGGCGTCAGCCTCGCTCACAGCAACCTCCAACTCCTAGACTCAAGCAATCCTCCTGCCTCAGCCTCCCAAGTAGCTGGGACGACAGGCATGCGCCACCATGCCGGGCTAATTTTTTCTATATATTTTTAATTGGCCAATTAATTTGTTTCTATTTTTAGTACAGACGGGGTCTCGCTCTTGCTCAGGCTGGTCTCGAACCCCTGACCTTGAACGATCCTCCTGCCTCGGCCTCCCAGAGTGCTAGGATTACAGGCGTGAGCCACCATGCCTGGCCTAATTCATTATTTTTTAATAGTCACATAATATTCCATGGCCTGCCAAGGCTTTTCCTGCTATGGTCTCCTTTCAGATTGGGACATCTTTTCAATCTCCCCTTGTGGCAGAAAAATGGGAGACGTTGCCAAGAGCAATAAACCACGAAGCCACCTGAGAACATCCTGTCTGAGTTGTCTCCTGCCAACCGCACGCTTCCTGTCCCCCCCCATGTCACCTGACACCCCAGCATTTAACAAGTTCAGGGAAGAGTTGAATTTCTGCGACCGATAAGTTTCATCCCGGGAATTGAGTTATTTTTAAAAATCCATGTCTGGCCACAAGCTAATATTGCTACGGTTCTCTCGAATACGTTATAAAAAACAGAGAAACTCTTTGAAGAACTTTCCAGAAGACTTGGCAGGAGGAGAAGGAGTGTTGAAAAAGCTGCAAAAACATTCTCAGGAGTCAAAGTCGAGGAAGGTCAAAGGCAAATATCCAAAACTGTGGCGTGGAAGTTCATTTAGGTGCATTTGAGGGTCACCATAATATGGCACAAATTTTTCTTAATGATGAGCTTCGGTGGATTTAGGACTGGGTAGTGGAAATGGCAAAACCTGTCTACGTTCCAATTGTCCCCAAGGACGGAGCAGCTGCCACCGGATGCCCTTATAGGGCATTTGCTTCCTGTTGTCCCCTGAGTGAAGTCTGCCGGGACACTCCAGGGCAAGTGGCATTTGCCATTTCGTGGAAGACAACCACAGGGCCGACTCTGTAATTACCCGGAGGCCCTGCTTGGGTACCACAGCGGTCACCAGGCATCCGTCACCGGAAGAAGAATGTTCCGGTGCTCTGGGTAGATAGATATGTTGGACTCAGGGAGTGAAGGGGCCACCCTGAGTGTGTACAGATCCCATCAGGAAAGCTTTGCCTGCACAGATGCGACAGGGAACATTTCTACACAAGGCGACAGGCTGTCACCTCGGACTGCTGAGCAGTTCAGAATATCTTTTTTTTTTTGAGACAGAGTCTCGCTCTGTCGCCCAGGCTAGAGTGAGTGCTGTGGTGTCAGCCTCGCTCACAGCAACCTTAGACTCCTGGCCACAAGCGATCCTCCGGCCTCAGCCTCCCGAGTAGCTGGGACTACAGGCATGCGCCACCACGCCCGGCTAATTTTTTTCTATATATTTTTAGTTGGCCAATTAATTTCTTTCTACTTTTTAGTAGAGACGGGGTCTCGCTCTTGCTCAGGCTGGTCTCGAACTCCTGACCTTGAGCCATCTTCCCACCTCGGCCTCCCAGAGTGCTGGGGTTACAGGCGTGAGCCACCGCGCCCGGCCCAGAATATCTGAATGGGGGCAAATGTTCATGGAAGCAAATAAATATTTCTTGAATATTCAGAGATGTAGTTTATATTGGCAACACATCCTAGACAGCTTTGTAGCTGTCGCGTCTTGCCTACCTAGGTTTCAGACTGAAAAATCACTGCTCCACCAGCTAATTGCTGGTTTGAAATGACTTCTAGGAATAATTCTATTTCCCTACAATGCAATAAACAGAATATTAACTACGGTTAGATCCACGTCTGTGATTTCATAACAAACAAACCAATTCTAATTCCATGTCTAAAATACATGGCTGTTTATAATCTCTTCCCTTGGAAGTTATAACCCTTTGTTAAAATAAATAATATATCTAATCACCTTCTAAAACACACTGACTTTTCCCGATTAAAAACTACATTATTTCATAATTTGGTTTTTTGTTATTGTTGTTGTTTTGGTTTTACTTCAAGTGCTAGATTTATGAAATTATTTCACAGTTGGATTTTTATTCTCTCAAGAAATTTCCACAACCTTTTAAAAAAAAAAAGTGGCTTTCAAACTTTAGCCCAGGAATTCTTTTTTCATAAGAAATATTCCCAGAGGGACAGACGGATAAAAGCAGATCCGTTCTGATGAGCAGTTTGGCAATCTCCTTCCTATTCCCACCACTCTCCATTAATAAATGAATAAATCTGTCATAGTTGATGAGTTAATATGATCATTATTCTTTACTTAGTTTGAAATAATCATAGACTCATAGGAAGTTGTGAAAATAGTACGGAAAGGTCCTGCAATTTCACCATCTTCCCCCAAAAGGAACATCTTGCTTAACTAGAAGTACATGATCCAAGCCAGGAACGCTGTTAGCTGGACTATCTATCAAGTTTACTCGAATTCCACTAGTTTTCACATGCACTCATTGTTTCATATAGTTCTATTCAATTTTGCCACGTGTGTAGACGCCATCATGACCAAGGAACCCCGCTGTGATACCCCAGTGTGGTAACACCTTCCCTCTGTCCCCATCTCTAACCCCTGACAACCACTGATCTAGCTTCCTTGACCTGATATCTATGATTTTGTCACGTCAAGAATGTTCCATACATGGAATCATACAGTATGTGAGCCATTCAGATTGGCTTTTTTCACTTACTGTGTTTCCCCAAAAATAAGCCCTCCCCATACAATAAGCCCCAGCAGGATGTCTAAGCACGTGCGCAATAGAAGCCCTACCCCGAAAATCAGCCCTAGTGATGGG
>NC_033688.1:6892872-6910020 GCF_000165445.2 Microcebus murinus | reverse complement strand
AACAGAGAGGAAAAAAGAAAACTCAGCTGCAAGAGGTCCACCTAATTTTAAATACAGGTGATCAAAGTGAGCCCTCATTGAGGAAGATAATATTGAATCACAAACTAGAAGGAGGGGAACAAGTCAGACTTGTATTCTACAGAGGAAGAGGCATTCTAAGAGCGGGAGTAGCAGGTGCAAATGTCCTGTGGCAGCCATGGTGTCAAGGAAGGAGCTCTGTCAAACCGAGGCAGAGATGAGTGAGTGAACCTATTTGTAACCACTCTCATTAATATCACCAATTGTGTTTCTGTCTTTCCTTCGCCTCCACTACCCCCCTCTTCTGTTCAGTGAAATGTTGTGTGTGCTACAATGTATAAGGGCTCAGCATGGGGATTTCTTGACCAAGGAAAGGTAAGAGGCGTCGATATGTTTTGTTTTGTCTCCTTAAGGCCTTGGTTCAACTCAGTACTGAGAACACAGATGCCAGATGCAGGCAAGAACACCTGACCACAGCCGTCTCCCATAGCAACCTTTTACAACCCATTCTAATCCTCAGCAAAGCTGGCAGAATAAAGGTTTTTAATAATAATAATAATAATAATAAAGCAGCTATAAAATATTGCCTTGTCATTATTCACTTGGCTTGTTTATTCTTGGAGTTTTTTTTTTTTTTTTTGAAACAGAGTCTCACTCTGTTGCCCAGGCTAGAGTGAGTGCTTTGGCGTCAGCCTCGCTCAACCTCAAACTCCTGGACTCAAGCGATCCTCCTGCCTCAGCCTCCTCCCGAGTAGCTGGGACTACAGGCATGCGCCACCATGCCCGGCTATTTTTTTTATATATGTTTAGTTGTCCAGCTAATTTCTTTCTGTTTTTTTAATAGAGACAGAATCTCACGCTTGCTCAGGCTGGTTTCGAACTCCTGACCTCCAAGCGATCCTCCCGCCTCGGCCTCCCAGAGTGCTAGGATGACAGGCGTGAGCCACCGCGCCCGGCTCGGAGTGTTTTTAAGTGGAAACTGAGTGTAACATTTTATAGGACCAGAAGACAGGGCTATTATTTCTAAGTTGTCAATAAAGCCATCTTCTAAGAAGGACTTTGTAACTCTGAGTCCTCATGTGCTGGGGAGAAAGAATAATTTGAGCCTCCACATAGAGTGAGAACCCATAGACGTGATGGAGCCTTGGTGTGGCAAGCCTTGGTGGCATGTGGCACCTGTTTCCATTTAATTCCAGATGTCTGTCTAGGTACCAATACGAAAAGAAACATGTTTTCATAACACATTTGCTACTTTATTTAATAAAGTAAATTCCATGTCAAAGTCTGCCATTCACAATCTTGGTTTTGTTTGTATTTTTTTTTTTTTTTGAGACAGAGGCTAGAGTGCCGTGGCATCAGCCTCGCTCACAGCAACCTCAATCTCCTGGGCTCAAGCCATCCTCCTGCCTCAGCCTCCCGAGTAGCTGGGACTATAGGCATGCGCCACCATGTCTGGCTAATTTTTTTTTCTATATATTTTTAGTTGGTCAATTAATTTCTTTCTATTTATAGTAGAGATGAGATCTCACTCTTGCTCAGGCTAGTCTCGAACTCCTGACCTCCAAGCGATCCTCCTGCCTCAGCCTCCCGAGTAGCTGGGACTACAGGCACGAGCCACCATGCCCTGCTAATTTTTTAGATATGTATTTTAGCTGTCCAGCTAATTTCTTTCTGTTTATTTTTTTTTTTAATAGAGACAGGATCTCGCTCTTGCTCAGGCTGGTCTCGAACTCCTGACCTCCAAGCGATCCTCCCGCCTCGGCCTCCCAGAGCGCTAGGATTACAGGCGTGAGCCACCGCGCCCGGCCAGTAAATGCATCTTAATCATCAGTTTCTTAAAGCATCTCCCAGTCTAGGGATTGAGGGACGCCAGATCACAATTGAGCATGAAGGAGGCAAAACGAGGTGACCCAAGAACACAGTTTCCTCGGGGTTCGGGTTTCAGGCCAAAGGAAGATAATGTCCAAGAAATGGAAGGAGAGGAGATGCATGTGTTTTAGGCCCTCTTCCAGGAGTATGTCTTCCAATTGGGATTGTGGTGTGATTGGACAGCAGAAAGCGGAAGGTCGAGTTCTCTGTGAGCACAGAAGGGGACACATCTGTTGTTTATTCTTTGCCAGGCGGCTAGAAAGACAGTGACTATTCAGCTGACTGCAGCCCAGGATGCAGCTTGGTCCCTTCAGCCGGGGAAGGTGTGGCTCACTAGTCCCTTCATTTGGTAAAGTCACTGCGGTTCACAGCCCCCTCTGGTGGCCAGTTCCAAGTGCACCTGCTGGCCCGTGGCCTTGCAAAGCCCAGGGGAAATCAAGTTCCTTCACTCAAGTCAGGAAACCTGGGGAAGAGCTTAAGTCCTTCTAGAATGTCAGACCGATCTTTAAAAATTGGAAAAAAAAAAAAAGAAAAAATTTTAAAAAAAATTTTTTATATATAAATTAAAAAAAAAAAGAAAAAAAATTGCCAGATGTTGAGGATCATGTTAAAACAAGGGTCAGGTTGGGCGCAGTGGCTCACGCCTGTAATCCCAGCACTACTGGGAGGCCGAGGTAGGAGGATCGCTCAAGGTCAGGAGTTCGAGACCAGCCTGAGCAAGAGCGAGACCCCGTTCTCACTATAAATAGAAAGAAATTAATTGGCCAACTAAAATATACAGAAAAAATTAGCCGGGCATGGTGGCGCATGCCTGTAGTCCCAGCTACTCGGGAGGCTGAGGCAGGAGGATTGCTTGAGGCCAGGAGTTGAAGGTTGCTGTGAGTTGGGCTGACGCCACTGCACTCTAGCCCAGGTGACAGAGTGAGACTCTGTCTCCAAAAAAAAAAAAGTTATTCTGCCTTGTTGCTTTCTCCAAGTTTGTAGAGCAATAAATGCTGTTATAGATATCATAGAACACCACAGAAAAATACACATGACTCAGTTTCTCCAACCATAGATGATAATTGCCAATTGATGGCACCACAGTGAATTGTGTATTTTTTTAAGCATGAAATGTATTTCAGCCAGTTGGGGAGGCTCATTAGTCAAAAGGCAAAATGGGTTAGGAGGTGGCTGAAATCCAATTCTTTTTTATATTTAAACCCAGATATAGACAGAGTACATAAATGGATATTTGGTTTATCCATGGTATCAAAATTTCATGAGGGAAGGGGACATTTAGGAAAAAAATGTTCAAAAAGCCCCTTGGGGGAGTGATAATGAAAAGAAATTTTAGAGAAATGTGAGCTAGTGAGAACAGGCAACGTGGAGATCGTTCATTTTTGTCTCCCTCCTGAGCTGCCAGCCAGTTAATGCCAATGTGCGCTCTAAACAGTCCTAAACTGGCCGGGCGCGGTGGCTCACGCCTGTCATCCTAGCACTGTGGGAGGCCGAGGCGGGAGGATCGCTCAAGGTCAGGAGTTCAAAACCAGCCTGAGCAAGAGGAGACCCCGTCTACTATAAATAAAAGAAATTAATGGCCAACTAAAAAATATATTAGAGGAGAAAAAGTTAGCCGGGCGTGGTGGCACATGCCTGTAGTCCCAGCTACTCGGGACTGAGGCAGGAGGACTGCTTGGAGGCCAGGATTGGAGTTGCTGTGAGTGAGGCTGATGCCAGGTCACTCTAGCCTGGGCAACAGAGTGAGACTCTATCTCAAAATAAATAAGTAAGTAAATAAACAGTCCTGATCTGGCTTTCCTAGCATTTGCTAGAGGCCAAGCATTGATGTGTGCAACCAGGCCTGCAAAAATCTCTCCAACAAACCCATTGCTCTCCAACAAACCCAAGTGAAATACTAGTAAAAAAAAATATGAAGACCCTTGCTTAAAACCAAGAAGAAAACAGAGACGCTGCAAGCGATTTCCAGAACAGGGTTGCCTCATTCCGCAAGCAGCACTTCTCAGGCTAAACCATCTTCCTCTGGGAACTTGACGCTGCAGCCAAGAAACCATCAGACCCGTCTGGAGAAGGGCGGCGTTTGGCTAAGAGCAGCCAAGCGACCTCACCCGTGAGAAGGCCCGAGAACTTCTGCCCCGGTGAACAAGGCACATCTTGCAGGTCAAATGCACAGAAATGTAAAGGAGTCCAGCTGCCCCGCGCTTGGACGAGAGATCCAGACACCAGGTGACTGGATAGTCTGTCCCCAGGTGAGCTCAGGACAAAAGAGGAGCCACGCAGCTCGCGCTGCTGGTGCAAAGCCAAGCCGATTTCCCCCAAGCTCAATGAGGGCTCTGTCTGAGAAAAGACAGCCGTATAGGGCTCCAGGGACTGACAGGAGCAGCTGCTGTGTTTGCAAAGCTTGACCAAACGGATACACTTCCCCTGTCTGCTTGAAAATCATCATTTCCTTGCAGAGTGCATTAGCAGTCCATGTGAAACGAGGAGGCGTCCTATATCCTGTTACAGGAGGCTCCATGATGCAATCTCCAACAGTGTTGAGTCTCCTTATGGGTGGCTTTCATCATCATCATCATCATCATCATCATCATCATCATCATCGTCATCATCATTATTTATTAAGCCCTAGGCTGGTCATGCACTGGGCAAAGCACTATGCAAACATCATTTCTTTTCTTTTCTTTTCTTTTTTTTAAATTTGTTTTAATTCTTTCTATTTTTTTTTCCACTTTCAGGTTTTCAGATGCATTGATCATTTCTTTTCTTAATGATTACCATACAAGGTAGGGACAGGGAAAAAATCCCACCCCGGGGCCCCATGGCTGAACTCACTGCTGATTGGATATGTACAGCTTGTTGCTGATTGGATACTTTTTGAATCCCACCGCTGATTGGATAACTCCTTGTGCTCATAGTTGATTGGTTGTGTGTAACCCTAAGAAGTGTATAAAACTGGAGGAGAACAAGGAAGCGGGGCTCAGAATTTGGTGGCGTGCCCCTCTGAGCCTGCTGGCGGAATAAAGGCCCTTTGTGTGCTGCGAGGAGGTTCTTTCCCCAGTCAGTCACTGTTAACGCTTGCTGTAACACTTGTTGTACACTTGCTGGAACAGTAGGTATTACTACCATCCTCATTTGACAGATGAGGAACTGAGACACAGAGAGGTTAAGTAACTTGCCCAAGGTCACACAGCTAGGGAGCACCAGAGTTGGAACTTGAATTCGGGTCTGCCTGACCCATCAATTTTCCACACTCTTCTCTCCAGGGAGAAGGATGTTGAACACACTCCATCCTCACAGGCCTTGATTGGTGTGATTTAGCTTAAGAGGTAGTAGAATTTACTTCTGATAAAATGCAATGGCATCATTGATTAGCAAGATCCCATCAGACCCTTTGTGACGTCCTTTTATAGTCTGGCACCTGGTGGGAAGGTAAACACAATGCATTAATGGGACAAAAAAACCCCAGCAGGGACTGAACTCCAACTCCAAATGGCCTTCAATTCAGAATTTACAAATTCTGAATCGAAGCACTGGATATTTGTAACTCTTTGGGCTGGGATTCAGACACGTGCGCCCAGCACCTTGGCAATGAATTTGACAGTCCATGTTCATAGCCAAGGGCCATCAGTCTAGGTTCCTTTGCAATCTTTCAACAACGATTAAACTTTCTCAAAGGAAAACAAAACAAGATTTCTTGCTATGGTGATGAAGGAGTTTTGGAATACAAAAAAATGGAGACAGAACTCTTAACTGCTAAATGAAAATCTGCTCACAGATAGGTGCAAAATATCTTTGTGAACTGAGCAACATAAAAGCAGCTGTGGACTTTGCCTCAACTGAGAATGATCTTAAGTAATTCCAGAAGAAAGAGTCCATAGTAAAATTTCATATTTCCTTCTTTGGGCCACTGCAATCTCACTGCTTTGACTTTTTTTTTTTTTTTTTTTGAAACAGAGTCTCACTCTGTTGCCTAGGCTAGAGTGAGTGCCATGGCGTCAGGCTAGTTCACAGCAACCTCAAACTTCTGGGCTCAAGCGATCCTCCTGCCTCAGCCTCCCAGAGTGCTAGGATTATTAGTGTGAGCCACCGCACCCTGCCACTTCTTTGACTTTCAACTCCCATTCTTTGAAACTCAGCTTTTTACCTCAACGTGACACGCCTAATCATCGTTTTCTGGATGTCCTCAAAGATTTCTCATGTGTCCCCAAGATTCTCAATTAGCTCCTGATGTATTCCCTTTTGTGATCTCTTGCCATGGCTCCTTTGAGGATTAACCTCTGTCTGGGCAGCTACATGAGGTTGGCCATGCTTTGAGGTCCGTATCTGGGCCACCTCTCCCTAGGCATTACCCTGCCTGCTGAGTTCCACTGTGTTTGCCAGACACCACCCCCTCTAGTGGGCACCATTATGGCTGCATGACACCACCAACCGCACTGCTGAGCCCTGCACTGCCAGCTGGCACCACTGCTGCCATCACCCCGAGTATCTTCACTATGCACTGTTGCCCGTGGCTGGAGCATGCCGTAGCATGGAGCAAGATTGAGATGCCAAAGTGGCTCTGTGTGCTCCATGGTCCTCTGTACATGAAACCTCCTGTGTTTTCTGTTACTCTGACTCACAAAGGTATCAAAACAGGGCTGCTTACTCCCTGGTGTTTTTAAGAGATTCAATTAAAATGGCTTTTTCCATTTCAACCCAGAGTTTCCTCTTTCCTGGATGTAGTTGAGTCCATTGGGAGCTGAGCGGGGGTCAAATCTAGGGAAATAAACTCTTCCGCCACTCCAATGGCTACATTATGGAGTTAATCTTGTCTGCCTGGCTTCCTGTTCCCTTAGAATGAGCCTCTCCCAAGAAGAGGGAGGCTCCTGCAGGACTCACCCCATTCATCCTTCAGACAAGTCCAATTTATGCAAGAGTAGATAAAACTAGTTCAAACTGAACCCGGAGAACAGAGATCAGAATGTAAGAGCAGGCCAGGCGCGGCAGCTCATGCCTGTCATCCTAGCACTCTGGGTGGCCAAGGCAGGCGGATTGCTCAAGGTCAGGGGTTCAAAATAACCCTGAGCAAGAGCAAGACACTGTCTCTCCTAAAAAAAATAGAAAGAAATTAATTAGCCAACTAAAAATATACAGAAAAAATTAGCCGGGCGTGGTGGCACATGCCTGTAGTCCCAGCTACTGGGGAGGCTGAGGCAGGAGGATCGCTTGAGCCCAGGAGTTGGAGGTTGCTGTGAGCATGGCTGATGCCAAGGCGCTCTAGGCAGGGCAACAGAGTGAGACTCTGACTCAAAAATAGATAAATAAATGAAATTTAAAAATTACTCCAACTTAGATGCCGGCATCTGTCGGATCCTCTGAGCAACACGGATGTATGTGGGTTAGGTCATGGGCGGTCACGTGACGAGCTCTTTGTCAGAGTTCTCCGGTCGCATTTGGACGTTGCATAAGTTTTCTAAATCTGATCTATAGCTCCATCTGTTAGGTGGGTATTGTAGGCTTGATGTCTTCAGCTTTCTGAGCTGTAGACTATTTTAGAAATGACAGCTTCAGAAACAATAAGAGTTTGGATATCTGCCAATGAACATTCCCGAAATAAAGCCATACTCAAAAGACACTGTGACTTCAAGGGCCTTTTATTTATTTTTTTAATTCCTTTTTCTATCTTGTTACAAGAAATACAGTGGACCCTTTAAAAATCATGTTATAAATTAATCGGGCATCCTATAAAACTGAGAGTCAAAATTCTCAAGCTTCACCACCTAGACATGAACTCTCTAGGTATATCTTTACATTTAAGAGATGAATGCAGTTTGCTTTAACCAAATTATTTTTTATGTGAACACAGATTCCTATACGAAATGTTATTTTTAGGCCGGGCATGGTGGCTCATGCCTGTAATCCTAGCACTCTGGGAGGCCAAGGTGGGAGGATCGCTCAAAGTCAGGAGTTCAAAACCAGCCTGAGCAAGAGAGAGACCCCCGTCTCTACTAAAAATAGAAAGAAGTTAATTGGCCAACTAAAAATATATAGAAAAAAATTAGCTGGGCATGGTGGCGCATGCCTGTAGTCCCAGCTACTGGGGAGGCTGAGGCAGGAGGATCGCTTGAGGCCAGGAGTTTGAGGTTGCTGTGAGCGAGGCTGACTCCACGGCACTCTAGCCCGGGCGACAGAGTGAGACTCTGTCTCAAAAAAAAAAAAAAAATGTTATTTTTATCATTTAATAGAAACACCAAATATCCATTTCAATATAAGGGAAAAAATTTTTAGTTGGTCAAATCTTTTTTCCAGAACCACATAGCTAAAATTTTCTCTATGTTCTCCTTGAATTGCTGCAAAGACCTGAAGTCAATCTCCTAAAGCCATCTCAGATAAATGGAGAATGCGGGTTAGAATAAGAAGCCAATATGGGCCGGGCGCGGTGGCTCATGTCTGTAATCCCAGCACTCTGGGAGGCTGAGGTAGGCAGATCGCTCGAGGTCAGGAGTTCGAAACCAGCCTGAGCAAGATTGAGACCCTGTCTCTACTAAAAATAGAAAGAAATTAATTGGCCAACTAATATATAGAGAAAAAATTACCCAGGCATGGTGGCGCATGCCTGTAGTCCCAGCTACTGGGGAGGCTGAGGCAGGAGGATCGCTTGAGGCCAGGAGTTGGAGGTTGCTGTGAGCTAGGCTGACGCCACGGCACTCTAGCCTGGGTAACAAAGTGAGACTGTCTTAAAAAAAAAAAAGAAGAAGAAGAAGAAGTCAATATGTTGGGTCCCCTAGAAAATGTCCTTTAGCCAATCAGAGCCAAATGCTCAGAAATGCTTTTGCTACATACCCTGAAATAGTCCCCGCCCCTCCAGAGACTTGGAGAGACGGTGGCTTCCACACTTCTAAGGCCAGAAGGGCAGTCAGTCACAGCCCACCCGGTCAGCCTTCCTCTGAGCAGCCTGCTCACATCCTAGACCTTGGCCAAGAAAAAATAACATCCCATTGTCTGAGGCAAAAACAACCTCCCATCCTTCTAGCCTGGCCCTGGACAGGCAGTCTGGAGCAAGAAATCCCGCCCCTAGAGAGGCAAAGCAGTCCCAGCTGGGCCTTGACTCGTTTTCCGTTCCCAGGCAAATTGCCCAGCTTCCTCCACTCACCAATTTCCCAACTGCAAAATAGAGATAATTCTCCTGATACCTTTCTCTCGCGGCGTTCTGAAAATAAATAGGGCAAATGTTTCTAAAGTGCTTTGAGAGATCTGGCGAAAGGCGTATTTGCCTTCAACTCTGCAGGAGGGGTTTTTGTTTATTTTTGTTGTGTTGTGTTTTTATGGGTGTGTTTGGCTTTGGGGCAGACTGGCATAAATTCAGAAAATGGAAATTAAATTAGATGAAAACCACTCATCTCACGTTGATGGAGCATTTACAATATGCTAGGCATCTGGAGAACATAGAAGGGCAAATCCTAACTTCTTTTTTTTTTTTTGACAAAGTCTTACTCTGTTGCCCGGGCTAGAGTGCCATGGAGTCAGCCTCGCTCACAGCAATCTCTAACTCCTGGACTCAAGCGATCCTCCTGCCTCAGCCTCCTCCCGAGTAGCTGGGACTACAGGCATGGGCCACCATGCCCGGCTCATTTTTTCTATGTATATTTTTAGTTGGCCAATTAATTTCTTTCTATTTTTAGTAGAGATGGAGTCTTGCTCTTGCTCAGGCTGGTTTTGAACTCCTGACCTTGAGCGATCCTCCTGCCTTGGCCTCCCAGAGTGCTAGGATGACAGGCGTGAGCCACCGCAAATCCTAACTTCAAGGAGCTTACAACTTGCTCAGAAATAGGTATTATAGTATGTATATTATACTTATAGTATATATATAGTAATATACTTATAGTATATTATAGTATATATAATAGTATATATAGTGTATATATATTATATACTTATAGTATATATAGTGTATATATATACTATATATACTTATAGTATATATAATAAATAGGTATTATACTTATAGTATATATATTATACTTATAGTGTATATATATATAGTACGTATATTACACGTACACACAAACATTTATATATAATAGAGGTATTATAGCTCAGAAAGAGGTATCAAAGTGAGTGACACAGTGTGGCCATGAGAGCTGCTTTAAAACCCACTCTGCAAGTTCCAGTTGGAGACCCTAGAAAAACCACTCAGCTTTCCTAAGCTTTGCTTTTCTCTTGCACAAACCTTTCCTTGGGGGCCTACTAGGTGTGTGTGGGGGGGGTGTTCTATGCAGTTGACTTATATTAACTTACTTAAAACTCAGAACAGGCTGGGTGTTGTGGCTCACGCCTGTCATCCTAGCACTCTGGGAGGCCGAGGCGGGAGGATCGCTCAAGGTCAGGAGTTCGAAACCAGCCTGAGCAAGAGCGAGACCCCGTCTCTACTATAAATAGGAAGAAATTCATTGGCCAACTAAAAATATATATAGAAAAAATGAGCGAGGCATGGTGGCGCATGCCTATAGTCCCAGGTACTCGGGAGGCTGAGGCAGGAGGATCGACTGAGCCCAGGAGTTTGAGGTTGCTGTGAGCGAGGCTGATGCCACGACACTCTAGCCTGGGCAACAGAGTGAGACTCTGTCTCAAAGAAGAAAAAAAACTCAAAACAACCACCAGAGATAGATAGATACTATTATCGTTTCCATATTGGTATTCCCATCTTATAAGTAAGGACACTAAAGCTTAGAGAGATTATGGGACTTGGCCGGGGCCATGCAGTTAGGAAGCAGGGAAGCCAGGATGCAAACTAAGCCAAGCTGCTTGGCCTCAACTTCTGCAGCCTTCACCGTGGTACGACATTGCCCTTCAAATGGGGACATGCGAAGACTTATGTCAGATAGACCGCTGAAGATCAGCTGATATGACACATACAAAGCTGTTAGCACGGTGTCTGACACATAATAAACGTGCAACAAATGAGGAAGTAGCAGCAAAAGAGATTAGACACGTATAAAAATAACCAGAACGCCAAGGCAAAAATAAGTGCACTCCTCCAGTCTATTTTGCAGGGAAAGCTCCTTCTTCTAGAACATTCTAACCATGGGGGTACAGTGATGAGCTGTGTTTGGGGTAGAACACCCATAAATGGCGATATTTCTGAGTGGGCTTCCAAATGATCTATAATAGAAGGAGTTGATGGTTCATACGTCCGGAAATTTCTGAACGCTTGCAAAGAAGGTCGAAGTATCTGAAGGACCCTGTCATTAAAATTCGGACTGTCTTTTCGAGAACAATCTGCAATCAAGCTTGTGCAAAAATGCATCGGCTGCAGTTGCTCCTCTTCCCTGCTTGAACCCCTAGTCCCCCGTGGGCTTTATTTAGGAAGCAACAACAGCATGGATTTCCTTTTCAGAGTCTTAAAATAAAAATCCCCAAAAAAGAGGACGCTGCTTATAAAATCTTTCAGAGTTGTTTGAAAAAGGAAGAAAAAAAAAAAAAAAAAACGCATGCAGAAGAGAGAGCCAAGTGCTCGTGTTCTGGCCAAGTTATAAGCGTCTGAGAACAAGAGCAGGAGGGGGGGGACTGTTAACCCCATCCCTGTCCAGATCATTAGCTCTTTCCTTTTGCTTTGCACTAAGCTCATCCTCCCAGAGCGAGCCCGGCCTGCCAGGGAAATCCAGGAATCTGCAACAAAAACGATGACAGTCTGAAAACCCTCCCTGGTGCCAACCTCCAAATTCTCATCTGTCACTTCCCCAGACCCTGACTAGTTGACAGAGCAGCAGAATTTCAACTCCAATAGACTTGAATGTGCTTCTGGGCAAAGAAGCAGAGCTAACCAGGAAAGGGGTTTAAAGAGTTTTTCTCTTGGGTATTTGTCAAACTTTTATTGCCTGGCTGCGTGCAAAGAGGGGACCCAACTTCGGTTTTCTCCTGAGGCTCTGGATCCAGCCAC
Source organism: Microcebus murinus (assembly GCF_000165445.2). Lineage (NCBI taxonomy): Eukaryota > Metazoa > Chordata > Mammalia > Primates > Cheirogaleidae > Microcebus > Microcebus murinus. Next base: position 6,898,214 of record NC_033688.1, on the reverse strand, counting down.
TTACCTGAAGGTAAATACATCTTAATAATGTCACTGTGTTGTGTGATGGCATTTGTTAAACTGATTTGCATGAGCTGTTAAGGCTGTCTAATCTTTTTGCCTAAATAATACAGAATCATCAACTTTTTGTGTTGATTCACAGAAAAGCCACTTCATGGGGGAATTTTACTGTTTGTATTCGTGTTTCCTTTTTTTCCTCCAAGATTAAATAGCAAATACTAATAAATGGTGATGGTTTTAGTAAAGACCCAGGACAGAAATGCAGAACTGTGGTTAGCCCGAGTAGCACTCAGATCTTGGGGAAGCCCAAATCCCAGAATGTGTTTTGTAGAAATACTTTACTAACGTATAAAAGAAACCATAAAGAAAGTAGTTTTAAAAAAAAGCTTTCAAAGAAAATAATCTGTATATTTTCCATGCTTATAGTATCTAAATTTCTTTAATCACTTCTGTAGTCCCATTCTGGACCTAACATAATGTAGAAATGGAATATTTAGCTTTTCCAAAAGCTCTAATAGCATATGCTTGTTTGATTATTTCTGAGTTCGTTGTGATCGTTTGTTATCGATTTCCTGACTGCCTTTTATAGCTTTATAACTAATTGTGCCTTGCCTCCTACTCAGCATTGTTAAGATGCACACACACATAGATGTAAAATTTCTCTAATTCTTAATAATGCTTTACTTACAAAAGCAAAGGGAGTTAAAGAGCTTAAGAGATTATGACGACTCTTATTATAAGGTCCTATCATGTCTGATTCTCTCTTCTAAAATAAAAAACAATCATGCAAATTGTGCTTATTCATTTCTGCCCGGTATAAAAGATTACACTGCAGGAGAAAACCACACTCTCAAATGCACATTAATACTGTTGAAACTGTACCCCAGGAGGTACTGCAGAGAGAGTATCTCTTTTGCACTGCCTTCCATCTGCAGAGGTTAAAAATGTCACCTTGTCATTGTATCTGAACTCTCCTCTGGCCCTGGGCCTAAGCACACTGAATAGAAATGTTCACTCAGTCCAACTCAGCAGAAATCTTTTTTTTTTTTTTTTTTTTTTTCAGTTCTCCCTTTTCTCATAGATACCAGCTTTTTTCACAGTTCACAGTTTACTTAGTTAAACCTTAGTGGTTATGACTATGGTTAAGTATGATTTAAAAAAAAAAAAGAAGATATCCCTCTTTGGAAAGATTTAAGTTTATATTGCTGTTCATTCAATGAGACCTAGCAAAGCAGAGTCGTCTATTTCATTCAGTTGTCATCCAATCAACGAATGCTGCTTTGCACATTTTGGAAAAGAATAATATATGTGTTATTCAGGAATCTTGCTTTTTTTTCTTCCAGAGAATTTTTGTACAGCCACTGAGCAGTTAGATTCTTGGGGTTTCTTTTCCAAGTCCTTCAGGATTTAATTGCCAGTAGGCTCTCATGCTGCAGTTTCACTTAACAACCAAGTAAAAATAATAAATAGTGATGACATAAACGAAATGAGCAGGGATATAGCTAGACAACCCCAAAACATTATGCATTTCATTTCCTCCTGACTGGTATTTTTACTCAGTTCATTTGAACATTGCTATTTTAGTTAAGTTTATTCCAATGTCCGGAACCCGTTAAGAATATTTTTCCACCAAGCAGAACATAAATAACTTGCTAAAAGGCTTGAGGTGTGCTTTGCCTTCACATATCATTCTGGAAGGATCTTTGGGGGGTTGTGGGGGAGATCCCCATAAATCCAAGAGGATTTCTCTGGAAGGGCCTGGCTGCCCAAGACATGTCCAACCAGGCCAGGGGCTGGTTTTTACAGGGTTCAAAGGGCATTTTCTGAGCTTGTGATGGTAGCACCACCTTGGACTGGCCTGGCTTTTGTGTTAGGCATCAAAAAATGGACAGAACTTTGGAAAACAGAATGTGTAGTCTTGACTAATTGCTCCAAAGGTAGACAGACAGTCTAATAAAGTGAATAGGACCTTGGGCTCTGGTTCATACCTGACCATATAGAACTAACTGGTTTATATAAGACAATATAGACCTAGTTTACATCCAAGCTTTACCACCATATAGCTCTGTGACTTCGGGCAAACAACTTAACCTCTCTGTGCCTGAGTCTTTGCATTTATGGAAACGGGATCCTAAAATTAGGAGCTACCTGAGAGATTTGTTATAAGAGTAAGGGATGCCGGGCGCAGTGGCTCACGCCTGTGATTCCAGCACTCTGGGAGGCCGAGGCGGGAGGATAGCTCGAGGTCAGGAGTTCGAGACCAGCCTGAGCAAGAGCGAGACCCCGTCTCTACTAAAAATAGAGAAATATAAAAATATTTAGAAAATATATAGAAATAAATTAAAATATAGAAAAATATATAGAAAATATATAAAATATATAGAAATATAAATATATAGAATATATAAAAATATATAGAAAATATATATAAAATATATAGAAATAATTAGCAGGGCATGGTGGCGCATGCCTGTAGTCCCAGCTACTTGGGAGGCTGAGGCAGGAGGATCGCTTTAGTCCAGGAGTTGGAGGTTGCTGTGAGCTAGCCTGATGCCACAGCACTCTAGCCAGGGCAACAGAGTGAGATTCTGTCTCATTAAAAAAAAAAATAAGAGTTAAGGGAAGAAAACTGCTATGCTTGGTACATTAAAGCAATCAATTAATCATGGCTAATATGAAAGTACTGGCCTGCCTCTATGTCCCTATTGAAACTCTGTAAAAAGGAAATAGACAATAGATTTTCCCTCATGGTTTCTTCCTTGTACTTATACATTTTGCTCTCTAATAGCAGAGTGGACAGAACTTGGGTTCAGGGCTTAACGCACCTGGGCTGGAGTCCCAACTCTGCCTCCTACAAGCTGCGTGAGCCTGGTCTGTCCCTTCAGACGCCCAGGACTCAGTTTACCCACCTGTAAAGCAAAACGGCGATCATCATACCTACAGATGGGGCTGCTGTAGGAATCAAACGAGAGGTTTATTCAGTGCCAAGTATAGTAGCTGGCACATGGCTAGGCACACAGGAAATTTTACTCATTGCTTAGAAGAAATCTCATGTATCAGCACGGTGTCTGTTCATGGGCATTGCGTGATTTTTCTGGTGGTAACGTTGGTGATCAAGAAGGAAATGTTCTTCGGACTGTCTTATTGGAAGTGCAAAGAGATATCAAAATAAATCAGACAACTACTATTTTACCCTGGGTGCAGGGAAGGCTCAAGTGAGGTGTTTATTACTGTGAGTCTTTACTGTTTCACCAGTTAGTATCTTCTTAATGGCCAAGTCAAATGGAACCCAAGAGAAGGTTCTGTTTCAGCTAGCCGCCCCCCCCCCCAAGGGGGAAGAAGTGCTGCTTTGCGGTCGATTCTGTTTTATTGACCCACTTGGACAGAGAAGCAGCCCCCCAACATTTTGTCTTTCTTGTACTTTCTAAAGGCAAGAATAGGGCTTTTGACTTGCTCTAAGGGGGTATTTTTTTTTCCTTCTCTAACTCAAATCCAAGCGAAAGAGTTTTTTTGTTGTTGTTGTTGTTGTTGTTTTTGTCTTTGTTTTTTTTGTTGTTGTTTTTGTAAACCTCTCCCCATGTTCCTAGCATTCAAATGTCAGCTGCTTTTTCTGGCAGCCTGGAGCGGCAGCCTGTCGTCATAGCAATGGAAGGGTCTAGAGAAAGTCCTGCTTCATGGCCTGATCTGGGAAATAACTCTTAGTCTGCTCAACAAAAAAAAAAAAAAAAATCCTTCTTTAGAAATGAAGTCTCCAGGCCTGGCTGGTTTCCTTCCTATTATGCAACCAATTTAGGTACAGCAACTGCAGTAGCTAAATGTTTTCTTTAAAGACTTAGTGAATAGGTGTTTTTAAGAAATGAACAAGAGCTCTAAAACAGCAGCCATTTTACTATGGAGCACAGGGGGGGAAATTGGGAAAGCAAAGGAAGAGAGATAGAAATGGCCTCCCTGGATAGCCCATGCCACACACCCTGCCAAAACCCCATCTTCCTAGTCCCCACTGTGTCCCCCATGGGTGACCTGGGACAATTCTGGGGCAGGCTGCCTGGACTTGAACCCTGGGCCTCATACTTTCTGGTTTGTTTTTATTTTTTGTTTTTTTGAGACAGAGTCTCATTCTGTTGCCCAGGCTAGAGTGTCGTGGCATCAGCCTAGCTCACGGCAACCTCCAACTCCTGGGCTCAAGCGATCCTCCTGCCTCAGCCTCCCGAGTAGCTGGGACTACAGGCATATGCTACCATGCCTGGCTAATTTTTTCTATGTATTTTTAGTTGGCCAATTAAAATTTCTTTCTATTTTTTAGTAGAGACAGGGTCTCGCTCTTGCTCAGGCTGGTCTCGAACTCCTGAACTCAAACAATCCTCCTACTTCAGCCTCCCAGAGTGCTAGGATGACAGGCGTGAGCCACCGCACCCGGCCCCCTCTTTATTTTTCTAATGAAAAGATCCTCAACCAAAGATTTTGGCCAACCTAAACGCACAAATGGATGCTGTCATGTCATATATACTCGGGATATTTAATCTATGGTTATACATACACCATTAAAATGTCATTTTACTTTGAATATTTTAAACTTGTAAAACTGACTTTTTTTTTTCTCTCTTTTTCAAATTTCACCAAACGGTTTTGTTAAAACTCTTCATACGCATTTTAAATCACGGATTTGCTCACTGGATCCACTCTGTAATTATCTAATACTGAGCACCGTCGTCAATCCTTATGCAAGTTGTTTATAACACACGCATATTAAAAATTTGCTGATGCCATGAATTTAATCCTCATCTTGTGCTAATGCTCTCCACGTATTAATTACTTACTATATTGCTTTTGCCACTGCTCTTTAAAGGGCTTATTTAAAGCCACCTGAATCTTTAAGTCCGGTTTTCTAAACCAGTATAATTGCAACACTTATAATAATGAAGTCATCCCTCAAGAACAATGACTAAGTCTGTTTTAAATATCTTTATCTCCTTTTTCCATCCACTGTCAGGACATCTTGATTACTTGCCAAAATGAACGAAATCCAGACAGTGCCCTTTATACATAAGAGACTGAGGCGGCACGTGCGATGGTGGGAGGCTAGCACTCTGGACGGCCGAGGGTGGGAGGATCACTCAAGGTCAGGAGTTGGAAACCAGCCTGAGCAAGAGCAAGACCCCGTCCTACTCAAAATAGAAAGAAGATCAATTGGCCAACTAAAAATATGTAGAAAAAATGAGCCGGCATAGGTGGCGCATGCCTGTAGTCCCAGCTACTCGGCGAGCGCTGAGGCAGGAGGACGCTTGACGCCCAGGAGTTTGAGTTGCTGGAGCTGAGGCTGATGCCCCAACCGGCAACTCTAC
>NC_033688.1:6857439-6892847 GCF_000165445.2 Microcebus murinus | reverse complement strand
AACGTGATCCTTCCTAGGAACAAAAATAAGCATTGCTTGCGATCGTTTCTGTTGTTTCTTCTTCTTTCTTTTGAGACAAGAGTCCGCTTTGTTGCCCAGGCTAGAGTGAGTGCCGTGGGCGTCAGCCTCGCTCACAAGCAACCTCCCAACTCCTGGGCTCAAGCTCCTCCTGCTCAGCTCCCGAGTAGCTGGACTACAGGCAGCACCACCATGCCCGGCTCATTTTTCTCTATATATATTTTTTAGTTGGCCAATTAATTTCCAGTTTCTATTTATAGTAGACATGTATGGTCCACTCTCTCAGTGCTCGGCTTTCGAAACTGACCTCGGAGGATCCACTGCTCGCCCTCTCTCCCAGAGGCTGAGTCTGTTGTTTTCTTGAATGGTACTTTGTTCCAATGAAAATCCCAGACAGTGGCCCTTTTCAACATAAGAACTTGAGGCTGGCACGTGCATGGGGGCTAGCCTACCTAGCACTCGGGAGCCAGGGTGGGAGAGACTCTCAAGGTCAGGATTGGAAACCAGCCTGAGCAAGAGCAGAACCCCGTCTCTACTCAAATAGAAAGAAGATGAATTGGCCAACTAAAAATAGTAGAAAAAAGAGCCGGCATGGTGGCCATGCCTGTATCCCAGCTACTCGGGAGGCGTGAGGCAGGAGGACGCTTGAGCCCAGGAGTTTGAGGTGCTGTGAGCTAGACTGAGCCCCACGGCACTCTAGCCAGGCAACAGAGTGAGACTATTCAAAAAAAAAAATAAATTAAAATAAAACACTTGAGTATGCTAAGAATATAAACAAAATCCCTGGTTCATACTGCTGAATTTTGGAGGTGAAAACATTCACATGTTGTGAACACAGTATCGTATATCATTATAATGCTGAAATGCGTGCTATCGAGGGCAAAGCCTTGTTCTGAGACTATGCAAAGGAGCCTGACTCTCGCCAAGGTCAGTGATAGTTTTCCCGAACTTGAAGGCTGACTAGAGCCTCACCCCAGGCAACAGAGTGAGACTATCTCAAAAAAAATAAAGAAATAAAAATAAAACACTTGAGTAGTGCTAGAATATAAAGCAAATCCCTGTTTCATACTGCGTGATTTTTGGAGGGTGAAAACATTCACATGTTTGAACACAGATCGTATATCATTATATGCTGAAATGCGTGCTATCAGGGCAAAGTCCCTTTGTTCTGAGACTATGCAAAGGAGCCTGACCTCCACCCAAGGTCAGTGATAGCTTTCCCTGAACTTGAAGGCTGACTAGAGCCTCACTCTGGGGCAAGGGGTGTATGTTTTGGGTGGTAGGGGTTGGGAGGAGTGTGCGCATCTTGCACGAAGACCCTGTAGCAACAGGGACTGTGGCCTATTTCTGAGGACCAGGGAGGCAGCCAGTGGCAGATATAACCTCTAAGCAACTCCCCATAATACTCTCCTCCCTGAGCACGACACGGATGTACCCTCTGCTTAATGCAAGTTCAATGCATTCAAGTTCAAGTTCAAGTTCAAGTCTATGCGGAATTCCGGTGAGTCCCAAAGCCCCCACGGGCATGAACTGTGTCTATCCCTATTTGCTTGCTGGGAGGGTCCATTAGGAAGGATGTCTGGCAGTTGAAGGTCGGAGACTGAGAACAGTCTGTCTCACTGAGGCTGAGAATATCACATCCACTCACAGGGCTAGGACGTTTTGATGTCAGACGGTGACTCAGCAGAGAACTCAAAATAGAAGAGCACCTTTTTCATCCTTCAGCCGACTTTACTGCCAAGCCAGAGAGCTCTCCCCAGAGGCTCATTAATACTTTAAAATCCCCAAAGCATCAGTGTCGACTCTGAATCAGGTAATAGCACGTATACGTTAGCCAGAATATGACGGAGAGATTTGCTCTCTCAAAACAAAGCCTTTGGCTTATCATGTAAAGACAAGGGGAAGGAGAACGTTCTGTTGGAATCTGATTATGAAGCACCTAGAATAATCACTTTGTTTACTGCATTTCCCAGAAAGGGAATATTTTCATAGTTACGATAATCGCCAAAAATAGCAGGTGACAGGCTTCCTCTGATATAAGCAATTTCAACAGAAGGTACCTGGCCTTATTTGGAAGCGGGGATGTACGTACTGCAGGAAATGATATGCCAATAGTAATAAGAAAAAGAAAGTAACAGGGGAAACAGTCATTGCAAATCTCTCATTTTTCTAGGGTATGTGGTTTGTCTTTCTCGGCTTGTTTAACATTAGACAAAAAAAGAGATAAACAGATCGAGTGGGCATCATCCGCCTTGAAACTCAAAAACACTAAAATAAGTTTCCTTGGTCTAAAAGGGAAGAAAGGCTTGCAAGTTTTGCAGAGGCTGCCAGAGAAGGAGCCAACAATTGGAGGGAGGGTTCAGCTACCTGGGGAAGTCAAGGCCACAGGGGGGACATTCAGTTAGAAAGACTTGAACTAGGATTTATTTTCCTGGATGGAGCTGGAGCCCATTCTACCAAGTGAAGTATCTCAAGAATGGAAAAACATAATTAGCCAACGTTCTTGTAAAAAAAAAAAAAAAAAAAAAAGAATGGAAAAACAAGCACCACGTGTACTCACCAGCAAGTTGGTATTAACTGATCAACACCTAAGTGGACATATATGGGGTGTTGGGCAGGTGGGAGGGGAGGAGAGGATGGGTATATGCAAACATAAATAAGTGAGATGTGCAACATCTGGGGGATGGTCACGCTTGAAGCTCTGACTCAAGGGGGGAGGGGGCACATGCACAATATACATAACCTTAACATTTGTACCTCCATAATATGCTGAAATTAAAAAAAATAAAAACAAGAACTAAAAGGCAGAATAGAAAAAAAAAAAAAGACTTGAACTAGTAGCTACCAACATTAAAATTTCCAAGGAGTCATCGATGTAGCCAATATAAAAGAGGAATTCGATTCCTCCTTTTGGAACTATGGATGACTGAGTTCACAGTTCAGTGTTTAGGCAGCTTGTTAGGGCTTAGAAAGAAAGGAAAGCAAAGGGAGATAAAGAGAGAGAAGAGATACAAAGATATGAAACGTGCCCGGTGGAGACAGATGATTATGCTAACTAGAGTCGAGTCACAAGACAATAGGCAGAGCTTCAAAATTAAAATGTATCATTCTAAATTTAAATGAATGTTCTCCAAAGCGAAAGGAACTGAAAAGAAATAAAATGCATATACCTGCTTTGATCTGACCTTCCTCTAATCTAAATTTCTAGAAAATACTATAGGAACCGAAATGGAACCAAATACAAAAAAAAGAACACAAAATGAACCAAAATACAGCACCCCAAATACATTCTGGTTGTTTGTGTAAGTTGACTACTAAATCTAGACAGAGAATGAAGTTTCAGGGCGTGCCAAATTGTAGACACCCTCCCCTTTCTGTAGGAAGCACAGATTTCAGGACGAAGAGACAGAGAAGAGCCAGCCGGTTTCATTCCAGGGGAATGAATGAATGTTCCCCATCAAATGCAATACCAATGCCATATTTAGTTATGACATGGCCAGCGTTCACCCTCAGCCTGAGGGACCATGCACGGGTCTTAGAGATCAGAGGTGGCCTTGGTGCATCAGAGTTTGGGGACGGCTGACACACACATGGTCCTTTTTGTCCAAGCCTTCCTGCCCAACCTCTGCATGCCTAGCTGGAATATGTTTCCAGCTAGCAGAAAGGATATTCAAGCCCCTTGCTTGCTTCTCTCCAGGGACTGAGCTTGTGGGGCTGTGGAGAAATCTAATTACAACTTCCTTTCATGGTGAAATCTAATTACAACCTCTCCCATGGTGAAAACCAATCCTTTTAATACAAGGGGGGTAAAAAAAAAAAAGCTAAACAAAGGGCTTCAAGCAGGGGATATGCCTGTGTTCTGTCTTCTGTCTTAGGCAGCTGTGCAGAAAGGTCGCCATGACCTTGGATTGCCTTGCTTAGGAACAGAGATCACAATCTATTACTCCTCCCCACTCAGCGAAAAGGAAAAAAAAATATTTTCATATCTGATGTCAGGAGTTTTGGAGATTTTCTCTAAGATCCGTTAGTTAGATTTTGAGCCAACACCTGCTCCTCCGTATAGACTTTTTTTTTTTTTTCCAGCAAGATGACTTTGCATATTGCACTTGAATGCCATGCTAAATGAGAAATAAGATGGTGAGTTATTTGGACCAATACCCTCCTTTCATCTGTGTCACCCTTTCAGCCAACCTGTGGGCTTGAGGGTCCCCCTGAATTCCTAACACCTAGTGGAGAAAAATAGACACAGTTCTCAAAATAGCAATTTATGGAAATACATATTTTATAAGTACCTGGCACTGGTCTATAAATGCTGAAATAATAACATGTACTAAGCACATTCTATTTAAATCTCTATCACTACTGCATCATCACCATACTCCACTGAATTTATATAAAATACAGATTTGCAGCTTATAAAGAAAAAAAAACGAGCCAACAGCTCAGAAAGGAAAGCATTTTTAGATTCACCCTGAGTTACCTAATCACCTATGTGATAGGGACCCCGTGGGAAGGTATCCTGAGATTACAAAAATCAGAAGCATTCAGCTTAATTATAAGTCAATAAAAACCTATAACTCGTTGCAAGATGCCATGTTTGGTTGAACGTTCATGCTCTCTTAACTCATTGGAATCACTTTCAGCTCTCAAGCCATTAATTCAATGGATTCTCCCAACCTGTTACCAGGCACCAAACGACTCTGAGCTAACTCTCTCTAAATCAGTGCAATAATCCGTTGGAATTCACGAGAAACAAAACACAAATGCAGGACCCAGATGCCTTCTTTTCCTCCCTTTCCTCTTTTCTCTCCTTTCTTCCCTGATCCCCAACTCCAACTGACAGTAGGTTTTAAGGACTTTAAAGTGAGGGTACGAGTTAATCTCTTTCTAGAAAAGCTTTTCAATTTTTTCCTAAAATATGGAGATAGGAAAATACTAGAAGCTTTTTGCTTTAAACCAGGACGATGTTCGATGTTTAAACCTTGGGACTCGCCTTGATTTTGTGTTCAGCAGCTTTTGGATAGAAAGTAGGGGGGGGGACAAGTACCAGCATCAACTCACGGATAAGAACAGATCGATGCCTTCTAAAAAGCTCATGGACGTCTTCTTGTGATCTGAAAACAACTTGAAGTCATTAATTTCAAAAGCAAATGTTTTCTTATTATTTTGAAAAAATATTCTGGCTTGGAGTGCATTAAGGATGCCGTCCCCAACCAGGGTACCGGTCGGTGGCCTATTAGAAACCAGGCCACACAGCAGGGGGTGAGCAGCAGATGAGTGAGCAAAGCTTCATCTGTGTTTACAGCCGCTCCTCATCATACTCATCACCGCATAAGCCCCGCCCCCTGCCAGATCAGCAGCTGCGTTAGATTCTCATCCGAGGACGAACCCTACCATAAACCGCGCATGCGAGAGATCTAGGTTGTGCTCTTTATGAGAACCTAATGCCTGATGATTCAAGGTGGAGCTGAGGCGATGGGGAACAGTTGCAAATACAGATTACCATTAGCAGAGGGGTTTTTCCTGCACAATAAATGTCATGTGATTGAATCATCCTGACACTGTCCCTCCCAGCCCCCCTGGCCCGTGGAAAAATTCTCATCCATGAAACCGGTCCCTGATGCCAAAAATGTTGGGGACTGCTGGTGTAAGTTTGCAATAGCCTGAGATCTGGATATTATTAACTTCTTTTCTTTCCCACACACACACTCCAGCCCATGCTTTCTCTGTTTGCTTCTCTGTTGCTTTATTCTTCTCCAATCCTGCGTGTTTGGGTGGAGGCCACAGTAAGGTGTGAATTGTGATCCTTTCTGGCCATGGCTGACTTTCCTGACTGCTCCCTGGCATCTTGAAAACAGAGCTAACAGCTGCAGGGACCCACAGGCTAGTTCTTGAATGTGGGGTGTACATTTCAGTTCTGTGCAGCCGAAACTAGTCATTGTCCAAAAAAAATTAACAACAGATTCCCCTGTACAATACTGTTCATCCAAAACACAACTTTGTTTTAATTTAGCTAATTAGGCTACTCTTGATTAAGTACATTTCTATGTGTTCTGGGACTAACCACCCAAAAACAGTGTTTTTAGGAAAATGTTTAAAACATTCAGTAGGATTGAGCTAGCAAGCTGGGCTTCCTTTGATGTGGAAAGGACTGGAACAGAAGGACTAATTACTTCCCAAGGCCCCAGATTAATCCTGGTGTCCTAACTCTCTAGAGACTGTATGGAAAGAGAAAAAAAAGAACACTGTGTGGTGGAAATGCAATTTTCCAACACCAAATGCTTCCCAAATTAGTTGTCCGTATTTCTTTCTTAAGCTCATCCATTCCATAGTGTCTTCGAACCCTGTCATTCTATCAACAAAATCATCTTTGTTGGGTACTGATTAAATTAAAATATTTTGTAGCTTTTGACTTTCTCCAAAGATGAGGACTGTTGAGCTCTGTTTAAAAAAAAAAGAAGAAGAAGAAGAAGAAGACGAAATGTGCCCCAGCTAAGACAACTCTAGAAAAACTTAACTCAGGGCAGTTCTGAGAGTAAGAGGCAGCTTTGTTGACAGAAAATCTGAAAATATTAAAACCGATGAATTCTAAATCTTGAATCAAAGGTTGTATTGGTCAAGGACTGGGCCAAGAAATGATAGATCCAGGTAGGAAACTCAGATTTGGGGATTTGAGGAGAGTGTAATTAAAGAGTTATTTACCAAGGTGTGGGCAGGGGTTAGAGAAACCACCGAGGTTGTGGGAACAGACTAGCAGGAGCTGAGTTTGTACGTGTGAGGGGAGGGATATTTTCTGAACCTGGACAGGAAATGCTGAGTGAGAGGGTCACCAAGAGGCGCTGTGACCTTCATGAGAAGGACACAGACTCTGGTAGGGAGCTGAGAAATATATTCCCCAACCCTACTCTCCTCCTTCCCTTAAATTCCTCCTCGTGGTGCTCCCCCCTGGCTGAACCCAGTAGAAACCTCTAAGCAAGAAAAACTGTCCATACCTCGACAGGCCCCGGATGGCGCAGGGTGGAGAAGGGGAACATGGATCAGGAGGGCATGTGGGAAAGCAAAGAGAAGATGTCTACACAGCCAGAGGGAAAGATCTCTTCCCTGGGTGAGAGAGGAAGAATTTACAGCTGTGGACCAGCTGTGGATAAGCTGTGTCTTTTCCTTGCTTCAGGGAAACTTTCTAGAACCTTCCCTCTGAAGGCATAAATAAGCTTTGGGTTTTCACCCTATTTTCAAAGAAAACCTCAAACTCCAGCCATAAAATCCATTAGGGTTTATTGTAGGGGACTGACATATATTTTCCTAGTTTAAGAATTAAAGTTAGTGAGTAATGTACGTGTTCTGCCCAGAGTATTTGAAAGTAATCTGCTCTGGACAGGCTCCCTGTGATAAACAAATGTGTTGCCTAGAAGCATAACAAAGGACCTGAGCTGCTAGTTGCAAGAGTGGCCCCACCCCACGGCATTAGGAGTCTGGAGGCCACACGATAAACATTTTGTTCCTGTGATTGCTACGTACACCCCATAAGATAGCTGGTTAGTCAATGATGGGTAAGACCCCTCAAGGGAGGGGCAACCTAAGCCATGCACAGCTGCCGGGGTTCAGCCAAAGATTTTAGGGGGTCACCCTAAGAGAAGCTGGGGATGAGAAATGCCCCCTGTGGCTCACCTTGCCCATCCTTGCTAATCTCGGTCCTTTATCTATGCCTAGTGCTTAAAGCAACCACCTTGAGATTCTGAGTCAGGGGACGTCTGCTTTCCTAAGGCTATTATGGAATTTATGGCCATTGCTGCAATGCCTGGGCAATTACGTACAAGGAATTAACTTTAATTTTTTAGAGAATAAAAATAAAATTGACCCGGTGTATTATTACTCGAGTCAACCGTCTGTCTGTGTGTCTGCATTTTTCTTTGTGTTCTGCGCGTTTGTGTTTTATGTTCTGTGTTCATCCTCCGTCCTATAAACAGGCCATGACAGTTTATTGTATCTACTTTTTTCAGAGAAGGCAGGCAATGAGTAAGGCTGCACCACTGGGCAAACCACTGTTTCCCCTATTAAATGTCTTGGTCCTCACCAAGGTACATGAGAAGCTGGGGCCATGTACTGAACCCTGAAGGAACCTCTGCTTGGACAGAGTGCTTTCGTTAGTGGGAAACAAGAGCTAAATCCTCGTTAAAGCACACCATTATTCCCCAGAGGTTCCCAACACCATGAGAATGAGGCTACTTGGAACTGTTCTTAGGTATTCTTTGCTGTTTTTCTTATTCCTGGAAGAGAACTACCCACAATGAATAATTCTTGGTCCATTCACAGAGCTGAAAGCACTGGCAATTCCTCACCCAACTAGCATGATTTAACAACAGACTTACTCTATTAACAAAAAAAGAGACAATTTCCACTGAGTGCAAAGAGGTTTCTTACCATACTGGTGGAGTTTAACTAATAAGGGAAATTCAAATAAGAGCAGTCAAAGGAGAAAGCCAAGAACCAGGCATTCAGGGGAAAGAAATTCCAGGGAGGTAGAGAAGAAAATAAACTCAGAGGTAAAGAGAAGAGCTAAAGGCAGAAAAAGAGTAGGATTAATCTATCTGATCCTTTCATGGACTAGACTTAAAAATGGTGACTTGTTATGCTATTAACAGCATGAAGCAAATTATTCAGGTATTATTAAGTCCTACAACATTACAAATGCCACAGGCCCCCAGGTAAGCCATACTTAGGAGTGGATTCAGAGTTTGTGAAGCCAGGAATTTACACAAATGTGTGGGACCTTCTTTTGTAAGAACAGAAAAGTTGAAATGAGGTACAGGACTTTTGTATAGAACCTGCAAGGGAGGGACCCTAAAACTTAAGATTTGTAGCTTTGTGGTACATCTACTCTGATCATGCTCAAATGTCTGTACCCCAAAAAATATGCAAAAAGGTGGGGGGCAGATAAATGTGAATATGAGAAAATCTTGCATTCATGGAGGATAAAATAAAATGATGGATATTATAGTAGAACTTGAGCAAAGAAACATAAATATGGCCAAAATAATTTTTCCCACAATGCCATAGGGCAGAGAGCAGCAGAGGAGAATTTTGAAGGGCTGGCAAATGTCTGAGAAAAGAAGAGAGAATGTGTTCTTTTCTTCCATGCCATATTGAGTTCTGGGGTGTGACACAGTGAGATCAGTGAGTGGTATAATGAGATGAGGAACTCTGAAAGTCACAATGAAGAGGTGTGGAAAGATAGCTGTCACACAAGCTTGCCTCAGATAAGCCTGTGTGAATTCTCTAAATATAATTAAAGTAATCCCTCAATTATACATTATAGAAGAGGAGGAATGTAGTCATTTCTCCTGAGCAAGAAATAAATAGAGAATCTTTGAGAATGTCCCTGAAGAGCCATTTGTATGTGTCCTTTGGCTTCCATGTTCCTCATTCATGACTGGACAAACTTAGTGACTTAAAACAACAACTGTTTCACAATGTCTCAAGATTTCGTGGGACAGGAATTTGAGCAGGTCACTCGGAGGTACCCAGCTGGCAGATGAGCGGGTCTGAAGTGCCCAAGGACAGAAGAAGGCTAAGATTGGCAGGGGACTCTTGAACAGTGGCATGGTGGTCTCTTACAAAGGGTCTCAGGACTCTCAGAATGAGTTTTCCAAGAAATCCAAGTAAAATCTCCAAGTCTTCTTATGACCTAGCCTCACAAGTGCCAGAACATCACTTCTTCCTCAACCAATTGGTCAAGGAAGGCACTAAAGCCAGGCCAGATTCAAGAAAAGGAGAATTAGACTCCGCCTCTCAATGGGAGAAATAGCAAAGAATGTACAGCCATCCTGACCACAATTACATAGTAAGTGAGAAATGTAAGAAATTATCTCAAGACAGCTACCCATGTGAGTTAGAACAGAGTTGACATTTGTGAGTGTTTTGTTCCTAATGGGAGACCTATTTCTACCCTGCCGGATGACTCATCTGGATGTTTGTTTGATTGGCACATGGCCCAGCCAATAGGAAAACTGGAAGCATTTGAAATTCCAAATATTGGATTCCCCCAGAATGGCCATACCTATGAAATGCAGTCTAGCTGTCATCACTTTTTAAAATTTCAGATGAAGTTCTCCTTAAAGTTGGGTAATGAGACACTCTAACAAAATAAATAAATTAAAAATATTTTTTTTTAAAAAAAAAAAGAGAGACATCCTGTTCCTAACAGAAGGAAAAGGTTCTCCTTGAGGTTCTCCACAATCCCTCATCTTTAACTTCTCTAAATCCATGAAAAGCAACAGTGGGAAGAGGAAAGAAAGAAAGAACTTAAGGACTCTAAGTAAAGGGATGAATTAAAGTCCCTGTGACTTATCAATTATTGGGGTTATTAAGCCATTTTTCTGCTTTATGAGTGTTTCTGAGAAATGATAACATCTTTCCTTAAATTTTTACAGTTGGGGAAATTACCAAATAACTATATGATCACATGAGTCTCAAAACAACTCTAGAAGATAAACGAGAAAGGTACTATTATTTTTCCTGTTTTGCAGAGGAAGAAACTAGCAACTTGACCAAAGTCTCTTGCCTCGTGTAAAAGGCAGTTCAAGTCCAGAACTCAGATCTTCCAATTCCACACCAAGTGTTCTTTAAATTGTGCTGCTGCCCTTGAATAAGCTCAGACATTTGGGCAAAAAAATATATATCTATCTACTTTCATATCAATACTGCATATTTAAGCCTGCAAGAATCATAAATATGCATTCAAAAATTTGTTTCATTTCTGCATTTTTCACCCAGAGTTTTATGTTCTCATTCCACAAATAGTCTACATTTTGTAGCCAGTGTATACCAAATTTGAATGTCTCAAAATAAATGACTTTTTTACTTATCCAAGAATAAATGGTACTCATCATACTTAGCAAGGACATCATGGTTTTGATTTTCAAAGTACTTTGCAAGCATCAGCTAATTAAGTCTCCCTGAGTCTTCAGTATGACAGTCATTTTCAAAATACCTCTCATTTCTCAGGAAAGTTCTCCATTCTGTCTTATGGATACAAATCAGCACATTTGTTCAGCTCCTAAAATAAGAATCTAAAGGCCATGAAATTATTTCCATCTATGTGCATCAAACACAATTATCTCAGTAAGACAAAAATGTCCAGAGACTGGTCTGAAGGACCAAATGGAACACAACAAAAGGACTCAGGGATGTTTCAAGACTAGATGTTGGAATTTCCCACAAGGTCCTTCAAAAATACAACACAGGCATCTTTTTCATAAATGAAACTTGATGTGGTTTCTTGCTTAGCTCATTCTAAATGACATGACCGTATTCTGCCTTTAAATTTATGTTTTTAATTTTACAACGGAAATAAACTCCTAAAAAAAAAAAACATTTCACCCTAGGATTCAGTAATAATCAGGGACCATAAAAGAAATCTTGGGCTCTCAAAAAGTTTGCACAATTGGCCATCTGAGGTTACGTGGCAAACCCTATATTTGTTCTCTCCCTTAGAATGTCTTCCCTACAGCTATGCCAGGATTCTCAGCAGTTTAGTAGCTCCTTTGGGTTAAGACCAAAGCAAAAATACCTTTTACCTGAGAGCAGAAAGATATTAATTCAGGAATATTCTTATCTTCCAAGTATCACTAGATGCATATAAAAAAATAGGATTTAGGCCGGGCGAGGTGGCTCACACCTGTAATCCTAGCACTCTAGGAGGCCGAGGCAGGAGGATCGCTCAAGGTCAGGAGTTCAAAACCAGCCTGAGCAAGAGCAAGACCCCGTCTCTACTATAAATAGAAAGAAATTAATTGGCCAACTAATATATATATATATATAATTAGCCGGGCGTGGTGGCGCATGCCTGTAGTCCCAGCTACTTGGGAGGCTGAGGCAGAAGGATCGCTTGAGCCCAGGAGTTGGAGGTTGCTGTGAGAGAGGCTGATGCCACGGCACTTATTCTAGCCTGGGCAACAAAGTGAGAGTCTGTCTCAAAATAAATAGATAAATAAATAAAAATTAAAAAGTAGGATTTAAATGTATAGACTATATAACACAAGTGAGTTGTTTTTCACGAGTGAACTAAATGGAAAAAAATAGCAAAGAATAGTATGTATGTTCTGGAACTAGGGCTCTTGGGCAGCTTGAGATAACCTAGGGGAGGAAGGTATGGAAGAAGGAAGGAGAAAAAGTAAGGTTCTTTTCTCTTATATCACACTTAATACAAGATGTGCATTTCACGTATATCGAAAGTAATACAAGGCTAATGACCATAATAATAATATTGATGAGAGGCAGCAGGCAGAGAAATGGAAATAATAATCACTTATATGTGTAAAGTTGCAAAGAGCTTCTGCACCTCAAAGTTGCACCTCAAAATTGTTACCCTACTACTAGTAACCCCATTCCATAGATGAAGTTTGGGAAGATTAAGTAATTTGCTGGAGGTAGCGTTTAGTACCTGGCAGAGCCAGGGCCCAATGCCGGAACCTCTGACTTCTATTCTATAATCCATTCCACTAGACCATGCCGTGAGAACACCAAAGACTGATTCCAAAGCTCAGCATTCTAATCTTTGCTCCTCTTGAGCTTGGTACATCTGGCCAAATAATTTAGATTCTTTGTGCTTCTGTATCTTTATATTTAAATATTATCTTCCTCCTTTCCTCACTATAGAATGAGAGAGTATACAGAAAAACATTTTATAAACTGCGAAATGCTATATAAATACAAGGAATGTGTGACTACGTCCATCTTAATGAATTAATATTCCCGAAAACTCTGCCTCAACACAACCTTACCGTTAAGCTTTCCTCCTTTTTGTCTTAAAGAACAAAGAATCTCTCTTTTTTTCCAAACTTAAACCTTCCACCTGTGCTTTAATATTAGCCCAGAAAACATTTATCGAAGTCTTACCAACACTGTATCATCTCACTGAACCTTCACTTCATTTTATAGCAATGAACTGAAGCACAAAAAAATGCAAAATTTGCCCCAAGATTATGCAAATTAGTATTAGGGCCTAGGCAGTCCTATTTCAGAGCCTGTGCCTCTAATTGTTCTGCAATTCTGTCTTGCCAGTGGGTCAGGCAACTGGTCTGTTTTTCCCTGTTTCACACACCTATTGCTGTGTAACCATCTACCCCTAATTAAAGTCATATCATTTGCTCATGATTCTGTAATCTGGACTGGGCTCAGCTGGGTGATTCTTCTGCTGATTTTGCCTGGAGTTACACATGTGGCTAAACTAGATCTTCCCCCTATAATCCGCCATCTTGGTGATTAACACCATCATTCACCCTAGTTTATTCAAACTAGAAATGTGATAACTCAAGACTCTTCCTTTTCATATTCCCACAATACCTGTTATAATTAGTCATTACGTTTTATGAGTTTTTCCTTTTGTTATGTATGAGGAATAATCCAGTGGTGTGCTGGTAAGTGTTTAACAACTGGTTTGGGGAGGGAAGAATAGCATTTGATGGTTTTCATGCTGTGAGCCTCCCACCATGACTGGTTTTGAGTTAACACTATGACATCATTGAACAGAATTGAGAAGGGACATGAAGTAAGCGCACATTATATAGTATCTCCACCTAGAGATATAATGGCCATAAATAACCTCAAGAGAGTAGATAACAGTAAAATGTAGTAAAATCATGAAGTGATGAGTTTTGAGTATTTATATCCTTTCATTTTAATTTTAACATGAAACCTCTGGATTTTAAAATGCTGGTTTGAAATATACCATGCCTACCAAACCAAACTTATCCACAGGCCCCCTCCAAATCACAGATTGCCAATTGAGCGCATCAATCGTTAGGTGAACATTGATGTCCTCTAGTCATCATCTAGACTCTGTGGTAGTGCAATGTTCTATTACTAAAAATTTTCAGTGAATGAGTATTTTTCTCTACCAGTTTGTTTCACCCAAACCTGACATACCATATTACTTCATTTCGCGACTTTTATCTTCATTACAAATACTCACCGATCTTTAGACCCGAGATCTACACAGAGCCTTTACACACACAGTCCTAAATGGAGATAAGTTTTGCTGAATCCATGTGGTCCAAGAAATCAAGGAGTCAATTTTCACAGCGACGCAATTGAGTAAGAGCTGTCATTGATCTGTTTTTTCAGACATGTTAGTCCACAAGCATAGCAATTAGCTTCAAATACAAAGGACAGGACTGAGCTCAGCATTGGCTAACGTTACCTTTTAATCTTTCATAAGGACACCTTTACCTACCACCAATAATTAATCTTCTTGGTTCACAGGTCTAGAAAGCCATGAAGACTCTGCTTTTCTTCCTCTACATCTTGGGAGCTGCAGCTGCGATCCCGGTAAATTTCCTTTCTTCTGTTGTTGCATCTTTCTCTCCCCTTGACATTTAGTTTAGAAATCCTCTATTTAAAAGAAAATGTTCTTACTAGTGGTTTGAAATTCTCTTTTTTATTTTAAGTATATTCTTCATTGCCCAAGCAATGAATGGATAACTCAAAAAATCGATGTAACATATATATATATTTTTGATGTAATGTATTTTTTTTTTTTTTGAGGCAGAGTCTCACTTTGTTGCCCAGGCTAGAATGAGTGCCATGGCATCAGCCTAGCTCACAGCAACCTCAAACTCCTGGGCTCGAGCAATTCTGCTGCCTCAACCTCCTGAGTAGCTGGGACTACAGGCATGTGCCACCATGCCCGGCTAATTTTTTCTATATATATTAGTTGGCCAATTAATTTCTTTCTGTTTATAGTAGAGACGGGGTCTCGCTCTTGCTCAGGCTGGTTTCGAACTCCTGACCTTGAGCAATCCACCCACCTCGGCCTCCCAAAGTGCTAGGATTACAGGCGTGAGCCACCTCGCCCGGCTGATGTAATGTATTTTTAAAAAAGCTTTTTTCAGAACCATGAGTTTCTACAAGATGCAATAAATATGCAGCAGAAAGTGTGGGCTATCAGTTTATTAGCCACAGAATATGCGCAAATACCAAAGGGACAGGAAGAAATAAATTCTCCTATAGGATCTCATCACAGTGGTATTACGAATCTAAGAATTTAACTTAAGAGTCCAAGTTCACACCTTCCAGCAGCATTTTCTGCAAGATCAATATAGTCTGGCTGAGAAATTTTGGAAGTCTGTAATAAAAACAGGAACCAATTGGTTAAGGGCAGGAAATGATATGGTAATCATAAATTGGCTCCAAACTCATCCTTCCAAGCAAGCACGCTGGAAGTAGATAGGACTAGAACATTCTCTTCATAGTCAGATATCCTGGGCCCACTGTTCACACAGAAGTGAAGCAGCCGTGTACAAATTATATCATTTTAGACCATGTCAGCAGCCCCAAATCAAAATGAAACTTAAAAAAAAACAAAGTGGAACCATGGCTTGAATGATCATTTGGAATGATCCATGAATGATCTATCATCCTTAATTAAAACAAAGCACCGGGCGTGGTGGCTCACGCCTGTAATCCTAGAACTCTGGGAGGCCGAGACGGGAGGATCACTCAAGGTCAGGAGTTCGAAATCAGCCCGAGCAAGAGCGAGACCTCGTCTCTACTAAAAATAGAAAGAAATTAATCGGTCAACTAAAAATACATAAAAAATTAGCCGGGCATGGTGGTGCATGTCTGTAATCCCAACAGGAGGATTGTTGGAGCTCAGGATTTCGAGACCAGCCTGAGCAAGAGCGAGACTCTGTCTCTACTAAAAATAGAAACAAATTATCTGGACAACTAAAAATATATATAGAAAAAATTAGCCGGGCATGGTGGCGCATGCCTGTGGTCCCAGCTACTCGGGAGGCTGAGGCAGGAGCATCGCTTGAGCCCAGGAGTTGGAGGTTGCTGTTAGTGAGGCTGACACCATGGCACTCTAGCCCGGGCAGCAGAGTGAGACTCTGTCTCAAAAAAAAAAAAAAAAAAAAAAAAAAAAATTAAATTAACACTTAAAAAATAAAATAAAACAAAGGATTTGTGCCATTTTTTTTTCTTTTTCATCAAATGGAAGAATCAGCCTTCCTTTAAATAGACAAAACTATTTCTCTGTTTTCCCCTCATCCCTCCCTCCGTCTCTAGGTTTAGGATTCTGCCCTTGCTTTTTGGTTAAGTTGGTGGCTAGCTTCTGGCTGGCAGATGTGTCAACAAAAAACAAAGTCCCTGCCACCCACACCAAGACGTTCTTAGAAAAGAGAATTTCTGACCACAACTAAGAATCATGCTTAAGTAGGGTGGAGCTACCTACCCCAGCTGAAATTATACATTGTAGCCTGAAATTGCAAAAGGGAGACAAATTAACATTCAACACAGAAAGGAACACCCACAAAACCATTGTTTTCTCCCCAAATTGTGTTTTACCTTTGGAGCAGTTGCTGCTATATAAATAGGCATCAAAAAAGTGTCTTTGAACCAAGTGTTTGAATAGCACACCTACATACAGACACATTCTAGATGTTTCATTTCTGGGGCAATTTATGATCAGGCAGACCCAGCCAAATGCTGAACAGATAAATACCTTCTTATAGGATTGACCTATTAAAAATTTGTTATTATTTTCCCAGCCTGCCTGAATTCTCCAGATCTAGGTGACTTCTGTGTGATTGGGAGATTCCAAATGAATTGCCACGTTAAATAAATGTAGACATGGACGTAATGATAAAACAGAGTTTCGATTTCAGAATATTTCTGGAAGAAAAAAAGCTTCCATGTTTTTTGTGCATTTCTTCCCACTTGGGGCGGGGCGGTGGGTAGAGAGTGAGGGGGTGGGAGAGAGTGAACCGTTCTCCACTAATATCTTAAAATCCAATAGCTTAAATCTAATAGCTTAAAATCTAATAGCTTAAAATCTCTCCCACCCATGGTCTTCCATCATGCTCGGTTGACAAACTCTGCAAAGTGTGCAAGAAAGCAAACCAAAACTAAAATAAATCCTGTACTCCCTGGCTTTCTTTGTATCATACAATCAGCAGTACTGGATCTGCTAATAGAATCAAAATGAGTCAATCCAAAAATAATCTGAGTTTTATACTTAACACCTGGATATGTTTGCCAACTGAGTGTGCAAACATTTCCATAATAAAGATCACCAGTGAATATCTGCCTCAGTTGCTGGGCAGTGCATGTTATAACCACGGGATGGTATTACTACTAGCAATGGTAATTTGCAGTTGAGTAACTCCTTAGCATTTATGACATAGTTTGTATATGTAAGCTTCTTTTGATATTTCTGCTCACTCGGTATTTCTTTCCACCTTGAGAGATGGCAGGGTAGAAATTAAGGACCTGTCAAGCTACAGATAGTAAGTCGTAATCCTAGCACTCTGGGATCGTTTGAGCTCAGGAGTTCGAGACCAGCCTGAGGAAGAGCGGAGACCCCAACTCTACTAAAAAAATAGAAAGAAATAATTGGCCAACTAAAAATATATAGAAAAAATTATCCGAGCATGATGGCGCATGCCTGTAGTCCCAGCTACTCGGGAGGCTGAGGCAGGAGGATCGCTTGAACCCAGGAGTTGGAGGTTGCTGTGAGCGAGGCTGATGCCACGGCACTCACTCTAGCCCGGGCAACAGAGTGAGACTCCATCTCAAAAAAAAAAAAAAAAAAAAAAAGCAAATAAATATTGAGTGAAAAGATTTATAACATTTTCTGCAAATTATCAGTGAGTACTTAAATGTTAAATTAAGAAAATGTATATTTCAGACATACATGATCTTTATCAATGAAAAAAAAAGAAAAAAAATAAATAAAAAAAAAAAGAAAAAAAAAGAAAATGTATAATACTATATCCTATGGTTAATTTTATTTGACTTCAGCTTTCTGCTAAATAACACTTTTCAAAAATTATAAAGTATGAATGCTTTGTAAAAGTTCGAAAAACACAGGAAATAATTCCAAAACTCAAACATTACCATTATTGAAATCCTTTTGTTCTATTTTCACCCAGTTTCTGCATATATAACCTTTTCTTAAATATGATTGAGATTCTTTCTTTCACCTAACATTATATTCTGGGATTTGTTCGTATCCTCAAAAACTCTAGAGGATATCTTTTAATCAATAATATGAATGAAGTATATTGCTACTGATAATCATGGCAACAAAAGAGTACCTAGCAGTTTTTAAAATTAGCATCTAGACAGGAATGACACAAACTAGTTTTAATTTTTTTTCAGACAAATGCAAAGTTCTTATCTGATCATTCCAAACCAACTGCTGAAACAGGAACACCTGACAACACTGCAACCCCCATTTTATGGGATGATGATGATGCCGAAAACGAAAAGGAAACTGTAGAATCCATAGAAGACAATCCCAACCATGAGGTAAAAGTATTATCATTATGTTAGTATAATTTAATTCTCCAAAGGTCTCAGTTTCGGCTGGGTGCAGTGGCTCACGCCTGTAATCCTAGCACTCTGGGAGGCCGAGGTGGGAGGATCGCTTGAGGTCGGGAGTTCGAGACCAGCCTGAGCAAGAGCAAGACCCCCATCTCTACTAAAAATAGAAAGAAAATTTAAACGGCCAACTAAAATATATAGAAAAATTAGCCGGGCATGGTGGCGCATGCCTGTAGTCCCAGCTACTTGGGAGGCTGAGGCGGGAGGATCGCTTGAGCCCAGGAGTTTGAGGTTGCTGTGAGCTAGGATGATGCCATGGCACTCTAGCCAGGGTGACAGAGCAAGACTCTGTCTCAAAGAAAAAATGTCTCAGTTTCAAAGCATGGTCAAAGAGATTACCTATTCATGTCTCAGTTTAATTTTTCAAAACATTACGATCGCATCAGCTATCTCCAATCACTAGAAGAATCGTGAGGCTGAATGAGTTCTGCTCCTCGGGCGGAGGTGCTATATAATTGTTCCATCTCACAAATTTCAAACTCGGGTGAAACCTGTGGCTATAGAATGTAAGGACTATCATAGATATGTTTACATGATAATGTGTGAAGGCAAAGAATAATGGATATTAAATGTTGGCTTAGGAATGATAAATATGATGACATGATCATTTGTTTCAAGAATAAACTTTCTTTTAAGGCTGAAAAGTCTTCAATACTAAAGTCAAAAGGGGAAAGCCAGGAGCAGTCAGCAGAACAGGGCGAGAGTTATAGCCAAGACCTGGGGTCGAAGGATCCAGAGGACAGTGACGGGGACTTGAGTGTCAATTTGGGGCACACACCAACTGAAGGCACGTTGGACCTACCGGAAGGTACAGAGGAGCCTCCAAAGGAAAAACTCCCAGAGAACATCCATCTCCCTGCTTCCGATGCGAGCTCCTTTGAGGAGCCTAACAATGAAGAAAGCATCACAGAGCTTGAGGAAAACCAAGAACAACCTACAAGTGATTCCCATCATCAGCTGAATAGGAGCAATAAACACAGCCAAGACCTGAGGGACCAAGGAAACCAAGAGCAGGATCCAAATATTCCCAATGGAGAAGAAGAGGAGGAGGAGGAGGAGGAGGAGGAAAAAGAGCCAGGTGACGTGGGTGCCCACGTTGATAACCAAGAAAAGGAGAGAGAATTTCCCAAGGAGCATCCTGGCAGCCAGCGGGAAGATGGCAATACTCAATCTGATGATATTTTGGAAGAGTCTGATCAACCAACGCAAGTAAGCAAGTCGCAGAAGGAGGAGTTTGAGCAAGGTAACCAAGACCAAGAAGAGGGTACCTCCGACACAGAAATGGAAGAGGAAGATGCATCAGACATCAATAGGCACATTCCGGGGACGGAATGGCAGAGCCAAGAGGGTAGACCTGGCCTTGACGCTGTCAGCAGCAGCGAGGAGAATGATAAAAAGACTGTCCCTGAGGCTTTGCTCCTGGAACCTACTGATGGCGGTGACGTCATGCCCCAAAACCCCGGTGCCAGTGATGATGGGGCTGAAGATGGCCCCAAGCCCAGCTCAAGGGATGACGACCTCATCCCAGGCCAGGCCTTTCTGGAGGGAGAAAGAGCTCAATCCAATTACCATCATAGCAAGGACGAGGAGCAAAGAGAAGGAGCACATGGGAACGAAAGCGCAGAGACCACTGGAACCGGAGAACGCCCAGAGGTAAGATTATTTACAGTGTCACCTGTCCAACAATGTCACCGTCATCAAAGAACAGCGACAACCTTGCCCTGTGTTCTCACAATCTCTTGCGTGCATTTCTGTCCGCACGTTACCGAGATATATGATGCTTATTTATTTTTAGTTCGATCTCCATCGTTGGGCTGACAATACCTGTTTTATTGGGGTTCCCTTAGAAGCAGACCCCGGATTTGAATGCTGTTTATTCTAGAAATGCAGGGAGCAAAGATGGAAGAGTGGAGAAAGTGTTAACAGGGCAGGAAAGGAAGCTAACAGAAGGAACATGATGGAAGTCATGTAAAGAAAATTCCTTAGAATTATTCCATTTGGGGAGCAAGGGAGCTAGGGCTGATTTGGGCTTATTTTGCTAGGGGAGGTACAAATGTCTCAGCACTTCCAGTCTGTTCTTTGAGCAGGCCAAGCAGATTGCCATGGTTTTCCAGGCACAGAGATATAGATACTGGCAGTTGAAAGTCGCTGGAACTAGCTGGAATGATCGATTATGACAGAACTGGAGGGTGGAGGGAGCAATTGATTTGCTCCAAACAGGCGCCATGTTGTTTTCAAGTTCAATCACCAGCGTCTAACAAAATGCCTCTAACACAATAAAAGATCCCAGCAGTATCTGTTGAATTAGCTGTGAAGATTAAGGTACTATTTTATTAAGCAAACACATATCAAAACGAGAATCTGGAAACTGCAGCTGGATAGGGTCAGGGAGGAAGCATACGGCTATTTGGTTGTTTAATCATTTGGCGTTTTCGTGCCAAACCCTACCGGCCACCTCCAAGAGGACTAGGCACAGCTTTTGTCGAGCAAGGTCAATAGTGACCTCAATTAGGGAGAACTCTGTTGCCATGGTAACGTAGGTGTGTGTGTGTGTGTGTGTGTGTGTGTGTGTGTGTGTGTGTTTTCTTACACTTTAAAAACCCGGTAAGAAAGCTTTAACCAACAACCTCATGGAGATTAGCAATGCAACCCTGCCTTAACCACAGAATCACAAGGGTAACACCTCATTTCTAGGGTTTTCCCAAATCCAAAGGGGAGAGTCTTAATGAGTCATCCAAGACACAGCGCTAAATCCAATCGATGAAGATGGAATTAATTGCTCTCCAAGGGTAGACGGTGGTCTACACTCCATAGTTGCCACTGGCTTCCCTTTTGGAGATCTGAAACCGGTTTGGGCGTGGAAAAAACTGTGAAATTTTGCACAGTGGGAATATACATGAAGTAGTGGCTCTCTCCCCTTAATAGGTTTAACTTCTGCTTTTGTTCTTCTAAAGGCCAAGAAAGCATCGAATGAAGATGAAAGCTCCTCGAATGAAGACAAATCATCAAGTGAAGACAATGGGAGGCTGCCCAGTGTTGGTGAGTGTGCACAGAGCAAGCCGTTGGTGACATCTGCCACTTTGGCCTTGCCCCTCCCCCCCTTCCTTCCTGCAATGCTCTCCAAGGAAATGCTCCCATAAATTGTTGGTATTTACCTGTGCATATTCAATACACAACGGGAGTAAATGTGTTTACAAACTGGAAGTCTCGTTGAGATATTATTAGTGACAAAGCTAGAGTTCTTTCTCCCTAAATCCTTTTGCTTCTGGGGAAGAATTAATTCTACTTTATGTCTTCGAAAGCCCATAACTTGCTAGTGAATTTAGATCCCATAGGCCCTAATTCCTACAACAATCACAATTAAGGCCCTAATTCCTACCACAATCACAAACGTTTTTGAGTTTCAGCACAACAAAATTCTCATGGCTTGTGTGACTCCTGAATGGCTTGTACAACACGGCACTAGAGACTTCAGACTGTGGCCATTTCAGGCAGGCCAAGAACAGCTCTCTGTTCTTTGTACAGCTCCGATCCAAACTGACGCAAGAGGAAATCTAGACTGTCGCATAAAATAGTCTGGCGTTAGAAGGTTCCATCTGGAAACTGACACATCAGTTGAAGTGGTTTCTGATATTTTCCCACTTCCAAATTTTCAAATTTCAAAGGTTTCACATTTTCTCCAATCTTAGTGGAAATGGAGCTGATAGTCTGAGTGAATTTGCATTTGCATACTCCGTTCAGCCTTGTCCATGTTTCCTGTCCAAACTTTCTTGCTAGATGCTTGCATGAGCTTCCAGTGCAAAAGAGGACACGTTTGCAAGGCAGACCAGCAGGGAAGACCCCACTGTGTTTGCCAAGACCCGGTGGCTTGTCCCCCAACTAAACTGCTTGACCAAGTAAGTATTCTATAAAATAGTCTTGAAGAGGTTCCAAAAGGTGAGTGCTATGAGTGAAAAGAGTTTGCAATGGAAATGCTTTGTTAAAAAAAAAAAAAAAAGCAGATGAGATGCCCAAGTTATCATACAATATTTGAAGTAATATTGAACAGGAACAAATGCCAACAAAATCAAAGAATTTCAACTGTGCCATGAAAAGGTAATATCGGCATTGGAGCTATAGAACTTACCTTAAAACTCATTTTAACGGGCTAGGCGCTGTGGCTCACCCCTGTAATCCTAGCACTCTGGGAGGCCGAGGCGGGGGAGGATCGCTCCAGGTCAGGAGTTCGAAACCAGCCTGAGCAAGAGAGAGACCCCCCCCCCGTCTCTACTAAAAAATAGAAAGAAATTAATTGGCCAACTAAAAATATATAGAAAAAATTAGCCAGGCATGGTGGTGCATGCCTGTAGCCCCAGCTACTCGGGAGGCTGAGGCAGGAGGATCGCTTGAGCCCAGGAGTTGGAGGTTGCTGTGAGCGAGGCTGACGCCACGGTACTCACTCTAGCCTGGGCAACAGAGTGAGACTCTGACTCAAATAAATAAATAAACAAAACAAAAACTCATTTAGGCTTGGAACATCTGCAGTTTTCATTCTACTGAGCTTATCTAGAGCTAAATAATTGGCATCACCACTGGCGTAGTTTACTTGATTTTTTTTATACCAAATGGGAGAATTATGATGTTAATAGTGTCACCTGCACCATTTATCAGACAGCCGAGGAGCCTTAAGACGCAGGGTGTTTTCCAATGAGCATTTGGCGCTGTCAGCTTTTTCTCTTGCTTGTCTTTCCTAGGTTTGTGGCACCGACAATCAGACCTACGCCAGTTCTTGTCATCTGTTTGCCACTAAGTGCAGAATGGAAGGGACCAAAAAGGGGCATCAACTACAACTGGATTATTTTGGAGCCTGCAAATGTAAGATTCCATCACTCCTGCCAACCCCCATTTCTGAGAAGGTTTGGGGTGAATCTGCCTACGCCTGATTTATCTACATGCAAACAGTGAACAGCTAGTGCAGCTCTGAACTCAGGCTGCACTTTAAAATCAACTGCAGGGACTTAAAAAATAAGAAGAATAGGCCGGGCGCGGTGGTTCATGCCTGTAATCCTAGCACTCTGGGAGGCCGAGACGGGATTGCTCAAGGTCAGGAGTTCGAAACCAGCCTGAGCAAGAGCGAGACCCTGTCTCTCCTAAAAATAGAAATTAATTGGCCAACTAAAAATATACAGAAAAAATTAGCCGGGCGTGGTGGCGCATGCCTGTAGTCCCAGCTACTCGGGAGGCTGAGGCAGGAGGATCGCTTGAGCCCAGGAGATTGAGGTTGCTGTGAGCGAGGCTGATGCCACGACACTCTAGCCTGGGCGACAGAGTGAGACTCTGTCTCAAAATAAATAAATAAAAATAAGAAGACTAATTCCCAGACTTTAACCCTAGGAAATTCTAATTTGATTGGACTACGTTGGAACCCTGGCATTGTTTTTTTTTTTTTTCATTTGTTTTGAAAGTAGCCTAGACAATTCTCACGTGCAGCCAGGGCTCCAAACCTCTATAATAATGTTATCTTCTTTAACAATACCGATGAGATCACTGGAATGCTGCTAAATTGTTTGCCCTCTTCCCGACTGAAGTGAAGCCTTTGCCAAGAAGTTTTCATGGCAACATATTCTTCCAGAAGTTTTTTGAAGTTGGCTTCCTTCCCCAGGATAATCTCAATTGCATCTGACTCCCCTTTCTGCTAAGTGATTCTCCACGTTAGGGGGGCCCACTCGCATCTCCGGGTCTCCTCTACTTGCAACCACAGGACAAAGAACACAGGAAGGTGACATTCTTCCACCCCCTGGACATTAGATGATTTGCTTTGTCCAGTGAAATGTGAGCCAAACTCAGGCATGGGAGTTCTGGGCAGAAGCATGTAAGAAGAGCTGGGGTCTGGTTCTCCGTGCTCTCTGTCCTTGTCACTACAGACCCTAAAGCCTCGTGTTGAGATGGTGGCCTCAAAAATTGGTGGCACCATCCCAAGCCCCACGGAGGCTGCCAAGAGCAGAGCCCTCCCGCCGGCTTGTCTTGGACTCGTAGCAGGATTGCAAAGTAGACTTGGGTTTCCTTAAGCCACTGAGATTCAGCATTATTTGTCACCATCGTATAAGCTAACCTTTCCTTTTTCTTCTTTTCCTCTAAAAAATAGCCCTTGCTGGCCGGGCGTGGTGGCTCACGCTTGTCATCCTAGGACTCTGGGAGGCCGAGGCGGGAGGATCGCTCGAGGTCAAGAGTTCGAGACCAGCCTGAGCAAGAGCGAGACCCCGTCTCTACTATAAATAGAAAGAAATTAATTGGCCAACTAATATATAGAGGGAAAAAAAAATTAGCCGGGCATGGTGGCACATGCCTGTAGTCCCAGCTACTCGGGAGGCTGAGGCAGGAGGATCGCTTGAGCCCAGGAGTTGGAGGTTGCTGTGAGCGAGGCTGACACCACGGCACTCACTCTAGCCTGGGCAACAAAGCGAGACTCTGTCTCAAAAAAAAAAAAAAAAAAAAAATAGCCCTTGTGCCCTCCACCTTTGAATTTCAACTCTGGTTGTACAGCAATGAATGCTCGTCCTAACTGCACCTCAAAATTATTCTTGGAACTTTAAACACACCCTAATGCTTAGGCTGTGCCCCACACCAATCAGATCAGAATTTCTGTGTACGGAAGCTGCCATTTGGTATGGTCTTTAAACACCCCAGGCAATTCTGTCGCGCTGCCACCAGGGTTGGGGACCCATGATGGTCCATCAGCTACCAGAAGCTCTTAAGCTTCTTTTTTTTTTTTTTTTTTTTGAGACAGAGTCTCACTGTTGCCCTGGCTAGAGTGAGTGCCGTGGCGTCAGCCTCACTCACAGCAACCTCCAACTCCTGGGCTCAAGCGATCCTCCTGCCTCAGCCTCCCGAGTAGCTGGGACTACAGGCATGCGCCACCGTGCCTGGCTGATTTTTTCTATTTTCAGTTAGAGACCACTCTCGCTCTTGCTCAGGCTGGTCTCGAACTCCTGACCTCAAGCGATCCTCCCGCCTCAGTCCCCCCACCCCAGAGTGCTAGGATGACAGGCGTGAGTCACCGTGCCCGGGCTCCAAAGCAATCCATGTAACCAAAGAGTGTGTGACCCCTGTCACATCCTGAAATTAATTAATTAATTAATTAATTGCATTTGCAAATAAAAAATATTTTCTGCCTGTGACAGCTATTCCTGCTTGTACGGACTTCGAGGTGGCTCAGTTTCCTCTACGGATGAGAGACTGGCTCAAGAATATCCTCATGCAGCTCTACGAGGCTAACTCCGAGCACACCGGGTACCTCAACGAGAAGCAGAGAAATAAAGTGAGTTATGGGCGGGTCAGCTTCCCAGGTGTTTGTCTACACCGCCTGAGGACAAAAGGTGTCGGGGGCAGGGGGGACTAGCTACCTCCACCTGTTGGCAGGAGCCCACTCTGCTTCCCCGGACGTGGTTAGCCCACCTGGATGAACAGCATAGGGGTGGCCACTACTGATGTCACGAGGTTTTGGGGACCCCCCCAAACCACCCGCTCCCCACCCAAGGGCTCCTTAACCCATACCCAGAGGAAGCTCTGGCTGAGCGAAGTCAACATGAATTCAGCATTTATAGAGTCAGGCCCAGACATATTATTTATTTATTTATATTTATATTTTTTATTTATTTTATTTATTTCTTTTTGAGACAGAGACTCACTCTGGTGTCCAGACTAGAGTGCCATGGCGTCAGCCTCGCTCACAGCAACCTCCAACTCCTGGGCTCAAGCGATCCTCCTGCCTCAGCCTCCCGAGTAGCTGGGACTACAGGCATGCGCCACCATGCCCGGCTAATTTTTTCCACATATTTTTAGTTGGCCAATTAATTTCTTTCTATTTCTAGTAGAGACGGCGTCTCACTCTTGCTCAGGCTGGTCTTGAACTCATGACCTCCAAGCGATCCTCCTGCCTCGGCCTCCCAGAGTGCTAGGATTACAGGCAGCTCACTGGGCCGACAGGAGCTGTTTGGGGGACAGGAGGGAGAGAGTTTACTCTTCAAGTTAAGTTTAGCAGGTGACAATTCCAACACCGTTCTGATCATCTTCTCCCTTCCAATTCCAGGTCAAGAAAATCTACCTGGATGAGAAGAGACTCTTGGCTGGGGACCATCCCATTGACCTTCTCTTAAGGGACTTTAAGAAAAACTACCACATGTATGTGTACCCCGTGCACTGGCAGTTTAGTGAACTTGACCAGCATCCTACGGACAGGTAAACACCTTCCCATTACCAGGTCCTCTCTCTGACGTATTGTCTGCAGCTCCATGCCAAAGAAAAACCTCGCTCACAGCAACCTCCAACTCCTGGCCTCAAGCGATCCTCCTGCCTCAGCCTCCCAAGTAGCTAGGACTGCAGGCATGCACCACCATGCCCAGCTAATTTTTTCTTTTATTTTTAGCTGGCCAATTAATTTCTTTCTATTTTTAGTAGAGACAGGGGTCTCACTCTTGCTCAGGCTGGTCTCGAACTCCTGACCTTGAGCGATCCTCCCGCCTCGGCCTCCCAGAGTGCTGCCCCGCCAACTTTCTCATTCTTGATCCCAAATTCCCAAGATCATCTGATTGACCCCGCTTGAGTCCCGCGTCTACATGTGGCCCGATCAGGCACGGCGGGTGCATAAGAACCGGGTTGTCCAAACACGATTGCTGGGCACAGCCCTGTAGATTGAGGGTGGAAGGAAGGGCAGTCCCCAAGGAAGGGAGAAATCAACAACCCCAAAGCTGTCAACTTTACCCACAAATAGTTTATTGCATTTGCAGCTTCTCATCACGGTGCTATTTATTTGGCATGAAACTGTCACCTGGTGGAAGGAAAATGTCCTTGGGATCCTAAGAGTTGAGTCTTCATGCACAAAGTACCCGGTTAACGGGCTGCCACTCGTTTCCTTGCAGAGTCCTGACGCATTCTGAGCTGGCCCCTCTGCGAGCATCCCTGGTCCCCATGGAGCACTGCATCACCCGCTTCTTCGAGGAGTGTGACCCCAACAAGGACAAGCACATCACCCTGAAGGAGTGGGGCCACTGCTTTGGAATTAAAGAAGGTAAATCCATCAATAGCCAAAGGCGAGGGGCGTCCTTTCCCTCCAGACAAGCCCTACGCCCTGCAGGGCTCACAGAGCTCAGATTGAAAGCTAGAGACAGGCCGGGCGCGGTGGCTCACGCCTGTCATCCTAGCACTCTGGGAGGCCGAGGAGGGAGGATCGCTAGAGGTCAGGAGTTCGAGACCAGCCTGAGCAAGAGCGAGACCCCGTCTCTACTATAAATAGAAAGAAATTATTAATGGCCGGGCAAGGTGGCTCACGCCTTTCATCCTAGCACTCTGGGAGGCTGAGGCAGGAGGATCACCTGAGGTCAGGAGTTTGAGGTTGCTGTGAGCGAGGCTGACGCCACGGCACTCACTCTAGCCTGGGCAACAAAGTGAGACTCTGTCTCAAAAAAAAAAGAAATTAATTGGCCAACCTAAAATATATATATAAAAAATTAGCCGGGCATGGTGGTGCATGCCTGTAGTCCCAGCTACTTGGGAGGCTGAGGCAGGAGGATCGCTTGAGCCCAGGAGTTGGAGGTTGCTGTGAGTGAGGCTGAGGCCACGGCACTCACTCTAGCCTGAGCAACAGAGTGAGACTCTGTCTCACATTTTAAAAAAAAAGAAAAGATAAAAACAGCTCACAGAATGTAATTCAACAGTGAACATCAAATCTCTAAACCAGACGTTTTGTACATATGTCTATGTGGGATAAATTTGCAGTAAAGAAAAGTAAGTTCTTCAAAAGTCAGAATTCCCCAAAAGAAGTAACCTGTGCAACCTTCACTTTAAAAATATTCCTCATACATATGTATAATGGCCAGCAATTAGAAAGAAAGAGCTGAGAGTATGACTATTTATTTATAAACAGGTGAGCAGAAGGGTTAGTCCTTTACCTCTACAATATTATTCTGCAAAATAAGCACAAGTGTTACAAGCAAAGAATGTACATTTTTATAAGCACCTAGTTCTGTGTATTATTTGTCTGTGCTGCATAACAAATTGTGGCCAAACTTAGCAGCTTAAAATCTCTCTCCCAGTTCCCTGTTTTTTTCTTTTCTTTTCTTTTCTCTTTTTTTTTAAAATGTGAGACAGAGTCTACCTCTGTTGCCCATGCTAGAGTGAGTGCCATGGTATCAGCCTCACTCACAGCAACCTCCAACTCCTGGGCTCAAGCGATCCTCCTGCCTCAGCCTCCCGAGTAGCTACAGGGACTACAGGCATGTGTCACCACACCCGGGTCATTTTTTCTATACATATTAGTTGGCCAATTAATTTCTTTTTTTAAAAAAATTTTTCTTTATTTTTCTTTTTTTTTGTTTGTTTTTTATTTCCATGTAAATCTTAGAATAAGCTTATTAGCTGGCCAATTAATTTCTTTCTATTTTTAGTAGAGACGGGGTCTCGCTCTTGCTCAGGCTGGTTTCGAACTCCTGACCAGGAATCTGGGGGTGGCTGGCCTGGATGTTCTGGCCGAGGGTCCCTCATTGGGTGGCGGTCAAGCTGCCAGCCAGCGTGGCAGTGACCTGATGGCTTGACTAGGGCCTCTAAGGTCATTCGTGTCGTGGCTGTCTGCCATGTAGGTCTCTCCTCCACAGGATTGCTCACAGCATGGTGTCTGCATCCGATTGCTTCCGGGTCAAGCAGGGAGGGAGAGAAGGAGAGAGAGAACACCCAAGACCCCACAACTGATGCCACCATGTCTTTTTTAACCTAATCTCAGCAGTGACATATCATTGCTTCTACCACATTCTGTGGGTCACCCTGACCAACCCTGCTAGACTTTGGGAGGGAGACCACAGGAAGTGGGGGACCACTGGGGGCCATCTTGGAGGCCATCTTGGAAGCTGGATGCCATATAGGATTTTAATGCTGTTAGCGTTGATATGAAATGAATAAGCTATTAAGACCCAGACCCATACAAATAATGCCAACTTTCTTTCTAACATCTATTCCACAGAGTGCTTGTAAAAATTCAAATACATCCCTAAATATGGCTAACACTGTTTTTCCCCATCCCCATATTGAAAAGACAAAACAGATCCAAGGACTGTTGCCCTCCACCCCACCATTATCAAGAGGGGAGAACTCAGCTGGAATAGGACATGTTTGTATATGCTCTTTTGTGTGGCACGTGATCTTAAAGAACTAATCAAAAAGGCAAATCTGAACAGAGGCCATTTATTTCAGAGGCCATTTATTTCATTTATTGCGTTTCGCTCTTCCTTTTGCGAAACTTGTGGCAGCTTCTCAGCCTGTGAGCTCACTCAGGCCCTGAGCCGGGCGGTTGTCTGGGAGGAGCAGGAAAGACTTAAAGTGCAGTCATTTGCAAAGCTACTAATGATGTTGTTTGTGCCCTGTGGTTTGGCCATCGTCATGTTATTCTGAAGAGAGGGAAAAAATTATCACACAATAAACCAATAAAGCAGATATTAAATATTCAGTCAGAACAAGTAAACAAGTTACTGCTTTGGGTATGTAGATAGGAAAGACACACACACAAAAAAATCTCGATTTGTAAGAAAACCCTTCCTTCCCTCAGAGTTGAGAAATTCACAGAATGAGAAGATAAATTTGAGCCAGTCTTTTACTGAATTTTAACTGAACTAGATGTGATCAAATATTCCAGCTCTGTCATTCACTAGCTACATGAATAAGGGCATGCCACTCACTTTTTCTTAGTGAGTCTCATTTTCCTTATCTATAAGAATGGAGTCCAATTAAGAGGTGGAGGAGTCTTCATTTATTTAGCGCCTATGACATACCATGCATACATTGACATATACCCATGCTAATCTTTAGAAAACTTTCCAAGTGGGACCAATGGGGTGAACCAGTTAGATCATGCTCATGTTCTATGAAGGCATTTAAAGACATTATCCTAAGAGAACTGGGGGAATCACCAAAGTGTTTTCAACAAGGGAGGGATTTCCCTGGGATCCTATTTAAGAAAGATTCCTCTAGTTACATTGTAGAGAGGCCAAAGAACACTTGAGAAAATGTTGTGGTAAATCCAGGCAAGAGTCAATAAGAACTTGAACTAGGGAAGTGGCAGGGGGGAAATAAAGAAAAGTAAACATAGTCATGATATATTTTTATTTATTTTTATTTTTGTTTTTGTTTTTGAGATAGAGTCTTACTTTGTTGCCCAGGCTAGAGTGCCATGGCATCAGCCTAGCTCACAGCAACCTCAAACTCCTGGCCTCAAACGATCCTCCTGCCTCAGCCTCCTGAGTAGCTGGGACTATAGGCATGCGCCACCATGCCCAGCTAATTTTTTCTATATATTTTTAGTTGGCCAATTAATATATTTTTTTTTATTTAGACAGTCTCACTCTGTTGCCCAGGCTATAGTGCCATGGCGTCAGCCTAGCTCACAGTAACCTCCAACTCCTGGGCTCAAGCAATCCTCCTGCCTCAGCCTCCCGAGTAGCTGGGACTACAGGCATGTGCCACCATGCCCAGCTAATTTTTCTATATATTTTTAGTTGGCCAATTCATTTCTTTTTGTTTTTGGTAGAGATGCAGTCTCGCTCTTGCTCAGGCTGGTTTCGAACTCCTGACCTTGAGCGATCCTCCCGCCTCGGCCTCCCAGAGTGCTAGGATGACAGGCATGAGCCTCCACGCCCAGCCCCTACCAGGGTTGAGAATATCACCATTATTCCGGCTTATTAGGTTGTTTCTCCAATTCCCCTGCATTGTTTATGCCTCTACTCTAGCTACCCCCTAAAAATGCTTTTTGTTTTTTGTTTTATAGAAGACATAGATGAGAATCTCCTGTTTTGAATGAAGATTTGAAAGAAATCCACCTTTCCACCATCCTCTGTCGTAACCACCTCAGAAATATATGCAGCTGTGATACCTGTAGATTTATATTTAGCAAAACGTTCGCATGTGTAAGAAGACAATGAGAGCAACTCCTTGATAAAAATAAATGCACCAGGCATTTAACACAACTTTGGAAATACATCTTTTAGGTAAAGTCAGTATATACAAAACACTGTACATTGTGAACAGAAGTGTAACTCATAGTAATTTTACTCTCTGCATCAACTTAGGAGGTAATTAGTAATTGTAAAACTTGAAAAAAAATAATGCATTCATACTATTCATAATATCATGTACACTACAAGTGGGGGATTGCTCTTTTATGTTAACATGCATTATTTTCAATATCTTAATATCCTAATAAAGAGTCCATAAAAATCCAAATGCTTATTCAAGTCTACTTCCAGTTATTTATTTAAGCAATCAAATCAGAAAGACCAACCCGGGGTTCCTACTTGACATCAAATTATAATTGTGCTTCCTAGACCCTAATCCCTAAAAAAAAATAAAATAAAATGTATGTGAGTGTGGGTGAGGAAAAAGTATGAGATGTTTCTTATGGGAAACAAATTCTCAGTTTTAAAATACTATTGGTAGTTGCTCATCAGTGCCCTTTGTCATTATGTAAGTTTAAACAGAAAAAAAAATTGAATTCAAGTGTTTTTCAACCAAATTCAGTTTAGAATGTGGAAGATTATACACTGCTTGATCAAACCGATCCTAGCTTCTGTGCAGTTGGGCATGTTTTGGGGGAGAGGGAAGTCCTATAAACGTTTCTACATGCTTTGTTACTGAAAAATAAAGGTCATGTAAAGTTAAAACAGACAGATAACCATGAGGTGTCTTGACATCCAACGTAGAAAGAGATAAATATTACTACTGTAAACTGATAACCAAAAATATGTCATAAGAGAAAATTTGTGTTTTTATTTGAGCTCTTCTTTGGTAACTATTATAGTAAAGGCTAGATCACAAAAATATAGAAGGCATCATCATAGTTTTCTAAGGTCTAAAGGAAGACAATAAAAGAATCTGTCACTCACTTTATCTACCTACAAATATTTGAAACTAAGTGGTGTTTTACATATTTTTCTATCTGAAATGTAATGCCTCAATACAATCATCTTTGATTATTTGAAAACAAAAGTTTGTTTGTTGTTAAGGACCTTACCTGTGGTAGTGGCTGAGAAAAACATGCCCCTCCTAGGGAAATTTAGCTGAAAGATACTCATGGAGGAGTTTATTCTTTTTTTTTTTTATCAGAATAATCTTCTCCAAATACCTCAAAATTGTATTTATCTCTTTTCTGAGCTCAATAAGTCACTTGTTCTCAACCAGAACCACATGACACCAGGTTATGTCCTTTGTAAATATTAATGATTAAGTTCGGTTTGATAAATCAAAATCTAATTATTATTTGGAATTTTTTTCCAGGTAGAGAAATAATTTTATAAATTATTCCAAATTTCAGAACGTTTTTATGTGACGCTAAAAAGGGTTTAACTAATTAGAAACCAAGTTCTTGGGAATAGCGAAATTATGTTCAAAAGCATTAATTAGACCTAAATGATTTTACCCTCAGGCAACTTTTTAAAAACGTTTTAAAATAGTGAAACGTGATTTTAATGCTAAGGACACCACCTAAATATTTATTTTAAAGCTTTTTTATTTGAAAATAATTTTCCTCTTTGGCCAGGCAGATGTAAAAACAATAAATAAATCTAAAAAAAAAAAAAAGAAAAGAATTTTCCTTTTGAAATGAAAAACAGTATTTAATAACAGAAAATTGCAAACCTTAAAGTTTCTATATCAGTTAAGGATCCCACGTGTATGACGATATGGAAGACATTTAATATTCTTGGTGGCCACAATTTTTAATTGTTCGTTGTTTGTGAGAAAGAGACTAACCCCAACCAGGGAGATGAAGCTATTTCCTCGGTCATCACTCAGTAAGCCTATTTCTGTGTAATTGAGATATTTTAGAAGGTGGAGTTCATGGTCTGAATGCAGTCATTCGGTTTAGTTTGAATTGTTGTGACTCATTTTGCCTCTGACTATAAAGGCATTAGTAACATGGCTTAAATGCTAGATGGGTATAGAACATCTAGGAGATCACACCACTCCTTGAGTTTGTCACTTTGACAGCCATCTGCAAGAAAGGTAATTGAAGAGACATACAGCATAATCTGTACTGACTCTATTGCACTAGATAAACGAATGTAAGATGTTGTTCTGTTGGATAATTTAATGATTTCCAGTAGGTCCACTTATAACCAGGAAAAAAGAAATTCAAGTGTCTGAATCCAGAAAGAAGAAAAATACAAAGGAAAAACATGAAAGGAAAAAAAAAAAAAAAAGGGAGGGAATAAGTTGTCTAAATTCAGGCAAAGTAAATTAGCACTGAGACACATCAGAGTTGAGTTTTCAATATTTAGAAAATAATAGCTAAAGAATGATTTATATATAAATAGATATAATTTGCCTCAGATGCTGGGACGAGTCTTAAAAAGAATAGCATGAAGGTTTTTTTCTCTCTCTCTAAATCTAATTCCAGAATCCAGTGATTTGGTTTGATACTCGCAAGGTAAGTTAATTTCAATTAAATGTGATTTTATGGGCATGCTTGAAGTTCTGACTCAAGGGGGGGACAAGGGAAATTATATGTAACCTTAACATTTGTACCCCTATAATATGCTGAAAAAAATAAAAAAGTAAAAACATAAAAAGGTTGACTTTGAGAACCAACAGCCCAGTAAAAGGCCAGCTGATTTGCTTTATGGAATTGACCCCTTACCATGTTTACTCTCTAGCAATCCATTCTATCTTACTAAATTTTTCTGATAGCATCCACACCACATGAAGGCCTGGTAAGTTTCATGAAGGCACAAGCTTCAGGTGAATTTCTTATATTTGTGTATCACATAAAAACTCTCCTCTCATTGGAGCCAGTGGGAACCATTTCCCAACAGAAAGCATGATGCAACATTGGTGTCTAAAAGATTTGTGAGCAAATAACTTCAGGGACCAAACAGATCCAGGTATAGGTTGAACTATAAACTGATTAAGAAAAGGCTAGGAAGTGGTGGTCTATGTTGGAAGGCAAAGAGTGCATGTCTTGTCTAAAGCATTCTAAAGAGTGTCTAAACAAGTTTTTAAAAATACTTTTCTATGCTCAAGGTCAGGAGTTCGAGACCAGCCTGAGCAAGAGTGAGATCCGAAAAAATAGAAAGAAACATAGATTAGAAAATATAGAATAGAAATAGAAAAATAGAATAGAAAATATAGAATAGAAAAATAGAAAGAAATTAATTGGCCAACTAAAAGTATATCGAAAAAATGAGCCGGGCATGGTGGCGCATGCCTGTAGGCCCAGGTACTCGGGAGGCTGAGGCAGGAGGATTGCTTGAGCCCAGGAGTTGGAGGTTGCTGTGAGCTAGGCTGACACCACGGCACTCTAGCCTGGGCAACAGAGTGAGACTCTGTCTCAAAAAAAATAAAAAATAAAAAAAATAAATAAAATAAAAATAATCTTCTAGGCTTATAAAACCTGAATCTGGAGGCAGGATTTAGCCTGGCCATTATTTGAACACTTCTAACTAAACCATCTATTGATGGCAAAAATAGGACTTACAGAAAAAGAAAAAGAAGAAAACACTAGAAATGATCTCCTAACGCTTCAATTCCAGGCATTTCACCTTCAGGATGAAATTTCTCATCTTGTTTGGCCTTTTAAGCACTGCCACCTCCCTGCCTGTCCCCGTGAGTATGCCCTCCTCAGCTGCCAACTCAGTTGCAGAGCTAGAGCGACCGCATTTCTGGGCTAGAAAGCATTTCCCACGTGTTTTCATCTCACAAAAGAGGAAAATTTATGTTTGGGATGCAACATTCAAATTTACATTTTTCTACTCCCTTCACTTGGGATTTGTAAAGTGCTGAGAACTAAATCAAGAACACTGTTTTTCATTTTTCAAAGATTAAAAAAAGGGCCTGGCGCGGTGGCTCACGCCTGTAATCCTAGCACTTTGGGAGGCCGAGGCGGGCGGATTGCTCAAGGTCAGGAGTTCGAAACCAGCCTGAGCGAGACCCCGTCTCTACCAAAAATAGAAATAAATTAATTGACCAACTAAAAATATATATACAAAAAA
>NC_033688.1:6825840-6842516 GCF_000165445.2 Microcebus murinus | reverse complement strand
TATGTTTGTATTTGTCATTAGTGGGAGGAAAATGCATTCTATTGAAACGTAAATCTGTCCTAGAAGTTTTTTGGACTTGATTTAAGGTTACAGTCATGTATAAAAGAATTGTGTAAATTTTACTTTGAAAAGATTTTACTGAATAAGTGATAATCTACATATGATACAGATTGATTCAGTAAATACTTTTTAAAAACTTAAAAAATTATAGCATATTAACTCCAGTTTTTAATATTACATTTATAGAAAATAACATTTTTTTCATAAAAAGGTGATACCAAAATATAGTCTTTTTTCCAACTCAGTAAGGACAGATTTGATGATCTTTCCAAAAAGGCCCTGTGTTTAGTTCCCACAAAGGAAAATATAGCTGATATGCTTCCAGAGATTTTTGGATTTGAAGAGAGGCTTAAAAATATTAGTGACTTAGTCTTAACAAACTTTAGAAATTCTAAGAATTCTAAAAGGCATGCTTTCATTTACCAAGCTAATATAAAATGCATGAGATAGATAAATTCTGGATTACAACTCCTTGATTAATTTGATTGTTTTTATTATTCTAGATCCTCCAGGCACTTAATGATCTTATCTCGGTAAATATGTTCTTTCCTGTTAATCTATGAAGTCTGTCAAAGTACTGCATTTGATACCCTACAGACGATGACCAATCATCATGAAAATGATTGTATTAGTTATTTCAGTATTCGTTTACTTGAATACAAAATAAGGCAGAGCTGTTAAATTCAAAGCAAAAAAACCATCTCAATGCATGAGAAGGCTCTACTTTATTTATTCATTTATCCAAACCGCAAACTGACATGATAATTCTTCTATTATCAATGACTGCAAGAGTAAAGAGAAGACTTGCGTTACAAGATAAATTGCTTCAGGAAGGATTAATTCTTCACTAATGACGAATTATAATAACACATACTAAAGATTATCAATCTAAATTCTAACAGATATGTTCTGTAATAACTCAGCTTAAGGAGGCCTTTTACTGATACAATAAAATTACTCAGAATCTCCACAAAAGAAATGCTGAATGCTTGAATAGATTACAAAACATAACACTAAAAATTCTATTTATCTAAACCACACTTTTACAGATTTTTTTTTTTTAAAATCAGGACAATGAATACATCGTTGAATCTAGATCTTGTTTTTCTTTACAAAGCTTATTACTAATGAAATGGTACATTTTATAATTGATGGTATCTTAGAATCAGGAACATGCAGTATTTTGTAAAAATGTCGAAAATTAGATTTCTCATGTTTGAGTGCCTGAGATAAAATTTCTGAGATTCTTCAACATAGACTGCTTAAAGTCAACCATCTGGAAGATGTTTACGTATCCGAAAAGATTAAGGTCAAATGATAACTTCTGAGCCTAAATAAAAACCTAAGCTTTTTGAGTTCCAATTGCTAGAGTTCTACACACAACCCACTCTATTTAAGCAACATTATCGTCAAGTTCCAAAGGGCCAATTGTGAAATTTCTAGCATATCTCTAACTAAACATGTTTTGGGAAACTAACTTCAACTGATTATTATTTACTGATGATTACAAATTAGCAAGTTCACTTTTCCATTGAAGCATGGCCTAAAGAGCACTAGCCTATGGTTTGAGAGCCTAGATTCTAATCTCATCTGGACAATTAAATTAGCAGGCAAAATGTATGAATTTACCTCCTAGGTCCCTTCCAATGAAAATAATTGACTCCTCAGAGGAATTTAATTCATTCAAATTACTAGCTCTTTCTAAAAATGTTGTTGGCCAAAACCTTTTCCATGCTCTCAATTGCTAAACTGCAAAACAATAGTTTCCATAAAAGTGCTCATGTGACCAAATCCTGAAAACAAAGTATTCATAGTTATCCTAAAATTTTGGTTCAATATCATTCACACAGGCTTGGCATCATTTATGAAAGACAGGGCTTGAATGGAAGGTACACAAACCATTGAAATCATTTTCTAACTTTCAACTATAGTAATACACTACCAGGCAGTTAGAAGAAAATATTTCTGAGAATTAAAATAGTTTAAATCTGAGATATGACGTCTTTATTTTTAAATCTTACATCATGTAAATAAAATACTAAGCAATAAAACTGAATTTTTCAATAGAAAACGATCTTCATATAGAAAATATTGTAACTTACATATTGCTAAGATAAATATAAGATAAAAAAACCGATTAATTGCACTGATTATTGATTTTTCTCCTTTCACAGTTAGTCACTGCTATTATGAACCAACTGGAGTAAGTCATTTATTTTTATGCCTACTATAAACTACAAATTTAGTTAATGGACTAAAAAAATGTCTTACTAATTTTTTTTATTCTAGGCATCATTGGGTAAGATTTATGATTATATTGATAACGTAAGTGACATTCATTGTCAGGAAAGTAAGAATACTCTTTTTTTTTTTAAATTGTTTTTTGGCAACGGACTGATGAATAACTCTTCCTACTACAAAAACATATGCAGAATCAAACCCAGCTGATCTACCCAAATTAGAATTCATGGGTTATAAACTCAATTTCCTCCAAGATCTTTAGATCAAAATTTTTGCAGTCCTGAAAAGATTCTTTTCTAATGCCCATGGTATTTCACAAAATTTAAGTTTACAGAAATATATGCAATATTAGCTTAAGAAATTTTTAAAAGTTTGCCACAGGCTTTTTTTTGTCTTAATGGTTCATAGTAAATGAGAAAGCTTACTGTAAAAGATCGAAAAGCGACACCAAAACAACAACCATCTCCCTATCTAAAAGGCTATTAGCTGTTGGTGCAAGGCTACAAACCTTGAGGCTTCTACTTTGACTTTCATTCAAGATTGCTTTCATTTAAAATATACCAATATTGAACCATAGTTTCAGAAAAGAAAAAAAATAAAAAAAAAATATAATACCAATCCTCATGATCATGCTTCCAAAAAATACAAAATTAAAAAAACAAAATAAAAAATATATACAAAAAAAAAAAACAGAAGATACCAACAAGGTATATTCCTTTGTGTTGCTGTTTTAATTTTTTTTTCTTTTTTCTTTTTTTGAGCTGAGTCTCGCTCTGTTGCCCAGGCTAGAGTGTTGTGGCATCAGCCTCGTCACAGCAGCTCCAACTCCTGGGCTAACTGATCCTCCTGCCTCAGCCTCCCGAGTAGCTGGGACTACAGGCATGCGCCACCATGCCTGGCTAATTTTTCTATATATATATTTTAGTTGGCCAATTAATTTCTTTCTATTTTTAGTAGAGACGGGGTCTCGTCTTGCTCCAGGCTGGTTCCAACTCCTGACCTTGAGCGATCCTCCCACCTCGGCCTCCTAGAGTGCTAGGATTACAGGCGTGAGCCACCTCGCCGGGCTGTTTTAATTTTTAAAGAGAAGATGTCTCACCATTTTGTCCAGGCTGGGTGCAGTGGCTGTTCACAGACTCCAATGACAGCACACTACAGCCTTGAACTCCTGGCCTCAAGCAATCCTCCCACCTCAACCTCCCCAGTAGCTGGCACTACAGATGCAAGCACTGAACCTGGCCCTTTTTAAAATAATAATACATCAATTAATATATATATAGTATTTATTTTAATTTACCTGGAAAGTAGCTGATGAATAAACAGAAACTGGATTTTACCAACAGTTTCTCTCCTAACAAGTTTTACTGCCTTGAAGGGCTGATTTAGTACTTTTTTTTTTTTTTGAGACAGAGTCTCACTCTGTTGCCCAGGCTAGAGTGAGTGCCGTGGTGTCAGCCTCGCTCACAGCAACCTCCAACTCCTGGGCTCAAGCGATCCTCCTGCCTCAGCCTCCCGAGTAGCTGGGACTACAGGCATGCGCCACCATGCCTGGCTAA
Organism: Microcebus murinus; assembly: GCF_000165445.2. Lineage (NCBI taxonomy): Eukaryota > Metazoa > Chordata > Mammalia > Primates > Cheirogaleidae > Microcebus > Microcebus murinus. The sequence goes on along the minus strand of NC_033688.1, from coordinate 6,838,659 downwards.
TTTTTTCTATATATTAGTTGGCCAATTAATTTCTTTCTATTTATAGTAGAGACAGGGTCTCGCTCTTGCTCACGCTGGTCTTGAACTCCTGACCTCAAGCGATCCTCCCACCTCAGCCTCCCAGAGTGCTAGGATTACAGGTGTGAGCCACTACACCCAGCCTGATTTCGTACTTTTTATCACTTCAAATACTTTTATCAAGCCAAGTGAGGCCAAGTGGGAGAAATTAAGCTCTATGTTGCAGACATACAGTTAAGGATTCAACTTAGCATTTTTTTTTTTTTCTTTTCTGTTAACCAGAACATGTGGATAAGTATAACAGAACCACCTAATTTTCTTTCCCCAGAACACACAATTATACCAATATTAACACATTACCAATAAAATAACCATTGCATGGGAGACACAGGGGAAGTTCGTGAAGAAGGAATTATGGTGAAAATATCTTCATATAGTAACTATAACCTGTGTTATCTATTTTGACAGAAATAATTCTCACCACTAAGCCAGAAGTTATATACGGTTAGTAAAATCTCCAAATATCTTTCAAGCAGTATTATACATTTTTGAATATTTTTATCAAAAGCATTTAATAGGGGGAGGGGGGGCATAGGCAATATACGTAATCTTAACATTTATACCCCTATAATATGCTGAAATAATAAAAAAAAAGTGTTTAATAACCTCAGATTGTGCTCACGTTGGTAGAGCAATAATATGATGAACGTAGGTATAAAAAGACCAACTTAATTCAAAACGCTTTCTCCGAAGAATGTATTTTAATGTCAGTTTATTTAATAAAACTGCAGAAATTTTAGAAAATTATACCAACCACCAGAAGTCCTAAGCACAAGCAAACATACTGTTAAAACAAGAGTAGCCTCTCAAAGTGCTTAGAATTTTCAAGTTTCTCTTTAGCTACCAAATATTTAGCTCCTAAAATAGCTACGTCTTAAGTAAGTTTAGCATATCTTCTATTTGAGTTTGAAACACTTTCAGAAGCTCAAGAATACCTGTTGGCAAAACAAATATTAATTGTGACCATTTGTCCTTATTTTAAGATATTACCAAATAAACTGTCATTGGGTGAAAATTATGTAAATACTTTCAACAATGCCTTAGCCAAATCAGGTATGGTCCTTGAATTTCAAGTCACAAATCATAGCTGCATTACTATGAATAACATGAGTACTATTTATGTAATGTACAATCTTCCAAACTGCATACTGAAATAATAAATCATGGAAGATTCATAACCCCAGTAGGGAATACAATAGACAGGTTTTAGAATGAGGCAGACCAAGATTCAAATCCCAGCTCTGTCCCTTGCTTACTAAAACCTTGGGCCATCTTTCTAAATATCAGTTTCTTTATCTGTGAAATGGGAATACTACCACCTAATTTCATAGAAATTGCAATGAGGATTATGTAATAGAACATAGATATTCAGTAAATGGTATGTATTATTACTATTTATTTTGCCAAATGTTTCTAAAACAAAAAAAATATTCCTTATACATAAAACATAAGAAAATTAAACATCAAGGGAATATTACCTAGTGACATAGGAGTAGCTGTTTCTTTGGGAATGTCATCAGCTAACATTTATAATCTGATTTTTCCCCATTATAGATGGTGCTGGATATTTACAATTAGAAGATGATCTCCCTCTATCGTATCTGTTGTTGATGCTGATAGTTTTATCATTTTGCATACTTTATAAATGTTCCAGTGAAAATTCCAAAAAAAATAAAATAAAATAAAGAACTTACTAACTAGACCATGTGTTTTAGTTACACTTTAAATAAATCTTTAACATAGCCTAATAGCTTTATTCATGTATCAAAACTATGAAACATAAGTAAATATAGTTTTTCAGGGAATTAATTGCTCGAACTTCCTTAGAAGTTTTTGTAAGTAGCTTTGATTTCAGAGAGTTCTGTTCAGTGCCAGGAAGAAGCAATCGCTCCCTGCCAGTCACAGCAGAAGCTGAGTCCTGCTGGAAGAAGGCCACCAGCCTCTTACTCAGCAAACAGGTTATCCTCATCAAGTATAAATACCTTTATTACATACCCTCGGGACAAGGATTTTATGGATTTTTAAAAGTTAATACCATACATAAGCCCTGTAACTCTTCCAGAGGGGTTTGAGGTAATGCTGAAATCAAACATGCTAATGTCTCTCAGCAAAACCCACTGTCATATTAGGGGGAGAAAAAGCCTCCTGTCTGTTCAATGCATGTTTACCATGAAAAAGTTTTTTTGTGTTTTTGGTTTTTTGTTTTTTTTTTGAGACAGAGTCTCACTCTGTTGCCCGGGATAGAGTGCCGTGGCGTCAGCCTCGCTCACAGCAACCTCCAACTCCTGGGCTCAAGCGATCCTCCTGCCTCAGCCTCCTCCCGAGTAGCTGGGACTACAGGCATGCGCCACCATGCCTGGCTAATTTTTTCTACATATATTTTTAGTTGGCCAATTAATTTCTTTCTATTTTTAGTAGTGATTGGTTCTGACTCTTGCTAAGGCTGGTCTCAAACTCCTGACCTCCAGCAATCCTCCCGCCTCAGCCTCCCAGAGTGCTAGGATTACAGGTGTGAGCCACCACGCCCGGCCACTATTTCAATCTTTAACATTCCCTTCCTAAGAAAGAGCTCTGTTCCTGTCTGATTGCAATTCCTTCTTGAACACCTATTTTTTCTTTTTTTTTTTTTGAGACAGAGTCTCACTCTGCTGCGTGGGCTAGAGTGCTATGGCATCAGCCTAGTTCACAGCAACCTCAAACTCCTGGGCTCAAGCCATCCTCCTGCCTCAGCCTCCCGAGTAGCTGAGACTACAGGCATGCACCAATATGCCTGGCTAGTTTTCTCAATATATTTTTGAGTTGGTCAATTAATTTCTTTCTATTTTTAGTAGAGACGGGGTCTCATTCTTGCTCAGGCTGGTTTCGAACTCCTGCCCTTGCTTGATCCTCCCGCCTCAGCCTCACAAAGTGCTAGGATCCCAGGCGTGAGCCACCTCACCCAGCCTATTTTTAATTGGCTAATAACATACAGGAGTTACACTGGAGTGCAATAAACATATTGATGTTAATTACTAGTTTCCTGGACATAGTTTTTCAATTCAGAATTTTTTGAAAATGAGGAGATGAGCTCTTATTCATCGATCTCAACCTTTATTACTGAAAGAGTGCCTCAAATTTCCTCACAAAACTAATCACTCTAAAGTCAAGAATACATAAAGTTCCCGTTTTTGAGATCAGCTCCAACAAGATCACACGAAGCATAATGGCAAATAATTTCAAGAGAAATCAGACTTGACATCAAACTGTACGTCCATCCCACGGCGGTGCTCATCTTGAAGGAGCCCGATGTGACAGGAACGTCCCTTAGGCCTCAGGAGATTAGCCGGGAACGAGAACTGACAAGCGAGAACTCAATGGAGAACAGAAACTGCGGCTGATCGAGAACGTGTCTTTATTCGGGTTATGATTCTTCCAAGAAGCACCGGTTGCTTCCATTGCGTGTAAGCCATGCTTAGATAGAACACACACAAAATGCGACTATTTATACTCCTTCTGACCAGAAGGCTGAAGAGTCCGGTGTCCCGTTTCAGCATTATTTATTGAATGTTATGTCTGATGCAAAACCCTCTAAAGCAAATCGCTCTGGAAGCGGACAGGCCCACGGTGGCCTGCCTTGCCCTTTGTATAAAGTACAAGCAGTGCGACACGCTGCCCTCCTGCAGTGCATGCTCCTTTGTGGACCTGGGGTGTGCACGGCGACCACGCGCTATACCCCGCGACAGTCGGCCTCGGAGTCCTCGCTCCAGTGCGCGTCCCGCTTCTCTGCCACGAGTTTGATGAACTGAGAGTGGCTGGCGTAGAGCTTGAGCTTCGCGCCGATGTCCACCCACTTCACCTTCCCGGCGTCGTCTCCGGCTTCCAGGCTGAGATTATCCATGATCTCGCCTGGATACCGAGGGAAAGCCCGGCGTCGAAGAAAGAGAAAATGCATTGAGTCATTTCTTTTTCAACACACCTCGGCATCCTCAAGTATGCTTACTTCAAATAGTCTTAGGCCGGGCGCGGTGGCTCACGCCTGTCATCCTTGCGCTCTGGGAGAGCCGGGCGAGGATCGCTCGAGGTCAGGATGTGAGACAGCCTGAGCAAGACGAGACTCCCCTCCCCCCCCCCCCCGTCTCTACTATAAAAATAGAAAGAAATTCATTGGCCAACTTAATAATTTAAAAAAATAGCCGGGCGTGGTGCATGCCTGTAGTCTCAGCTACTCGGGAGAAGGCTGAGGCAGGAGGATCGCTTGAGCCCAGGAGTTTGAGGTTGCTGTGAGCGAGGCTGACGCCATGGCACTCACTCTAGCCTGGGCAACAAAGCGAGACTCTGTCTCAAAAAAAATAAAATAAAATAAAAATAATCTTAACGCATCGCTGAAAATTATACGATTCCAAAATATCCAGACTTTATTAGCCAAGTTCCTAAATTTTAGGTAGAGATACAAATAAAAAATATTTTATTTTCCTTTTTTTTTTTTTGAGTCAGAATCTCACTCTGTTGCCCAGGCTAGAGTGAGTGCCGTGGCGTCAGCCTCGCTCACAGCAACCTCCAACTCCTGGGCTCAAGGATCCTCCTGCCTCAGCCTCCCGAGGGCTGGGACTACAGGCATGCGCCACCACGCCCGGCTCATTTTTTCTATGTATATTAGTTGGCCAATTAATTTCTTTTTCTTTTTAGTAGAGACATGATGTTGCTCTTGCTCAGGCTGTCTCGAACTCCTGACCTCGAGCAATCCGCCCGCCTCGGCCTCCCAGAGTGCTAGGATTACAGGCGTGAGCCACTGCGCCCGGCCTATTCGTTTATTTTTCAACATATCTCGGTATCTTCAAGTATTCTTACTTAAAATAATCTTAAAGCATCACTGAAAACTAGATGATTCTAAAATATCCAGATTTTAGCCAAGTTCCTAAATTTTAGGTAGAGATACAAATAAGAAAGCTTTTCTCTTTAAAAAGGAAGAATATCAACCTTAAACAAGAGAGAGCGTATGAAAGGAGTATGAACCTTATACCAAAATCAATTCCAGACGGATTAGAGATTTAAAAAAGAAAACAAACAAATTATTGGTGACTCATTTTATAGTCTTCAGGTAAGTGGACTTTTCTAAGCCGGACACTAAACCAGAAATAATAAAAGAAATATTTATGGTCAGGGGCGGTGGCTCACGCCTGTAATCCTAGCACTCTGGGAGGCCGAAGCGGGAGGATCATTTGAGCTCAAGAGTTCGAGACCAGCCTGAGCAAGAGCCAGACCCTGTGTCTACTAAAAAAATAGAAAGATCTCATGGTCTGTGGTTAGGAAAATTTTTAAAAAATAAAAATAAAAAAATAGAAAGAAATTAGCTGGACAACTAAAAATATATAGAAAAAATTAGCCAGGCGTGGTGGCGCATGCCTGTAGTCCCAGCTACTCGGGAGGAGGCTGAGGCAGGAGGATCGCTTGAGCCCAGGAGTTGGAGGTTGCTGTGAGCGAGGCTGACGCCACAGCACTCTAGCCCGGGCAAGAGAGTGAGACTCTGTCTCAAAAAACAAAAAAAGGAAAGAAATATTTATAATTGTCAAAAATTAAAAGTAAGTGCTCTTTCTGCTCCAGCCACCCGGCATGCCGAAGGGAACGAAGGCCAAAGGCAAGAAGGAGGCTGAGGCCCCCAGCCGTGGTGAAGCAGCAGGAGGCAAAGAAAGTGGCGAACCCCCTGTTCGAGAAGAGGCCGAAGCACTTTGGCGCTGGACAGGACACCCAGGCCAACAGGGACCTCGCCCGCTTTGTCAAATGGCCCTGCTGCATCTGAAAGTGCCTCCTGCCACTAACAGCTCGCCCAGGCCTTGGGCCACCAAACAGCCACTTGGCCGCTCACACTGACCACGGGTCAGCCCGGAGACCAGGCGAGAGGAGCGGCGGCGACGGCAGGCCCGGGCTGGGAAGACGGCTGCCGGCAAAGGGGATGTCCCCGCTGAGAGGCCGCCTGTCCCTCGGGCAGGGGCCAACGCCATCACCACCTTGGTGGAGGACAGGAAGGCTCAGCTGGTGGTGATGGCGCATGACGGGGACCCCAGCCAGCTGGCAGTCTTCCTGCCTGCGCTGTGTCGGAAGTTGGGGTCCCCTACTGCACTGTCGAGGGGAAGGCCGGGCTGGGGCGTCCAGCCCTCGGGAGGACCTGCACCAGGGTCACCTTCACGCAGGTGAACTCGGAGGACAAAGGAGCTCTGGCTAAGCTGGTGGGGGCCATCAGGACCTACTGCAAGGACAGATGCGATGAGATCCGTCGTCACCGGGGAGGCAACGTCCTGGGTCCCAAATCTGGGGCTCGCATTGCCAAGCTGGAAGAGACAAAGGCTAAAGAACTTGCCACCAAACTGGGCTAAATGTACACACTGTTGTCTCCTGTACTTAAAAGTAGTAAAAGTATCCTTAATAATTAACTTAGTAATAACTTAATAATTAAGTTATCCTTAATAATTAAGTTATCCTTAATAATTAAGTTATCCTTAATAAATAAAAAAATAAAATAAAAGTAAGTGCTCTCAATCACCGCTGGAAATAGCTTATTTCTGTAGGACAATTTGACAGTGTTGATCAAGAGCTTTTATTTATTTATTTTTATTTATTTATTTTTTTGAGACAGAGTCTCACTTTGTTGCCCAGGCTAGAGTGAGTGCTGTGGCTTCAGCCTCGCTCACAGCAACCTCCGACTCCTGGGCTCAAGCGATCCTCCTGCCTCAGTCTCCCAAGTAGCTGGGACTACAGGCATGCGCCACCATGCCCAGCTAATTTTTTCTATATACATTAGTTGGCCAATTGATTTCTTTCTATTTATAGTAGAGACGGGGTCTCGCTCTTGCTCAGGCTGGTTTCGAACTCCTGACCTCGAGCGATCTGCCCGCCTCGGCCTCCCAGAGTGCTAGGATTACAGGCGTGAGCCACCACGCCCGGCCTGATCAAGAACTTTAAAAAACTAAATGCTCAAAAAAAAAAAAACAACTAAATGCTCTTTGATGATCATTCTTTCAATAGATATCAGAGTACACCATGTTCCTCAGAGATGATAAACAATCCAACAATTCCACTTTCATTTTATCCTAAGGAAATAAAGTCCTAACAGGCCACCAGCTGGTACCAGCAAGGGCTCAGGGCTTGGGGACTGCAGTTTTACTGAATACATCATGGCCAGATCTCAGAAGAAACACTATGAGGCAAGCTAAAAGGCAAAAAACCCAGTCTGAAGAGACAGAGCGACCATTAGAACCAAACTCAGATATAGCAGAGACCTTGGAATTATCAGAACAGAACTGTTTTTAAGTTTAAAGAGAGAAAAAGATAGGGCGAAGTGAACAACCCATGAACTATATAATCAACCACTGGAGGATCGGTCATTGTTTTTAACTTCAAAAATAAGCAGTTAACAAATTTATTAGAACTTAAGTTGTACAGACCTGCTCCTAAATTACAATTGTGTATTTCTCCTACGTTCTCGATACCAGAAAGATGAACTCTTCTACTATCTGGGTTAGAGTAGTTACCCAGAAGGGATGGAAATGGCTCTGGGGGTATTCCCCAAGTTCAACAAGGAGCAGCACGGAAGACAGGAGTCACAGATCTTCTAGTTTTAGCTCATTTTCTAAGTGAAAAAAAACTGAGTCCAAGAGGAAAAGTGATTTGCACAAGGTTATACAGCTTAGAAAAAAAGCACTCAGTTTTCTGACATGGCTCCCTCATTTTATTAAGCTGCAGATGAAAGCAAATGCTTAAAAGGTCATCCAATTTAACAATAAGATGTCTCAAGGGAAGCCATTCAATGTGTAAATTAAGATCAAATTAATTTTTAATATAGCAGATTTCCCTTCTCTTTTTGTAATAACAGATTTGACTCTCCCCATAAAATTTTAAAACCTGTGGACCAGAAAAAGCACTCATTTAAAATTTTTGCAGTTCTTGGAATTATTTTGGTATTGTTTTTCTGTTTGGATAATCCATGCTTACCGTAAAAATATTTCAAACAGTAAGATATAAATCTCATTTCCTTTTTCATTGCCATACTTCCTACCCAAATCTCCAGTTGCTTGTTTTTATTTTACAAAGACGGAATTATACAAATAATCTCACAACTTCAAAGCACATAATTTTAGCCCATAGATTCAACCTTAATTTCATATGTTACCAATGAATTAAAGAAATTTAGTCGCTGGTGATAACATTTTTGAAGCTTTCTTCTATGTATTCTTTGATTAATAATACCAATAATTTTGCTTTCATATAAATACAATCCAAAAATCAATAGCTAATTGGCTTAAGATGCTACAACAGCCCAGATTTCATCATACCCTAGTCGGCTAGGGGCTTAAATTGATCCTCAGTCAGTTTAATAAACATGAATATAAAATTACCTGTCTCATCATGGTAATTCACAGCCTCTGTCTCCATCCATGCATTGTCAGTGTTTCGAGGGTCATCAACGTATCCTTTATAAATCTATTTTTGAAAGGAGACAGATTTTTTTTTTTTTAAAGCGCAAGGTGTAATAATGCAAGGATAAGGCAGAAAAGGACGGCTGAGAGAGCGCAAGTGCAGCCATCTTGGCCGATCCCAGACTGTCTGTCTCTCTCAATAAGCTCTCTGTCGCTAGTTGGCTCGCTCTCCAATTCTTTCCCCTGTGAAGCCAAGAACCCACCTGGCGAGTTCGGGGGTCCTTCTTCCCTTCACTGGGGCACCCCTGCCCCAGGAACAGGAATGAGTGGGGCAGAACCATACTCATTCCCTTCACTAGGTTCAGAAATGCAAATATCTTGTTGCACAACGACACAAACATACTTGAACACTACTGAGCTGGCCACTTAATGGTTCAGATGGGAAATTTTCTATTGTGTTTTTTAGCAAAAAAATTTTTTAAAAGAAATATAAATACATAGAACCTTCAAAGTAGCATTCCACACACTTGTCTCAGATTTCCCAGGGATTAATATTCTCTTTTGAGGCAGTTTCAAAATTCATAAAACCCTCAACAACTCGGACTCTAATTTCAGAATTTGGAATAGTCAGATTTGGGACATACGATTTTTTAAAAGGGTCCATAAATTGTGTATTAATAATTCCTGTGATCATAGTCTCATAAATATAAAAGTAGATTCTTCTAGTTAAACAAAGGAGATTTGTAAATAAAACTAAAGATTAATATATCTAAGCTATCAATACATGAAAAGATTTGAATCTAGTCAGCTAACACAAATGTGATCCCCCCAAGTCTGGACTATATAGATAATGAATTAAGAAATCCCAATTCTGAAAAGAGAACGAAGTGATCCAAACAAAAGCCAGCAAAAATGAAAACTATCATTTTCCTTATTATTAGTGCACATATATCTTACAAGGTTATTTATTAAAAATCATGGATATTATACAGACAAAACAGACATGAGACTTAAATGGTCATCAACTAGATAACACTCTGTATAACATCATTTAAAATGTAAATGTCCTTTCAGAAAGAGTGAATTCATGAATTCAAGAGTGAATTCATTTATAACCTTTAGAAAAAGGTTTTCTGTTAAATGGGTACTCAGCATGTAGGAAAATAGTCTGCTACATTAGCTCACATAGTGTAAAGAAAAAGTAAGAGGAAAAAAGTACTATTAATATAATAAATGATATAATTGACCTAAAGTTGAGCTATAAAACTTTAAATAGAAGGTCGGGCGCAGTGGCTCACGCCTGTAATCCTAGCACTCTGGGAGGCCGAGGCGGGCGGATTGCTCAAGGTTGGGAGTTCGAAACCATCCTGAGCGAGACCCCATCTCTACTAAAAATAGAAAGAAATTAATTGACCAACTAAAAATATATATACAAAAAAATTAGCCGGGCATGGTGGCGCATGCCTGTAGTCCCAGCTACTTGGGAGGCTGAGACAGGAGGATCATTTGAGCCCAGGAGTTTGAGGTTGCTGTGAGCTAGGCTGACACCACGGCACTCACTCTAGCCAGGGCAACAAAAAGTGAGACTCTGTCTCAAAAAAAAAAAAAAAACTTTAAATAGAAATCTATTTACAGTAAAGATCTATAATTTATTTTTATGAATATATTTCAAATAAACTTGTATTCCATTTTCTTAAGAGAAGGACCTACTAGATTTATAGGCAAGCTTTGACTCACTTTCTATCTTTTTCTTTTTTTTTTTATTGAGATAGAGTCTCACTCTGTTGCCCAGGCTAGAGTGCCGTGGCATCAGCCTAGCTCACAGCAGCCTCCAACTCCTGGGCTCAAGCGATCCTCCTGCCTCAGCCTCCCGAGTAGCTGGGACTACAGGCATGCGCCACCACGCCCGGCTCATTTTTTTTAATATATTTTTAGTTGGCCAATTAATTTCTTTCTATTTATAGTAGAGGTGGGGTCTCGCTCTTGCTGAGGCTGGTCTCGAACTCCTGACCTTGAGCAATCCTCCCGTCTCGGCCACCCAGAGTGATTCACTTTCATTAATCCACAGGACTAAATCCCGCCTAGGAATGACCATTTCTTACCACTAGATGTTCTTGGCTGAAGAGTTTGTGCAGCTGTTCCTCTAGTTCTCTCTTCTCAGCACTGGATTTCTGTAAGGAGTTGAGAGCTTCCTCACCAAATTCTCTTTTCAATGTGGCACTGATCTTTTCTCCTGGATCCACCATCCCCTAAGAGTTATATTTAAAAAAAAAAAAAAAAAAAGGTAATAAGCCTTGAATCTTCAACAAATATTTATTGAATGGTACAGTGGACATTTATTATTTTATCTGCCCATAACATTCCTGTGTGATGTCCCCATTCCTCTGTGACATGCTCTTCTCTAAACCATCTGTTTCTAATGGAAGCAGCCAATATAGGATACCTTATATATTTCACTATGGAAATGGTCCAAGGCTATAGCCTATGGCAAATTGGGCCAATCAAATTAATTTCCTGGCACGTTCCAAACTCAAACTAAGGAAAGGCGGCCTGGAGGCAAGAAAGAATACAGCAAATTGACTCTTCCCTCATTGTTCTTTCTGTTCCAGCCACACAACTTCCTCCATATTCCCCAGGACATGCCAGACATCCTCCTACCACAGGGCCTTTGCACCTGCTTTGAAATCTATCCAAGATGCTTTTCCCCGGATATCCACATGGCTCACTCATTTACGTCCCTCAGGTCTTTAGTCAAATGTCATCTTCTCAGGGAGGCTGTCTCTAACTTCCCTGTCTAAAACTGTGAACTCTCAAACACTTCTTAGTCCTCTATCTTCCTTAAGTTTCTTTCTTAATGTTTATCCCCTTCTAACATACAATATGTTGAATTTATTTTATTTATCTTATAATATCTGTCTCTCCTACTAGACTGTGAGCACCAAAAGACAGGGATGTTTGTTTTGGTTGCTCTGTTGTATCCCCAATGTCTGAAATATTAGCTGACAAAAGATACTCAAAATACACTCATGAGATGAGTAACTCTCAAAATATCAATGACAACAGTTCCCTGCTTGATAAGAATTTCAAATAACGATAAAAATAGAAGATCCTAAGATGAAATCATTATTATGTCATTGCTCTCAGCATAAGTGAAGTCTGACTATCTGGCTCATAGAAATTAGCCAAAAACAAATGTGACCTCCTCAGAAAAGCCTTTCCTTTTTTTTTTTTTTTGAGACAAGAGTCTCACTCTGTTGCCCAGGCTAAAGTGCCATGGCGTCAGCCTCGCTCACAGCAACCTCAATCTCCTTGGCTCAAGCGATCCTCCTGCCTCAGCCTCCCAAGTAGCTGGGACTACAGGCATGCGCCACCATGCCCGGCTAATTTTTTCTATATATTTTTAGTTGGCCAATTAATTTCTTCCTATTTTTAGTAGAGATGAGGTCTCACTCTTGCTCAGGCTGGTCTCAAACTCCTGAACTCAAACGATCCACCTGCCTCGGCCTCCCAGAGTGCTAGGATTACAGGCGTGAGCCACGGCGCCTGGCCTGTATACCATGTGTTTATATGCTATCTCTAGTAACCCTGGGAGGTAGATACCTTTGTTTTAAAGATGAGGGCCTGAACTCCTTATAACCCAATTGTCAGAGGAAAGGCCAGAACACAAGACTAGATCTAACTCCAAAGCCTATGTTCTTTCCCGAAGGTACCAGAATTAGATTCTAATGGCCTTGGATTATCCTAAACTGTCACCGACAATGACACTTTGTTACAGGGATGAAAGACAAAAGAATGACTACTTGACCTGGGGAGAAACACGTGGGGTAGAAAATATGCACAAACAATAACCTTGTTGCCGTAAGTAAAACCACTAACAAGCACTTAAACATGAATTTGATTTCATTTTAACGCTCACCCCTGGGATGGCCCACTCTCCGCAGTCTTTCCTTTTTATTGCAACAAACTGTAGGATGTGTTTCCCAGAAACAGGATGGGCGATTTTATTTCCACTGCTGTCTCTTTTCCACCTGTGAATAGTAATGTGAAATCATAACTGATTTACAACCAAGACTAAGGTCCTATCTCAAGCTTGGGACAAAGTTTATAGTAGAGATGGGGTCTCGCTCTTGCTCAGGCTGGTTTCGAACTCCTGACCTCGAGCGATCTGCCCGCCTCGGCCTCCCAGAGTGCTAGGATTACAGGCGTGAGCCACCACGCCCGGCCTGATCAAGAACTTTAAAAAACTAAATGCTCAAAAAAAAAAAAACAACTAAATGCTCTTTGATGATCATTCTTTCAATAGATATCAGAGTACACCATGTTCCTCAGAGATGATAAACAATCCAACAAT
>NC_033688.1:6806644-6825815 GCF_000165445.2 Microcebus murinus | reverse complement strand
GGGGTTGAGAGATAGATTTCTTGGCTGAAGAGTTTGTGCAGCTGTTCTCTAGTTCTCTCTTCTCAGCACTGGATTTCTGTAAGGAGTTGAGAGCTTCCTCACCAAATTCTCTTTCAATGTGGCACTGATCTTTTCTCCTGGATCCACCATCCCTAAGAGTTATATTAAAAAAAAAAAAAAGAAAAGCCTTGAATCTTCAACAAATATTTATTGAATGGTACAGTGGACATTTATTATTTTATCTGCCCATAACATTCCTGTGTGATGTCCCCATTCCTCTGTGACATGCTCTTCTCTAACCACCTCGTTTCTAATGGAAGCAGCCAATATAGGATACCTTATATATTTCACTATGGAAATGGTCCAAGGCTATAGCCTATGGCAAATTGGGCCAATCAAATTAATTTCCTGGCACGTTCCAAACTCAAACTAAGGAAAGGCGGCCTGGAGGCAAGAAAGAATACAGCAAATGACTCTTCCTCATTGTTCTTCTGTTCCAGCCACACAACTTCCTCCATTCCCAGGACATGCCAGACATCCTCCTACCACGGGCCTTTGCACCTGCTTTGAAATCTATCCAAGATGCTTTTCCCCGGATATCCACATGGCTCACTCATTTACGTCCCTCAGGTCTTTAGTCAAATGTCATCTTCTCAGGGAGGCTGTCTCTAACTTCCCTGTCTAAACTGTGAACTCTCAAACACTTCTTAGTCCTCTATCTTCCTTAAGTTTCTTTCTTAATGTTTATCCCTTCTAACATACAATATGTTGAATTTATTTTATTTATCTTATAATATCTGTCTCTCCTACTAGATGTGAGCACCAAAAGACAGGGATGTTTGTTTTGGTTGCTCTGTTGTATCCCAATGTCTGAAATATTAGCTGACAAAAGATACTCAAAATACACTCATGAGATGAGTAACTCTCAAAATATCAATGACAAACAGTTCCCTGCTTGATAGAATTTCAAATAACGATAAAAAGAAGATCCAAGATGAAATCATTATTATGTCATTGCTCTCAGCATAAGTGAAGTCTGACTATCTGGCTAATAGAAATTAAGCAAAAAACAAATGTGACCTCCTCAGAAAAGCCTTTCCTTTTTTTTTTTTTTTGAGACAAGAGTCTCACTCTGTTGCCCAGGCTAAAGTGCCATGGCGTCAGCCTCGCTCACAGCAACCTCAATCTCCTTGGCTCAAGCGATCCTCCTGCCTCAGCCTCCCAAGTAGCTGGGACTACAGGCATGCGCCACCATGCCCGGCTAATTTTTTCTATATATTTTTAGTTGGCCAATTAATTTCTTCCTATTTTTAGTAGAGATGAGGTCTCACTCTTGCTCAGGCTGGTCTCAAACTCCTGAACTCAAACGATCCACCTGCCTCGGCCTCCCAGAGTGCTAGGATTACAGGCGTGAGCCACGGCGCCTGGCCTGTATACCATGTGTTTATATGCTATCTCTAGTAACCCTGGGAGGTAGATACCTTTGTTTTAAAGATGAGGGCCTGAACTCCTTATAACCCAATTGTCAGAGGAAAGGCCAGAACACAAGACTAGATCTAACTCCAAAGCCTATGTTCTTTCCCGAAGGTACCAGAATTAGATTCTAATGGCCTTGGATTATCCTAAACTGTCACCGACAATGACACTTTGTTACAGGGATGAAAGACAAAGAATGACTACTTGACCTGGGGAGAAACACGTGGGTAGAAAATATGCACAACAATAACCTTGTTGCCGTAAGTAAAACCACTAACAAGCACTTAACATGAATTTGATTTCATTTTAACGCTCACCCTGGGATGGCCACTCTCCGCAGTCTTTCCTTTTATTGCAAACAAACTGTAGGATGTGTTTCCCAGAAACAGGATGGGCGATTTTATTTCCACTGCTGTCTCTTTTCCACCTGTGAATAGTAATGTGAAATCATAACTGATTTACAACCAAGACTAAGGTCCTATCTCTCAAGCTTGGGACAAAGTTAGAAAGATGTCTCTTTCTTTATATCAGAGTATATATAAATTTACCTCAAATCAGCTAGTTTAAATATATATACACACACACACACACACACACACACACATTATATAAAGGATAATGATTCTCCCTAACAAAAGTTAAGCTCAAAAAGTCTACCATTTCAAAACAACTTGACATACAATTGCCACATATACTCCCAGCGGGTATCTGGTCTACCATGGATAAAGATAAGCTAATTAGATGCTAACTTTTGAGTCTCTGGCTTCCCTTTTCCGCTTCCTGTCCCTTCCCTAGGACCACATTTCTGCTCCAAATGTTTCACACCTCCCTGTTTTTAGCCAGCCTCACCAAAATTGGAAAGAAACTGATACTGCCATTAATATTTTTTTGCCTAAGTTCATCATAGGAATATATTCACTTTTCCCACCTCATTTAAACCACAAAGCTTCTAAGGGAATTGCAGATGAATAGATAAGTTGACAGGTAAATAAGCAAGCAGGTGTGTGGATGGATAGATGGAAGGTAAAATTGGGGGTGGAATAAAGATCCTTTTTGGCAGGGGATTGCAAGAAAAAGAGTAAGACTGGGTGAGTATGGGCACCTTTTCCAGTAACTTGAAAATAAGCTGCCTTCTTAGAGTTATCAAATCATTATAACTCGGATCAGAGAAAAACAAAGTCTTCTTGAAGAAAGGAAGGCCCCCAAAATATCAAAACCAGAAAAGTAAAAATATCGAAGATATCTGTGCTATTTAAAGAAGTAAAGTGACAATTCCATGTGAGGAAGGAGATTTGTCAGTGAATCCTAAAAGTAAAAAAATAAAAGAGGATGACAGAACATTCCAGCTGCAGCGCAAAGACGATTCCTACGGAGATGGCTCGATCTAAACATCAGATTCACCTGCCTTCTTAGTTCTGATTCATCATGAGACTTCCTGAATAATGATTTGGCTGACCAGGTAGGTCTGCCTCGGGACAAGAATACTTTTTCCCTGTTCTGAAACCTTCTACGGCCTGAGCTCATACTCCTAAACTTTAGCGTTTAATATTCTCCATAATAAAGTTGCACACAAATTAACTTTAAGTTTCATTTACCACCCACGATGCTCCTACAAGTATTAATATCTTCTGTTTCAAGCAAGCTGGTCTCAATACTCAAACAGATATTAACACTGTTAATATCTTTTTTTCTTAGGCCTCTTCCTGTTTCCCTAGCCAACATTCAAGTTCAACTCAAATCTACCTCCTTGACAACGCCTTTCTTGGGTGTTCCAGTTTTACCATGGTCATGCCTCACATCCAATCTTCTAATCTTCTAAAGCATCCTGTATCACCCAGATTACTTGATCGTATCGGATATGTTTTCTCAATTCATATTTTCCGTCTTGCAAATGAAGCTATAGCTTTTTAACGACAAAGAACCAAAACCTAGGATTCTTATGTTTTTACATATCCGCTAAAATGCCTGAAAACAAACAGATGTTCAATAAATAAATACATGTTCAAATGGAATTAAGATAATGCCTAACGTTATATAACATAAAACTATAGCTTTGTACTTACATCACTATATTACACAAAATCCCTCTAAAATATACATTACGTACGTGTGTGTGCATATGTACATATGTATATAAGAGAGCATGTGTTTGTATATACATATACACAGTCATGTGTCACATAAGGACATTGTGGTCAGTAACAGACCACATATACAACGGTGGTCCCATAAAATTACAACCAAGCTAAAAAACTCCTTTCGCCTAGTGATGTCGTAGCCATTGTAATATCCTAGCCCAATGTATCATTCAACACGTTTGTGGTAAGTCTCGTGTAAATAAATCCACTGCGTTGCCAGTTGTATAAAATTGCATAAAATACATGCAATTACGAACAATCCATAATACCTGATGACGACAATAAATGACTGTTACTGGCTTATGTATTTACTGTTCCATACTTTTTATTGTTATTTCATTTTTTAATTGTTTTTTGTTTATTCTTTTTTTAATTTTGTATTTTCTTTTAGCCTACCATTATGAGCATATTTATTGTTATTTTAGAATGGACTCCTACATTTGAAGAAAAAAGGTTAACTATAAAACAGCCTCAGGCAGGTCCTTCGGGAGGTATCCAGAAGATTTTGTTATCAGAGGGGATGACAGCTCCATGTATGTTACTGCCCCTGAAGACCTTCCAGGGGGACATGATGTGGAGGTGTGTTGGAGACTAAGACCCTCCACATTCCAAGGACTTGTCCTACTGCACCGGCCTCGCCCTGAAAAATAGCCTAAGAGGAAAATAGCACCCAGCCCCCCAGCTATAGTTCCCAGAAGAATGCATTCCATGACGTGCTTGCTCTAGGGCATGCCACCTGCAATTGTTCCTGACCCCCTGCCAGGTTGGGGTTGAGTGATCCATCACAAACAGCTTCCGGTGCCATTGGGATGCTGATTGGGGCTAATTAGCCCACACCCAAGCCTCATCATCCCCCCCACTTTATTTTTCTGTTTCTACTTCCTTGTTTCTGTATATAAAACCTACTAAAATTCCAAGTAAAGTAGACCTTGACAACCCTTTGCTTGCTCTCGTTCCTTTCTCTCGCCCATCTCTTTCAGGCACAGTCCCCCTCGCCCCCTGCGAGTAACAAAAGGTCCCGCGGGCAGGGACAGAGGTGGAAGACAGTAATAGCAATGATCTTCACCCTGGGTAGGCCTAGGCTACTGTGTGTGTTTTGTCTTAGTTTTTAACTAAAAAGTTTAAAAAGAAAAGAAATGATTTTTAAAAGGGAAAAAAAGCTTGTAGAATAAGGCTATAAAAAAAGAAAACATGGGGGAAGGGGACGGGTATATACATACATAATGAGTGAGATGTGCACCATCTGGGGGATGGTCATGCTGGAAACTCAGACTTGTAGGGGACGTGGGGGAAGGGCATTTATTGAAACCTTAAAATCTGTACCCCCATAATATGCCCAAATAAAAATAAATAAATAAATGGGAAAAAAAAAAAGAAAACTTTTTTTTTTTTTTTGAGACAGAGTCTCGCTTTGTTGTCCAGGCTAGAGTGAGGGCCTTGGCGTCAGCCTAGCTCACAGCAACCTCAAACTCCTGGGCTCGAGCGATCCTCCTGCCTCAGCCTCCCGAGTAGCTGGGACTATAGGCATGCGCCACCATGCCCGGCTAATTTTTTTATATATATATCAGTTGGCCAATTAATTTCTTTCTATTTATAGTAGAGACGGGGTCTCGGGGTCTCGCTCTTGCTCAGGCTGGTTTTGAACTCCTGACCTTGAGCAATCCGCCCACCTTGGCCTCCCAGAGAGCTAGGATTACATGCGTGAGCCACCACGCCCGGCCAAGAAAACATTTTTGTACAGCTAAGCAATGTGTTTGTGTTGTAAGCTAAGGGATATTGCGAAAGAGTCAAAAATTAACAAAAATTTAACAGTGTATAAAGTAGGCTGTGCACGGTGGCTCACGCCTGTAATCCTAGCACTCTGGGAGGCCGAGGTGGGAGGATCGCTCAAGGTCAGGAGTTGCAGACCAGCCTGAGCAAGAGCGAGACCCCATCTCTACTAAAAATAGAAAAAATTGGCCAGTCAACTTTTTATCATAATAATAAAAAAATAAAAATAAATAAATAAAAGTGTATAAAGTAAAAAAGTTACAGCAACCTAAGGCTAATGATTAAAGAAAAAAAATTGTTATGAATTTAGGATAGCCTAACTGTACAGTGTTTATAAAGTCTACAGCAGCATTTCATAATGACCTAGGCCTTCAGATTCACTCACTACTCACTCACCCAGAGCAACTTCCAGTCCTACATTCATGGTTAAGTGCCCTATATAGGCGTGCCATTTTTTATCTTTTACACTGTATTTTTGCTGAACCTTTTCTATGTTTAGATACACAACTGACTACCATGTTGTAACTGCCTACGGTATTCGGTACAGTAACACAGTGTACAGGTTTGGAGCCAAGAAGCAACAGGGCTGTGTAGTAGGCTTTGCCGTCTAAGTTTGTGTAACTACACTCCACGATGTCTGCACAACGAAACCACCAACAATGCATTTCTCAGAACGTATCCTCGTGTGATGCATGGCTGCACACACACACAGACTCACAAACACACATATTCATGTGTATACATATATACATGCATAAAACACACATACACACACACGGCTATAACTGGTATTTTTCCCATCACTCAGCTCTTTGCTACTAGAGTGTTTTATCTGGGTCTTACCGGGTTATGATGGGATCCGCAGCGTGATTGGGGCCCCAGCGCCCCAAAAGCCCCCGGCCGACCAGCCCCGTCCGTCCTGCGGGATTTCTGAGGAAAGAAACATAAAATCAATTGAGTGTGTTTATCGTTCTTAACCCGACTTAATATGGCCCAAGATAAAGTAGTACAAGCAGTAAGAAGAGAATAGTATTGCCTTGCAACCAGATACAACATATCTGGCACTGAAATGACATACGCCATTCTATTGCCATTGAATGTTTCTTTTGTGTATGTGTTAAACTCCGGATGGGATCCAGGAGGAGGATCTCATTTTCCAAAGTGGTTCTACAGGGTAGGAATCTGTTTCACTTTTCATCTATATTCCTAAATTCAAGCTAGAACCTTACTGAACTCTTAGAATGATCTACGCCTAATCATCTATCTCTAAAACAATTACCATTTACCTTCTGGGATACTGCCACCTCCTCTTCCCTTTGTCAACATTCTCCTCTCCTACTCTACTCTCTGACAACCCTTCCTGCTAAAGCTGGTCCTGTTACATCTTTAAGTCTACTTTCCTCAGTGGTTTCTGGATTTTTATTATTGGCATTACATATTTTTGTAGCATATAATAAAGGTATTAGTATTACTTAAGATACCATAGATTTCAAGTATACTAAAAGCTTTTATTAAAAAAAAATGTCAAGGCCGTTCTGGGTGGCTCACGCCTGTAATCCTAGCACTCTGGGAGGCCAATGCGGGCAGATCGCTCGAACGCTCGAGGTCAGGAGTTCAAAACCAGCCTTAGCAAGAGCGAGACCCTGTCTCTACTATAAATAGAAAGAAATTAATTGGCCAACTAATATATATATAGAAAAAATGAGCCGGGCATGGTGGCGCATGCCTGTAGTCCCAGCTACTCGGGAGGCTGAGGCAGGAGGATCGCTTGAGCCCAGGAGTTGGAGGTTGCTGTGAGCGAGGCTGACGCCAAGGCACTCACTCTAGCCTGGAAAACAAAGCGAGACTCTGTCTCAAAAAAAAAAAAAAAATTATATGCTATCCTACAAGATAAGTTCATGAGAGAAAAATAATAATAATAAAATGAAAAAATATGTATTAATAAAAAAAATTAAAAATAAATAATAAATAAATGTCAACTATTTAACTTAATGCCATAATCCAGTATTAAAGAGGCACGCCTAAGTATTTTTATTTCATGTCTTTTGCATCAACATGGATGGAACTGGAGGCCATGATATTAAGGGAAACAACTCAAACAGAAAGTCAAATACCACAGGTTTCACTTATAAGTGGCAGTTAAGTAACGTGTACACGGAGTGTGGAATACTAGACCCTGGAGGCTTGGAAAGGTGGGAGGGCAGAAAGGAGATGGGTGTTGAGAAATTACTCAATGGATACAATGTATGTGCTATTCCGGTGAAGGATACACCAAAGGCTCAGACTTCCCCACTGTACAATATACTCATTTAACAGACTTGCACTTGAACCCACTAAATTTATACAAATGTTGAAAAGACACAATACCATAATAAATAACCACCAAACATCGTTTTCAATCTTTCTCTGTTAATTTATTAATAATTTCTACATTTAAGGCAGAGTTACAAAAAGATGCATTCAAAATCTGCCTCTGCTGCTTGCTAGTTGTATTACCGTGTTTCCACCAAAATAAGACCTCCCTATAAAATAAGCCCCAGCAGGATGTCTAAGCATGTGCACAATAGAAGCCCTACCCCGAAAATCAGCCCTGGTGATGGCCGTGGCTATGAAAATCAGTCCTGGTGGTGGGCGTGGCTATGAAAATCAGCCCTAGTGACGGGCGTGGCTGCGCAGCGCATCTGCACAACCCAGGCCTGTCGTCACGGAGCGGGAAAGAACACGAGCAGCCCTTCTCATCCGCCCCGTGAGAGCTCTAGTGCTCGACAGGAGAGATCGGGGCCGGTGGCTCTAAAGGAAACAGAGTCACAAGACATTCAGGATGGGATTCGGGGTCTGGAGAGTGAGGATGATGTTCCAGAAGAAGACAACTTAACTATATTTCAATCAATGTAGTGGTTGTACCATACTTAAAAAAATAACACATCCCCTGAAAATAAGCCCTAGGGTGTCTTCTTGAGGTAACATAAATATAAGACCCTGTCTTATTTTGGGGGAAACACGGTACTAGCTGTATGCAAACATGTACACTCTCTTTTATCTGTACAGTGGAACTAAAAGTATCCACCTTCAGGGTTTATTGTGAAGATTTAGTTAGATCACATACATAAGTACTCTTATACAATGTCTGGCACATGCAAGCATTTTATAAATGTTAACTATCTTTCCAACCTTTCAAAGACCCATTTGTAAGATGTTCTATTCCCAACACCTACCTAGGTCTTCCATTTTCGATCTCATACAGGCCATTCTGGCTCTTTCTCTCAATATGCCCATCCTTTTCGTTAAACTTGGGAGAAAAGTTACGTTCGCTGTAATGAGAATAGCAATGCAAAATAAGAAATAATGATTCGAGATTACCAACAGCTTAATGTTGCAAGTCGATCTCTTATCCATAAGCAGTATTCCTGAAACAGCAAATTTTTAAGTTTTCATTCACAAATCCATCTTATTCCTTCAAAAGAATTTCTAAGGGGAAAAAAAAAACCTTTTTAACCAAAATATCTTAGAATACAAAGACGTATATTCTTACTAGATTTATTAAGCCCTCTGGAAAGGATTACTGGCAGAATTGGAGCTCTTCCTACATGCTACCAAAAAAAAGTCTACATTACTGGCCAAGCGTGGTGGCTCACGCATGTAATCCTAGCATTCTGGCAGGCCAAGGCGGGTGGATCGCTCAAGGTCAGGAGTTCGAGACCAGCCTGAGCAAGAGTGAGACCTCATCTCTACGATAAATAAAAAGAAATTAATTGGCCAACTAAAAACATATAGAAACAATGAGCCGGGCGTGGTGGCGCATGCCTGTAGTCCCAGCTACTCGGGAGGCTGAGGCAGGAGGATCGCTTGAGCCCAGGAGTTGGAGGTTGCTGTGAGCGAGGCTGATGTCACAGCACTCT
The DNA here is from genome assembly GCF_000165445.2 of Microcebus murinus. Lineage (NCBI taxonomy): Eukaryota > Metazoa > Chordata > Mammalia > Primates > Cheirogaleidae > Microcebus > Microcebus murinus. Next base: position 6,816,532 of record NC_033688.1, on the reverse strand, counting down.
AACCCGGGCAACAGAGTGAGACTCTGTCTCAAAAAAAAAAAAAAAAAAAGACTTTTCAGGTGTCAAAAAAGATGATTTACAAATGCAACCGTTACCTTCTCTAAAAGCCTTACACCCAGCTCAAGGTAGTTTACCTGCTCACCTTATCTGAGGATCTGCCCACCTGGGGCCGGCCAACACAGAGACTGCAGTGTATTCGACAGGGTTATAGTCTTGCCATTCAACAAGCCAGCCCACTTTCTCGTTAGGAACCTGGCTGCGCTCAACCTTTGAACCTGGGTAAGGAGACGTCCGGGCCTTGTTGTGGGAATTCTCTTTGGAACCATTAGAGCCAGACATGGTGCCGGAAGTACGATGAAACCAACAGGATGAGAGTGAGTTTCTGGGGAGGAAAAAAGTTTTACGTAAATACCAAAAAATATATTAGTTAAAGAACCCAATTCAAAGACCCCAAACCATACTTCTCAATTTTGAAAACTTTTAAAAATCAGAAAATCCAAATTTTAATAGATAATTAATATAAAGGTCCAACATCTGTGAGAAACTTTAAAATATAAAAATTTTAAAAATAGAGCTAAATTTTTTTTTTTTTTTTAGACAAGAGTCTCACTCTGTTGCCCAGCTAGAGTGCCGTGGCGTTAGCCTAGCTCACAGCAACCTCCAACTCCTGGGCTCAAGCGATCCTCCTGCCTCAGCCTCCTCCCGAGTAGCTGGGACTACAGGCATGCGCCACCATGCCCGGCTCATTTTTTCTATATATTTTTAGTTGGCCAATTAATTTCTTTCTCTTTTTAGTAGAGACAGGGTCTCGCTCTTACTCAGGCTGGTTTCGAACTCCTGACCTTGAGCGATCCTCCCGCCTCGGCCTCCCAGAGTGCTGGGATTACAGGATTCCCTCTTCTTTTCCATCTCCCTCTGCTTTCCTCCTTTCCCCCTTTCTACCTCCACCCACATCATCACCTTATCCTCTAACTCGTGTTAAGAACTTGATATGGACCAGGTGCGGTGGCTCACACCTGTAAACCTAGCACTCTGGGAGGCCGAGGCAGGAGGATCATTTGAGTTCAGGAGTTCGAGACCAGCCTAAGCAAGGGTTTCTACTAAAAATAGAAAGAAATGAGCTGGACAACGAAAACTTTAAAAATTTAAAAAAAATAAAATAAAAAATGAAAGTCTTCTTAACCTGACATACAAGGACTGCCTACTACACCTCCTCAATGTATACAGTATATATAATGTATCCACCATTATGGTTTCATACAGAATAGTTTCCCTGCCATGCTCCAAAAGCAGAGAGAGTGGTATGTTTACAATTTTATAACGGTGGACACATGTCATTATAAACGTAGCCAAATGCAAAGTACAATACCAAGAGTGAACCCTAATGGGGGCTACGGGACTTGGGGTGATAATGATGGGCCAATGTAGGTTAAATTGTAACAAATGCACCTCTCTGCCAGGGTCACTGGTAATGGGGAAGGCTATCCATGCAGAGTATGGGGGCAGGAGGTATATGGGAAATCTCTATCTTCCACTCCATTTTGCTATGAACCTAAAACTGCTCTAAAAAAACAAAGTCTATTTTTAAATTCCCCTGTGCTACCTTAATTCATCCCTTCCCTGCCTCCCACTCCTTGGTGGGAGGCAACCACTGGTCATTTTATTGTCTCCATAGTTGTACCTTCAAGAATGCCATATACCTGGCTGGGCACAGTGGCTCACGCCTGTAATCCCTAGCACTCTGGGAGGCTGAGGCGGGTGGATTGCTCAAGGTCAGGTGTTCGAAACCAGCCTGAGCGAGACCCCCTCTCTACTAAAAATAGAAAGAAATCAATTGACCGACTAAAAATATATATAGAAAAAATCAGCCGGGCGTGGTGGCGCATGCTTGTAGTCCCAGCTACTCCAGAGGCTGAGGCAGAAGGATCGCTTGAGCTCAGCAGATTGAAGTTGCTGTGAGCTAGGCTGACACCACGGCACTCAGTCTAGCCTGAGCAACAAAGTGAGACTCTGTCTCAAAAAAAAAAGAATAGGCCGGGCGCTGTGGCTCACGCCTGTAATCCTAGCTCTTGGGAGGCCGAGGCGGGCGGATTGCTCAAGGTCAGGAGTTCAAAACCAGCCTGAGCAAGAGCGAGACCCCGTCTCTACTATAAATAGAAAGAAACTAATTGGCCAACTGATATATATATAAAAAAAAAAATTAGCTGGGCATGGTGAGGATTGCTTGAGCCCAGGAGTTTGAGGTTGCTGTGAGCTAGGCTGACGCCACGGCACTCACTCTAGCCTGGACAACAAAGCGAGAGTCTGTCTCAAAAAAAAAAAAAAAAAAAAAAAGAATGTATCTGCTGCTTAAATGCAATACACTGAAAGGTATCAGAACAAGAATACTTATAAAATACATGTATACAGCCTAGGCTTTTATTGCATTATTAAATAAGCGTACACAGCCTAGGCTTTTATTGCATTATTAAATAAGTGCAAGATATATATTTGGCCTAATGGAAATTAAGTAGTTGATAAAAGTTCATTTTACAAAGCAAAAACCAATTCTTAAGACTGGAAAACTTGAAGAAATGTAATACCGACATGACGCTTTGACATAAAGGAACTCTGCAATAACCATAATGTCGTAATCATAGCTAAATGTATACAGTGCTTGCTATGTGGATTACACTGTCCTAACCCCTGTAATACAGTAACTCACTTGATCCTCACAACCCTGAGTTTAGGTACTATTATCCTTCTTTTAGAAATAAGGACATTAAGGCCCTGAGAGGCTAAATAAGTTTACCAAGGATCCAAATCCAGGTAAACTGGCTCAGAATACCTGGCCATTAACACCATGCTATGCTATCTCCACTTCATTTTTAGCTCGCACACATGTTTTATGTATTCACAGGAATGAAATATACAACGTTCTCCACACGTGCTGCTGATCGATCCTGTTGGGAAATTTGGAAGCACTCACTGTATCTCTGTATACTACCTTTTTTCTAGAAAATAGACGTCTGGAACTTTCTAATCAGATCACAAAAACTAACCGCAAAACTATCCCTTTCCAGATTTGCCCAGATTATTAATCAGTGGTAAAATTCTTAATGATACGTTTGTTTATCCCAGGATGCTTTGCAGTGTTAAATACCAGGTACTCAGTACATATTTGTTGGCTTAAATTTTGGCATTTTCTTCCAAAGCAGAACTCAGTCTCTGGTTCTGGATACACCTGCCTCATCGGAAGAATAACTGCCAAGCAGCTTTACATTGTTCTGGTGGCATTTAACAGAAATTTCGTTAGTGACTTCCAGAGAGCACATGCGTGTGTATTCCTTCCCTCCCCAAAGCCCACTGAAAGAAGATAAAGTTGCATAAAAGGGAATAAAATCCACAGAAACAAACACGATGCCCCCAGTGAATGATAAGATTTTAACCAATTTCAGAAAGATGGAAAATGGCTGGAATCATACTGACTTACAAAACCAGAGTAGAACAAATTATGCACAAAAGGGTGACAGAAAGATGCCATTCCTAGAAGAGCTAGAGAGAGGTTCAAGCTTAAAGTCAGTGGGCCCAAAGGTGGTAAATTGGCAGTGGAACAGTTAACATGGAAAAGACTCTGGTTTTCTTCCTTCCCTCCAAACACAAAGTCTGCAATACAAGGTAAAGGATAAAGTTTTTTTAAAAAATGAAGGGCTAGGACCCCCACTGTGAACACTGGGGTTACAGAACACACCAGAAACTAGGGCTTACTAAACTTTACAATTCAAATTAGTAAATTAATTACAAGTCAATCAGCCCTCTCGTGTAGAGAAAACAAAGCCTATTGCTTACATTCAACAAAACACAGATAACACAGTGTCCATCGGATGTTTGACAAAAAGCACCAAAAGAAGGGACCAAAAAAAAAAAAAAAAGTAACAGAATAACTGACCAATAGCATGCAGATCAATTCAGGAAACAGGTTAACTTTTTGCTCTAATTATCATTACCTTTATGTATTCAAGAGACTGTTACAAGACCTATAAAGCTAAAAAAAAAAAAAAAAAGAGACTGTTTACCTACATAAAACAGGAAGGTAAAAGGGGGCGTTCATACTGACTCAAAGAATATAAACTGCTCAAGGGAAGAACAGAAAGGAGGCGGCAGTGTGAGACGCTATACAATCCTACATTTTTTAAACTCTGTGTGTGCGTATATATTAATTTTAATAATAACGTTTTAAGTATCGGCCGGAAGAAAAAAAATAAAAATAAAAAGTGGCGGGGGAATATAACACTGCCCCCCAAACGAGAGCCATCGAGACTGGTGATAAATCCCAAACGGCGGCAAACTTACATGGGGGAGGGGGGCGGCGTGGCAAATTTTAAACTCCAGAGATCAAAGAGAGGCCCCTGCCACTATTTTGTTTTTGTTTTTGTTTTTTCTCCTCAAAAAAGCAGGTCGGGGCATTTCGGGAGCGTTTGTGGGAACTCGCGCGCGGTTACGGAGGTGCGGGGCGCGAGCGAAGCCGCGGGAGGGCCCCGGTCCCCACCCCCGAGTGGCGGCCGGCACCTGCAGGGGCGACGGAGATACCTGTACGCGGGGACGCCGCGGCGGCACGAGGACCCGACGGCCGCACAGGCCAAGGCCACGGAGAGCGACGCGGCGGCTAACGCCTTTCCCAGGAAGCGTCCGGCCATCAGCGGCCCGCGGGCGGCTCCGCCAGCCCACGCCTCAGGGCCCCGGCGCCCGGCCGGCACTAGGACCCGGCGGCCCGCCGCGCGCGCCCGACACGGAGCGGCTGCATCTGTTATCTATCATAAACACACACACATACACACACAGCCCTCTCCGAATAGCAAGCGCTTTTTCCCCCCACCCAGCGCAGCTAGGAACTCCGAAACCGGCGCGTGACGCCCACGCTCCCAGCGTCAGGTGCCGGGAACTGCAACCCGGGCCCGCGTGACCGCCCCTGCCTGCCCGCCCGCCCGCCGGCCGGAGCGCGCGCGGCGACGCTTTACGGCTGCGGCAGCGAAACAGAAGTCGTGCCGCCGTTCCTGGCGCCTTCCTTTACGACCCTCCCGGTGTGCGCAGGCGCAGTCGGGGCGCGGCTGAGGGGAAGGCGGAGGCGGCGCGAGAGCTGAGGAAACCTGAGAGGGAAGAGGAAGTGGAAGGAAGGAAAGAGGAAAGAAATGGGATTTGAGAAAAGTTTAGTGTTTTTTGTTTTGTTTTTTTAAGGCAAGAAGGGGTTATAGAAGCTAGTCATTTCTTGAATAATACGTAGTTACACGAAGAGGAGGTAGCCAAGAGACTTCCAATCCTCGCATCTTGAGGCGCTTCTCTTTTTTTAAACCAAGTTGTTTGTTACAATTGATAATTTTCTTTTTTTCTTTTTTTTTTTTTGAGACAGAGTCTCTCTCTGTTACCCAGACTAGAGTGCCGTGGCATCAGCCTAGCTCACAGCAACCTCCAACTCCTGGGCTCAAGCGATCCTCCTGCCTCAGCCCACCAAGTAGCTGGGACTACGGGCATGCGCCACCATGCCTGGCTAATCTTTTCTATATATTTTTAGCTGTCCAGCTAATTTCTTTGTATTTTTTCTCGCTCTTGCTCAGAGCTGGTCTTGAACTCCTGAGCTCAAGCAATCCTCCTGCCTCAGCCTCCCAAGTAGCTGGGACTGTAGTTGTGAGTCACCACTAACAGCTAATTTTTCTATTTTTTTGTCAAGATAGTGCCTCACTATTGCTCAGCTGGCCTTGAACTCCTGGCCTCAAGCAGTCCTCCCACCTCAGCCTCCCAAAGCGCTAGGATTACAGGTGTGAGCCACCGAGCCTGGCCTTACCATTGCTAATTTTTACAAAGCTTTGCTGGGTGTGCCTCTTGGAAACCCATGAAGGAGTGAAGTTGTGAAATAGGCATGCAGCCTGGAGCAGGATTGTTACCGGAAGTTCAGCACTTGTCCCAAAGGCCACACAGGAAGAACCAGGACAAGTGGTTTAAGGAGGAGTTTATTAATTTGCTGGCAAATGAGGAGGATGGAGACTCCTGTCTAAAATGCCATCGTGCTAATCATAAGCAGAAATGCAGAGCTTTTAAAGGGAAGGTTTTCAGTTCTAGGCTATTCAGCTACAGTTTATGATTCTAAACGTTGTCCGATCTCGGTCTGTCCCATCTCAGACAGCAGACCGAACGGGTCCCTTGAGCCATCTCCTTTAGCACAAAGAACATTCTCCTGCCCCTCCCGACTGCTGGCCTTACGCAGACCAGGCATGCAGTTCTCCAAAAGCAATGGGGGAAGTTTTAAAGAGAGGCAAGGATACAGGTTTTAGTTCTCCAACAGGAGTGGGGGAAGTTTTAAAGAGAGGCAGGGATACAGGTTTTAGTTCTCCAGAATGAGTGGGGAAAGTTTTAAAGAGACAAAACATTTTTGCCTTTATTTTCTTTTCCAGCCTATACCCTCTGTTACATATTCCCCACTGCCACTTTTACCCTTCCACGTCTATGGAAGGAGAAGTGACTATTCTATAACAGGAACAGAGGGCAACACCGTTGGCAGTAAACTCAAGAGGCAAAATTAGCCAAACTGAAGGTCAGAAACCCAGATTGTCCAAAGCAGTCTATAATCTGGTTTACATCTTTTAGATTCATTAGCTCATTGATGTTGCAAGTATTTAACTTTTTTTTTTTTTTTTTTTTTGAGACAGTCTCGCTTTGTTGTCCAGGCTAGAGTGAGTGCCCTGGCATCAGCCTTGCTCACAGCAACCTCAAACTCCTGGGCTCAAGCGATCTTCCTGCCTCAGCCACCCGAGTAGCTGGGACTACAGGCATGCGCTACCATGCCCGGCTAAGTTATTATATATATATCAGTTGGCCAATTAATTTATTTCTATTTATAGTAGAAACCGGGTCTCACTCTTGCTCAGGCTGGTTTTGAACTCCTGACCTCGAGCAACCCGCCTGCCTCGGCCTCCCAGAGAGCTAGGATTCCAGGCGTGAGCCACCTTACAGGTGCGAGCCACCGTGCCCGGCCAGCAAGTATTTAACTTTTAAGTGCATAATTCACTGTTTTCAGTAGTGTGGTTCAGATGTGGACATAAAATTTTGACCATCTTAAAAGCCAGATTAAGAACCCTGAGGCCCAGCAGGTCTCTCCAAGAGCCGATTTGGGCATGTACAGAAACAGACCGGTAGCTCCCTGCTAGGATCGCTGCCCTCCCTCTCTCTCAGGCCAAACTCTCCCTGTCCACACTGCTGGACTGGGCTCAGGCTGGAGGCAGGCAGACAACGGAAGGGCGGGAAATGGGCTTGCTTCTTCAAAACCCACCAATTCTGCACGGTGTCTTCTGGACCAGGAATTAGCTGCTGCGGCCACCACAGGTGAAAGTCAATTTCTCTTGCTGGTTTCAACAGATCTTTCAGATCTGGTGCTGGCTCTGTCATGTTTTTGTTTTCTTTGAAAAGAAGCTTAGTTTTTTTTAATGTAAGTAAAATATCTTAAAGGTATCTCTGTCCTTTCCCCACCTACACCCCTATAATTTCCATAGTGATTAAGGAATAAAGACTGGGCAATTGAAGCTCTGTCCACACACACACACACACACAAAGCCGGATTAATCAGATTTTAACAACATTGTTCTGAAAACTGCAGAACTCCTGGCACATAGTGACTCTGTCCAAACCTCTGTGCTGAAAGACTTGACCATACTCTAGCATGGCTTCCAGCAACTTAAGGCCTTGTCCCTGGGTTGACACCCCCCAACCGGACCCCCTTGAAAAAGCTCAGTGTCACAAGGGTTTACTGTTTGTTCTGGCCAAAACCTAGTGATAAGCAGACAGGCCCCTGAATCCCCTCTTATTTTGCTAAAGATAAAGTTACTTTAGAAATCTTACAATTATAAAAGCTTTCTCTACCCTTTGAGACAGGTCTGCCACCTAACATGGTTTCCTCAAGGGCTTAAGAGCCATTGCTTTAAAATGCAAACAAACATTCAGGGCGATAACGAGTCCCAGTGGGAGGTGGGTGCTTTGCTCCTGTCATAGAGACAGCAGAAGTCTCTTTCTCCTGTGGTTAAGGCCAATTAACAAACACAGATGGCCTAGTCTCATCAATCAACCACCCTTAAGATTCCAATACCTTCCCCTTAGCATACCTCAGCTTTTTAATAACTTTTTTTTTTTTTTTTGAGACAGAGTCTCACTTTGTTGCCCAGGTTAGAGTGAGTGCCGTGGCATCAGCCTGGCTCCAGCAACCTCAATCTCCCGGGGCTCAGCGATCCTCTGCCTCAGCCTCCCCGAGAGCTGGGACTACAGGCATGCACCACCATGCCCGGCTAATTTTTTTGTATATATTATTTTTAGTTGGTCAATTAATTTATTTCTATTTTTTGGTAGAGACGGGGTCTCGCTCAGGGCTGTTTCGAACTCCTGGCCTTGAGCAATCCGCCGGCCTCGGCCTCCCAAAGTGCTAGGATTACAGGCGTGGGCGTCATACCTCAGCTTTTAAAAAGTCTCCAGCCTTTGTTTTCAGGGAAGTAGAGCTCAGTTCCTATCTGATTCTCTTTCCTATTGGTCAGATAAACTTTGCTCTCCTGTCAGTCACTGCTTAAACCAGAGCTGTATTAGCCAGGCTCTGTTGTTCAACTTGTCCAAAACTGCTGACAAATTAGTCACTAGGGAGAAAAGGAGTAAAGCGCAGTAGTCACAAAGCCGCTATCAGAGAAAGGGAGCAACAGAAAGAAGTTCTCACAGGAAGCTCCTCTAGGCCCTAGTCTTCTAACTCCACATGCTTTAAGAGAAGGCTGGCATGATTAGTTTAGAAAAACAACACAGCTTATGCAAACAAAACCAGCTCCCTGGCGCTGGACTGAACGGCAATTAGCTCAGACAACTAGGTCTCCTGGGTTCTCCCTTCAGGGACCCACACCCCAGATCGCTAGAGTGTGAGTGAGTGCATGTGCTGAAGCCTCTCTTGGGCAGGACCTAAATACCTGGTCATCAACTACCGCATCCCAAATTGGTTAAGCAGATGTCATCAGAATGTAACTAAAGAGAGTGAGCCTTTTTTTTTTTAAGTTTATAAAGCATATACTGACTTAAGGGCATCTTACAGTAGCTGGTTGAGGCAAGTAAAAGCAAGTGGAAATGAGTATTTTTTTTTTTTTTTGAGACAGAGTCTCACTCTGTTGGCCAGGCTAGAGTGAGTGCTGTGGCGTCAGCCTCGCTCCGCAACTCAAACTCCAGGCTAAGCGATCTCCTGCCTCAGCTCCCAGTACCTGGGACTACAGGCATGCAGCCACCATGCCTGGCTAATTGTTTCATATATTTTGTTGCCAAGTATTTTATTCTATGTTTTGGTAGAGAGAGGGTCTCGCTCTTGCTCAGGCTGGTCTCAACTCCTGACCTCGAGCAATCCTCCCGCTTCGGCCTCCCAGAGTGCTAGGATGACAGGTGTAACCACCACGCCTGGCAGCAAAATGAGTATTTTTAAATTGGAAAGTGATGTATGTGAATATTGAAATGTATAGGTATGCTAAAAATAACAGCAAATCCTGTTCCCTCCCCCCTTTTCATTCATTTAGTTCTACAGTAACGAAAATGTTTGTTGGTCGCAGTCTGAAACGTCTCTGTCTTGGTGCACTCTGGCCGAAGAATGATGGGACAAAAAGAGATTGAGAAACATAGGATCACAGAACAAGAGCAAGATAACAGGTTTACAGAGTGAAGAGCAAGGTACAGTCCCACAGATGATGAGCAGACCCTTTGTCACAACATAAAGGCCATGGTTATGGTCTGGGTCATGTTTTTTGTTTTGTTTTGAGACAGGTCTCGCTTGTTGCCCGGCTATAGTGAATGCCGTGGTGTCAGCCTAGCTCACAGCACCTCCAACTCCCAGGATCAAGTAATCCTTCTGGG
>NC_033688.1:6793209-6805166 GCF_000165445.2 Microcebus murinus | reverse complement strand
CCCTCAGTTCCCTGAGTAGCGGACTATAGGCATGTGCACCATCGCCTGCTAATTTTTTATTATATATATTATATATAGTAGTATATATATATTATGACTATACTATATATTAGTTGACCAATTAATTTCTTGCTATTTATAGTAGAGACGGGGTCTTGCTCTTGCTCAGGCTGGTTTCGAACTCCTGACCTCGAGCAATCCTCCCGCCTCAGCCTCCCAGAGTGCTAGGATTATAGGCGTGAGCCACAGCGCCCGGCTGGTGTGGGTCATGTTTTAGAGTGTCTGAATTGGACCCTCCTCAGGGCTCAGATGTCACCCTGGAACCACTTTGATTGGACAGTTGGGAGTTACATGACTTGAGTCTTACTACACCCATGCAGATCTCCCATGAACCTCTCTGAAAGCCAGCTGTTCTAGGTCACTTGTTCTGATTCTATTGTTCCTATGCTACCTGGCCCGTGGGCTAGAGAGTCCTCTGCATTCTTTTGCACTTGGCAGGCTAAGTTCTGATTGGCAGATTCTCAAGTTGTTCCCTCCTCCCCCAGGTGTGACAGTCTCCCGCCTTGTCCCCAGGAGGGGCCGGTAGGTCCCTAGCTGTCTGTCTACCTTACATATTTATTATTTACTATTTACCAAGGACTATCCTGGGTGCCGGGAATACAGTTGTGAACAAGATAGAGAAGGTCCTTCTCTCATGCAGCTTACTTTCTAGGAGAGGAAAATGAACATTAATAAACAAATAAACTAGGAATTCCAGGTTAGGAAAAGAGCTGTGAAGGAAATGGACAACTTGCTCTGGAAAAAGAATAATTGAGGGAGAAGTGACTACTTTAGACTACGGAGGAGGTGTGTCAGGAAAGGCTTTTCAGCCGGGCATGGAGGCAAATGCCTGTAATCCTAACATTCTGGAAGGCCGATGCTAGGCGAGAGGATTGCTCAAAGTCAGGAGTTAAAAACCAGCCTGAGCAATAGCAATACCCCGTCTCTACTAAAAATAGAAAGAAATTAATTGGCCAACTAAAAATATGTAGAAAAAAAAATTAGCTGGGCATGGTGTCGCATGCCTGTAGGCCCAGCTACTCGGGAGGCTGAGGCAGGAGGATCACCTGAGCCCAGGAGTTGGAGGTTGCTGTGAGCGAGGCTGACGCCACGGCACTCACTCTAGCCTGGCAACAGAGTGAGACTCTGTCTAAAAAAAAAAAAAAAAAAAGGAAAGGCTTTTCTGAGGAGGCCACATTTGTTGTTGTTTTTGTTTTTTGGGGTTTTTTTTTTTAGACAGAGTCTCACTTTGTTGCCCAGGCTAGAGAGTGCCGTGGCGTCAGCCTAGCTCACAGCAACCTCAAACTCCTGGGCTCAAGCGATCCTCCTGCCTCAGCCTCCCGAGTAGCTGGGACTACAGGCATGCGCCACCATGCCCGGCTAATGTTTTTCTATATATATTAGTTGGCCAATTAATTTCTTTCTATTTATAGTAGAGACGGGGTCTCGCTCTTGCTCAGGCTGGTTTCAAACCCCTGACCTCAAGCAATCCGCCTGCCTCGGCCTCCCAGAGTGCTAGGATGACCGGCGTGAGCCACCGCGCCCGGCCAGGAGGTCACATTTGAACAGAGACCTAAGGGAGCTGCCAGCCATTGGAAAGCGGGGGACAGAGCATTAAAGGCAGAGAGGACTGTAAATTGAGAAAAGCTCTGAAGTAGGAAAGAATAAGAATAATCCAGAAACAGAAAAGCCAATGCAAAGCATAGTAAGCCAGGGACGTAATAATCTGCAGTGAGGCCAGTATGGCTGCTTCCCAGTATCCATGCTTTTGTTCTTCCGTGTTACGTGTAGACATAGCTCTAGTTCTAAATTTTACATCCCCATGCTAAACGGGTCATATGGCCCTTCCTGGTCAATGAGGTGAAAGTGGAAGTCAGCTATGTGGGTCTTCTGGGGAGGGTATTGCTTTCCTAATGAAAAGGAACTGGCTCATTTTGCCTCCTTCCCTTATTCCTACTTGAAAAGAGAATACAAATTCCTAGAGGAGGAGGAGTTGTCTCGAGACCATAACGACAAAAGGCACACAGTATGGATGGCAGATAAGGGAGCCAGAAGGAATCTTAAGTCTTTTATGGCCTCTTCAAGTAGTTGCACCAGCTCTGGGCAGCCTGCTTCTGGACTCATGAGAAAAATAAGCTTTATTTGGCTAAGTCACTATGACTGCGTTTATTATAGGTAAAAAATCCTGGCACAAGAGTCAAACACATAGCAGGCGTCCTCAAACTACTGCCCGTGGGCCACATGTGGGCCACCTAGCACATTTATGTGGCCCTCCAGGTGTTTTTGCTGCAGCCTCCTGTCCTGCTTAGCAGCTGACTAGTCCCGGGCCCACAGCGCACACTCTCCAACGGTCTGAGGGACAGTGAGCTGGCCCCCTGTTTAAAAAGTTTGAGGACCCGTGACATAAGGCTTTTACTGACTGTGGTGAGGAGTTAGGTTTTATCCCAAGTGCAATGAGAAGCCATTACAATGCCCCCAAACTTTATTCTGCACGACCTAGAGAAGTAGGTATTATAAAAGTGGAAACTGGATAAACAGCAGCATTGGGGCGGGAAGTCAGGTTACCGGATTCTTAATACTTGCTTACACTGCTGCCATCTCCCCCTTCTTTCTCATAATCCCCTGGGTCAGCAGCAGCTTCCTTCCCCCCTCTCTCCTCTCATGGCAAGGATTTTCTTCATATCTTCTGTGTTTTTTCAGCTAGGGAAATCCTTCACACTCACCCATCCTGCTTCTTGATAAGTTAATGCATGCTGAAGGAATTTTTTAAAACCCTTTCTCACTTGACAAAGCCTGGCTTTCAAGATTAATACTGTGCTAGAGACTAAAAAAAAAAATCCCATTAGACAGTTGTTTCTTTGTTCAAGTTCATATCTGTCCTACCCCCTGAAACACTGAAACCATTATTACAAGGGATGGGGTGCCTCAGGGCAGTAAGATATCAGAATATAAAAAACATCAAAAAATACTTCAAAAATACCATCCTCCTAGTATTTTTTCATTTTGACCATGTAATTTTGACAAATTGTTTAACTTCTCTGTTTCCTCACCTGTAAAATTAGGAGATGTGGTACTCAACACCACAGAGCTATGAGAACTAAAGAAGGTAAGTTGTGTAAAGTGTCGACAAAGTAATAATTATTTTTATCATGCATTCACAATATGGTGCCTATTATTTGCTATGCACTTTACTCATATTAACACATTTAATGCCGACAATAACCCCAGGAGTGCTGGTGTGATTGTCTCAACTTTACAGATGAAGATACAGACTCAGAAAAGTTAAATAACTTCGACAAGATCACACAGCCTGTCTAAAAATGTATAGAGCCAAGTGTGTTAGTTTTCTATGTAACAAAGACTTTACGGGAGGTGGATTGTGTTCAGGGAAAGGCGTTTCAGCCGGCATGGGGGCAAAAATGCTGTAATTTCTAACATTTCTTTGGCGAGCCGAATGCTATGGCGGAGAGGTTGCTCAGGCTGGTTTCGAACTCCTGGCCTTGAGCAATCCTCCCGTCTTGGCCTCCCAGAGTGCTGGGATTACAGGCGTGAGCCGCTGCGCCCGGCTGGTCTGGGTCATGTTTTAGAGTGTCTGAATTGGACCCTCCTCAGGGCTCAGATGTCATCGTGGAACCACTTTGACTGGACAGTTGGGAGTTACATGACCTGAGTCTTACTACACACATGCAGATCTCCCATGAACCTCTCTGAAAGCCAGCTGTTCTAGGTCACTTGTCCTAATTCTATTGTTCCTATGCTACCTGGCCCATTGGCTAGAGAATCCTCTGCATTCTTTTGCACTTGGCAAGCTAAGTTATGATTGGCAGATTCTTGGGTTGTTCCCTCCTCCCCCAGGTGTGACAGTCTCCCGCCTTGTCCCCAGGAGGGGCCGGGAGGTCCCTAGCCGTCTGTCTACCTTACATATTTATTGAGTATTTACTATTTACCAAGGACTATCCTGGGTGCCAGGAATACAGTTGTGAACAAGATAGAGAAGGTCCTTCTCTCATGCAGCTTACTTTCTAGGAGACGAAAATGAACATTAATAAACTAGGAATTCCAGGTTAGGAAAAGAGCTGTGAAGGAAATGGACAACTTGCTCTGGAAAAAGAATAATTGAGGGAGAAGTGACTACTTTAGACTACGGAGGAGGTGTGTCAGGAAAGGCTTTTCAGCCGGGCATGGAGGCAAATGCTGTAATTCTAACATTCTGGGAGGCCGATGCTAGGCGAGAGGATTGCTCAAGGTCAGGAGTTCAAAACCAGCCTGAGCAAGAGCAATACCCCGTCTCTACTAAAAATAGAAAGAAATTAATTAGCCAACTAAAAATATGTAGAAAAAAAAATTAGCTGGGCATGGTGTCGCATGCCTGTAGTCCCAGCTACTCGGGAGGCTGAGGCAGGAGGATCACCTGAGCCCAGGAGTTGGAGGTTGCTGTGAGCGAGGCTGACGCCACGGCACTCACTCTAGCCTGGCAACAAAGCGAGACTCTGTCTCTAAAAAATAATAAAACAACAGAAATGTATTCTCTCACAGTTCTGGAGACCAGAGGTCCAAAATCCACTTTCACTGTACCAAAATCAAGGTGTCAGGAGGACCACACTCTAACTGGAGGTTCCAGGGGAGAAACCATTCTTTACCTCTTCCAGTTTCTGGTAGCTGTTGGCATTCCGTGACTTGCGGCCACACCACTCCAATCTGTGCTTCTGTGGTCATACTGCCTTTTCCTTTTGTGTTTGAGGCCCATCTCTCTTTCCCTCTCTTCCATAAGGGTGCTTGTGGTTTCATTTAGTGCTCACCTGGATAATCCAGGATAATCTCACCATCTCAAAATTCTTAATTATATCTGCAAAGACCCTTTTTCCATATAAGGAAACATTCATGGGTTCCAGTACCCGTTATCTTTGGGGGTCGTTATTCAGTTCACTATACCAGGATTTGAATATAGGTCTGTAGGACTATAAGTTTAAGTTCTCAAGCATGCATTTGTTCACTAAATATTTACTGAACATTTGCTATGTGGTAGGTACTGTGGATACAGTGGTGAGCAAACCAATTGCCATTGGTTGATTTGGTTCCAAGCCTTTGGATAAAGCTTCATTTCTTTAACCAATTACAAGTCAAAGAGTCTTTAAATCCACCTATAACCTGTAAGCCCTCACCCCTCCACTTTGAGATGTCCCACCTTTTCCAGCCAAACCAATATATGCCTTCCATGTATTGACTTATATGACTTTACCTATAATTCCTGTCTTCCTGAAATACATAAAACCAAACTATAACCCAATCACAGCCAGTCCACTTGCGCAAGAATTCTTGGGTGTGGCTCTAGGCCATGGTCCTCAAATTTGGCTCAGAATAAACCTCTTTCAATTATTTTACAGCGTTTGGCTTCTTTTCTGTTGACACTGCCAAGTTTATTTTTTAATAGAATGAAATAAGGAATTGCAGAGCCAGAGCTTCAATATATGAAAGTCAACATACATGAAACCAAACACTCACACGTACACTAGGTCACCACGTAAAATGTCATTTCTTCCTTTAGATGTTGGGCAAAAAGTTTTGACAAACACTGACCATGTGTCCAGCCCCAATTACACTTTTACGCACCGAGGAAGTTTTTATTAATAAAAATAATCAGTCTAACTGATTTATTCATTTATAAAATAGAGATATATTTTTCTTCTCTACTTCCTAGGAGGCTTTTGAAAATCAAATGAGATAATATATGTGGGAAAACACTTTGGAAACTGTACTTTTGTGAACTAGGATTTGGGGCTATATAAAAGAGTTGTAGGAGCTATTTCAGACTTACAAGATCTCCACAGTACACCTCTACTTTTGTGGGACTGTCACTATCCCTTCATCTCCTATGACAGGGTAGAGCTACTTAAGAGGGAGAAGTAAGTATGAATTATTTTTGAACTTTAATTTTTTTGTGTGATCTTTCTGATTTGTAAAGGCTGACCATCATCATGTTGCAAAAGTCTGTTGTCAAGCCCTGACGTGTCTTGCACATAGCCCAAGTTAAATTGCTGTCCAAAACTGAATTTAAAAAATGCATATAGAGGCCAGGCGCAATGGCTCCGGCTTAATCAGTTTCTCCTGGGAGGCTGAGGCAGGAGGAATTGCTCCGAAGGTCAAGGCGTTCGAAACCGCCTTGAGCAGGAGCGATACCCATCTCTATAAAAATATGAAATAATTACTGGCAACTAAAATTATATAGAAACAATGCAGCCGGGCAATGGGGCCCATCCTTGTAGTCCCAGTTTACATGGAGAGGGCTTGGAGGCAGGAGGATCAACTTTGCCAGGAGTTTGGAGGTTGCTTTGTGGGCAGGCTGGGACTGACCCATGGGCACTCTAGGCCTGGGGCAACAGAGGGAACTGTCTTCAAAAAAAATGCATATGGGCCAGGAGGTAGGCTCCATGCCATGTTTAATCCTAGGCACTGCTGGGATCCAACGCAGGGAGGAATTTTTCAAAGGGGGTCAGGGAGTTCAAGAAAGCCTGAGGCAAAGCAAGACTCCAGTGTCTTCTTACTAAAAAATAGAAAAATTACTATCAACTAAAAAACAACTCATAATAGAAAAAATAGGCAGGCAGGAGGGCACAATGCCTGTAGTCCCAGCTACTCAGGAGGCTGAGGCAAGGAGGGATCGCTTGAGCACAGGGGGTTGGAGGTTGCTGTTGAAGAAGGCTGACACCAGGGTGCACTCTAGCCGGGCAACAGAGGTGAGACTCTGTCTCAAAAAAAAGAAAAAAACAAGGAATAGTCTACATTTGATCCTTATTCTGATTTGGCAACCTTCACTTAGAAGCGTCTGGATTGCCGGGCACTGTCAGTGATCCTTGTAAGGGACAGGAACTTCTATCCATTTTAGGAACCAAGCCAGTATTAACCCCCCCCAGGGTAGGCCTCCTGGACCACCGGCAGGCGAACAAAGGTTGAAGAGTAAACAAGCTCAACCTGGCCACAACTTAGGAAAGAGGAACCATCACTCGCTGGTCTGGGACTGTGTCCCTCCCCAGATTTCCAGGAACGCCAGCGATGCCTTTCTTCTCCGCACTGCGGTCCGGGGGCCAATTTGGCAAAAAGACCTAACAAAGCCCAGCCCAGCCCAGCCCAGCGGAAGGAACGGTTTCAGAGTTGTTTGTTTCTTCCGAATTAAACGGCGCTCTCTTCTTGTTCTGCCTTCCTCTCTTTGTAGGTGCTGGATCCGAAGCAACCCTCGGAAACAGCAAAACCCCCCATACTTCAGCCCGCGATTGGTAGAAGAAAAACGCACCAAAGGCTCACAGCCACAAAAAGGATGAAATTCATTCTGAACAGCCTCCTGCTTCTGCCCAAATTAAGAATAAATTCCTCTCCTCCTTGGAGTCTTTGGTGAGCTTTTACATTCCAGGAAGGAAGAACCATCAAGTCAACCGGCAAATTCGTCTGACTCCTACCGGGCAGAGACCGGACATTGGCATTGGGAGACAAACTGAACTGCTATGAATTCAAGATTTCGCCAACAAAACTTAAAAAGCAAAACTGGTCCATCGGGAATATTTACAATTAAACAAGGTAACAGATGGCGTACTGTGTCTTTTCACTTTCTGGTACCTTTAACGTGCGGACGCGTCTGCATTTTGCCAGGCAGACTCCCCGTATAGGACCATACTCTGTAAGCACGGTTAGGAAAGAAGCATTACTGGTTGCCATTTTGCAGATGGGGGGGGGAATGCATTAATATGTGTATGTCCACATGATTAATGGACCTAGAGGATTTAAGATTCCCAGGTACTGCCCATCACTAATTTGACATTGTTAAGTCCATCCTCACTTTTGCCCTGGAAATAATTTTTTTTTTTTTTTTAATTTTTTTGAGACAGGAAAAGTTCCTCCACTCTTGTTGCCCAAGGCTCCTGGAAGTTGCTCCTCGGCAAACAATATCAGCGGGTAGCTCACAGCAACCATCCTCACCTCTTGGCGTCAAGCGCATCCTCCTGCCTCAGCCCTCCCAAGTGCTGGGGACTTACGGCATGCACCACCCACTAAAAAAACGCACCGGCTAAAACATTACATAATAATCAACACCACTCAAATTAACTATACATAGTTTTTTAGTTGGCCATAATTAATCTCTATTATCGCTAATTTTATGTAGGAGGCCGGCGGGGCGGGTCACTTCATTGCTCAGGCTGTCTCGACTCCAGAGCTTCAAACAACTCCACCCGTCTCGGCCTCCCCACGAGTGCTAGCTTACAGGCTTGAGCCCACCCGCCCAGCCCCACCCTGGAAAATAAACTTTTTAATCTCCTAGGTCAAACTGAATTTCCATCTGATCCCCCACTTCTTAATCTATAGCAAAATAATTGTTTTAGGCGACCTATCATTTTTATAAAAGTTGTACTATTAAGAAAAGTTCCTGGCCAGGCGCTTGGCTCATGCCTGTATCCTAGGCACTTGGTGGAGGCCGAGGCCGCGGGCGGATTGCTCGGAGGTCAGGAGGTTTCGAAAACCAGCTTGAGCAAGAGTGAGACCCGTCTCCTTACTTAAATAGAAAGAATAATTGCAATAAAACTCTATTATAGAAATTACTGTACTTTGCGGCACATCCAGGGTGCGAATGCCTGTAGTCCCAGAGTTACAGTTGGGAGGCTCGAGGCAGGGAGGAATTGCTTGAGCCCAGGGAGGTTGGAAGAGATTGCTGTTGAGCGTAAGCTGATGGCACGGCACTCACTCTAGCCTGAGGCAAAAGCGAAGACTTCTGTCTCCAAAAAAAAAAAAAAAAAAAGAAAAGAAAGTTTACTTGCAGTTTACATGGACGGGTTAGTTGCTTTAAAAGATCTTACCCAACAGGAACTGTGTAGGTGGACATCCACACCCTGTTAAGCAGCCTACCCGCCACTCTGGAGGGAGCCGCGAGGCAGGCGGACTGTGTGGCCAATTCTGCTTTGATTTGCTTTTTAATTTTTGGCTAGTCCCTGTTCTTCTTTATTTTATAAATATAAACAATAAAGTCTTTATATGTTAGACACGTGCGCGTCGCCTAACCAGTATATAGAACGACGACACTCTATTTCGGCCCAATATGTGTTGTGTTGTCCTGACCGACGTGTGTGTACAAGTTCACTGTTCTGTTTGGGAGGCTGACGCAGTAACGGACTCACCTTGAGCAGGAGTATTACGAGCCGTGGGCTGTAGACATGCTAAGGACTGATTCCAACGGCATTCAACCTTTCTGAGGCCTGGGCAAGTGTAGATGTGGACTTGGACCCACAGTCAAGGGTGTGAAGTTAAATGAGCGTTAACCTAGTAAGTGGTTGGCAGAGATGGCAGTCAACAAATACAGGGACATTAGGGACAGGGAAGCAAAACAGGAAATAGGGTCCCATGCCCTTGGTCTAGTTAGGGGAAAATAGACATTAAGTCATTATAAGTATAGTGAAAGATTCAAAGGAGGCCCAGCCTAGCCAGCGTGATCGAGATTTGGCGTGGTGGTATGGTCAGACACGTTGAGCGCTGTACTGCTTAATTGGGCAACTTACTGAACTTTCCAGACCTTTTCTGCAAGACAGATAAAATAACAGTACCTACCTCAGAAGGCTGGGGGGAGGAAATGAGGTACTGCACACAAGCATTTAGCACATTTGTCACTTGGCAAACACACTTGGAGTTATTGGCTATTATTGCTCCTCCACAAAGTGAAGTTTAAGCCAGAATTTGAAGATGTGTAAAAATTGGTTGGGTTAATGACTTCCAATGCCCAGTACCGGTTTGTACAGAATTTTATCTGGAGTGAAGTGCATTTATCCTTCAAACATTTTTTTGGGGGGGGGCAAACCACGTGGCTTTATTATACACTCGTGGACGAGGTTCCGGGGCCCCAAGAGAGGGGAGCCCCAGAAGTCGCCCCCTACAAACATTTATTGAGCACCTACTATCTGCCAGGCACCACTCTAATGCCTCGTGAGCCAGGGACAATAGACAAGCCACACTGTATAATAAAATATATCCTCATTAGATTGTGATAAGCGTAGGGAAAGAAGTAAATGGTGAGAGCGGGTGAGGACCATGTCTGGTGGGGAGGGTAGGAGGAGTGCTGGGCTTAATCAGGTGGCCAGGGAGGCCTTGCTGAGATGGAGACAAGTTGAGTTCAAGGTCAGAAGACAGGCGCTGAAAGCACAGTAAGTCCTGGGAAAGGGATCAGCGAATACCAAGCGCGGCACAGGGCGAGGGGAGGGAGAGAAGTAAAGCGAAGGTCTGGACTGTGCTGTCTGCGCAATGGTGGGCAGCAACCAGTAGCCCCTTGGCTGTGAGCCTTCGAAATGTGGCTAGTCTGAATTGAGATACGATGTAGGTGGAAATAACCCGTTGGATTTCAAAGACTTCGTAGGAAAAAAGAATGTAGAATTTTGTGTTAATATGTTTCATATGGACTACAGCAGAGGACCTCAAACTTTTTAAACAGGGGGCCAGTTCACTGTCCCTCAGACCGTGGGAGGGCCGTTGGAGAGCACGGTGCACATTTCCAAGCATGCGCACTGTGGGCCCGGGACGAGTCGGCTGCTAAGCAGGACTGGCAGCTGCGGCAAAAACACCCGGCGGGCCAGACAGATAAATGTCCTCGGCGGGCCGCATGTGGCCTGTGGGCCGTAGTTTGAGGACACCTGGACTACAGGTTGAAATGATAATAATTTGGCTGTATTACGTCAAATAAAATATAATATTATGCTAAATTAATTTTTAACGTGACTACTGGAAAAATTAAAATGGTTTGCATTTTATTTCTTTTAACATTTTTTTATTTTTTAAGAATGATGATGTTTAATTTGTGACCCTTCCAGAGTCATTTGTATTGACCATAAGGATAAGATCTTAAGTTAAACAGATGAATATCTAACTCTATAAGTCAGGCAACAGGAGAGGTTTTTCTGGGGGAAGGGAGCGTGTAGCACTTGGAAGTGACCTTTTTGATATCCTAGAAATAATTTCATGTCTAGGAAGCTGTTTCGCTTGCTGACAGTGCAGCAGGTCTGCATAGCTGACAGCATACACTCCTTACGTTGGTTGGCTTCAATTAATTAGAGTCCAGATTTTCAAACCTTCCAAAAATGTAGAATCTCAGAATTTTAGAGATTTGGAGAATTTTAGAGTTATCGTGGCTAAACCCTTTATTTTATAGGTGAGAAAATTGAGGACAAAAATTATAAGTCATTCTGATTGGTTAGAGCCACAAGACGCAATAAATCAAGGAAGTGATAAGTGTCAGGACGTAACACGTATTGACAATAGAGTCTCGTTGAGACATAACTGCCTGTTATTTAGTACCCTACCGGCCTAGCGTACAGTATGTTTTTGTTGTTACTGCTCCATAAATCTAAACTGAACTTCATCTAAGCAATAGGAGATGTTACCATTCCAGTGCCTATCAGTTTGTTATTTTCATCTAGTATAATCATTACCTATGTCCCTAGATTAAACTGTTATTACTTGCATTAATATTACGCTTATGAATTCATACATCTATACCTTATAATCCTTCTCTCATACTTCATGAATTTAATATTATTAGCGCCCAGAATTAGTAGAAAAGTCAACTGATTCTTTTTTTTATTAATTTGCATAGATTTAAGGGATACAAGTGACTTTTAATTACACGGTTAAATTGCATAGTGGAGAAGTCTAGGCTTTTAATATACCCATCACCTGAATCGTGTACATTGTACCCAATAAGTAATTTTTCAGCCTTCACTCCCGTTTTGCCCTCCCGCTTTGAGTTCAAAAACTGTCCGTGTGTGTAAGCCACGTCGCGTGTGCTGACCCGATCAACGCCCAGGTTATTGTCCTGGAACCACCTGCTCAGCCGTAGAGACTTAAAAGGCAGATTAGAAGATCAATGAGTTTTCCTGATGTGTACCATCTTTTTT
>NC_033688.1:6769023-6781226 GCF_000165445.2 Microcebus murinus | reverse complement strand
AATGTTTTTAAAAATACACATTCCTGGACACACGAATTATGTTAGAGCAATTAACAATTGATGTCGCCGAATGGGACCAACTATTTTTTAGGAATTTTAATTAGGTCATTCTTAACCTATTTAAATTTGATCTTTATTTTACGTGTTCTTTTTATTGGTGGGGCCGAGCTAGCAAAAATAAAGAGAGTATAACGTCAAGTTGCAAAATGTTTCCTGGGAGGGAGTTCAGTAAGAGCGAGGCTGTAGGCACAAAATCGTCTTTATCAATAAACGTTTTACTAATAAACAATGATTATCCTTTAGGGAGATAAGCATTATTGACATTTTGGTTAAAGACTGGCTGGAGCTGACTACAGAGGTCCAATTCTGCTCAGTTCATATAGTCTAACCTTGGATAGTTCTTAACTCTTATCAAGTTTATAACATGTTGTGGGGATCCAGTCATACCTATAGGTTATTAGTGAAGTTAAATGAGTAATGATGTAATACTTAGAATAATCCTGGCCCATAGTATCACTTGTAGTGTTATGTTTAGTTTTATATGGAAATAACATATTATCTACTAGAATTTTGGTTACTAGTATTGTTAGGGAGATCTACTAGCCCACTTCTTAGTTACTTAATAGAAACTTTGGTTTTTGGGCGGGTTTTTTGTTTCTTTTTGTGGCTTCCCATTTTTAGAGTAACTAAAACATTTGTTCAGATCATTGGGAATAATCGTCTGGAAGACATAATTTTATTTTTTAAAAAAAAACCTATTCGTATATTTGTTATACGATTTTTATTGAATTGTTTTTCACCTCACTGCTGGACAGAAAAATATAATAGAAAATTAATAAATAATTAATGAAAAAAGAAGAAAAAGATTATCTAAGGTATAGTATAACGAATAATATCAACTATTGTGATCAGATATTATATTATTTTTTTTAAAAATTTAATTTTCCACCCTAAAATTTATAATTTTATTTTTTGGTTAAAATTTATTTATTTATTTTTTTTTTCATTCTGGAAAGCACTTTGTACAGATATTTGAGTACTAGTTTAACACTGTGGCTGGTAATGGATTTTATGCCCTTAATAATTCATTGTTTATTATAGAATATGCGGTCTGTCGTGCTTAACTGTATCTGCATCTGGAGGCGGAGGGGAGGATGGCCTACGTCAGGAGTTCGAACAGTTGAGCAGAACGGACCATTTCTCTATAAATGAGCATTATGGCCTAAAGTTATAGAAAAATTACGGCATGGTGCATGCTACTGTCCAGCTCCAGGAGGTGAGGAGGAGGTCATTAAGGCCAGGTTGAGGTGGGTTGCTGTGGTAGCTGATGCCCAGCATTGCCGGGCAACAGTGGACTCGTCTCAAAAAAAAAAAGGAAGAAAAGAGATATGAGAGTTACACCTGAGTAATAGATATTGATGAAGAAAGGAAAGAGTAATGGGAATTTTTGGTAACATACATTCTTAATTTGTATTTTGAGAGTGATATTCAGAGATATGGCAGCTTTAGCATTTAACCCATAAAATTGTCTGGCTTTTGGTTAGATTTTGGGATTATTCTGACAATTCTATTATATTTGCTGGATGTGATTGTATAATGGTGTTTGACAAGGTGATTATTCGCTTAATGATACTGTCTGGGTCTCTTCCTAGTAATGGTGTAGTGTCGGTCATCTGGTACGATGCTTCCAGCGTAGGAAAGGCTAGCTACACACATGGCGGATGACTAACTATCGTACGGCTCGTCTGCTCTGAGGTATCTGTATCTGTATTTATGTTGAGGTGATGGTCTTTCCCTAACATCTCAATACTCGAGTATCTTGTATCTTGTGTTTGTCGAGGTCTGGGAGGTGCGGTCCTTTTAACAGCCATGTGACCGTTGATATGAAACTCCATTTTATGTTTGGTTTTATCTGTTGTAGAGTGCTGGAAGTCTAATATTATAGAGAATTTGCTCAGCTCGCGGCTGCAGTGGTGTTTATATATATATAAGTGTTTAGTGTTTTTTATAGGGATGGTGAGTAGGAGCTATGGCAGAGATGTATTATCTATGTATTATAGCCAGGAGTTCATATGTCAGAGACTCATATAAGGGATTAATTATGCAAAATCTCACCTCTATCCTCTTCTTCTAATATTATTAAATCACTTAGAAATATGCTAGTAGAGCTATTAATATAGGTGATTGCATAATTTATGTGATGTGATGATGATAATATAAAATGCATTAGATTGCAAAGAGGACTCAGTGGGATAGTGCTCTTTTTCATACTGGTATATTTGTTCAGGCCATTCTTCTACATCCATCTCTCGAGATAAATGTAGTCATCTCCTCCTCAACGTTCACCATTTTCACTCCTTTCCATCTCCCCCATCGACGCGCCCCTCTCCCTCCCTTCTAATCTTTTAAATTATTACATCTGTTAACTGCAGCTACGCAGGCTTTCTATTTTGAGGTTAGATTTATGTTTGATGTCTACTCAATACTACGATTATACAAATGTTAGATGCATGACTCGAAGCTATTCATATACAGATAGTTAAGTTCTATTAGAGTCCGCTAGGACTCATACATTATTTAATATATTAGAATCACTTATCTTGGCATTTGTTAGTCTGTGGGCTGTGGTAAATTCTATTATAATGTTTTTGCTTTGTATATCTTATATATCCTCACGGCTCATTTAGTATCAAAGTATAATGTTTAATGTTTTCGTTATATAATTCAATCGTATGCTTATTTGGGTGATCACAAGCTCTAAGCCAAGGAATTGCTTTCACATTCTGAATAGATGTGTGACATAAACATATTAAGGTGCAGCAGATTGGTGTATTACTTGTGAATGAGTGCTTTTCCTTGGTTTGGGAGCTGTTTTTCTCTTGCTCGTTTCAAAGATATGCATTGTATTGTGGATGTGAGGTACAGGGTTTGTTTTCTGTATATGTTATTTTATATGGACATATCCCATTCATGCGGTTGCTCTAATTATATTATCTTCCTCTACAGTACCAATTGTAAATATATCTGTCTTTTCTCGATGTGGTCGTGCTAGAGATATCCTTTGAATCTGGCTTAGTAACTTACAATATGAGTCTTCAGGGTCGGAAGCTTCAAATGTGTCATAAATGTTATCTTTATTCTGCGACCCAATTTCGACAAGGTGAGGATTACTATCGTATATTCGAGATGCATACCATTCTATACTAGTTCTTTCACCACATCTTTGCTTTTTTAGAAACCAGGCTTTATTGAAGTGATCCTGTTTTTGTTCGCTCTAGATGATCCTTTTGCTCTTTCTTAAGCTCTCCTGCTCATAATAACTTTCACATCATATGCTAGTACATGGCGGTAGAAGAATTTAAGTGATCGTATGTAGAGGTATAATTGTGTGAAATAATGATGTATAATAATGTGTAATAATTTACATGTGTACAGATACAGTGCTGTTTTATATTGATTAATTTTATTATTTCACAAGTCCAGGGAAGCTTTGTATTATATTGTTTTATAGAGGAGGATGGTTTTAGAGATAAGTAACTTGCAAGGGTCAACGATAGTGAGTGGGCAGAGCAGATTAACTCCAATGGTCAAAAGACCAGCATGGTTAACTCTTAAACTACTGCACCCATGGGAAGTGGACTGTGAACAATAGGAGAGTGACATGAAAATAAGGCATAGATGCAGAAACAGCAAAATATGGCCGCTTATAGCGGTATTAATTCTGTATTTTCTCTATGAATTTGCATTATTTATTTTTTGCTTAGATTTGATAATGGCGGTTTTGTTTTGTTTTTTTTTTTCCTTTGAAAGTCTCTCTGATTGCCTGGGCTGAATCCATGGTATCAGCCTAGTCAAGCATCTCTAACTTGGGCTACATCTTATGCTCGTACTCAGAGTAGCTGGATACATGCCACCATGCGGCTATTTATATTTTTTAGTTGGCCATTAATTTCTTTCCTATTTTAGTAGAGATGGGTCTCATCTTGCTCGGTGGTACTTGTGACTAAGTTGTCTGCGCCTCGGCTCCTGATGTCCGATGGGCGGGGTACGTCAGGTCTGTCCCTACTATGATTTTTCTTTATATGTGTTTAAAAATAATGTGGTCTTTTTTCATTAAATTGCTCTTTTGCCTATAAATAGAGTATAAGAGAGATGAATTAGTTGAAACGATCATAGTTGACTTAATAGTTTCTGTGCTTGCTTGATAGGTTGCAGTACATGTTTAGTTTTTGAGTTATCTATGTGCGTTGTTTGTGTTTTTGCTTGTGTTATCTGTCGATTGCTAATGATCTACCACTGTTTCACAATATCTAGTGGAATATGTAGTTTTTATACCTGATAGGGTCTTATATTTAGGCTTTGTATTGCGTATCACAGTTTACTTACTTCCAGTTATGCGCTCTATTGGATGATTGAATTATGTTGAATATTTTATTTTAATAGGTTTGTAGGGCGGAAGTTGGAGTAGCTTTAATATTTGTGTTTTGCCTTTCATATGACTTTTTTGCCTTATATAATATGCTTTGTGGGTTTAGTTGCTAACATCAGTTTGTTGCTACCAAGCCTCAGATTGAGAAGCTTTGAGTTAATGTATTGGAATTCTGGGTGAGTATCAATCTTCTACAAACATTTCCTTTGAACATCAAGATGTATTTAAATGAGCTTTCAAGGCAATACAGAAGTATAATCAAAGTAAGTTTTTCAGAATTATAAAAAGAGGATGTTCATGTATGTCTATTCCATCTATATTCTTCCCCACCCTGAATATTGTGCAATATGACTTCAGGTGTTGTGCATGTTTAATTCTGAAGCTACGGTGCAGCCTGCACGAGGTAAAAAAAAAAATTAAATCACTTGTAGGAATATTGCGAACTGCTGAGGAGTATACTGACTATAAAAATATTAATTATTCTCAATTGGAGTTGTACACTAATCTCCTGCTTGTATCAGGAATCCTGTTTAGATGTGTTTATGAGGAAGTAGGCGTTTTGTGGATAAATCTAGATGTCATTGTAGCTACTTGTGTGTTAGTATGACGACGTAGTTTAGCTTTTCAGATATCTGTCATAGCTCATAAGAACTCTGTAGTTTTTTGCCTAGCATGAACATAATTAGAATTATAAGTTACTATATTATAAAGAATCCCTACAGTGGGTAGATGTTAATAATAGCTCATGTATTATAATTACGATGACATTATTCAATAAGTTTAATTTTTTTAAGGTGATTGGTGGATATATTATATAGAGAAATTTGTGCTAAATGTTCTATCTATTAGTATTATTGATCATTTAATTAAATAAGGAGGTAAATATAATAGTATTTGAATATTTAGAAATTATTGGATTTACTTATTTTTTTTATTTATTCTAGTATATGTGGTTGGTGTGCACATGCTTTCACCACACACATGCTGGAATTAATTCTATACTTTAATTGTTACAGTAATTTTGATATATGGATGTATACGTGACCAACTCACAGACTAACTGTATTGTGTATGTTCTTGAAGTCTAATATATTTGATTTATGCGATTATTTAAGAAAAATAAAAATGTTTTCTTGCTTTTTCCTTTTTTTTTTTTTTTGGCAGTTATATGGATGGTGCGTCGCTTTGTGGTTGTCCCTGGAGCTAGAGTGATATAACACCCTGGAGAGATAATAGATATTGATGAAGAAAGAGTCAAGAGTACATGGGGAAATTTTTTGGTAACATAAAACATTACTTTGTATTTTGAGAGTCGTAATAATTCAGAAGCAATATGGCAGCTTTATCAATTCAACCACATAAAATGTCCTGCTTTTCTTGATACTTTGGGGCATTATTCTGAACAACAATCTTTATATTGTGCTAGAGATGTGGATATAGGTATAAATGGTGTTGATCAAGGGTCAGATAACTTAGCTTCATACTCTACTAATTTCAGTAAATAAAATATGATTCTGGCTGATGAGCCTTCAGCGTGGCATGCTGATCCCAAACTGGGGTGTCAACGGGGCCTCTGCCCTGGGCTTCTGTTCTGTTTGAGGTGCATGGTCTTGGGATCTGAGGTCACGTGGATCTGGGAGAGTCCTGGCTCCCTCCTTTAACAGCCATGTGACCTTGAATATGAAACTTAACCATTTTATGTTTCGTGTTTCTCATCTTTAAAGTGGGTCTATAAGAATTGCAGCCTCAGCCGGTGCAGTGGTGCATACCTATAGTTCTAGCTACTTAGGAGGTGAGGCAGGAGGATCTCTTCGGTCCAGGAGTTCAAGTCCAGCCTAGGCAACATAGCAAGAACTTATCTCTCTCTTAAAAAAAAAAAAAAGAATTGCTGTGAGAATTAAATGAGAAAAATAGTGAAATGATATAAAATGCATAATACAGTGATAGCCTCTCTAATAGGTTATTTGTCACCTTTCCCTCAGTCCCCTAACATACTGTAGCACTATCTCTAAATAACAATAACTCCATTAATAGAGTTAGCTTTTGTTTGAAACATAATGTATACCAAAATGCATTCAGACTCTAGAGTCTATCTATCCAAGAAGCTTAGTTACTCAAAAAACCATAAAAATATATTATATAAGATATTCTTGCATTGCTAGCCCTTGGGACTTTGGTAATCTAATCTTATAAAAGTACAACTTAAGCATCAAGATTTTATGATCTTTCTTATTTGAAAATCCTGTTACTGCTTATATTAGAGTCCACAAGCTATAACAATTATTTTGAAAAAAAAAATTATATTACTTGTGATTATTCCCTGTTGAGCACAAATAGTCTTTGCAGTTTAAAGGATGCCTTCTATGCTCTTAGCATCAGGCCTTGTTCTTTTGTATTAATATATATTTCCTCAACTGAAATCATTGTACCTATGACAGCTGCAGTAACCTTTGAAATCTGGCCTTAAGAGCTTACATAAGCCTTTCCACAGAACCACTTCAATTTCTCAAATGTTCTTCCTTCTGGACCAATACCAAAGGAGATTTAATTATCAAGAGAAAACACACACACACACACATATTAGAAAAACATACAGATGTATTTTTTATATTATTTGCCATATTAAGTACTCTCATAGATACCTAAGAAGGTCAAGAAGAGAACTTTAAGATGTAGTACTTGTAGACAGGTATAAATTGTGATGAAATAATGATGTATAATAATGATAGTAATAGCAATTTACTATGTGTACCAGATACAGTGCTAGCTCTTTTATATGCACATTATTTTATTTATTTCCACAACAAGTCACAGGGAAGCTTGGTTATTATCTCTGTTTTATAGAGGAGGAATTGAAGTTTTAAGAGATTAAGTAACTTGTCCAAGGTCCAACAGATAGTGAGTGGCAGAGCCAGAATTCAACTCAAGGTCCAAAGACACCACGCACGTTAACTCTTAAACCTCCTGCCACCACATGGAGAATGACTGGTGAACAATAGGAGAGTGACCATGAAAATAAAGGAATAGAAATGCAGAAACAGAAAATATGGCCAGCTTAATAGGGTAATCTATTCTGTGTAATTCTCTATGAATTTGCCAATTAATTTAACTATTTTTGCTTAGCTTTTGAAATAATGGCGGGTTTTGTTTTTGTTTTTGTTTTTTTTCCTTTTGAGACAAAGTCTCACTCTGTTGCCTGGGCTAGAATGCCATGGTATCAGCCTAGCTCACAGCAATCTCTAACTCCTGGGCTCAAGCAATCCTTCTGCCTCAGCCTCCCGAGTAGCTGGGACTACAGGCGTGCACCACCATGCCCAGCTAATTTTTTCTATATATTTTTAGTTGGCCAATTAATTTCTTTCTATTTTTAGTAGAGATGGGGTCTCACTCTTGCTCAGGCTAGTCTCGAACTGCTGACCTCGAGTGATCTGCCCGCCTCGGCCTCCTAGAGTGTTAGGATTACAGGCGTGAGCCACCATGCCCGGCCTTGAAATAGTGTTTAAAAAATAAATGCTGCTTAGCCAAATGCCTCTTGAGCTATAATAAATAGAGCTAAGTCAAGAGGTGAAATTAAGTTGCAAAAGAAAATTCCTACATAGTAGGCTAGCAGATAGAGTTGTTTCATAGATAAGTTCCTAAGATAAAAAGGGTTTTGTTTTTCGCCCTGTGTTAGTATGTAGATTATAAAAGCACTTTTCCCACATGTAGTGGAAATATGCATATTCCCTTTACTAGTCATTGCATGCAAACCTACTCTCATACCTCTTAATGAATATAATTTTCTTATTTTATTTTTAAAGGTGAAGGCGGAAGTTGGAGATGTTAGTATTTTAGTAAATAATGCTGGTGTAGTCTACACATCAGATTTGTTTGCTACACAAGACCCTCAGATTGAGAAGACTTTTGAAGTTAATGTACTTGCACATTTCTGGGTGAGTATGACATCTTCTACAAAAACATTTCCTTTTGAAAATCCCAAAGATTAAATTTAAAGTAGAGCTTTCAGCAAATACAAGAAAGTAATAAATCAAAGCTAAAGTTTTCTCCAGGGGCGACATTATACAAAGAGAGCACTGTTCATGCTATGTCTAAATTCCATCTATCATTCTTCCCCCCACCCCCTGAAAATATTGATAGCAATAATAAACTTCAGGTGTTGTGCATGTTTAAATTCTAAGCTGGTGCCAGACTGCAAGAAGGTAAAAAAAAAAATTAAATTCTAAGCTGGGTTCCCACATCTCTGCATGATCCTGTTTAGAGATAAAGAAGGGAGTTAGGAACCATCTGTGTCATTGTGATTCTGTGAAGGTGAACACAGTTTGCTTTCAGATTCTCATGAGACTCAGGCCTCATGTCATTTCCTAGCCCTAAAATTGCAAACTTTATCATTCATATATATATGAATGAATATAATATGAATATTATTTATATTATTCATATTATTATATAATTCATATCATTATATAATAATATGAATATATATATTCATATTATATATGAATATATATAATGAATATATATACACACACACACACACACGATGTGCATGTTTCTGAAGTCTCCAAATATTGTCCATATAGCCAGTTCTTTTTTTTTTTTTCTTTTGAGACAGAGTCTCGCTTTGTTGCCCAGGCTAGAGTGGAGCTGCCGTGCGTCAGCCCCGCTCACACAACCTCAACCTGGGCTCAAGCACATCCTCGCCTCACCTCCCCGAGTAGCTGGGAACTACAGGTCATGCGCCACCAGCGAGATAATTTTTCTATATAATGATGTGACCAATTATTTCTTTCTATTATAGTAGAGATAGGATCTCCATCTTGCTCAGGCTGGTTTGACTCCTGACCTCGAGCAATCACCCGCCGCCTCCCCAGAGTGCTAGGATTTATACGGCATGAGCCATCACGCCCGGCCCATATGGCCAGTTCTTAAAAGGGCTCACAAAGTTTTCTTGGACGTGAGTTTGGAATGACTAATATTAAAAGAATATTGGGGCTAGGCGCAGTGGTTCACACCTGTAAACCCAGCACTTTGGGAGGCCAAGATGGGAGGATCGCTTGAGGCCAAGAATTCGAGACCAGCCTGGGCTAAAAAGTGAGACCTTGTCTCTACAAAATATAAAAAAGTTAGCCAGGCTTGTTGGTGTATACCTATGGTCCTAGCTCCTTGGGAGGCTGAGGCAGGAGGATTTCCTAAACCCAGGAGTTCAAGGCTGCAGTGAGCTGTGATCATGCCACTGTGCTCCAGTCTGGATGACAGTGTGAGACTGTGTCTCTAAAAATATAAAGTAAAATAAAAAAATAAGAATATCGGGATTGGTAAAAATGCAGTGTTATTTTATGTTAATATTCTCAAGTTAATGAGATCTATTGTTATGTTTTTGTGTTTGTTAAAATGTAAGGCAGGCCGGGCGCTGTGGCTCACGCCTGTAATCCTAGCTCTTGGGAGGCCGAGGCAGGCGGATTCTCAAGGTCGGAGTTCAAACCAGCCTGAGCAAGAGTGAGACCGTCTCTACATAAATAAAAATTAATGCCAACTGATATATATATAAAAATTACCGGGCATGGTGGCCATGCCCGTAGTCCAGCTACTCGAGGCTGAGCGAGGAGGATCGCTTGAGCCCAGGAGTTTGAGGTTGCTGTGACTAGGCTGACGCCACGGCACTCACTCTAGCCTGGAAACAAAGCGAAACTCTGTCTCAAAAAAAAAAAAAAAATGTAAGGCATGGTCTTGTTTCTGCATCTCCAGCACATAGTACATACTCAACAAATATTTGGTGCATGAGTCATTTAGTGACCACTGGCAGATTGCTATTCATGGCAATATTTTGATGATATAACCGAACTATTTTTTAATAATTTCACTAAATGTAAAATCTTTCGATAACTCTGGAATTATCATCCCTATTCGGTATATGAGATGACAAAGTGACATCAGTGACAAGAGGTGGAGGGTTAGGGGACGGTAAGAAGTTACGTAAAAATCACCAAAAAAAAATTTGGTGATTTATTTTGGTAATTTAAATGAGATGGATTCTCAAAGCTTTCAGTATCTGATATTTTGCTTAGTTTTTCCAATGTGGGAATCCTGCCCAGTTGCTTTACGTTGCCACATGTGGCATTTAATTTAGGTTTTTTTCATTTACGC
Source organism: Microcebus murinus (assembly GCF_000165445.2). NCBI lineage: Eukaryota > Metazoa > Chordata > Mammalia > Primates > Cheirogaleidae > Microcebus > Microcebus murinus. The sequence goes on along the minus strand of NC_033688.1, from coordinate 6,770,653 downwards.
CAGGAACAATGTTATTTGTTTAAATCTTTGTTTCAAAATATTCCCAATGGGTCTGCAAATAAAAATTACAATGTTTTTTCTCTTTTGCTAAAACTATTCCTAGACTACAAAGGCATTTCTTCCAGCGATGATGGAGACTAATCACGGCCATATTGTCACCGTGGCTTCACTAGCTGGGCACACTGTCGTCCCCTTCTTACTGGCTTATTGGTATGTGAACCTGTGTTTCCTTCTTCGTTGGTTCTTATGCTTAACTCGTATGTGAGATTTCTTAGCCTGTCGAATGAGGACACCTTTATAATGATAGCAGCCTTCGAGTTGCTGAGATAGGCAGAAAGAGTTGCACAAAGTCTGTTGTATGACAGCGGTTATCGACTGTTAATCCCCTTCTAGATTTCAACGAGGGGAACCTTCTAGACCTGGCTGCAGGGAATTTATCCAGTTACAAGCTAGCCAGTCACTCCTCACTTTTAACAGCAAGGAATTACAAACAAGAACAACATTTTTGTAGCATGAACAAAAATTAATATTAATGCTTTTTAATATTAATAAAAAATGGGTAAAATTCTGTGAAAACAGTGAGTTTGTCGTCTGGAGGACATAATATTAATGCTTTTATATTAATAAAAAAATGGGTACAAATTCTGTGGGAAGACAGTGAGTTTTGTCGGTGATAGCTTATCTGAGAATCTCTAAACAGTTAAAAATATCAAAACACAATGGAATCTTCTGAAAAAAAAAAATTTTGTGAATGATTGTCCATTTAAAAGATTGATGCAGGAAGGGCCACAGCAACGGTGTGCTCCATTGGGACTGTAAAGAATGGTCAGTGAGGCCCACCGGATAGCCAGGGTGGTCGCTGACTGGTTGCTACACCCTAATAGGTCCTTGTCTGTAGTCTTATATTCTTATTCGTCTTTACCATACATTCTAGCGAATAACTTTTAATTGGTCCTAATATGATTGTGCAAATATCATGTGCACACACATAATGCCTCGAATTTGTTTCTATCATTGTGCTCTTTTGAGAAAAAGTATCTAAATCCTAAAAGCATGGATATAGTTACACATGTAGCTATAGATAGTGTGGTACTACGCAACTATGTAGACAACAGACCTTGGTGACTTGCTTTTATGATAACTTGCATTTTAAGTTGGCAAGATATATAGCAAACGCTTTACTCTAACCAGCATCTAAAAGAGTGCTTATGTTTAGGAAATCGGCCAAATGATTCTTCTGTATTTTTTGTTTTGTTTTGTTTTGTTTGTTTTTGTGGTTCATTATATTTTCTTCTTCCTGTCTTTTCTCTTTTTCCTTTCTGGACATTATCTTGTTTTCTACTAGTTAAAAATAATACAGACATTGATGAATTCTTCACAAAAACAAGTGAAACATTGGTGAAGCCAGTCCACCAAAACAGACGCACTGGTGTCCCAGATTGGATGTATTTCTCCTTTCAGACCAGTTGAAAGTAGGGCAGTTTGGCCGCTCAGCAGCACAGGGTAATACGATTTGGGCCATTTATTTCACCTTCCTTGATGAAAGGTAGTTACAGGTGTTGCCCCGGGCTACTACACAGCATTCCACTTCCCTGCCAGACAGGGGTTAAGGAAAAAGGACAACAACAAA
>NC_033688.1:6747411-6761510 GCF_000165445.2 Microcebus murinus | reverse complement strand
TCTTTTTACATTGTATTTTTTGAGACACGAGTCTCCTTTCTTGCCTAGGCTAAGAGTGAGTGCCGTTGGCGTCAGCCTAGCTCACAGCAACCTCAAATCTGGGCTCAAGCATTCCGTACCTTGCCTCAGCCTCGACGTTGCCTGGGACTACCAGGTCACGAGCCACCATGCCCGGCTAATTTTTTTATATATTACATATTAAGTTGGCCAATTAATTCTTTCTATTTTATATAGTAGAGATTGGGGTCTCGCTCAGGCTGGTTCTTGAACCTTCCTGACTTGAGCCAATCCCCGCCTCGGCCTCCCAGAGTGCTAGTTACAAGCGTAAGCCACCCGCGCCCGCGACTGAAGTTTTTAACTGAAACATAAATCAATCTGATCAAAAATAGAAAACCATGAAGTTCACAGTTCAATCGAGTTATCGCCCAAAGTCGGATCATCCAGTTTACTACCATGCAAGGACAAAAAAGTAACTGTTGCCGGCGTCGGTGGCTAGACTGTACAATCCTAGCACTGCTGGGAAGGAGGCGGAGGATCACTCTAGGTCAGGATGTCAAACACAGCCTGGCAAGAGCAAGACCCTTACTCCTTACTAAAAATAGAAAGAACTTAAAATAATCCAAGAAAATACATAGAAAAAATCAGCCGAGCGAGCGCACACTGCCTGTAGTCGCAGCTACTCGGCAGCTGAGCAGGAGATCCGCTGAGCCCAGGAGTTTGAGTTCTGTGACAGCTTGGATGCCATGGCAACTCTAGATAGAGCAACAGACGCCAGACATGGCCTTAATTTTTGAAAAAAAATGATCATAGCTCACTGCAGCAATCAAACCTATGGGTCAAGCAATCCCATCTTCAGCTTCTCAAGTAGCTGGGCTCAGCGATCCTACTGCCTCAGCCTCCCGAGTAATGGACTACGGCATGTGCCACCATGCCGCTAATTGTATATATTTTTTAGTTTGGTCAATTAATTCCTTCTATTTTTGTAGAACGGTTCGCTCAGGCTGCTTTCGACTCCGCAACTTGAGCGATCCGCCCGCCTCGGCTCCCACAAAGTTAGGATACAGGGTGAGCCACCGCGCCGGCCTATAGCTCAATAGTTTTAAGTTAACTGGAAAATGCAAGATGAACTATTTGCTTTCATCAACTGCACCCAGGGACTATCCTTGATATATAAATCTTTGGAAACATGATTGATTATTTCCTTGGGATACACACTTAATAGAGAAATTATTGGATCTAAGAGCATGGCACATTTTAAATGAATTTGATGCCCTTTTCCCAATTGTTCTGTCAATTAGCCTGTGCTTTGGAAAATAGAAAGCTGGGGAAAGTTTTTTTTCTCACTTTTTTTTTTTTAAGCTTAGACATATATCTGAAAGCTTAAAAAGAAAAGATTGCTAGATTCAATTATACAAAAAAATCTTCTGTACATTTAAAAACAACTCAAACAATAAAAATTTCCTCCTATTCTTACCCCATTACCAATGGGCAAATTCTGTTTTATTTTGCTTGTATTTGTGTAAATGAATCACTCCTTGAATAAAACATTTTATATGCCTATAATCTATTGATATTTTTTTGTGAATTTTTCTACTAATGTCTTTTAGTGATTATCTATTAGAATATTTTCTATTTTTTATAAAGTTGGCATATATCTAACCCAAATGCCTTCACCAGTTTGTCACTCTGCCTCCTTAACTTGGTTGGCAATTAATAAAGTGTAGCATATATCCATCATACAGCCCTGATTTATTTCCACCACTTTAAAGCCTGATTCTGCCACTTTGTTTTGTATCTTTAGGCAAGTTCTTTTATCTTCAACCCATGCCTCCAGTTTCCTTTTTGGTAAATGAGGATTATAATATATTCTCATAGAGTTGTCATGAGACGTAAATGAAATAATACTTCGAATAACTGGACCAGTGTCTAACAATCCTAGATATGATTATTTATCTTGTCTATGTTTTTCCATGTACAAAAGATTTATCTTAAATAGATGAATCAGCACTCTTTCTCTTGAGACTTCAAGAGGATTCTAAGCTTTTTAAAAAAGGAAAGAGAGAACTTCCACAGCTTTCTATTTTCCAAAGCACAGATTAACTGCAAGAATTTACAGCTACCTTGTTTTTATTGCTAATTCCGTACAGATTTAAAAGAATATTATCTGATAATATATGCACTAATGTACATGAAATGTTAAAAATGACAATTTTAACATAATGTTATACAGAGTTTTAAAAATTTATAATGTAATATACCAAAAATCATTGCATTACGCACATTAAGTGGGCGTAATTTGTATACAATTTACTATCTCAATAAACTTTTTTTTTTTTTCTTTACAAAACCTATCTGAAAAGAATGTCTGCCTTAGATAAGTATTTGCTATTTCCAAATGAAAGAGCATTAGCATAGAATGCTCTGCATTGGTGATTCTTCACTTGACAAATATTACTGAGCACCGCATACATAGATACTTGTACTAGGCCTGGAGACTCCACTGGTTCCAAAGCAGTCATGGAGCCGTAGCTACAGGTGTAAGGGACACTGTTTAACAAACTAATCCCAAATGAATGTTTGTTACAATTTGAGACCGTGCTATTAAGAACTGAAGATCGACTATATAATGCAGAAAATAATGTAGACAAGGGCAGGAAAGGCTCTTGAGGAAATGAAGCTGTGAATTACAGGGAAGTGGATTTGTCTAGGAAATCTTTTTTTTTTTTTTTTTGAGACAGAGTCTCACTCTTTGGCCTGGGCCTGAGTGCTGGCGTCAGCCTCGCCCACAGCACCTCAAACTCCTGGCTCAAGCGACTCCTGCTCAGCTCCCGAGTAGACTGGGACTACCATGCCACCATCCGGCTAATTTTTTTCTATATATTTTAGTGTTTGATTTTTCTTCTATTTCCATGAATGGGTCTCCACTCTTGCTCAGGCTGTTTCGAACTCCTGACCTTGAGCAATCCTCCTGCTTGGCCCTCCCAGAGTGCTAGGATTACAGGCATGAGCCACCACGCTGCTGTCCAGAAATGTTCAGTGCATTCTGTGGATTGTTGGAATGAAATGAGGGGGTACATAGAATTACTTGATCCTTTCCCCTGTAAGCCAGCCCTTACCTATTATTGCCCTGAGTTGCTATAGCCACAGCAAAAGAATCTATTACAGCTCTAATCACTGATATTAGGAAAAAATATTTCCATTTCTTTTTGGAGTTATAGTCAATAGTTTTAATGGTTAATGTGAAAAATGCAAGATGAACACTATTTGCTTTCATCAACTGCACCCCAGGGACTATCCTTGAATATAAATCTTTGGAAACATGATTGATTATTTCCTTGGGATACACACTTAATAGAGAAATTATTGGATCTAAGAGCATGGCACATTTTAAATGAATTTGATGCCTTTTCCCAAATTGTTCTGTCAATTAGCCTGTGCTTTGGAAAATAGAAAGCTGGGGAAAGTTTTTTCTCACTTTTTTTTTTTAAAGCTTAGACATATATTGAAAGCTTAAAAAGAAAAGATTGCTAGATTCAATTATATGAAATAAAAATCTTCTGTACATTTAAAAACAACTCAAACAAATAAAAATTTCCTCCTATTCTTACCATTACCAATGGGCAAGAATTCTGTTTTATTTTGCTTTGTATTTGTGTAATATGAATCACTCTTGAAATAAAACATTTTTATATGCCTATAACTATTGATATTTTTATTTTGTGAATTTTCTACTAATGTCTTTTAGTGATTATCTATTAGAATATTTTCTTATTTGTTTATAAAAGTTGGCATATATTAACCCAAATGCCTTACCAGTTTGTCACTTGCCTCTTAACTTGGTTGGGAATTAATAAAGTGTAGCATATATCATATACAGACCTGATTTATTTCCCACATTTAAAGCCTGATTCTGCCACTTTGTTTTGTATCTTTAGGCAAGTTCTTTATCTTCCAACCCCATGCCTCAGTTTCCTTTTTGGTAAATGAGGATTATAATATATTTCATAGAGTTGTCATGAAGAGTAAATGAAATAATACTCTGAATAACTGAGGACAGTGTCTAACAATCCTAGATATGATTATTTTATTTGTCTATGTTTTTCTATGTACAAAAGATTTTATCTTAAATAGATGAATCTAGCAGTCTTTCTCTTGAGACTTCAAGAGGATTCTAAGCTTTTTTAAAAAAGGAAAGAGAGAACTTCCCACAGCTTTCTATTTTCCAAAGCACAGATTAACTGGCAAGAATTTACAGCTACCTTGTTTTATTGCTAATTCGTACAGATTTAAAAGAATAAGTCTATCTGATAATTAATGCCACTAAAGTGTACACTGAAAAATGGTTAAAATGACAAATTTTATACTATATGTTATACCAGAGTTTTAAAAAAATGTATAATGTAATATACCAAAAATCATTGCATTACGCACATTAAGTGGGTAATTTGTATATGAATTTATATCTCAATAAAGCTTTTTTTTTTTTTTTTTACAAAAAACCTATCTGGAAAAAGTAATGTCTGCTTAGAATAAGTAATTTTGCTATTTCCAAATGAAAGAGCTATTAAATAAGAATTGCTCTGCATTGTGATTCATTCACTTGACAAATATTTACTGAGCACCCACTAATAGCTAAGCTTGTACTAGGCCCTGGAGACTCACTGGTCTCCAAAGCAGTCATGGAGCATGTAGTACAGGTGTAAGGGACACATGTTAAACAAACTAATCCCAAATGAATGTTTAGTTACAAATTTGAGACGTGCTATTATAGAAAACTGAAGATGACTATATAATGAGAAAATAATTTAGACAAGGGGTCAGGAAAGGTCTCTTTGAGGAAATGAAGCTGTGACTTACAGGGAGAGTGGGATTTGTCTAGGAAATCTTTTTTTTTTTTTTTTGAGACAAGAGTCTCACTCTGTTGGCCTGGGCTGGAGTGCTGTGGCGTCAGCCTCGCTCACAGCAACCTCAAACTCCTGGGCTCAAGGAATCCTCCTGCCTCAGCCTCCCGAGTAGCTGGGACTACAGGCATGTACCACCATGCCCAGCTAATTTTTTCTGTATATTTTTAGTTGTCTGATTAATTTCTTTCTATTTTCAGTAGAGATAGGGTCTCACTCTTGCTCAGGCTGGTTTCAAACTCCTGACCTTGAGCAATCCTCCTGCCTTGGCCTCCCAGAGTGCTAGGATTACAGGCATGAGCCACCACGCCTGGCCTGTCCAGGAAAATGTTTCAGTGCATTCTGTGAACATTTTATGATAAATAATGAACACCTTATAGGGACAGTGAATTTTATGGAAATAGCAATAACAAAAACAAATACTCTACTAATTTTGTTACATTTATATGAACTACGAAGACATTTATATGAACTACTCTGATAAAATTACTCCAATTAATTCATTTATATGAATCTCACTCTGAGAAATGACGCTGTGTGCAGTAAATGTTCTGTGTCAGTACTTCTTAAACTTTAATGTGCCTATAAGTTTACCCGAGGATCTTACAAGTTGCAGACTCTGACTCAAGGTCTGTACGGGGACCTGAGATTCAGGGACACTCATGCCCATTGTCAGGGGATGGCACTTAACAAAGAAACACAAGCACCTGAATTAAGCAGACATGTCAGGATTCTTGAATTATTTTACAAATTCTCTCTGTTTATTTTCAGTTCAAGCAAGTTCGCTGCTGTTGGATTTCATAAAGCATTGACTGATGAACTGGCTGCCTTAGAAAGAACTGGAGTCAAAACAACATGTCTCTGTCCTAATTTCATAAACACTGGCTTCATCAAAAATCCCAGTACCAGGTAAGTTGAGACAGAAATTGAGACAGAAGGGTTGGAGGTTGCTATGAATATCAGCTATTTTGTGGGTTTTCCTAAGTGTTTTAATCCCTGAAACACCTGATATCCAATACCTTTAGTTTGTCTTGATTTCAGCTTCTGTGGGTTTTCGGAAAACAGGTGGAGAGACAGAGAGAGGAAGAGAGGGAAAGAATGACTATAAAAATAAATACGAATGACACAGGTGAACTTGCTCACCCATCCTTTTTTTCTTCCCCTAAGCAGTGTTTCTCAGACTTAAATATACATACATGTAACCAGGAGTGCTTGGGAACGTGTAGAGGCCCTAGCCCCAGATGTGTTGATTTCCTGGGTTTGATTGGGGAAGGGTGGTGGGCAAGGGAGCCTGGAACTGTATGTTTAAAAAGCATCACAGGTGATTCTGATAGAGATAACCCAGAACTACAATATGGAAGACATTTCCCTTTGGTAACCTGGAGATTATTCTCCAAAATGAGTACCAGACCATACTCTTTCCTTGGTTAAAAAAATAAAATTCTTTCTTAAAATTAATAAAATAAAAAAAATAATAATAAAATTTCTTTCTTAAAACAAAATAACAGGCCGGGCGAGGTGGTTCACGCCTATAATCCTAGCACTTGGGAGGCGGAGGCGGGAGGATTGCTCAAGGTCAAGGAGTTCAAAACCAGCCTGAGCGAGAGCGAGACGCCATCTCTACTAAAAATAGAAAGAAATTAATTGGCCAACTAATAAGCTTGTTCTAAGATTTACATGCAAATAAAAAACAAAAAGAAAAAAAAAGAAATTAATTGGCCAATTAAAAATATATAGAAAAAATTAGCCAGGCATGGTGGCACATGCCTGTAGTCCCAGCTCCTCGGGGGGCTGAGGCAGGAGGATCGCTTGAGCCCAGGAGTTGGAGGTTGCTGTGAGCTAGGCTGGTGCCACGGCACTCTAGCCCGGGCAACAGAGTGAGACTGTCTTTAAATAAATAAATAATAAAATTCTAAAAGATTGGTTTGAGGATAATTAATGTTTCCTCTCTTTGGGAATACCTTTCATGTCTTTGTAAACATGATGCCTACTTTTCTTTTAAATTCCCACATTATAGAAAAAGACAGATAGGAAAGCTTCTTTCTTCTTCTTTTTTTTTTTTTTTTGGTTTTTAAGACAGAGTCTTGCCGTGGCGTCAGCCTTGCTCACAGCAACCTCAGTTTCCTGGGCTCAAGGGATCCTCCTGCCTCAGCCTCCTGAGTAGCTGGAACTACAGGCATGCACCCACCATGCCGGCTAATATTTTTTTCTATATATATAGTTGGCTAATTAATTTCTTTGTATTTATAGTAGAGACAGGGTCTTGCTCTTGCTCAGGCTGTTTCGAACTCCTGACCTCGAGCAATCGCCCGCCCGGCCCCAGAGTGTAGGATTACAGGCGTGAGCCACCACGCCTGGCCGAAAGCTTCCTTTTTAAAAAATTTCCTTAAATCCCTCTATCCAATGGAAACCACTCTTAACATTTTAATGAATATCCTTCTAGATATCTCTCTACATATAGATCCAATGTCTAAATATTATGTAACTGGTGTATATTACACATGAAGTTCTGGGGCAGGGAGTATACTGCTTCCTTCCCTTAGCATTATGTTGTGGGCATCTTTTCATGTCGCCCACCAGGGACAGAGTTTCTCATAAATTGCATTGATCGTTGGGAACAATAGTGTCTCCTAGTAATGATTTGAAGGTTGTTTTCAATTTTCTATATTTATAATAACATAGCAAAGCTGTAATAAACATCCTTGTGTACACATAGTTTCACATTTGGAGAATTAATCTCCTTCAGTTAGATCCATGAATGGGGCTTGCTCAGTCAAAGGATATACAAATTGTGAATATTCCTACGTATCGCCAAATTGCCCTTCAGAAATCAGAAATGTCGTACCCACTTGCCCTCCTGCCCACGTGAAGGGAGAGCACGTCACTCTACTATACCAGTCTGCCTTCCGCTTATCTTTTAATCACTGCCAATTCAATACATGAAGAATTATTTTTATTTTTATCCCGACGACTAGCTAGACAAAAGTGTCCACATGTGGTTTTTGGCCTTTTATGAATTGCCTATTTCGTGGCCTTTGTTCACTTTGTTTTATTGAGCTATAGAGGTTAAATTGGTACAGAAGAAAGAGCTCTTTGTACATTCCAAATATCCCTTTATATGGCACATCTGTTGCTGTTTGCCTTTAAGCCTATTTTCATTTAGTGTTGCACTAAAATTTCTCAGAGATGTTTTTCCTTCGTGCCCTTCAGGTTCTGTGCTATATTGAGAAAGGTCGTTCTTGTCCCAGGTTTATGGAAATATCTATATTTTATTCTAGTGCATATTTTATGATTGCACTTTTCACATTTAAATCTTTCCTCCACCAAAATTTACTTTGATTTAAGGAGTGAGGCTGGGTGTGGTGGCTGATGCCTATATTCCTAGCACTCTGGGAGGCTGATGTGGGAAGATCGCTTGAATTCAGGAGTTCAAGACCAGCCTGAGCAAGAGCGAGACCTCGTCTCTACAAAAAAATAGAAAAATTAGCCAGGCGTGGAGGCGAATGCCTGTAGTCCCCAGCTACTTGGGAGGCTGAGGCAGGAGGATTGCTGGAGCCCCGGAGTTTAAGGTTGCACTGAGCTATAATGCCACTGCACTCTAGCCAAGGTGACAGAGCGAGACTTTGTCTCCAAAAAATAAAACAACAAAAACAAGTGAGGTCACAGTACAGTTTCGTTGTTTTTCCCAAGTAGAGTTTTTCTGCACTATTTATTAAATTAATACATCATTTCCCTCATCGATTTGAAATTTATGATAAGTTCACATATTTACTTAGATCTACTTTGGGATTCTCTATTCTGTTGTACTGATGAGATTCAATCTTTAAGTTCTATTTTGCCTGCTTAACGTTTCTTCTTCTTTCCCCTAATTCAGCTGCCTTAGGTGAAAATGTATTTGAAATTAATGAGGAATATTCAGTGTGGCCACTTGAGAGGATAGCAGCTTCTATTGTAAACACGCCTTAGCGCAAGTCACTCCACAGGTAGGCAGGATGGAAAGCCAACATTAGGCTGTAATTTTGGAGCTGTCCAAAGACCTCAAGCTCCCAAAATTCTATCAAATAGTCCTAAAAATCTATTTTAAGAAATAATTTTGTTAGAAAACAAAAGTAAGGATATTTACTTCAAGAAGGTCAATGCTTAAATTCATCTATTAATATATCAATTAAGAAAACCCTTTAATGGGGCATGGCGGTGCACACCTGTAGTCCCAACCACTCAGGAGGCTGAGGTGGGAGGATCTGTGAGCCCAGGAGTTTGGGGCTTCACTCTCTCTAGCCTGGGTGACAAAGCAAGACCCAGTTAGAAAAAGAGGAAAGGAGGAAAAGAAAAGAGAGGGAGGGAAAGAAAAAGAGAAAGAAAGAAAGAAAAAGAGTAAGAAAGAAAACCGTGATTGGACCCTGAAAAGAGAAGATAAAGGACAAGTATTTGGGGTTGGGAAGGGGAGCTGTGGAGGAGAAGAAAGGGTAAGAGTTCACCAAGACTGAAAGCAGGTGTGGAAGACAAAGCTTTCCAATTTACATATTTGAGTCTAGTTTTTAACACAGACTGTTTTTCCGTAGTTACAAATGCACACCATATTTTTGAAAGTTATAATTGCATTTTTTAACCTCGTCCCAGGACAAGGCTGCGCAGAGCTAACCCTAACGCAGGCAGGAGTGCCCTCTGCTGGTGAAACTCTACTAGTACAGTCATAAAAGGATGGTGAAGCTTGCTGTGGGCGGAACCGTGACTAAAAGGGCACACCTGTAGCCCTGACTCGGGGGTGCAAAGGCAGTATATGTAACCTCAATGTTTGTACCCCTGTAATATTCTGAAATTAAAAAAAGCTAATGTGATTCTAGCCTAACCACAGAATATAAACCTGGCAAAGTTCAGCCACATGAACCCCTTTGAGGTTAAGCCGGTACTAGAGTGGACCACAAAGGTGAAGTTTGTTTTGATATAGAAACTTGGTGCTTCTATCTAGGAGAAAGAAAGAGCATACCCTAATTGAACACCTGTTTATATTTTAGACTAAATAAAATGTCATTTTCTTAAACCTTAACAACAGTTCTTTGAGGCAGGAGTTATTAGTTCTCTTCAGTAGATAAGAGTGTGTGTGACAGACAGGTACTAGTTTTTATTGGATAGTACTATAAAAAGATGTTACGTAACAAGGTGACTCAGGTTACATTTGTATATTATAACTGTGTAGCATGCGTGCATGTACATTTCCATTTAACCATCATATTCCCAGTGGGGTGCTGGTGCTGGCTTCTGCCGTACTCACTCAGTCATGTCACCTTGGTAACTTAAAATCAGCCAGGATGGGTGTATTTATACCGTGGAAATCACTGAATGCTATAAAACTGAGATGTTTCCTGGAGATCCAGTTGTTAAACATTTACCACTGTGCCACTGCATTCTCCCATTTTTCAGATTAAAAAAACAAGAAAAACAAAAACTTGAGCTTTAAAGGGTTGAAAATTAATCAGCTACATAAATGGTGAAGTAGATAATCAAATGCATTCCTTCCGAATGGAAATACTCTTTCTTTCTCAGTATTCCTCTGCCCCCACATGTACCCTCCTTCCCCACCCCACAGATGGGCCCTGAATGTTTGTGGGTAGTTTCTACAGAATCCACTAAGAACATCTGTTTAATAGGATTTGCTATTCTCATTAATATGAGAATGTCAGAGGAAAAAAAAATGTTTCCACAGACTGACATTGTAATGATTAAGATTCTATTCTGCCAAGAAATCGAGTCTTTTCTGAAAGCCTTTTGGTTCTTTTAAGATCATGATATTGGACAGTCGTTACATTTCAATGAGAAGTTCTCTGACACGGGCTAAGAACTTTAGTTAAAGAGATCAGGCACACTGAGAAAAGTTCAGTCGTTGCAGCACCGCTTGATTGGTGGGTTAGCAAGGCCACAGTGTGGAAAAGGGAGTCTATTTGCACAGGTGTTCATGAACTTTCTTGGAGCTTGGGAATATTGAAGTCTGGTAGCAATATGCTGCAAAGCGAATTTCCCTCTGAATGCTTTTCAAGGGACAGCATACTTCTGTTTCTGGATTCATCCTCCTTGGCTCCCACAGCTGCCCACACTACAGGATAAAGGAGTGCTCTGACTGCTTTTGATTTTTTCCTCCATTAGGCCAAAAGCCATTGGCTTCATTATGATATTTCTTCCCCATCATATCTCGAAGCAGTATTCTATGACTGAACTATGCCGAGAATGAAAGTTTATATTATGTATCTGAAGCTCTATTTTCCTTCACACCTCCAATTATCGAGCTCACTTTTAAGTACAATGCCATATTCAGTTGTCCCAATTTCACTTTACAATATATTTTTTTCTTTCCAAATGAACTATGCTGTATTTATTTCTAAAAAACTTCAGTGCTTTTTGTCTCACTTCTTTTAACTAGTCACACCCATCAAAAATCTGCCTCCCCAAAATGTTAGCCTCCCAGATAGTTTGGTAGCATTGGCAAAAGTCATGACCATGTTTGTTTATGTACTGTTTTTTTTTTCTTTCTAAGTCATTAAGAAAATGTTAAAAAAAACTCAGGACCAACTCTTGTACAATTCCTTCCTAAGTACACTTGTCTAACACACAGATTTTATTTTATTTTATTTTATTTATTTTTATTATTATTATTATTGTTTTTGAGACAGAGTCTCACTCTGTTGTCTGGGCTAGAGTGCCGTGGCGTCAGCCTCGCTCACAGCAACCTCAAACTCCTGGGCTCAGACGATCCTCCTGCCTCAGCCTCCCGAGTAGCTGGGACTACAGGCATGTGCCACCATGTCCGGCTAATTTTTTCTACATATTTTTAGTTGGCCAATTAATTTGTTTCTATTTTTAGTAGAGACTGGATCTCACACTTGCTCAGGCTGGTCTCGAACTCCTGACCTTGAGGGAACCTCCCGCTTAGGCCTCCCAGAGTGTTAGGATTATAGGCGTGAGCCACCGCACATGGCCAACACACAGATTTTTAAAAAGACACTTTTTATAGACCACCTGCTATTCTGTGGTGCACATATCTGAGTGATTATCCAGTGAAGATGTAACATGGAACTAAGTAACAAAGCCAAAAAGTAAATCAAGACCTAATAAATATAAGCGTTCCATATGAAGGTTAAGGACCTAGAGCCGGGCACATACCTATCATATTTTAATGCCCCTGACACTTTAGAAATCGCTCAGTAAAGAGACTTAGTATATAATAAAACTTTTATAATGGCATCTGAATTCTTTCCCAAGACTGCTGAAAGTTTAAAAGTGAACTTGTCAGTCCTAATCCTTGATAAATTATTTTTGAGTCCTAGTTGCTTCTATAAAATCTCATTTGTAAAATAAAGAATATAATATTGCCTTTATAAAGTTGCTGTAAAACTTCAATGGGATAACCTGTGTAGAATATTTAGTACAGTGTGCAGTACCTAGTAAGCACTGAATATAGGGTTCTTCTTATTATTAATGGTAAAGTACTTGCCATTTCTGAGCACTCTGGTAGGCACTATAAGTCGCTTATGTTATGGTTCCTATGGTAATTTAACTTATTTGTTTAGCACCAAACTAAAGCAGAAGCCACAGTGAAATGTTTTCCTCTGCTTTCAGTTTGGGACCCACTCTGGAACCCGAGCAAGTGGTGAGCAGCCTAATGGATGGGATCTTGACTGAGAAGAAAATGATTTTTGTTCCATCTTCTCTAGGCTTTTTAATGGTATTGGAAAGGTAAGCCACAGTTTGTCAGCAGGAGAAATGAAATACGAAATAGAAATTATCTATTACATAATTTTTACTCAGATTTAAAGTCAGTTGTTTAAGTGCAATTACATGGAATTAAATTAATAAACATAATAGGCTTAAAGACTACATCAACTTTAAAATCACATTATGTTCATCATTGAAGGAAGATTGGTATAGCTATTAGATAAATAAACTGAATAATGTCCACACGTTTTTAAGTTATTATTTTATTTATTTATTTATTTGAGACAGAGTCTCATTTTGTTGCCTGGGCTAGAGTGCTGTGGCATCAACCTAGCTCACAGCAACCTCAAACTCCTGGGCTCAAGTGATCCTTCTGCCTCAGTCTCCCGAGTAGCTGGGACCACAGGCATGCACCACCATGCCCGGCTAATTTTTTCTATATATTTTTAGTTGGCCAGTTACTGTCTTTCTATTTTTAGTAAAGAGGGGGTTTCACTCTTGCTCAGGCAGGTTTCGAACTCCTGACCTCGAGCAATCCTCCCGCCTTGGCCTCCCAGAGTGCTAGGATTACAGATGTGATCCACCGAGCCCGGCTGTTATTTTTTTTTAAGAAAGAAATTTGTATATTTCTGGAAGTCCTATCTTATAAATGAATGACTACAAAGAAGCATAGTTTTTAAGCATTTTACATAATAGAACTATAGAACAATGACGTTAAACACAGTTAGGTTTTAGGCATCATTTAAATATCCAACAGATAATCACTGAGCTTGTATTTTGCGCAAAATCATACTGAAGCGTAGGAATTGCTAAATAATCTCTTATACTTTTAGAGATTCTTTTTTTTTTCTTTAAATCTAGTAAAAATATGGAACGCTTCACGAATTTGCGTGTCATCCTTGCGCAGGGGCCATGCTAATCTTCTCTGTATCGTTCCAATTTTAGTATATGTGCTGCCGAAGCGAGCACACTTTTAGAGATTCTTGAGCCTTGCTACATCCAGTATGTTCCACAGACTAGCAGCATCCGAATCACCTGGGAATTGATTAGAAACACAGAATCTCCTGATCTCCTGAATCAGAATTTGTACTTTAATAAGATCCCCAGATGATTCATGTGCATAGTAAAATTTGAGAAGCACTTCTTTGGAGCAGTAGCTCTCAACTTTGGTGCATGTTGGAATTCACTTGGGATGTTTAAAAAATGCTGGTGCCTGAGACCTACTCTCCAAGATTCTGACTTACTTGGTTTGGAGTGTGGCCTGGGCTTAGAGAGACGTAACAACTTTCCAAGTAACTGATGCATAACCAAGATAGGAAACCACTGGTTTAAAGAATATCTCATCATGACACACTCCTTTTTTTTTTGACAGTCTCAATGTGTTGCCCAGACTAGAGTGCCGTGGCATCAGCCTAGCTCACAGCAACCTCCAACTCCTGGGCTCAAGCAATCCTGCCTCAGCCTCCCAAGTAGCTGGGACTACAGGCATGC
>NC_033688.1:6716483-6731848 GCF_000165445.2 Microcebus murinus | reverse complement strand
GCTCACAGCAACCTCCAACTCCTGGGCTCAAGCGATCCTCCTGCCTCAGCCTCCCAAGTAGCTGGGACTACAGGCATGCACCACCATGCCCGGCTAATTTTTTTCTATATATTTTTAGTTGGCCAATTAATTTCTTTCTATTTATAGTAGAGATGGGGGTCTCACTCTTGCTCAGGCTGGTTTCGAACTCCTGACCTTGAGGGATCCTCCCCCCTTGGCCTCCCAGAGTCCGGGGATTACAGGCGTGTGAGCCACCGCGCCCAGCCCAGGTCATGTATTTCTTCAGATGATTTTGTATCCACTCCCACTGACATGGAAAATGAAATGGTTCGTTATGACTGCCTGATTTAAATTAGATTTTAGCCGCTGCTAACTGAAATCATTTTGTGACCAAGACAGGATATATACTTTTTTTTCTTGCATATAATCCACTCAGCTCTGTCCATTATTATTGTTTCATGCTATTAATCAAATCCTGATCAGAATTTTGAGCAGTGGCTCAGTGACTGGCAAAGGATTTATCGCCAGGGAAAACGGATCACTTTCTAGTTTTGTTACAGTCCTATTAGTTTTGTAGTAATTCCTTTTTTTTATTTCCTTTGTGAGATTTTATTTATTTGGGTGCTACTCTAGTTTTTCTATGGAAAATATAACATGAATGATTATTATGACAATTCTTTAAAAGAGTGAAAACAAATGCTCACAATGAACCAAGCACTCCAATAAACAATTGCATTTTTAAATGTAATCTCTACGATGACCCTGTACACCTCATTTTACAGATAAGCAAATTAAGGCCTGCAGAGATTAAGCCAGACCAAGGTCATGTATCTGATAGGTGGTTGAACCAGGATTACTCAATCCGCACTTTAAAAATATTTGGTCCGAACTTATATATCAATTTGTCAAAACAAATATTAATTTTTATTTTAATGATAAACTTTAAAAAATCTATGATGTACCAGGGACTGAAACTTAGACATTAAAAAAACAAACAAACAAAAAAACCAGCTGAACCACCTTTTGACTGCATTCCTTTGGCATCCACCATTGGAGCTAGAAAGTTTTTCGTGCCTGAACTCTGAGAGACCTCACCCAGCAGAAAAAAGACTCTAATCCCTGGATGGTATCGGCCCTAAAACTGTGAGTTTGTATAACACACTCAATGAATGTGTTCTTTCAATTTCAAAAGGTGAAGAAAGAAGTGGGTGATGTAACCATCGTGGTGAATAACGCTGGGGCAATCTATCCAGCCGATCTTCTGAGCACCAAAGATGAAGAGATCGCCAAAACGTTTGAGGTCAACATCCTAGGACATTTCTGGGTGAGTCAGAAATATGCCTAGATTTGTGCATGTTTGACACCTTCTCTTAATGTACGTGAGGTTTATGATAGAGTTCACATCCTTCTGGGTGGGAAACTGGCCAGATCTTTGCCTTAAATCAAGAATCATCAAATTTGGGCTGAGCATGGTGGCTCATGCCTGTAATCCTAGCACTCTGGGAGGCTGAGGCACGTGGATCCTTTGAGCTCATGAGTTGGAGACCAGCTTGAGCAAGAGTGAGACCCTGTCTCTACTAAAAAAATAGAAAGAAATTAACTGGACAACTAAAAAAAAATATATATATATATATATATATATATATATATATATATATTAGCCGGGCATGGTGGTGCATGCCTGTGGTCCTAACTACTCGGGAGGCTGAGGCAGGAGGATCGCTTGAGCCCAGGAGTTCGAAGTTGCTGTGAGCTAGGCTGACACCATGACTCCACTCTAGCCCAGGTAACAGAGTGAGACTCTGTCTCAAAAAAAAAAAAAAAAGAATCATCAAATTTGTAGCAGAGCCACAGAGTCCCCAAGAGAAGGGTGCAGAGTCCAAGTGGAGACCACACTCCAGAACGGAAGCCACATGGTCTACTTATCGTCCAGCATCTAACACAAAGCCTGGTGTGTACCAGGCCCTCTACAAATCGTGGAGGTTCCTTGGGAGTTGTCATTGTGTATCTTTTCAATGCTTTGGAGGAAATATATATGATGTCCATTCACTCGTGACCTCATTTCATGGGATTTTAGAACTGAAAGGACATCAGAACTAATTGGATACATGCAGGGTCGGGGACTTTTCTAGATAAACTCTGAGACACGTTCTAGATCCATGGGTTACTAGAACTGAGTAGCGTGGCTATACAGACCTCATATAATTGGTTAGTTTTGTGGGGGACTGAAATATTAATGATAATTTCAACTGCCCCTGTAAAGAGCATTTTTATGAGTTAAACTTCCAGTGCTCTGACATTAATGTAGAACCAGGGGCAAATCTAGGTTCTGGAAGAGATGTGTCCTCCCCCACACACACACAGGCTAATGTGAATTCATTATCATGCCCACCAAACTATGCAGAGATGTCTTGCATTAGTGCACTAATATATGCCTTATCTATAGCTGTGTAACAAATGAGACCAAAACTTAGTGGTTTAAAGCAATGACAAATATTCATTATCCTTGCACAGTTTTAGTAGATTAGGAATTTGGAGTTGGCTTGGATTGGCAATCCTGGCTCTATGAGTTTGCATGGAATCTATAAGGATGGGTCTATCAAATTTTCATAAAATGTTATTGAGCTTTTTGGAGGAAAAGACTTTTCTTTCTTGTAATAGATAATACAAATATAATATGATACAACATTACAAATGGAGAGATACTGGATCTAATGGTGCATAAGGATTGTGGATCAGTAGAGAATTCTTAGCTTACACTATTCAACTAGTCAACTGTTTTGACACACGTACACAAGATTTCAGTCTTCTAATTAGAATGATGAAGCCCCGAACCAAAAAAACACATGGCACTGGATTATCATAGGGAATTTTTTTTAGCAATGAGAATTCTGATTTTTTTCCTTAATATTGTTTAGATGCCATACATTTGATTCCTTCTGAAGAGAGAATACTGAGATGGGTGTTGGCTTTGAAATACAGTGCCCAGCACGCAATGCCAGCTCAGACCAATAAATGTTGTCTTTTTTCTTTCTATCATTTGCATCAACTAATCAGAGAATTTTGGCAAGTGTTTAATTTCATTGTGAAAGTTCTCTCAAATGCCATTCTATCTTTTTTTTTTTTGAGACAGAGTCTCACGCTGTTGCCTGGGCTAGAGTGCCGTGGCGTCAGCCTCGCTCACAGCAACCTCAGGCTCCTGGGCTCAAGCGATCCTCCTGCCTCAGCCTCCCGAGTAGCTGGGACTACAGGCATGTGCCACCATGCCCGGCTAATTTTCTTTCTATATATTTTTAGTTGGCCAATTAATTTCTTTCTATTTATAGTAGAGACGAGGTCTCGCTCTTGCTCAGGCTGGTTTCGAACTCCTGACCTCGAGCAATCCGCCTGCCTCGGCCTCGGCCTCCCAGAGTGCTAGGATTTCAGGCGTGAGCCACTGCGCCCAGCCTACCACTCTATCTTAACAAGAATAAAACAACCTGATTTGGAGACCTAACACATGTGTCCTTGTTTCTCTTCTTTCTGCAATGATCCTTAAGATCACAAAAGCACTTCTTCCATCGATGATGAAGAGAAATCACGGCCATGTAGTCACAGTGGCTTCCCTGTGCGGCCACGGAGTAATCCCTTATCTCATCCCATATTGGTAAGTATTACTGGCCAGCAGTGTTACATATTTTTGTTTGTATTTGTATGTATTTAAGGGAATTAGACTTTAGATGCCTATGCTTATAGCAAGGTAATTTGGAAGTTACATAGTAGTATAGAATACAAATTGTAAATGACAATACAGAAGTTACATAGTAGTGTAGAATACAAATTGTAAATGACAATACAGAAGTTACATAGTAGTGTAGAATACAAATTGTAAATGACTTTTTCTAAAACAATGATACTAGTGGTAATTACATTTAAAATGTTTTTAGATTTCTGAAAACTCCCCTGTAGAGCTATGAAAGAAAACAGTAATGTCAAGCATGTTTCCATTGTATCCTGGAATGAGTAGATGTTGGTAAAAGAAACAGAAAATCCAGAAACTAAGGAGCAAAACATACAGAAGCTAAAGTGAACACAAATGTGTCTCATGGCCTGGGTGTCCAAGCCAACCAGAGTGATCCCTGGATCAAAACATTTCCCAGTGTGCTTGTGCTGTGAAAGTTCACCTGTGTGTGTCTGTGTGTGTGTGTGTGTGTGTGTGTGTGTGTAAGACAGAGAGAGAAATAGAGAGAACTTCTGTCTGATTAAAAAATGCAGATATACTCCATGCCCCCATCAAAGACATTAAGAGAAGAATGTGGGAGGCCCCAAAGATACACTACTATATTTGCAAAATAGCCTTTCCTTGTAAATTCTTCTCCAATCCCCATGATGAAATTTAGAAGCCAAAGTGGCAGCCACTTTGTCAAGAGAGAAACTATCCACTCAATTATCAAGAGAGGAGAAATGTGCAAAGTCCCCCAGAAGTCTGTCAATACAGATGTTAGTTTTGTAGTTTTGTCTAAATATGATTTTCCTGATTCATATGTTTCAAAATAAAAGCAAAAATAAAAACTGATTAGAAAATAGTGTAAAGATTGAACGGAAAACCTTGCATGCAGGGTGGAACAGTGAACACTGAGCCAGTGAAACAGAGTTATTGTTATTTTTATTTTAATTTTTAATTCTTTTTTGTCTTTTTTTTTTTTGCAGAGGTCAGCTGAAAAGAGTTATTGTTCTTTTGATATCATTGCTAGTTAAGAAATTTGGGTGCAGTCAGAATTCTGTTAATCATAAAAGAAAATGTAAATGGAAACGAATGGCCGTTTAGCCCCTCAGAAAAATTGCAGGTGGTTGATTTGAGGAGTTTGGCTTCTACTTGTTCCCAAGCCAAATGCTGCCGCCTTCGCGCTGACAGCTGAGCACTGCCTTTCACTGTCCCTTAGGCAATGACGGTTGAAAATTCTCTTACAGTTCCAGCAAATTTGCTGCTGTTGGCTTTCACAGAGCTTTGACATTGGAACTTCAAGCCTTGGGAAAAACCGGTATCAAGACCTCATGCCTCTGCCCAGTTTTTGTCAATACTGGGTTCACCAAAAACCCAAGCACAAGGTGAGTTCAAAATCAAGATAGGATGGGAATCTGCCATGAGAAATTGATATGGAAACTATCTAAGAAATTTTTAGGGCCGGATGCAGTGGCTCACGCCTGTCATCCTAGCACTCTGGGAGGCCGAGGTAGGAGGAGCTCAAGGTCAGAGTTCCAAACCAGCCTGAGCAAGAGCGAGACCCTGTCTCTACTAAAATTAGAAAGAAATTAATTGGCCAACTAAAAATACATAGAAAAAATGAGCGGGCATGGTGGCTGCATGCCTGTAGTCCAGCTACTCGGGAGGCTGAGGCAGGAGGATCCTTGAGCCCAGTAGTTTTGAGGTTGCTGTGAGCGAGGCTGACGCCAGAGCACTCTAGCCCGGGCAACAGAGTGACACTTTGTGTCAAAAAAAAAAAAAAATTTTTTTTAGGCAGGCCAACTAAGAAAATAGAATAAGGCCAGGTGTGGTGGCTCACCTATAATCCTAGCACTCTGGGAGGCTGAAGTGGGAGGATCGCTCAGGTCAGGAGTTCGAAAGAAAATAGAATAAAAGGAAAAAATTTTTTTCTTTTTAATGTTATTGTGTAACCCTTCTCTACAAATTTTTTTTTTTTAATTAGGTAGGAATGCTGGCACATGCCTGTAGTTCCACCTACTCAGGAGGCTGAGGAAGGAGGATCATTTCAGCCCAGAATTTCAAGGTTGCACTGAGCTATGATAAAAGAAAAAAAAGTACATCTGGTTCTAGATTATAGAGGCATAACCACTAACCCTGTCACATATCTGTTACCTTATGTGCAGGAAAAGGGTCATTTATTTTCAAAGACATATAGCGACTCAGGCAAGAGAAGTGGGAGGCTGTGTTCTATCCTATTTTGTCTTTTTACAGTATCTTTTTGGAGGGGCACATGTCAAGAGAGTCAGGGGCTTTGTAAAATTATACTGATGAGCAAACACATTTGCTACTTTGTCTCATAGAACTTACTAAGTATCAACATGTAAGTAAACGCTGTATCTCCTGGGTGTTTTCTAGATAAGAAATGGGGCCCAATAAAAATCTTGTTGGTGGCATTCAAGATTAGTATTGGCTGGGCACGGTGGCTCACGCCTGTCATCCTAGCATCTGGAGGCGAGGTGGGCAAATCGCTCAAAGTCAGGAGTTCGAGACAGCCTGAGCAAGAGCGAGACCCATCTCTACTAAAATGGAAGAAATTAATCGGCCACTAAAATATATAGAAAAAATGAGCGGGCATGGTGGCGCATGCCTGTAATCCCAGCTACTCGGAGGCTGAGGCAGGAGGATCGCTTGAGCCAGGAGTTGAGGTTGCTGCGAGCTAGGCTGATGCCCACGGCTCTCACTCTAGCCTGGGCAACAGAGTGAGACTCTGTCTCAGAAAAAAAAAAAAGATGAGTATGCAACAAGCTTTGCCCAGAGTGTCCTGCCATTCTGGGGGAAGGCACGATCGATGAGAACAGTAAGGATAATGGGACCCTGGGCAGTGGGGTGCCCATTGGTGACCTTGGGGGCAGACAGAGACAGTGCTGAAGAGTTAGCATGGGTCTCACCTAGGCTGCTGGATTCTAAATTTCCTCAGCAAGGACTCAGGCATTGATATGCCAGTGTCCCACTTGGCTCAGAGACTGGGTTGATGGATCCAGGTAGCTGAAATCAGGGACGGAAAAAGCAGAACCCAATAGTTTAGGAAAGTCTTGATTTTTTATTACGCTCTGCCAGCTTGCCATTCAGTGCCATGGAAACCTCAGTGCCATAATGATCTGCAGTAAACATCTCAGGAAATGAAGTTTTAACATCCACTGGTTATTTGACTCCTCTAACCAACCTTGGTTTTGGTTTTTTTTTGTTTTTTTTTTGAGACAGAGTCTCACTGTTCCGCCCGCGCGGGCTAGATGGCGTGCTGTGGCGTCAGCCTCGTCACAGCAACCTCAATCCTGGGCTCATCAGCGATCCTCGCTGCCTCAGCCTCCTGAGTAGCTTCGGCACTACAGGCATGCGCCCCACCGATGCCGCTGTCATTTTTCTTATTTTAGTAGAGGTACAAGCGGGTCTCATTCTTGCTGGGGGTGAGGGCTGGCGTCTGCAAACTTCCTGATCTTAATGCCGCGCACCTCAGCTTCCAGAGTTTCCAGCATTACAGGCGTGAGCCACCGCGCTCCCAGCCTTAACCAACCTTTTTATTCACTGGCCATTCTGCTCATGCCTAAACATGTTAACATATGGTGCAAGATTTTAGATCTATTTATATTTTAATTTTCTGTCATCATCTTGCACCGATGGGCAGTTGCACGCTGGGTTTGTGGCTATTCGTATTTCCCAAGAATACATGTGCACGGTCTTCCGTGTAAGGAAGGCCATGCCTCCTGCTGTCACGAAACACTCCTCGTGCACATCTTTTCTCATTAAACTGCAAGGTAGGCAAGTCAGAAGCGAATCTTGAGTACTACATGCTCTCAAAGCAACCCAGCTTTATGGAATGCCCCTGCAAGAAAGAAAGCATACTTGACTGTAGAATTTTCTCCTTGCATGCAACAGGGCTTGAGGTATCAGGTGTTTCCCTGACGTTTGCATACTTTGACTGAGTGAGCTATGAAACTCATGAAACGCTCCTACTGGATCTAGAAGCGTAAGACTTGATAGCAAACCATCAGCATGGGGTGTGGAGGAAGAAAGAAGGGAGGGCGGCATTCATGCAGTGAGCCCTGGAACATTTTAAATCTTCATTCCAAATGTAGTCAAAAGTCTTCATTAAAAAGATTAAAATTTCAAAAAAAAAAAAAATAAAAATAAACTTTTTTTAAATTTTTTTTATTTTTAATCACAGATTATGGCCCGTGTTGGAGACTGAGAAAGTTGCAAGAAGCCTGATAGATGGGATACTTACCAATAAGAAAATGATTTTTGTTCCATCATATATCGGTATCTGTCTAATACTAGAGAAGTAAGTACGGCACAGAATGCCTAAAATACTGAGACACCAAGACAGCTGGAATTATGGAGAGTCTTTCGGTTGTGGAGGTTGCCATGGAGACGCTCCATCCCTGGGGAGAGCAGTCCAGTTTCATCTGTTATAGCCTTACCTAATCTATAAAAAGAGAACACTTCGTTTTCTCTACCACGTCTCCCATCTCTGGCCAGTCTTTGCCGAAGGCTCTTCTAACTGAAGCCAAGGCAGTTTGAAAAGAATGCAGTATAGTGGAGTAGTTAACCATAAAGGGTCTATTTTTTTAAAAGCCTCCTGGGAATTCGATTGGGATTGCACTGAATCTACAGATCAGTTGGGGGGAAATTGACATATCAAAAATATTGAGTCTTCCAATCCGAGAATCAGTATATCTTTCCTTTCTTTTATCATCTTCAAAATCGTTAAGCAATGTTTTGGAGTTTTTGGTGTTTCAAGTCTTGCACATTTTTTATCAGGTTATCCCAAAGTAGGTCATGGTTTGCTGCTATTGCAAATGGCATTTTTAAAACATTTCTATTTTCCATTGTTTGTTGCTAGTTTATGTTCGATTTGTGCATTTTTTTTTTTCGATTTGTGCATTTTGATCATGTATTCTGAAGTCTTTCTAAACTTGCTAAACTTTTAATCTGCTGAACTTGCTAAGCTTTTTCGTAGATTCCATCAGATTTTTTTATATAGACAATTATACTTTTGGCAAATAATGACATTTTTACTTTTTTCTTTACCATCTGCATGGTTTTATTTATTTATTTTTTCTCGCTTTATTGCCCTGGCTAGAACTTCCTATTCAATGTTGAATAGGATTGGTGAGAGTGTACATCCAAGTGTTCTACTTGATCTTAAGAGGAAAGTATTCAGTCTTTCACAATTAAGTATGATGTTAGCTGCACATTTTTTCTCATAGATGCCCTTTATCAGATTGAGGAATTTCTCTTCTCTTACTAGTTTGATTAGAGTGTTTATTGAGAGTGGATATGGATTTTGTCAAATGCTTTTTCTCAATATATTGAGATCTTATAACCTTTTTGTTTTAGTTTGTTAATGTCATGAATTACAGTTCGAATATCCCTTATCTGAAATGTTTCAGGTTTTTTGGTGTTTTTGAGTATTTGCATTATACTTACCAATTGAGCATCCCAAAGTCAAAAATCTGAAATTTGAAATATTGCAATGAGCATTCCCTTTGAGCAGCATGTGAGTGCTCAGAAAGTTTCAGATTTTAGAGCATTTCGGATTGGGATGCTCAACCTGTACATTGATTCATATTAAAGGATAAACCAATCCTGCCTTTATCTGATTTTGTATCAGAGTAATACTGGTCTTGTAGAAGGAATTGGAAGGTATTCCCTCCTCTTCTATTTTCTGGAATAACTTGTGTGGGATTGGTATTATTTCTTCCTTAAACATTTGATAGAATTCACCAGTGAGGCCACTGGGCCTCTAATTTTCTTTATGGGAAGGTTTTTAATTACAAATTTAATTTCTTAAATAGCTATAGGGCTAGTCAGGCTACTTATTTATTCTTTGTAATATGTATCTTTCAAGAAATTTGTCCATTTTGTCTAAGTTATCAAATTTCTTGGCATAAATTTATATATAACATTCCCTTATTGTCCTTTTAATATCTTTAGAATTTTCCATTCGTGATATTGGTAATTTGTGTTTTCTGTCCCTTTTTTTCCCCTCATCAGTCTAACTAGAGGTTTATCCATTTTATTGATCTTTTCAAAAAACCAGTGTTTGATTTTTTTTTCTCTTTTTTTGTGTTATAGTTAATTAATTTCTTCTCTGATCTATATTATTTCCTTTTGCTTACTTTGTATTTACTTTAGTCTTCTTTTTCTAGTTTGTTAATGCGGAAGTTGAGCTCATCGATTTGATACTGTTTTATTTTATTTCAATTCATTTCATTGTGGTAAGAACACTTAACGTGAGGTCTACCAACTTAACAAAACTTTAAGTGTACTTTACATTACTGCCGACTATAAGTACTGTTGTATTTCAGATCCGTAGGACTTACTCATCTTGCTTGACTGAAACTTTATATACCCATTGATTAGTAATTCCATATTCTACTTCTCCTAGCCCCTGGCAGCCATTATTCCACTCTTGGACTCATGAGTTTGACTACTTTAGATACCTTATACAGTGGAATCATTTAGTATTTGTCTTCGTGTGATGGGCTCATGTCACTTGGCATAATGTCTTCAAGGTTCATCCCTGTTGTCACATATTTACAGAATTTCTTTTAGGCTGAATAGTGTTCTATTGTATGTATATCAATTTTTTTCTAATATAGGCATTTAGTTGTATTAATTTCCCCCATGTACTTCTTTAGTTCTATCACACAAATTTGGACATACTGTGTTTTTATTTACATTCTGTTCAAAATACTTTCTAAATTCCCTTTTGTATTGTGGGAAATTAGAAGTATGTTTTCTTTTTTTGTTCTTGTTTGTTTGTTTGTTTGTTTTACTAGTGCAGGCAGAAGAAGCATGTTTTCTAATATCTAAATAATTTGGAGATTTTCTGAAGATCTTTATGTTATTCCTTTCTAATTTCATTCCACTGTATGACTTGAATATTTTAAATGTACTGAAGCATGTTTAGTGGCCCAGAACATAGTATATCTTAGTAAGTGTTCTATGTGCACCAAAAAAAACATGAGTATTCTGCTGTTTCCTGCTCATGTATGGACAGTCATACATTTTATTTTTACATTTGTTAAAAATCCCATACTGCAGCTATTATTCTTGTTTAAACAGTCAATTGTCTTTTTAAAGAGATTTAAATCACAAGGAAAATTCTCATGGTTTCCCCCACCGTACCGTCCGACGCATCTTCTCGCGTTCCCTTGTTCGATTTTCGTAGGTCCAGTTTTCTCTCTGGTATCATTTCTCTCTGCCTGCAGGACACCCTTTCACATTTTCTTAGGGCAAGTCTGCTGGTTGTGAATTCTTTCATCTTTCGTATGCCTCAAAAAGTCTTAATTTTGCCTTAGTTTTCATTTAATTCATTTTACAGAGACAGACGATTTTGTGATTTTGTGAGCAGATACAGTTATGGACAGGAAGGTTTCTTTGTGAGGGTAGTTATTAATAAAAGGCCCACATAAGCTCTCTTCTAATCCTGTCCTCCCAGTCGCATCTTCCTGCCACTGTTCATTCCCCCCACTCTTCACTCCACCCCACTGCCCCAGCCACAAGACAGGGCCATTAAACTCTTGCATTAGCCAACGATACCAAAGCGATTTTTTTTTCCAATATGACTTTCTTTGTAAAATGTGTTATTCCTGCCACTTTACATTCACTCACACTCTCTTCCTTTCATCTGCCTTCTTGAATCTTACCCATCCTTGAACATCTAGTTGTCCTTTTGAAATTTCTCTCCACTATTCCAGCCCATGTTAATCATCCTCATCCATTCTCATAGTCCTTTATTTAAGAGGCTGATCATTTTTTCAGTAACTTGATTTTAAGATAGCCGCATCTTGGCCTCTCGGCTAAACAATAAGCCCTTCACAAAGGCAGCGCAGCTATTTTTTAAATACTTTAAGTTTACCCTTTCTTTATAGCAGTACACTTAGTAGATACGTTCAGTATCATAGTTAGGCCGAGGTGGAGGCATGGATTCTGGTGGTGTCTCTCTGTGAGCCTTTAGCGTCAGGATTCATCGATAGTTTCAGCAATGAGGTCAGTTCTAGATATATAAAATCATATAAAAATCTCATATAAGATTTTACTAATGTAAGAGGAGAGCTTGAGAAGAGTGATACATACCAGTGTTTTCTTTATATTTGTATGCACTTTGAACTGTGAGTATTAAAACGACACACAAAAAGAAAGAGAGGTAGTTGCAAAGGCAGAAAGGAAAAACAGAGGAAAATGAAATGCAAGCCAAATAACACCTGGGATATTCTAACTAACCCAAAAAAGGACTGTGATGTCAAAGACTTTAAATTGAAATTATTTCATCTCTTTTTTCCATACAGGTTTCTTCCCGAACGCGCTTTGGCAGCTATAAATCGTGTACAGGATATTCAATTTGAAGCAGTTGTTGGCCACAAAATCAAAATGAAATGAATAAATGAGCTGCAGCCACAGATATATGCACGTTAACGACATGACTCTAACTTTAGGGTCCATGCTTCAGAGCTCTATTCCACATTCTCCAGCCATGTTGACATTAAAAACATTGGTTTGGCCCTAACAGCAGTAGAACGAACAAGACTAATCACCTTTCTGTTTTGCAAGAATATTAACGTAGTTTTTAATAGTCAGATTCATTTTTCATCCCATGTCTCTTAAAAATTTCTGTGCTTACATAAACATACTTAAAAGGTCGGTTTTTTTTCTTTAAGACATATTATTTTGTTTCTTTCCGTTTAAAGGTGGACAAAAACTACCTTCCCGAGAGTAAATATGAAGAGAACTGATTTACGCAGGGAAGCTTTAAGGCTGTTCTCAAGTAACCTTCCAACCTGTGGCCAGGCCACAGAATGGCAACAGAAACAGGGAGTTCTCAGTTGGAGATAAGCTTAATTAAGCAAGAAGTTGAGCTCCAAATGACCAACAGGTTACTCTGTAAGACTTGGTATTTGCAGGATTTTAACCTCTTCCTTTTTTATCAGCTCGAAACACTGCAACCATATTCTGGAATTTATTACTTAACTCTGTCCTTTGTTTAACTCTTATGTCTACCAAACGTGGAACCTCTATACTTTCTGTCCTTTTCGTAATCTCTTAAAATACTACACTGTATTACACTACAAAAGACCACTGACTCTATTTTGAATCTGAAGTTCTATCTGAAGTTCTAACTCCATGATAGCCTCTTTCTTTGGAGTTTATGTTTTCATATATCATTGGTCCCAGAGATGTTTAGTTTTTGAGGTTTTGATTTCGATTTGAGGCATCTGTTAGACTGGAAAGGCAGCATTTGTGCATTTACATACATACTGCCAAATTTGTGCAAACGTTTAACAAAATAAATTGCTAAAAATAGAAATGTTAGGCCAATGGGTAAGATCATCAGAATTTTGGATAAATATAAGTCAAGTTGTCTTGCAAAAATATTTGTAATGCACTCTGATGAATTTTAATATTGCTCTGAGTTTGTTCTTTGTGCGCAAAAAGGAAAGTTTTATCTTGTTTCTTTGGCATGTGGATTAGAAAGGAGTTTTTTTCCCCTTCATAATTTTTCCTCGTGGCACGGTTATAAATAATGAAGCCATTTTTAAAAATTTGACAACCCAAATGTTTACACAGATTTGCCATTGCGAAATCTCAATGCCTTGTTCTTTACTTTAAAAAAGTTCTTGAAGATATTTGATTTTAGTTTTACTTTATTGGGCAATTACCATACACAGGCAACTAAAAATATTATACACATATTAACAGCAACAACAAAAACATCTCAAAATAAATTCCGGTTATGTTAAGTGCAAAGAAGAAAACTTCCCATTTTAATTCCATTTTGGTTTTAATCCTTTATGAGTGAAGCTCAGAGAAAGCAGAAGCACAATATTGAGCTCTCTTTGCCCATTTTTCTTGCATAGTTTAAGTGTAGACCTTTTCCTTGTAAATTCCAGCTAAGTTTCTAAATGTTTTACTGTGACAATCTCTACCAGTAATTCTCTCTAAGGGTTCTCTTTCCCACCAAAGTCCCAGTTCCAGGGCTACTACTAGGGTGTGCAGGTTTCCAGGCAAGTATTTTTTGCAGGGCTCCTATCAATATAAATAATGTTATTAAAATTGCATCATAAAATTCATAGATGTATGCTGTATAGTGATTTACTGATAAAGATTTGAATAATAGGAAGATTTCTTTTTTTTGTTTTTCCCATTATTTTTTTTTTTTTTGTAGAGATGGAGTCTGGCTATTGCTCAGGGGCTGGGTTCTCCAAACTCCTGAGCTCAAACGATCCTCCGCCTCGGCTCTCCCAGAGTGCGTAGGTATGACAGGCGTGGGAGCCATTCGCGCCTGGCGCTGAGTAAGATTCTCTTATTTATTGTTAGATCAGGGTGCATGTAAACATTCTTTGCTTGGAGGTATCGCTGGTCCTTAGCTCTTTTTGTTTGGTCCAGGAATCATTTCTTTGTTTTCTTTATTATCAAATAAAAAAAAAAAAAAAAGAAAAAGGGGGGGGGGGGCCCGCCCATGCCTTATGAAGTTTGCATGACCTTCACCAGCAAAAAAAGGTAGCAATGCTATTATTGACTCATGATGCCGATGGGCTGTTTGTGAACGCATAGTTGTACTGGAGAGTAACTAGAAGATCTGTTGTAATCCTGATGTATACCCTGGCTACCAATTTATTTAATGTTGGTTTGTAGGCCGGGTGCAGTGGCTCCACACATGTGATGATCCCAGGCCACTCTGGAGCGAGGCAGGCAGATCAGCTCCAAGGTCCGCCGCCCCAGGAATTTTGAGACCCAGCCTGAGCAAGAGCTAGATCCGTCTCTTTATCCAAAAATTGTAGAAAGAAGTTAATTGGACAGGGCTTAGAAAATGTATAAAAATGAAAAGAAATGATGCCGGGCATGTGGTTGGCGCATGTCTGTAGTCCCAGGCTACTCTGGGAGGCTGAGGCAGGAGGATCACTTGAGCCCAGGAGTTGAGGTTGCTGTGAGCGGGACGGCTGACGCCATCGGTGCACTTCTTAGCCTGGGCAACGAAGGTGAGACTCTGTCTCAAAAAAAAAAAAAAAAAAAAGGTTGGCTTTATTGTTATTTCTGACATTGCATCATTCATTGTGCCACGCATAAATATAGGCTTCCAGTCACTCAGAGATTGTCACTGGCAGTTCTTTGAGGATAACCACAAATTCAACATCTTTTTTTTTTTTTTTTGTCAAATTTTATACTTTAACAAATTTAACATCTTAACCAGGCTGTACATACAGGAAAGCAGGAATGATAATCTGTTTACTGGTCATGTTAAGTTTATCATGTTGTAGCATAACATAAAACAGCACATCTCTCGACTAGGTCTTGTCTTGAACCTTTTGGGCCACAATCACTGCATTCCTAGAATCGATCTCTTTCGTGGTGACTGCACCCTCCCTCCCATACACCACCCACCAGTGGAGAGGGGGTTGTAGGCAGAACAGAGTGAGCAGTCCCATTTGCACAAGGAATGTCTGTTCCTCATCCAGGACAGTTTAACACCAACGGGGGAGAATACAGCATCCCATCAGTCAGAAGGGCCCATTCGTGTGGGGGGAGCAATAGTCTCTTTTTTTTTTAATTTTTATTTTTTATTTTAGCGTATTATACAAGTGTTAAGGTTACATATATTGCCCATGTCCTCCTCCCC
>NC_033688.1:6670294-6694248 GCF_000165445.2 Microcebus murinus | reverse complement strand
CGCGCTTCCGATATCCAATCAGGATACCAAGAAGCCTTACATGGTACAATCGAGCAGTGGATTCAAAGAAATAGTCCAGTATCAGCGACGTGACGTCCAGCCATGGGCCCGCCGCTGTGTGGGGTTTCTTCTTTATCAGATGACTTAGTTAAGATAGGTAACAGGCAGCCTGTCAAGAATTTGAACTTAGGTGAGACGGCACTGAATCTGTCCTCTTGTTCACTACGCTACGAATGTCGTGTTTGCATTTTTTTCTCCTCGACAGTTTTAGTGTTGGTGTGTCGTGTACATTGCTTCACGGACGTTGCTACCACTGATTCGTGTTTTCTGTCGGCACTCTAGAAAGCATTTTTGTCCTCTCTTACCCAGTAGTATTAATTCATTGAACCTGGATCTGGGGTGTCCGAGAGGGGTGAGGATGTCAGCGAGGAGAGAGGCGTGAGAGGAGGTTTCAGGAGAGCGAGCGGAGCGCGTAGAGGGGAGCAGGCAGAGATGTGCCTTCAGGTCTTCGAAGGAGAGCAAGAAGCCTTATTTGAGAGAGGGCGCGAGGACAGCTGTTGAGGAGGGAGGGGCGGAGAGGGAGTAGCGGTACTCTGCGCGGACAGATACGGGCGCCGAGCCGGCGGTGGGCGTAAGAGCTCGGTGACCATGCCAGGTTGCCTGCCGTGCGACACGACTCTGAAGAGAGAGATCAAGCAGATTACTTTGATTTGTATTTTGAGAAACACACTCAAGGTTAAGAAGGATGTAAGTGAATTTGTGCAAAAGGTTGCACAGCCAGTAGGAAAGTCTAGGCCAGGTTGCTCTGAGCTGCCAAAGAAAATTCTTTTTTCCCACAATTCTGTGCCATGTCGTATGATCATTTTCGGAGATGGGTTATTTCCTTACAGGGGATAGTCAGAAGAAGAGTTTTGTAGGCCAGCAGGAAGCTGCATGCTGCCTTCCACGGTAAAATCGGTACCCCCAAAAGATGAAAGAGCCACATGGCACCACTCACATGAGCCAACCTTCTGATAAGCCAACAGGCCAGTGAGAGGTGCCGCGAATGAGGATAAGAAAAATACGACAATAACAACAATTTAAAAGAATTTCCAAACTCAAACTATAATGCAAAAGGCTATCCCGTCAGGGTACGTCGTCATTAATATTCTTCACATTACTTCAGACCGATCTTCTCAGAAAAAATAATTGCGACGCATACCCTTACGGATGAGTCTCCTCCAAAAAAGCTTCAGCTATTGCCTTTCGCAGGACAGAAGAGAGTACGAGCTCGTGTAGTCACGCAGGTGGGGCTTCAAGAATGGTGTTGCAACAATCCCGAGACTCTCCAAGACCGACGACGAGTTTCGGATTGTGGCTCTTTGTGGCCGTGGCGGGAGCGATCGTATATTGCTGTCAGCTGAGTGCAGGATGAAGGAAGCGAAGAAGAAGAGAGAATGATGCGAGCGATTACGCCCGGCTCCGGAGCGAGCCGTGGCGAGAAACGAAATTTGTAAAAAAAGACAAGAGCACGTGGTAAGTATGAAATTAATTTTAGATCAAATTGCCTGCGATGTTTTTGAAGCAGATTTGCTCTCAGAAGATGAAGTCGTTGCTACGTTGAAGTTTATGTATGACGGGTTGGCGTATTTTATGAGTAGAAGATTTAAGATGATGATGTAGTCTACGACTATGTTTCTACTCTTTCTAAGAGATTCGGTTGATAGTAATTTATAGTTTTAAAGGGACTAGGTCCCAAGGCAGCCAGCATGGGTCTCATGAATGCGGAAACGGAACAAGATTGCCTGATTTAATTGTTATTCCCTCCTCAGAATTATCGAGATATTTAAGAAACAAACAGTAGTATCAGTTTTGAAAAGTAGAAAGCCTGCATCATTGAAAAGCGGTTGCGTTGTTGATGGCATCTTTACCATGAACATTAACAGCCTGTTCTATGGAATGTTAACAAACGATGTTAAGGAAGAAGTATGGAGCTGACGCGACTGCGGGAGTGGCACGCTGTAGTCCTAGCTACTGAGGCTGAGACACGAGGATTGGCTTGGGAAGCCCAGGAGTTCAAGGCCGCGTCTAGTGTCCATATTATTTCGAGGTCTTCCATTGTATTTTTGAGACGAAAGGCTGACCCTGTTGCCCAGGCTGAGAGAGTGCGCTGCGTCCAGCGTCGCTCATGCAGCGAACCTCAGATCGGCTGGCTCGGCAATCCTCGCTGCCTGCAGGCCTCCCGAGTAGCTGGGACTACAGCGATGCGCCACCATGCCCGTCTCGATTTGTTCTAGTTGCTTCGCGGTAGAACCGGGTCTTCGCTCCTGCTAAGCTGGTGCGTCCATAGCTCCGTGAGCTTGCAAATGATTGCCTGCCCAGAGTGCTGGCGATTACAGCATGAGCGACTGTGCCTCGCCTTAGGGCCCTACTTATGGCCGTCGTGAACAGGCCGACTGCACCCACGCCTGGAGCAGGGCATAGGAAGGAAGCCCCCAAACTCAGCGAAGAGAAGTGTACACATAAAAGAAACCTGTTTGAAGAATGGGGCGATATTTGTATAATATTGCCAACGATTAAGCCACAAGAATCGTGTCCTTAGTTGGGTGGTTCTTGGTCTGCTAGTAGCAGAATCGACACAGACTGTGGTGAGTATGTATGAAAAAAATGAGAGTTTATTCTCTTATCTAGTTCCAGAGAGCTGGACAGGTCGTAAGATTCACGGGGGAGGAGAGGGATAGCGTGGGGTCGGTGGGGGTGAGGCATCTGGTGAGGCCTCCGGTTGGCGTGCATGTGCCAGAGTCAGAAGGCACGACTGCAGAGAGTATCATGTGGGAGAGGAGGGCGTGGCGGGACGGGAGATGGAGGGAGTAGAAGCGGCCGAACTCCTTCTTTGTATCAAGAACGTCACTCCCACGGGGCGCGTGTGGTAGCTCACGTCCTGTGTATCCTAGCGACTGTCTGGCGCGGAGGCCGAGCGGGAGGGAGTCACTCCAAGGTCTAGGTATCGGAAGGACCATGCCTGAGCAAAATCGAGACACCGTCCTCCTACTGAAAGAATAGAAGAAGATGAATTGCCACTAATGACAAACGGTGATATACGAAAAAAAGACTTAGCCGGGCGGATGTGGGCGCGTATGCCTGTAGTCCCAGGCCTACTCGGGGAGCTGAGCAAGAGATCGCTGCTTGAGCCCAGGAGTTGGAGGTTGCTGTGAGCTAGGCTGATTCCCTGGCACTCTAGCCCGGGTGACAGAGTGATACTCTGTGTCAAAAAATAAAATAAAATAAAATAAAATAAAATAAAATAAAATAAAATAAAAGCGTGAGTTAAAGGTTGAAGAATTCCTTTATACATCGCTACAAAGCACGCAGAGCGTGGCGTCTTCTCCCTCAGAGCTCATTCCTGCAGTCAAACACCTGGCCACATGCAGAAAGTCGGGGCAGCAGCCCACATTCAAAGAGAAGGCCCTTTGCCCTGCTCCGCACAGCCCCCATCTGTCTTCATACATCACTCCCTAAAGACCCAGCACCGCAAGGAGTTCCAGCGCCTGCTAGATTCAAGTGTTTAATGAGTGGAAAAATTAAACAAAAACAAAAACAAAAGAGCCATCACCACACAAATTAAGGAAGCAAAAAAAAAACCCTGCTGGGGTTAAAATCCCATTGCCCTTGCCCAAGGACACTAATTAATATAATAAAAACGCACAGATCTGCGGAAAATTAAATCCCAGCAGGGCTCCCCACGCTTGAGGCCCCTCCTCTGAGGCAAGCATCGCTTAGAATGCAATCGCAATTCTCCCGGGGAGGTTAAGAGGAGGGAGAAATGACTTTGGCAGAAGATTCCAGTGTTAACTGTTGCCCCTTTTTAGAGAGAATCCTGATCCTGCTTTTATGCCAAAGCACCATACGATGTCAACGACGTGAATTGCCGGACACAAAACAGACAAAGTCACAGCATGAAAGGCTAACTATTTCCATTAACAAAACCAATCAAGGGATGAGGGCAAGGGCAAGACTGTCACTCTAACATGTGTACCCCATAAGATGCAGGAAATAAATGACCAAGCAATCAGAAAAAACAACATAAATAACAATGTCATCGTGTTAACCCATTTCGAAAATTGTCTCCCTCGTCCAATTTATGTACTCCTTGTACTAGAAACAGGGTTGTCACATATTGACATCAACATACATCGGTCTAACTGATACAAAAAAATACATAGCCGTGATGTCATAGGCATTGTTAATGAAGAGATCAATAGTCTTTTATTATTATTAAGTATTTAGTTGGCCAATTAATTTCTTTTCTATTTTATAGTAGAGGAGGGGTTTTGCCTCTTGCTCAGGCTGTCTCGAAACTCCTGACTCAAACGATCATCCCGCTTCGTCCTACCCAGAGTGCGTAGGATGACATGGCTTGAGCCACTGCCGCCCCCGCTGATTCAATAATTCTTGATGCCTAAACTTAGAGGCCAAACATTGTTTTGCTTAAGTCAATCTATTACTATAATCACTTATTATGTCCATCTTATTACAGACCAATAAACAATATAAAAAAATTCAGAGCTCTTGAAATGCTTACATTCTGTGTCTGCAAAGAAAAATGCAAAGAATATGAAAAGTTAAATAAAAATAGGGAGAAATTAATAAAATTAATTTGTAATTATTAATTAAAAATTAATTATAGGAAAGTTAATAAAAATAAAAGGGAGAAAATAAAACCTGAATGACTGATAACAGTAAACTTTGATATTTTGGTATTACTGTTTCTTTTTTTTTTTTTTTTTTTTGAGACAGAGTCTCACTTTGTTGCCCAGGTTAGAGTGAGTGCCGTGGCGTCAGCCTAACTCACAGCAACCTCAGACTCCTGGGCTCAGGCGATCCTCCTGCCTCAGCCTCCCGTGTAGCTGGGACTACAGGCATGCGCCACCATTCCAGGCTAATTTTTTCTATATATATTAGTTGGCCAATTAATTTCTTTCTATTTTTAGTAAAGACGGGGTCTCGCTCTTGCTCAGGCTGGTTTCGAACTCCTGGCCTTGAGCAATCCTCCCACCTAGGCCTCCCAGAGCGCTGGGATTACAGGCGTGAGCCACCACGTGTTTTTGCCGCCGCTGCCTGTCCTGCTTAGCAGCCGGCTCGTCCCGGGCCCACAGTGCGCACTCTCCAACGGTCTGAGGGACGGTGACCCGGCCCCCTGTTTAACAAGTTTGGGGACCCCTGGTGTGGACAATGGATTATAGAGTGGGCAAGACCAGCACCAGCAGAGTTAGCACTGTCACCAGCACATGGTCACCTCCCTGAATCTTGCATCCCTCAGTCATGACTTCACGGGAAGATGTTCCTCTTCTCAAGATATTGAATGTGACTACGCTGGAACGAGTCTTCTGCTACTGAACAGCCCTTTCTGGGCCAAGGAACAACTTTCTTTCCAGAATTCTAGAGAAAACACGAGCGAGCATATAGCAAATTACTCTCAGAATGGCAGAGAATAGGCCTCACTTGCTCTGAAGGGCTCCCCTCTGTGCAGGGACAAGTGGGCCCCGGCCAGAGTCGCCAGGGCGAGCTGAGTCCCACTGTCAACGGCAGCTGGCAGCACAAGCCGCGCTCAGTCTGCTCGGGTTGGCAGCCCTGAAAGAAACTCGGCCCTTGCAAATGAACAGAGCCAAGGGCCTCGTCCTGTCTTTTTCCAGCTTCTACTTCAAAATAAAGTGGCTATTTCTAATTCTATTGAGCACTGCGAATAGGACCCAAAGACTCAACAACACCCACCTCTGGAAGACAATTAATATTGGAGCTTTTGGGTTTGCATGCTGCAATGTGAGGGCCAGCAAAGACCTTCTTT
The DNA here is from genome assembly GCF_000165445.2 of Microcebus murinus. Taxonomy (NCBI): domain Eukaryota; kingdom Metazoa; phylum Chordata; class Mammalia; order Primates; family Cheirogaleidae; genus Microcebus; species Microcebus murinus. Next base: position 6,688,424 of record NC_033688.1, on the reverse strand, counting down.
AGCCTGGGATAATTAATAAACTAATTGTTTAATTCTCCTGTTTAAAAGATCAGATTTCCCAGTGTCCTCTAGAAGGCACAGTCTTTTTTGTCACGATGAATTCATTTTTTCTTATAGTTCCAGAAGCTGGGAAGTCTAAGATCCGGGGAGGGGGGGATAGCGGGGCGTCTGGGCTGGGGGGTGGGAGGGTGGTGAGGGCAGTCTGGTGAGGGCCTTGTTGCGCACGTCGTGCCATGACGGAGAGGCAGAGGCAGGAGAGTACATGGGAGGAGAGGGAGGAGAGACGGAGGTAGGAAGGGGGCGAATCCTTCTTTTATTCAAGAACCTATCTCCCACGGGCACGCTGTGTGGCTCACCTGATAATCATAGCACTCTGGGAGGCCGGGCACGGAGGATCACTCAAGGTCAGGAAGTTCGAAACATGCCTGAGAGAATCAGACCCCGTCTCTAGACTAAAATAGACAAGACATGACACTTGGCCACTAAAAATACTACTAGAAACCACAATGTAGCAGGCGTGGTGCCATGCCTGTAGTCCAGCTACTCAGGAGGCTGAGGCAAGAGGGTCGGCTGGGAAGCCCAGGAGCTCCTGCGCACGCGCTTTCTGTGAGCTAGGCTGATCTCCTGGCACTCTAGCCCGGGTGAGCAGAGTGATACTCTGCTGTCAAAAATAAAAATAAAATAAATAAATAAAATAAAATAAAATACACTAAGACAGCTGAGCTATAAAAACGGTTGACGCAATTCCTTTACTACCATCGCTTACACACAGCACGCAGAGCGGATGGGTCTTCTCCTCAGAGCGTCATTCCTCGGCAGTCAACCCTTGGCACACTTCAGAAAGTCCGGGGCGCAGCCCACATTCACAGAGAGGCCTTTGCCCTGCTCGCAGCCCCCATCTGGTCTTCATGAATCCTCCCCGAACAGACCAGCACCGGCAAGGAGTTCCAGCGCCTGCTAAAGTTCAAGGTGGTTTAACTGAAGTGGAAAATTAACAAAAACAAAAACAACAGAGCCATCACCAACCCAATTAGGGACTCAGCAAGAACCCTGCTGGGATTACAAATCATTCGCCTTGCTAACGAACTAATTACCAGTATAATGAAAATAGACAAGATCTTGCTGGAAATTAAGTCAGCAGGCTGCCACGGCTTGAGCCCACTCTCGTGAGCAGCGATCTTGCTTAGATATGCAAGCAATTGTCTCCCGGGGAGCGCTTAAAGGGGAGGGAAGGGCGAAAATGACTTTTGGGAGAGACGGCTCACGCAGTTTACTGTGGCCCTTTTTGAGGAGAGAATCCTGATCCGTGCCCTCTCTTCACCTGCCGCCAAGCACACTCACACGATCTCACGTGCATCCTAGCCTCGCCCTCCCCCAGATGACAGCAGCTGCGCGGCTCGCAGATAGCATAAACTATAATAAAATACCAATATAAAAAAACAAATCAAGAGGGGAGAGGGGAAGGAGACAATGATATAATGTGACCCATAAAGACTGCTGGAATAAATGCAAGCAATCAAGACCAATATAATCGATAGATTCGTGTATACAAATATATAGATCAGAATATATTAACCATCTAACATAATATATAGATAGAAATCAATATAGTACAAATAGAACAAGGGCTATTGAATCACATATTGGAAAACATCATAAAGATATCTAGCTAAATAGTAAGTAACACAATATAGAGTTGATGTTCATAGGAAATAAATGATATTTAATAAAGAATATCATAGATATATAATATATTTATATATATAATATAATAATATATAATAGATTGCATATAATATATATATATATATTATAATAGATAGAAAAGTAGAAAGAGAGATATAAGATACATATATAGCAGAGCATAGGATCTCGAATATGAGCATCAGAATATATAAAAAACCGCATAATACCGCTCAAAAAAAAAAAGAGTAGAAGGAAAGAAGGAGTAAGAGACAATGCGCCACGTGATAATAATAATAATTATATATATTATTATTTTAATTTAATATTATATTTTTTTAATTAATATATATATATATATACTAAATGTAATGATTATATCATATATATTATAATTATTCAATTAAAAGAAATAGAAATAGTTTAGATCATATATCATGATAGATATAATTGAGCCAAATTGGTTTATGCTTAGTAATATATATAATAAATCATATAAATCACTATAGATAATACATATATATAAACAGAACAAATAAAATAATAAAAAAATATAGACATAATGACATTATAGATATAACATATACATGGATATAGCAGAAAAAATGAGTAGAAGTATAAAAATAATAGGGAGAATATAATAATATATGATATATATAATAATAAAGATAAATTAATATAAAGAGAAGAGAAAGTTAAATAAATAAGGAGAAGAATAACTGAAATGACTGAATACAAGATAAAAAATAAATTGAAATATTATGATGAATATAACATGTTAACATACTTTATTATCTATTATATTTTTTGAAAGACAGAGTAAATCACCATAATAATGTTAGCCAGGACCTAAGCAAAGTGAAGTAGCGCAAGTAAGGATGTCAGCCGTAACGATCAAACAAACACATACAACAATCTGGGCATCAAGAAGCGAATCCTAAACCATAGCATCACAATCGACAGAAATAGATAAACTGGGAACATAAAAACAGGACATGAGAGCCACCAAAAACATAATCAGAGCATAGATTTAAATAATAAATGCTAATAATAAATAAACAGAAGAACAGAGCTAGTTGGCCAGTATATATCTTATCTAATTAAAAATAATTAAGATAGGACAGAGAGGGTAACTATAGACTCTATGATACAGGACATGGATATTTAGACATCTGACCTAAAAATAGAAAGCAAAAAAAAAAAAAATCCTCCCACCTCGGCCTCCAGAAGCGCTGGGATTACAGGTTGAGCCACCCGCGTGTGCTCTTGCGCCGGCTGTTCTGTCTGCTTAGCACCGGCTCGTCCGGGCCCGCAGTGCGCACTCTCCAACGGTCTGAGGGCAGTGACCCGGCCCTGTGTAACATTTTGGGACTTGTGGACAATGATTATAGAGTGGGCAACAGAACCAGAGACTCTTGCAGTTAAACGTGTATAATCGAGACTGAAACTGATACCAGCAGAGTTATCACTGTCACCAGCACATGGTGCACCATCCCTGAATGCTTGCGCATGCCCTCACTCATGCGACTTCCGGGAAGATTTCCTCGATCCCTTCTTTCTCTCAAGATATTCGGAATGTGACTACGCTGGATGACGAGTCATCTGCATACTGAACAGCCTTTGCGGCAAGCGAACAGATTTCTTGTCCAGAATTCGTAGAAAACGACGACGAGCATATGAAGCAAATTACTCTCAGATGGAAGAGAATAGGCTCGACGTGCTCTGAAGGGCTCCCCTCTGTGCAGGGAAGAGTGGCGCCCCGGCCAGAGGTCGGCCACGGGCGACGTGATCCACGGTGTCAGTGGGCAGCGGCAGCACAGCCCGCTCAGGGTCCCTGTCGGGGTTGCAGCCTGAGAGAACTCGCCACTTTGCGGGAGAATGACAGGAGCCAAGGGGCCTCGTCCTGTTTTTCAAGCTTCTACTGTCCATAGAAGTGGCCTACCTTCTGAATTCTTAGTTGAGCCTGCGAATAGGACCAAGATCGAACAAACGCGCGACTCTGGAGACAATGTAATATTGGTGAAGCTTTGTGTTGCAGTGGTGCAATGGTGACGTGCCAGCGAGAGACTTCTTTGCCTGGGATAATTATAGAAACTCAATTGTTTAGCATTCTCCTGTTTAAACAGATCCGATTTCGCAATGTCTCTAGAACGCGGCCGACTAGTCTTTTTTGTCACGATGAAGTTCATATATTTTTAAGTTTCATTGATCATCTTGCATGTGATGTTTAGTCTGCAATTTCCATCGGTATGCTCTCTTTTCTTTTTTTTTTTCTTTTTTCTGAGAGCACGAGTCTTCACTTTGTTGCCCAGGCTAGAGTTCGTGGCCATCGGCTGTCAGCTCCCTGCACAGCAACTCCAACTCCTGGATCAAAGCGATCTCCTGCTCAGCCTCGCGACCGTAACTGGACTACAGGCATGCACGCACCATGCCCGGCTATTTTTTCTCTAGACTATTTAGTTGGCCAATCTATCTCTTTCTCTTTATAGTCAAAGACGGGTCATCGCTCTTCGCTCAGGTTGGTATTTGAACTCCTGAGCTCAAGGATCCGCCCGCCTCGGCCCTCCCAGAGCAACGGGAGCTAGAGGATTACAGGCGTGCGAGCACTCCGCCCGGCAAGTTGTCATGCTATTGCGATGCTGGCTCTGATCTTCTGGTTATTTCTTTCTTTTATTATTTTGATTTGCTTTGGTTCTTGCTCTTCCTAGTATACTCTGAGACTGGCATATATTTGTTGTTTATCTTGAAATCTTTCTGAAGGTTTTGTCTTTTATGTAGTGTTTGTATTAGTGGCATAAACGCTGTCTCTTAATACTGGCTTTCCTGTGTCCATAGGTTTTGGTATGTTGGTGTTTCATTTTTATTTGTTTCAGAAATTTTTTTTGGTTTTTTTTGAGACAAGTCTCACTCTGCTTCGGCCTGGGCAGAGTGCTGCGGCCGTCAGCGCTAGCCTCAGCAGCAATCTCATCTCCTGGTCTCCAGGCGAGCCTCCTGCCTCAGCCTCCCGACGGCTAGGCGTGGGACTTTACAGGCGATCGGCGCGCCACCATGCCGGCCCATAATTTTCTTCTATATATTTTTAGTTGGGCCAATATTCTTTCTATTCGTTTAGTAGAGGAATGGGGTGAGCTCGCTCTTGCTCCGAGCGCTGGTTCGCGCACTCCTGACGTTGAGTGCTCTTCGCTGCTTTGGCCTTCCCCAGAGTGGCTGGGATTACAGGCGTGAGCCACCAAACCCGGCTTGTCTTGAAGAAATTGTTTGAATTTCATCTCTTAGTGTATCCTCCTTGCACGCCTATGGGCATCCTTCAGAGGCACTGTTGGTTCTCATTTCCATGTAGTCGCTTGTTAAGTTTTCAAAATGTATCCTCTGTGTTATTGGGTTTCTGGTTTTATTCCATTTCGTGGTCAGATAACGATATTTGATGTGATTTTTGATTTATTTGCTATCTTTATTTTCATTTTGATTTTGACTTTTTAAGAAGGTGTTTTTTTTTTTTTTTCTTTTTTTTGAGACAGAGGTCTCGACTGTGTTGCCGCAGGTCTAGAGTGAGTGCCGGTTGGCGTCAGCCTGCGCTCACAAGAACCCTCCAATCTCCTGGGCTCAGCGATCTACTGCCTCAGCCTCGCCCGAGTTAGCCTGGGAACTAGCAGGCATGGCCACCACTGCCCGCCTAGATTTTTGTATATATACCTTTTTTTTTAGTTGGTCAATTATTTAATTTCTATTTTTGGTAAGAGACGGGGTCTCGCTCAGCCGCTGGTCTTTGACTCCTGACTTGAGCGACTCCCCCGCCCTCGCTCCAAAGTGGTAGGATTACAGGCGTGAGCCACCGGGCTGGCTAAAACTTTTAAGATTGTTTTTTTCTGTCCTAGAAATACGTGGCAACGTCTAGATACATCTTCCATGTGCTGATGATAAGAATTTGTATTTTATAGCTGTTTGGGGGAAGTGTCTGTAAATGTTATTCAGACTTCATTTGGTCATGGTACAGTTTAAACTAAATTAGATACAAACCACTGCTTATGTTGATGTTGTCTGTCTCAGATGAAATGTTCACTGCTGGAGAATGGAGATGACATGAGTAAGAGATATTCATGTGTATATCGAGTGCCTATCCAACTGCCTTTATACGGTCAAAAATACTTTTGCCTTGATGTATCTGGGAACGCGCGAAAGGGCCCAGTGTTGTGCATATACATTTAAATTGTTATATTCTCGTTGCTGAATACGACCTCGATTAACTGTGATATGTAAACAATTCTGCTGGTTGTATTCGCAAATTAGGCCCAGGGAAAAGATGAATCACAGTAAGGTGATACTCTGAGCAGAATCAATAAACACACAAGGCCTTCAGATGAAAGGAGGGAGGTATAACCAAATAGGCGGTCAGACACAATGGCAGTTCGTCTGGGCAATATAGGGACATAATTTGCTGGAACCCAAACAATGTTCTAGGAAACAGATCTCGCAGAGCATGACTAGAAACAATAGACTTGGTTTTACTGCTACCATTTAGATAAAGCAGGGCATAGCATCAGATATTTTCTATATTTACATTTATATATGGATCCATATAACAATCTATATTTATACTTATAATATATATATATATTATTTATATTAGAAATAGAGAAGTCAACAAGCTATATATTGTCGCAGAGAAACTAAAAACGAGTAGAAGTGATGAATTAGGCAAATCACACAGCACTCGCTACACAAAGCAAAACAATATCACACACTACACACACTAAGAGCATCAAGAAAACTACTAACACATGAGAATCAAGCATACACCAGAAAGTCGGACATGGGAACTAAACAGCATGTGCAACAATAGCACGAGCATTTAATATATAATACCACAAGAAAATAAAAGAAGAAATAGCATGAATCAGTAATGCATATATATTAGATATATATAAAATATATAAGACGGGTCTCACTCTTCCGCTGCAGGGCTGGCTTTTGAACTCTGACCTTCAAGGCAAGTCCACCTGCTCGCCTGCCAGAGTGACTAGGATGTACAGGCGTGAGCACAGACGCCAGGCTCCTTTTTCTTTTTTAGAGACAAAGGCGTCACTCTTGCCAAGGCTGGAGGACAGTGGCGTGCTCATAGCTCACTGCTGAAGGAAGCGAGCGAGCCCATCCCCAGCGGGCGAGATGGCTTTGGACCCAATCAAGGCAGACACGGGGTAGCGCCGAGATTGCTTGTTCCGAGCCCACGGCGATTAGGCAGCGGACGGTGGCTTGTTGACCCGGCTGAGAGAAAGCTGGTTTCTTCAGGCAAATGGCAGGACCTACTGGCCTCGCACTTGGGCGAGCAAGGTTGCTGGTAACGCCAGCATTGCAGTGCTAGGCGCCTTGCAAGCACGGTCTAGCGGATTCCAAGGTCTCGCAGCCGTAGAGCCAAGATCTGTTCTCCGAAGCGCCGGCTGCGCTGTGGCTCACGCGTAGGTCCTAGGATCGTCTGGGACGGCCGAGGGCGGATTTGCTGCAAAGTCAGGAGTTCAAACACAGCCTGAGCAAGAGCGAGACCGCGTCTCTACTATAAAGTAAGGACAACACGAATTATGTGGCACTGATATATATATAGGGCGAAAAGAATTGAGCCGGGCATGGTGGCGTATTGCCTGTCAGTCCAGGCTAGCTCGGGGAGGCTGAGGCAGGCGGGATCGCTTGGCGCAGGGTTTGAGGTTGCTTGTGAGCTATGCTGAAGCCACGGCCTCACTCTAGCCTGGACAGACAACAGTGAGACTCTGTCTCAAAAAAAAAAAAAAAAAAACAAATCTTAGTGTATCCTCCTTGCTTTTTAAAAGTTTCATTGATCATTTGCATTGTTTTTAGTCTCACATTTCATGGTATTTCTTTCTTTTTTTTTTTTTTTTGAGACAGAGTCTCACTTTGTTGCCAGGCTAGAGTTGCGTGCCATGGCTTCAGCCCAGCTCACAGCAACCTCAACTACCCTGGGCCAAGCGATCCTCCTGCCTCAGCTCCTCAGTAGCTGGGACTCAGCATGCGCCACCACACCTGGCTTAACTTTTTTCCTATAGTATATTAGTGGCCAATTGAATTTCTTTTCTTTTATAGTAGAGATGGGGTCTCGCTCTTGCTCAGGTTGGTTTTGAACTCCTGAGCTCAAAGGATCCGCCCGCCTCGGCCTCCCAGAGAGCTAGGATTACAGGCGTGAGCCACCACGCCTGGCCAATTTCATGTATTTCTGCTCTGATCTTTGTTATTTCTTTCCTTCTATTAATTTTGATTTGCTTTGGTTCTTGCTTTTCTAGTTACTTGAGATGCATTTTGTGTTGTTTATTTAAAATCTTTCTAGGTTTGGTTTTTATGTAGTTTTGTTTAGTGCTATAAACTTGTCTCTTAAAACTGCTTTCCTTGTGTCTCATAGGTTTTGGTATGTTGTGTTTCAATTTTTATTTGTTTCAAGAAAATTTTTTTTTTTTTTTGAGACAGAGTCTCACTCTGTTGCCTGGGCCAGCTGCTGTGGCGTCAGCCTCACTCACAGAACACCTCAAACTCCTGGCTCAAGCGATCCTCCTGCCTCAGCCTCCCGAGTAGCTGGGACTACAGGCATGTGCCACCATGCCCCGGTAAGTTTTTTCATTATATTTTTAGTTGGCCAAATTAATGTCTTTCTATGTTTCAGTAGAGATGGGTTCGCTCGTTGCTCAGGCTGGTTTCCGACTCCTGACCTTGAGGATCTTCCTGCTTGGCCTCCCAGAGTGCTGGGATTACAGGCGTGAGCCACCTCGCCCGGCTTGTTTGAAGAAATTTTTGAATTTCATTCTTAATTTCCTCCTTCACCTATGGGCATTCAGAAGCATGTTGTTTCATTTCCATGTATTTGTATAGTTTCAAATGTTCCTCTTGTTATTGATTTCTAGTTTTATTCCATTGTGGTCAGATAAGATATTTGATGTGATTTTGATTTATTTGTATTTTAATTTTTTCCATTTTGATTTTGACTTTTTAAAACTTTTTGAGACTTGTTTTTGTGTCCTAAATATGGTCAATCCTAGAGAATCTTCCATGTGCTGATGAAAAGAATTTGTATTTTATAGCTGTTGGGTGGAAGTGTTCTGTAAATGTCTATTAGCTTTCATTTGGTCACTATGGTACCGTTTAAAACTAAATTTAAAACCAATGCTTCTTTGTTGATTTTTCTGTCTAGATGATATGTCCAATGCTGAGAATGGAGTATTGACCATATATGAACTATCTTATTGTGATCTGGGGATCTCATCTCCGCCTTCTATAATTCAATATGTCCTGCTTGTATTATCTGGGAACCCAGTGTTGGGTGCATAATAATCCTTCAATTTATATCTCTCTGCTGAATCATCCGCTCGATTAACTGTGGATATTAAAACAATTCCGCTGTTGTTTCCAAAATTGCCCCAGGAAAAGGCGATCAAGTAGGTGATCTCTGGCTCAGATCAAATAAAACAAAGCCTCCAAGTGTGGTTCCAAATAGGTCAAACAATGCAGTTCTCGTCCGGGCTTGGGGCAATTATTCGTGGAACTCTCAAACGCTGTTCTGCTTCTCCAGAGCTACTAAACTAGACTCGCTGGTTTCCTTGGCTACCATAGTGCAACGCTATTTCTTTTCTTTCTTTCTTTTCTTGTTTCTATCTTTTAGAGACAAAGCCTCACTCTTGCCCAGGCTGGAGTACAGGTGGCGTAGATCATAGCCAACTGCTGAAGGAAGAGCTGAAATGCGGACGCCGTCCCAAGGGCTTCGGCCAAGACTGCGGCTGAGAGACCCCAACGTCAGCAGAACGGAGCCACTGCTATCGTTCCCACGATTAGCAGGACGTGGGCTTGTTGACCGGCTGAAGAAACTGTTTCTCCAGGCAAATGAGCCAAGGACTCCGGCCTCGCATGCGAGCCAAGGTTTGTACCTGGTAACCGCATGCAGTGCTAGGCACTTGCAAGCACCGGTCTTAGGATTCAAAGGTCTCGCACTCGAGCCAAGATTGTTATCCGGTAAGAGGCGGCGCCGCTGTGGCTCACGCCCTGTAATCCGTAGCTCTTTGGGAGGCGAGCGCGGGCGGATTGCTCAAGGTCAGGAGTTCAAAAACCAGCTGGAGCCAAGAGCGAGACCACGTCTCTACTCATAAATTAGAAAAAAATTAATGGCCAATCTCGATATATAATTGTTATCCGAAAGCAGTGCAAAACATCCAAGAGACCTCTTGTAGAAGGCCATGCTTTTTGCTTTGACTGGAAAAGCAGGTGTTGTTGGCCGTGGGAAGTCACGTTACCAAAAAGTAGCTGGGAAAGTAGCTGGCATGAGAAAATAGCTGTGGGACTCTTGCCCAGTTAAACTGTATATAATAAACTGATGAGCACTTTTCCACTGCTGCAGTCTGAAACCGTCTTTTGTCTCTGTGTCCTTTTTTCTTCCAGGACTACAACCAATTCTGTCTGTCTGCGTCTTATGTATATGTTCTGAGTGTGTCATCCCCCATTCTATAATCGGGCCATGACACACTGCAGCCTTGAACTCATGCGCTCAAGGGTCCCTCCGGCCTCAGCCTCCCAAGAGGCTGGGAGTACAGTTGCATGCCACCATGCCCAGCTAATTTTTTTAAATTTTTTGTAGATATGGGGGTCTCAATATGTTACCCAGGCTGATCTCAAACTCCTGGGCTCAAGCAATTCTCCCACCCCAGCCTCCCAAAGTGCTGGGATTATAGGTGTGAGCCACCGTGCCCAACCAGGCTACTAATTTTCAAGGCTACTGAGGAGCTGCAGAGAAAGAAATGTGAATATGGTAAGTTAAAATGCCACAAAGCTCACTGTTATTAATAATATTTGGTCATTTTTTTCTTAAATAAATGCTTCTTAGATTGCTGCAAGCCTTTGATTCATTTCCAAAGTTCTGAAAACATTGATTTTGACCACTTCTGCTAATCTTGCTGTTTTATGGAGGTGCAGATGGTTATAGAGAAGGTCTTCACCATTTGGAAATGGCTAATATGATTCATTTTTTGACTGGTAATTCTTGAGTATCTCTCAAGCACAAGGACTATACCTAGGGAAAGAGTCACACAGGTTTATCTAGAAACTTACTACCACTGTATACACTGGCTATGGCAGAGGAAATGGAAAAAATGTGCAGCTATAATGAATAAAATGTGTATATTATTGTTTTGATTAATGGATTCAGAGACACATGAGCAGCACGATGAAGATAAAAAGGAAAAAAATAAAATAAAAGATATATAAATTAAATAATACAAAAATAAAAAAAATAATGGAGTCAGAGAAATTTCTGGGAGCATTTTTAAAAAGATTAGCCATTTAAAAATAAGAAAAGGCTTTTCTTTTTTGAAAACAGCTATGGTTCATATCTCTGTGTCTTATATAAGACTTCCTGCTTATGGGCTATTTCAGACTAGGAGAGGAAATAATGGGGGAAAAAATGGATATGACTTTTTGCCCTTAAATCACCTTTTATTTAATTATCTCAAAGAGCCTTATAACCTTTAAACAATTTGGCTTGAGAGCACCCTAAAGAGATAGAAGATATAGAATGGTGAATCCTTTCCAGAAAAAAAAAAAAAAAAGAGATAGAGGATGTTGCCAGGGACACCTGATCCAGGGTGTGTGTTTCCTTGATGATTTTGTTTCAGCTTATTTATTCCCAACAGAGAAGCACGACAGAGTAAACAAAAAGATAACTCATCTTGTAATGAGGACCTCATGATCCCATAGGGCCAAAGCTACCAAAGAGCCTAACATCTAGGCTCATAAAGGAAAGACACAAGACTTCGAAGAGGCCGGGCGCGGTGGCTCACGCCTGTCATCCTAACACTCTGGGAGGCCGAGGCAGGAGGATCACTCAAGGTCAGGAGTTCGAGACCAGCCTGAGCAAGAGCGAGACCCTATCTCTATTAAAAACAGAAAGAAATTAGCTGGACATACTCATGCCTGTGAATCATTCAAAGAAAAAATAAGAAAAAGAAAAAAAGAAATTAAAAAAAAAAGAAATTAGCTGGACAAGTAAAAATATATAGAAAAAATTAGCCGGGCGTGGTGGCGCATGCCTGTAGTCCCAGCTACTCGGGAGGCTGAGGCAGGAGGATCGCCCAGGAGTTTGAGGTTGCTGTGAGTGAGGCTGACGCCACGGCACTCTACCCCAGGAAACAGAGTGAGACTCTGACTCAAAAACAAAAACAAAAAAAGACTGCAAAGAGCAACACGTGGGAAAGGTACTTCCGAAGTCCCTAATTTGTGGCATTTCCAGGACAGAGCTGCTTCTTTTTTTTCCTGGCAATTCCTTTTGAGATGCTGTCATAAATTGAAATCAAGGACTCTACAACCTAAACCTCACGTGAGTCATGTTGCCTTGCTTTGATTGCCTAGCAGTTCCTTAATCTAGCATTGAAACGAAACTGGAGTAAAAGATGGAATCCCTGTTTGTTTATGGAATTAGAAGACAGAGTCCCTGGGTGCTGCTGGTAGGGGGAGGTATTCTCACGTGCTGTTGAATAGAACAAACAACTGTGATTCACTTAAGTAGAATGTCAGATGGTAAATTATTACAACTTTCACAAAACATTAAAAATTCCATCTGGCCCTGGTGCTGTGGCTCACATCTGCAGTCCCAGCACTTAGGGAGGTTGAGTGGGGAGGATCACTTGAGGCCAGGAGTTCAAGACCAGCCTGGGCAACAGTGAGACCCCATTTCTACAAAAAGCAGAAACATTAGCCAGGTGTGGTAGCATGTCCCTGTAGTTCTAGCTACTGAGGAGGCTGAGGCAGGAGGATCAATTGAGTCTAGGAGTTTGAGGTTGCAGTGAGCTATGATGACGCCACTGCACTCTAACCTGGGCAACAGAGTGAGACCTTGTCTCAATTAGGAAAAAAATCCATCTGAATGTCTACCAGATGAGGGGGGTCAGATCATAGAAGCTCTAAGGTTTGCTCTTGGAGAAAATCCCTATGAAAAAGGAATGGAGAGGCCGGGTCCAGTGGCTCACGCCTGTAATCCTAGCACTCTGGGAGCCCGAGGCAGGCGGATTGCTCGAGGTCAGGAGTTTGAAGCCAGCCTGAGCGAGACCCCGTCTCTACTAAAAATAGAAAAAAATTAATTGGCCAACTAAAAATATATACACAAAAAATTAGCTGGGCATGGTGCAGATGTGCCTGTTATCCTCTCTGGTTGGTGAGGATGCAAGGTTGGATCGCGAGCCCAGATGTTGAGGTTGCTGTGTGGGTTGCTTGTGTTGCTGACGGCCAACGGCACTCACTCGTAGACCTGCTGGCAACCAGTGAGACCTTCTGTCTCAAAAAAAAAAAAATAAAACGAATGGAAAGAGTGAGAGATGAACCTGGGAGCTATGTAAGCATTCTTAACCTGATGGTGGATCCCCCTCCCTTTTCCTGTAATTACTCAGAATGTAATTTTTTTTTTTTATCCTGAGAATAAACTAAGTTTTGGCGAAAAAGTCTGCTCTGTCACCCAGGGCTGAGTGCTGGGGCATGGATCACAAGCTACTGTAGCATCAAGACTCTGGGGCTCGAGCGATCCTGCCCACTCAGCCTCCTGAGTCGCTGGACCACAGGTGCGCGCCACCGCGCCGGGCAAAAGGAGGGGTTTCACAAAACACGTTTCCCAAATAAGCTCCACTGTGCAGGAGCCACGGGGCGACTTCGAGCCCGGTTGCTTACAAAGTACCAGTCTGAAGTATGATTGCTGTGGAAACCTGCTTGCCGGTTTTGCTGGTTCTGGTTATTGGGGCGAGATGAGACGCGAGGCTGGAAAGAGGTACCCAAGGTTCAAGCCTGGCCTGGCCAGCTTTCTCTTTGTCTCTTGTCCATTGATCAGGCAGCGAGGCCCAGGCGAACTTCGCCGTTTTATTAGAAGTTGCACCTGCTCCTGATCCAGGTGGTTCAGTGCACCGCTTGGGAGGTACTGGGAAACAACAAGTAGCTTCTGTGTTCCCAAGTCTGGTTCTACACATCTGATGGAGTGGGATTCTTGTTTTAAAATGTTTTGACTTTATTTTTTTAGATAAGGGTCTCGCTCTGGTCGCCCAGGCTGGGAGTTGCCGGATGGGCGTGACCTAGCTCACCGCAGCTCAACTACCTGGCTCAAGGGATCCTGAGCGGAGTCTGGTTCTTACACAAGCCATCCAGGGCGTGCCCCTTCGCCCAGCCCCTTTCTGTAGGGGCTGGGGGCTAGAAGGACAGCGATGATGATGGATGGTGGTAGGAGTAGTAGTTGGCATGATTGTGGAGGCATGGTAGTGTGTAGATGGAAATGATGGGATGATGATGATAGATAGCATGGATTGGATAGATGGTATGGGATGATGGATGGATGATGGATGGATGGTATGGAGTAGTGGATGAATTGAGATTAGGATGGATGGATAGTATGGATGGATGGGATGGATGGATGATGGAAGGATGGAGTAGTGGTATGGCATAGATGGATGGATGGAGTGGATGGATAGGGAATGCGGAGGTGGAGGTGGATGGGATGATGATGGATGGATGGATGAATGAAATCAGTAGATGGTGTGGATGATGGATGGGATGATGGATGGAAGTATTAGATGATGGTGAGATGGTGGATGGGATGCGATTGGGATGATAGCATGGGATGGATGGATGGCATGGATGATGGATGATAGGCGAGCAGTGGAATGGGATGGATGGATGGGCTATGGATGGTGATGATGACGAATAGATAGATGGATGGATAGGATGGATGATGGATGGCCGATGAATAGAAGATGGATGGATAGATGGATGGATGCATGGGATGGATGCAGTGGGATGCGATGGAGTGGATGATGATGGATAGATGGATGAGTAGATGATGGGATGATGGATGGATGGCATGGATGGGATGGTGGATGAAGAGAACTTGAGCAAAGTGAATGAAGGTTGAGTGAAACACGCGGCTGTCCGAAGCTGGCGGTTTGCTGAGTGCAGATGTCAGGCTTTGTCAGTGGACCTGTCATGGAAGTTGGTTAAGAAATTAGACATGTCTGTGACTCTCTGCACGTTTCCTTGGAAATAAATAGGGGGAGGGACTTGGCTAAGGAGGCCATTTTCTTCTTTAGATTTTGGTCTCTCCTCGCCTCTCTGAACGTTGTACTGACGACAAAGAAATCCACAGCTCTGGAGAATCTGCAGGATGTTCAGAATGCTGAGCTGAGACACTCAAGTGGAGCGTGAAGATAAGACTAAAGAAATGAAGAAAGGGCTGATCGTAAGTCCAATCAAGTAATTTAGGCTCTATCCTGTGAGAAATGGGAAACCATCAAAGATTTTAAACAAGGGATGAAAAAGTTAAATTTGCGTTTAAGATGCATCTTTTTAGCTTCAATATGAAAGATGGAAGGAGGGCAGGATGAAGGCAAATAGACCTGAATTTTATAGGATTCTTCCCAATTACTTTTGTATATATGCAAAATCACATTAAAATGAACGTCAAAAACATTTGTTTTCCTTAACGGAGGGTCTCACTGTAAGGTTTTTGGTGGCAGCGAAAAAAGACAGAGAGAGGCCAGGCGAGGTGGCTCACGCCTGTAATCCTAGCACTCTGGGAGCCCGAGGCGGGCGGATTGTTCGAGGTCAGGAGTTCGAAACCAGCCTGAGAAGAGCGAGCCCTGTCTCTACTATAAATAGAAAGAAATTAATTGGTCAACTAATATAAACAGAAAAATTAAGCCAGGCATGGGGCGCATGCTGTAGTCCCAGCTACTTGGGAGGCTGAGGCAGGAGGATTGCTTGAGCCCAGGAGTTGGAGGAGTTGAGAGGCTGACGCCACGGCACTCACTCTAGCCTGGGCAACAGAGTGAGACTCTGTCTCAAAAAAACAAAAAAAAAAAAAGACAGAGAGAAAGTGGGGCCAAACAACATGGCTTTCTTGAGTGCTCCTAGACGAGGTTCACGGGTCCCAAGGGGGGAGACCTGTAATCCAGGAACTAAAAGCTTTCTTATCTGGATGGACATCCAGGTGTTGTTTGTTTTCAGTGGGGCCTGGCAGTTGTCCTTGGTGGGTCTGGTCTCGTGAGCCTTTTCTTTTTGATCTAGGGAGGGGAGGGGGGCCCGCCACCAGCCTCACACTCACTGTAATGGCCCAGGCTGGTCTCAAACTCCTGGACTCAGCCTTCTGAGTAGCTGGGATTGCAGGCACGGGCCACCATGCCCAGCTGAAACCAGCTTTGGACAGGCTGCGTGACTGGCTACCGCAGGGGGCTCTCGAGGGATGAATGAGAAAGGCATCATAGACTCTGCTTGTTTAAAAAAAAAAAAAAAGGCAACAGTGAAATAAACATTGATCCATAAGAAATCAATAAGTAGAACTTAAGGTGGGAAATAAGAGTGAAAAGGAAGAACCTTGAACAAACTTTAGAGAGTATTTTTAGACATGTCAAATATGTGGGAGGGTGTTTCATTTCTTTTAAATAGATAGAACGCTTTTACAATATTCTGATTGAATAGAAACAAGACCAATTTCGTTATATAATAGAATGTGTTGAACTTAAAATAGATGTCTTGAAGCGATATTTGCATGAAAGAGTCACTAGAGAGACCCAATGGAATGGTAAACTTGATTTCTAAGTTACTTTTCACAGTTCACCATGATTTCGTGATAAAAATACAGGCAGATAGCATGGGAAATTACATTTCCCATTGAGCCAAAATATACAGGGCAGATTAAATTTTTGGAGGCGTAAGCACTGAAAATCTCATGATTCCCCTATCATATTGCATTTCCAGATGAAATATTAAATATTGCTAAAATAAATATAAAGAAGCCTAATATCGTTCTGGTTTTCCCAATGATAGCTTTACTTGTGTGCTGTCATTGGCAGCTACTACCCAGATAAATTAATGAAGATTAAATAAAATAACAATTCAGTTTTCTATGTGTACACTCCTCATTTCAAGTACTCAGTAATTACATGTGGCCAGTGACTACCTTATTAAAAGGAATGGTAAAGAACATTTCCATCATCACAAAATGTTACGTTAGACAGCGCTGATTAAATGCTTTATAAGAATATATAACAAATATTTTCAAAAATGATTTTTTCCCCTTCCCTAAGAATATGCTTGTTGAGAAATCCAGAGAATATAAGAAATGCAAAGAATATAAAATGTAATATTTAGCATCCTGCTAAAAAGCATTAAGAAGGCACAGCTCTGTTTTTCTGAAGAGGGAGCAAAACCAGAACTCATTAGAACTCATTATCATTATCAGTGTTAAATCTGTATTATTACCTTCAGTAGCCAACTATACGCTATCAAGCCAAATATTATTTTCAGAAATAGGATATAAATTATAAATATTAAACTTGAAATCTGTGACTCCATTAATTTCTTCCTGTAGATCAATTGATATTTTACTTATGCCCATGCTGATAAGTCTAATGATCTTAGTCTAATGATTTGTTTA
This sequence comes from Microcebus murinus, assembly GCF_000165445.2. Taxonomy (NCBI): domain Eukaryota; kingdom Metazoa; phylum Chordata; class Mammalia; order Primates; family Cheirogaleidae; genus Microcebus; species Microcebus murinus. Next base: position 6,671,299 of record NC_033688.1, on the reverse strand, counting down.
TTTAACCATCAATATGTTGGTTTTTTGTTTTGTTTTTTTAATTTTTAAGATGGGGTCTCACTCTTGCCAGTTCTGGCATTTTAGCCATAAGAAAGATGTGTGGTGCTTGGGAAATTTGTTTTCCTAACTCTTATCTTCTTGTTTACCTTCCCACTATGAAAGAGTTTGGGATTGTTACTGTCATCTTCACTTTTTAAAAAATTACTTGAATTTTCTTATAGCCAGGATCTCGCTCTGTTGCCCAGGCTGGAGTGCAGTGGCATCAACATAGCTCACTGCAGCCTCAAACTCCTGGGCCCAACTGATCCTCCTGCCCCAGCCTCTGGAGTACCTAGAACTACAGGCACATGCCCTCTGCCTGGCTAATTTTTAATTTAATTTAATTTTTTTTGACATGGGGTCTCACTCTATTGCCCAGGTTGGCCTCAAACTCCTGGGCTCAAGTGATCCTCTCTCCTCGGCCTCTCAAAGTGCTGGGATTACAGTCGTGAGCCACTGTGCCTGGCCTGTCATCTTCACTTCAAAATCGGGCACAGTACAGGGAAGTTAAATGACTTTACAAAAGTTGCACAATGAATAAAAGCCTGGCCTGTCGTTGAATTTTCAGTCATCATTGTTCCAAAGTGATGTTATGCCCTGCCTCCCTTGAGGTGTCTATTAAGGAAACACATTCATGCTTTTTCCTAGTATTAGGCAGATATTCCTAAAGTAGAAGGAAAAGCGACAAATCTTACATAAAAAATCCTAGATTTATTCTACTTTTGTTTAAAACTTTCCCTTTAATCTAGAGTCAAAGCTAACTTTCAGAGTCATTTCTTTTCTTTGTTTCTATTCTACCACCTGCTCCTTTGCAATAGGTTCCAGCAGAGGGCGCTCCAAGCGTTTTACAACAATTCCTATGGTGCCTTCACTTCCTCCTGCTCCACCTGCACCCAAGACATGGTCTGGCCTAATTCTTCACTGGCCCAAGTCTTTGAAAGGTCCTGTTTTCCCCTGGGGGTACAT